>OX596058.1:6581576-7781576 GCA_951394065.1 Venusia cambrica | reverse complement strand
TTCCCAACCCGTCGTGGCCAAACGCATAGCATGGAGATTATGACAAAACCCTCCACTGCTAGAGGACGCTCATATAGTGGACGGGATATTACGGGTTGCTGTTAACCCTAATTGGTAACAAGCCAATAATCAAATTTATTATTTAAGGTATTGCAATAAGTTTTAGGGATATGTACATTGGTTTACGAGTATACAGTCCTATCTCCCGGGGTTATGCATGCCGTTAGACGATCTGATTATTATCTCCTGGCCATTGTCGCGCCAAATTTCTCTCTCCGTCAACGTCAACGTCAATTTTCGCTTCTAGCTTTAGCACAATACGCTTATCCGGTTTTAAAGCCGAGCCGGGCGCAGCGTGGACATGTAGTATTCAATTAGAATCGGATCCGGCCGCTGTACGGACCCTGACATATTGAATTTCAGCGCGAATTGAAGCGGCCTGAAGGGCGTGCATTCCGGGACAAAAGCAGTTTATAGGGAAACCCGGGCCGGAATATCTATTTCATTAAATTTAGGTGCGGATGACAAATTGTTTTGTTGCGTTTCGCCGAACCTTGCTTTCAAGTACAATAATAAATTACAGGTATATTCCCTCAGAGTAAACTCTCAATTTTATAGATATATCCAAAGTGTCTAATCGTCCTTCACTTCGCTCTGCTCCAAAGTAAACACGATTAATTTACGAGTATTTGCGTGGCTACAAAAAAAATTATTAATTTTCCCCTTTAGCTTTGTAATGGTGTAATAAATCCACGCGGCAGCATCAAGATTTACAATTTCCGGGAGGTACTACTACTTCCTACTTCCCGTACCTCACCTGATACTGTATTTCGGTAGCCTTAAAACTGTAGAATTTTAAATTCCTGAATGTCTGTTGTATTAGATAGGTAGTATGAATACACTAAACATAAATTTTCCACTAATGCTATAA
This sequence comes from Venusia cambrica, assembly GCA_951394065.1. NCBI lineage: Eukaryota > Metazoa > Arthropoda > Insecta > Lepidoptera > Geometridae > Venusia > Venusia cambrica. The sequence continues at coordinate 7,780,645 of OX596058.1, read as the reverse complement.
TCCGAATAACATTATTATGAATCATATATCTCACCGAGAATTACAATCCCTGTTCTATATTAAAAATTCATGCTTCTGACAATTATGGCCGTTAAAGCTAATCTAATATTTCATTTCACATTACCAAAACACAGGTGTGGCTAAACTAATATGCTCAAGCCAACCTAATCCTCTAATCTCTTTACAACATTATCCAGTATAGTTATGGCATGATCAAAAGAGTAGAGTACTCGGCCTAGTTACTAACTCAGTCATATTACCAATGGAATAGAATCTTACTTTTTAATCATTCTACTTAGAGAGTTATATTTTTTTTGTTTTAATTACTAGCTACTGAGATTTACCTTTCTTCTTTTTTTTTATTTGTTTGTCCTCTGCTTATAAATCATTATCGAGGAGCGTTTTTATTGCGGTTCCAAGTGAAATAATTTCTAGTATTTTTTAGCATCTTTGATAAGCATGCGTGGTGTTACCTAGATAGATATAGAGAGAGATATAGAGAGAGATATAGAGAGAGATATAGAGAGAGATATAGAGAGTAAGAAACAGTGTAGTGAGAGAGCGTTGCGGTGTGAGACAGGATGTAGAGACAAAGTTTGAGAAAGGGATGTTGATATTGTTTAGAAATAAGGTGTGGATGGATGAAAGCGTACAAGTATATATGTCGAGTGTAAATGGTACAGTTGGGAGGGGAAGACATCGGCAAATGTTGTCTGACTAAGTTGGATATGTCTTCGAGAAAGGCCAGGGGGGGTACCACGACCTCTTATAGCATTCTTGTTTTGATATTACTTTACTTTTGTTACTATCTGTCCAGTGTAGAAAAAACGAGACAAAAGTAATGTAATGTCAAAGCGAGAATGCTATAAGTTGTGGTTAGGCTCTGGAGCTCTGGAGCCTAGGGTACTTCTGACCTGGGTCAGAAGTACCCTAACCTAAACCAACGAGCATGAAAAAAGAAAATGAGGCAGAATAGTTGTGCAGGTGTGCGTGTGTGCGTTGTAATTGTAAGTGCAAAGCCGTTGTCTCAGCTTACCCGTCAAAGTAACAGGCGTGAGTTTATGTATGTTATCTTTTCGGAACTTAATCATCGTCGATATAAGCCTTGCTGCTGCTGGGTTTGATACAAACTCGCATGTTTGAAATAAATACTCTCGTTTCATTTTAATTAAACAATACATTCAACAATTATAATAGCCATCAGTAATTATGGCAGCTTGTACAGAATGGCGTGTTCAAGTCGCATGTTCCCGGCAATGTGTCTGGTGTATTAATAGCTGTGTGCTTTATTAGTACCTACGTGAGTTTTTGATATCATGCACTATGGTGTATTTTTATGTATTTTTCACTAGTCCACACCTGTGTTTATATGATAAAGTTCGGGGTGGATCCCATTTTGTGTCGCGTTTTTCACTAGTTATTCCTTTAGTTGAAAGTGTGTGACGGAACCGCCAAAAACACTAGTACCTCTCGAAGCTCTCTTGGTTTTTGTGAGAAGTTAATTAGTGATTGCACCAGGAGACACCCCCCCCACTCAAACCAACACTGTGATCTCCAAAGCTGCTACTGCCTGCCAAGCGTAGTGATGATTGATACAAATATATGCGATAGGGAGCTATCGCACTTTTTGCAGGAAATGTTATATAGTGGACATTTTCGGGTTCTCATGATGACCCTGATGGGTGATCCCAAAACGACACCTGACACTAAATAATATCTAGGCTCAATTAATAGTTTTCAGTCTGCTAGAACTATAGCTTCAGCTTTTCAATTTCTCAGATAATGAAACCCTGATAATATGTCGCTTCACTGTCTTAGCGTGCAGTGCCTGATTGTTGATGGTTGCAAATCCGCTACATTTTTCCTTGCTGCGTAGCGGTTTCCCTAATTAGGCTGCGGCAGATATTTATGCCGGGGCGGGGGTCGGGGCCAAAAGGCTTGGTCTGATGCAGGAGTAAGAGTGTAGCGGAGCGGGAAGCGGAGCGGGAAAAAAGACTGAGACAAAGCATCGATTGTAGTAGAGAAAACTCGTATAAATTTATTCGTAAACTTACGAGATAAGCGTTTTATGCACAGTCGTCAGAGATGACCACCTCAAGAAAAACGCGTTGCCGACCGATTCGGTACGAAAGCAGAAAAAAATCCATTTGCTGGATATCGAGCAAAATTATTTATTTTGTGAAACAATTACAAATGAGCTTATCCAGGAAATTAGTTCAAAAGCACTTCTGCGATACGATTATCTCGAATAATTGATTGGAGTTGCGTAAACGCTTTCCGCTCCGCTGGTCTCGACTCGTACTCGCGACACAGTACTCAAGGCACCGCAGCTTAGTAACGAGTTAGTGCATGCCATCCCAAAGGTTAATTACGCTAGTGATTAATACAGGGCCGGGGTAGGCACCCACGTGGCGCGAGTTTTATAAATTAAAGGTTTCACTCGTGTTCGGCTATTTGTTGCTGGAGGAACATGTCAGATTATTTGGTTGGTGGTAGGACTTTGTTGAAGTCCGCCTGGCTAGCCACCATCTTACCTAATTCTGTCGCCATAACAACAGTTCTTAAAGTTGTGTTCCGCCATTTATAGGCAAGATAGCCAGATCCTCAGTTTGTTGAGGATTCCGGGTGAAGTGCCTTCCACCTTCGGCCTTATCTTTTATCATTTATTATATCTTAAATCTATAATATTTTAAATCAATTTATCAAATTTTTGTGTGTCTGTCTGTTTGTTACGGCTAATCTCCGAACCGACTGTACTGATTTTGTCGCTATTTTCACTTGCAGATAGGTGAGTTATTAGGAGTAACTTTATTTTATAAAAAAAAAACTCTCGGGTTGATGGGAACAAGTCCCTGGCGTTTGTTAGTCATAAATATAATATTCCCGTAAAAAAAAAAAAGAGCCTCACTACTAAACAGAAGTTGACGCGAAGCAATATGGTAGCGAACTCTAATTTGTTACGGAAATACGATCACTTATACGAACCTTTGAGTTTATTTTTACGATAGCTGGTTTTACGAAGTCTATAGTTTTAATACTTATGGATATATGCTCATTCTATTATCATTATTTCATGTATTTCTCTTCTATCTTTGTGTAAACGGAGACGTTGTCTAATACGTTGAACTAAACTACAAATAAAAAATACAATCAACAAACGCTCTTTTATCCAGCATTAGCTCCTTGTCCGTTTGATCTACACCCACCTTTATAAACAAGTTTTCTTTGTGAAAAACGATCCCTCATATTTTACAAGTAAAGTGTACCTATAATTAGGTTTACTAATTTTTTCAGAGCCCTACTTATGGAGACCTAATACACATTGTATGTGAAATGATAATCTAAAAGGCACTTTGGAAAATTGTTCGCGACGTACTAAGGCGAAAAGCAAATTGTTTCTGGCAGTGACACAATTACAACAGAGTATTTTTTATACAACTTTGAGACGGAACAAGCAAACATGATGTAAAGTGCATCTCTTGCCGGTAACAAAACCTTACTGCGTAGGTCACATGCAAAGAACATTGCCTTTGCAGCAATACATTGCGACCGTCAACTTGAGGTATTAAGCCTCGCGTACCCGTAATTTCAACGGCAACCATACCCTTCAAAATTGAACACAGCAATGCTGCTTGACGGTCGAAATAGGTATGTGGTAGTACTTCCCCGGATGAGCCCTTTCACAAGGGGCTCTACACTCTTGCATCTTGGAGTGGGATTTAAAGCAAGTCTTAAAATGCAAAGGTCTGATGTAAGTTTTTCCGTTTTGAAAATGTACTACTGACTGCTATTTAATAGAAAAATTGGTTTTCTCTAACAGTTTTGGCATTAATATTTGTGTGTTGAATATACACGTTTGTTTTTAGTTATAATGCCATATTGTATCATAAGATATGTATTTACAAAAAAGTATTAATGTAACTATATTCTCCGTAGTCTTGTTCCCATATTACACCACAAGCTTTGCTTATGGTGTAATATGGGTGCTTGGTGGTGTTAAATGTCTAGTAATATTTTGAAAACCAATAAATTAAGTAAAGTCAGAGCAATATAGCGAATGTTGTATATTGTAGTGAGTGTTGTAGTTGCCTCCAAAGCACAGCCAATACGTTCCGGGCAAGCGGAAAATGCAAAGTTTTATCTCACATACAAAAAGCAGGAAAATCAATTCGATCCATTCATATCATACCTACAAAACAGGAAAGTCCTCTTAGGTACGTACACTCGTGTCCTCGTACGGTTGGTTTGGCGCGATCGCTCACTGTCCGACCGAATCGACAAGAAATAAATAACTTATTCTTTAGACGAGAGTCAACAGTGATCTATTACCGGCAGAAACCTTTTGCGTGTACGAATTTCGGTGATACAAAAGGGGTATTGGCAGGTTAAGACGAAGTTTTTCCGCTAATGGTGGGAACCAAGCGCTGACTAGTTATATTTAGCTTCGTTTACGGTGCGTGTGGCTTTATGGAGGGCAACTTTAACCGTAGTGGTTCGCCCACCGGTGTCATTTCCAGTGGTACCAGGTTCGATCCCCGTGGGAATACAATATTGTACTTGGTTTGGTAGATGGTAGGACTTTGTTTAAGTCTGCCTGACTAGCTACCACATCTTACCTAAGTCAGTCGCCACAACAACAAGTCTATTGCGTTCCGGCGTTTAGAGACAACATAATAGCCAGTTCTTCAAACTGTTGAGGATTCCGGGTGAAGTGCGCTTCCACTTTCGGGCTTATCATAACTTGAAAACAGGTGAGACGAAGGCCAGGCGCTTCCCCGTCGTTCATTAAAAAATAAACTTGGATTTATATCTTACACCTGTGATATGTTTGTAAGTATTAGGATTAAGCCTATACGGTCGGAATCAAAGATGTTTGTTGTTCCCTAGGTGCGGCGATTTGATATGTACATTTTTGACCAGCTGTTATGTTCTTGGTGATCCCATTGATCAAAGAAAAACAAATTAAAAAATACCACTTCCCAATTATAAATTCTCAAAGTCCTCCCTCTTCAAAGACAACCAAGTGTAACAAGCTCTTCAACTCCTGAAAAAGTTGAAGCAGAAAAACTTTATCTGTTGACAAGAAGACAGTTCCGCTGAAAAAATATCTGTATAAGAACAATGAGAACTAACTTTAAACTTTTAATTACGATACCACTGGCAACGCAAAGTCGTTCTAAAAACCTTATAAATAAGAAACAAGGTTGGTTAAGGCTTTTTCCGAGTATAAATGTTAGCCAGTCAGTTTTAAAGTGCTCAATCAATTTCCCCGAGTTGTTAGCCCGAGGGAACGAGAATTCTTTATTTGTAGTGAAAAATAATACAAATTCTCTCGCCTGGAAGGCCTAATGCCATTGGAAACGTAATTCAAGATGTTTTTTCCTGTAAATGGGCGTGCCCTTTTTTAGCATCTCCGTTTTGAACGTCTTGAAATAGGGCACCTAAACTTGGAGTCTGGGATTAAACTCGTGAATTGTACGATATTGCGTCTTACTTGTAGGTACAAACCTGTTCTGAATTTATGTGGGTCTGGATTCAATAAAACCTGATAGGCCATACACGGTCAAGCTTATCGTTCAATTAACATGAAACTTCAGAAGCGTCATGAAGTTCATGAGAGCGTGAATTGATACCAGACGGTCAAGTTTACTTGATCAAGCCCCTGAGACTTCAGCGGTTAATCGCTTGGTCCTCATCTCACTTGATTTTTTCAAGTTACAAGGCCGAAGGTGTGAGCGCACTTCACCCGGAATCCTCAGCAGTCTGAGGAACTGGCTATTTAACCTCTAAACCTCTAAATGTCGGAACGCAACAATTTAAAATTTTTACGGCGTCAGACTTAGGTAAGATGGTGGTTACTAGCCTGGCTTACCAACCAAACCTCAATCGAACCCGGGACATCTGGATCTGAAACCGGTAGGCGAACCATTAGACCACGGAGGTGGTTTTGCTTATCCCACGCTAGGTAGGCTCAACATGTTCTCTTGTTCTACTTACTCCTATCAGCCGCTAACCCAGCATCCAAACGATTCATACACAACTCCTCTTTTACACAATCCATGCATCGATCCTTCGAACTTCCTCTGCTCGCATGTCCAACCACACTCATATTCATGACACTTTTGAGCAAATGCTATCATCCCTCCTCATGGCCATACCAAGCTAACCCAGCACTCCTCGTTTATTCTACAACTGGCGCCACTTTCAAACTTCCCCTCATATACACATTTCTTATTCGATCTCTAGCAAATATGACATTAAAGATGTGTGTGGAATTGAGAAGTGAATGGATTGCAAGTGGTAGTAGCCAAATGAAAGTAATCAGCATACGATGTACCATTCAATAAGTTATTTATACATTTAATTTTGTTTGATGGTCTTTGAATCGATTACTGTCTTCCATTGTTTATACTTCTAGAACTATTACGATTTACCAAAAACTCTTACTCGTTCTTAACGGTAACACACCACCGTAGCAGCAATCACCGGTGCTTGTCGGTTTGATGTTGGATGATTTATGACTAGTTTATTCCCTGGCGGTAGTAAAGTTTACGATTGGCGAGGACACAAAAGCACGGAAAGGTGATAATTTTGTGTGTGTTTTATGTTGTTTTGATGATAGAATGTGTCAACAAGAACACAGATTTACTAAAGGAGAATCGCTGGTGGCTTTATTGCTTACACTGTTTCCAAGTGGCTCCCACTTCTAGAACATAAGTCGACTGTCGACTATCGATAGTTCTTGGTCACATCTAAACCACCACAAGGACCTGATACGTGTTGTAGGATAAAATAAAAGCATTTGTATGAAACTTCCACTTTCAAATGCCATTATTCAAATCAATCGGTCAATAAACTGCACCAAGCAATTTCTGTTATCCCTAAGTGCTCAAGCCAAGTTAGTTTACAAGATAGGCGAGACGATTTCAATTCTGCCGTCGCCATTTTAGAGTGATAGATTGTTGTTCGGAAATAACCGCGGTCACGATCATGCTATGATTTAAACTAGCCGCATTCAGACCTAACCTACGTGAACGGAGACAACTCAGTTCGTGCGGTATTGTAAAGACTAGACTTCAGTAGCTAACCTAACTAGATAAAAGTAAATGCGAAAGCGCTATCGCGAATTACATGCCTACACCGCAAATATCAGAGTACTAATGCTACGCTATAGTGTGATCGTATTTTTTACAGAGTGAATAAGTTAGAAGTCTCTTTTTTGAGCTTATTTTTTTATGCTTCCTAGGAGTAGGAAAGCGAATCTATTGGATTCTACTCCATTATTGTACGTTATACGGATTGACAGCGCAACGATCCTACGCATGTATACATAACCTAGGCTATTTGTATTAGACTATTGTATGCACGTTTGTGGTTTTGAAAGATATTACAACAAAGTTCAAGTAAATGGTAAATAACAATTATGCATCACATCACATCAAAAGCCCATAAGAGTCAATTGCCTCCTCATAAGCTTTTTGCGATAGGTTTTGCGATAATCACCACGCTTGTCATTCGGATCGGCGATCGCAGTAAAGGTAGATAATACGCAGAAGGAAGCTGCAGCCCTTCTTCTGGCGAGATCCCTTAGTCGGCATTTTTGACACCCATATGCTGAGTTGGAGGGTTCGATTCATAAGCCGCCACCGCCGTAGCTATTATGCATGATTACCGTGAAATATTTAAAGGCGACATAAGGTGGTGTCGACTACCGTAAGTCGCTCCGTGGGACATGTTCACTGCGTGAACCGATAGCGATCGATGAGAACTATTTATGACGACTAAAGGGGAGATAATAAACGGTGAGCACTCGACTCAACACGAACCTGAACCGTTTTATTGTTGAATCAAATAGGCGGCTATAGAATAACCGTAGACATGAACAAGATACAATTCAAGCGTTTGTACCAAGTGCCATACGGATATGTCACGGGTTGAATTATAAACTAGCCACACAGCTCAGTTGGTTGTGTCTCTGCTTTCTGCGCTTTAAGTTGTGAATTCGATTCCCACCCGAGACAAACATTTGTGTGATGTACATATTATGTTAATTCTGTGTGGGTGTTGTATCGAATCCTATGTAAGTATTTAAAAATGTATATATAAGTATGATAACCATCATCTGGTTTCCATATTACGAGCTATACTTATTTTGGGACTATGATATAATTAAATTTCCCGTAAACTAGATAGAACTAATTATATGATTCCGATTCAAAGATTTATTTAATAAAAGATGATAAAAGATAAAATAATTATTTATTGTCGAAAATAACATGGTAAAATAATAATGGTACTATGCTTGTTATGAATTTAGACTTATATGTAAAAAGTTAAAAGGGACTTATATGTCAGTATTCATGTTAAAAACGTGACTTAAAAGGTCTAAGTCTGATTTAATCTACTAGTGGTTGTAGATAGCGATGGTTAAAATTGATATTTAGCGATTTTCATAACATAAAACGATCTGACGAAATTTGACTACTGTGACTTGAATAGCAGGTTAGGTTAGAATAGGGATTCCGTGACGAGGATATTAGGTGATCGTGAATTGACTTATAAAGTTTAGATTGATTGCGTAGATAATGGACTCTTATCCATAAAAAGTAATGAGTTTGATGTTTATTTATTGAGTTACGCACCATAAAATCTTTTATTTGTCAGGCAAGGCCGGAGATGCTTTATTATTGACTTGTGTCTGCTCGGGACTTAGTTCTCTTCATCTCGTGGGAACTTTTAACCAACTTTTTTTTATATTTTTATTGTACGACGGGGAAGCGCTTGGCCTTTATCTCACCTGATAAAAAGTTAAGATAAGGCCGAAGGTGGAGGCGCACTTCATCCGGAATCCTCAACAAACTGAGGAACTGGCTATCTTGCCTCTAAATGCCGGAACACAAAATTTTTTTAGAATTGTTATTATGGCGATAGCCAGGTGGACTTAATTAAGTCCTACCACCAACCAAGCCAAGCACAATATATTGTACTCCCCATGGGGATCGAACCCGGGACCTCTGGATCTGAAATCGGTGGCATGAACCACTAGACCACTGAGGCGGTTACGACTTCCCAAAAATGGAGGAGGTTCTTAATTCGGAAAGTTTTTTCTTCTATGTATCTCCACCGATTAATCCGCAAATTCTTAATCGATTTGAAACAATATGTGTTATCGATAGAAGTAGGTCTGAATTTGACCCATTTTAATTTGGTGACAATCCAATGAAGATCTGTGCATCTGGGTACAAAAGGAAATACATCCCTGTCAATTGAAGTCCAATTTGCATGATTCTTTTTATGTTCGATTGGGTAGCTACAGTTAAACGGTGGATTTAAATAAATTTTGTGGTCGTGGGTTCGATTTTAGACGGACACCTACTTTTTGGTGGGAAATTGTGACTGGTACAAGTGAAACACAAGTGTTTAATTTAAGCAATTTATCTTTTAAATTCAAATCAATTAAGTAATTTTAAAAACATTTAAAACGATTTCACTTATCACTGGTAAATAATTGTATGGGTAAGTTCATACATTTTGAAAGGTGGTGCTTATCTGAATAATCGATGTGGCTGAATAGCATATGAAGCCGACACTTACTTCAAAAAGTGTAAAATAATTCTGTGGGATAGAACTATTTTAAGCTTGTTGTGTATTTTTAGTTATATTTTTTTAAACATCTAATTTCTAATAACTTTTTTCAGCAGTATTCTTACCACACGATGCATATTTTGAAATTTACGAGTTTAGTTTATGTTCTGAAACATGACATAAATATATCTTGCTTCATGCAAGGTTTCATTTGTGCCCAAAGATTTAATTTTAGATATGAAGTGTGTGCGTCCAATACATTTTCAGGCTATACTCTCGTATAAATTGAATAATTTATTCATTTAAGTAATAAGTTTCCATCACGCTGTGTACTTTACGAGCGTGCGCCATTAAATTCATTTTTGCGTCGAGTGCCTTTCCAAGCACAATGGCCCCAAATACTGAAGCACTTTAAAAAATCCGAGATAAACTTCTTAAACGACAGTTTTTAAGAGATCACCCTCGTGAAAAATGTATAATTAAATAATACCGGAGCGCAACAGGAAGAGCCCTGAAAGATTTAATTATTCCTTTTTTTATGATACAACAAAACGCAGTGCTCTTTCGCGGGGCTGCCATTCATAAGTTGGGCAATAAAGAAAATTTGGGCAATAAACGGGAAGATAGGGGCATTAAGGGTAAGGGGGGAGTAGGTACTGCCATTAACCGGGACGTTGGTATTGTGGCGGAATTAATATGTGGGCCGGTGGAGCGCGCAGCCAGGAGCGCGTCAGGACCCTGCCTGGCCCCAGACAAAGGACTTTTATTATAAAGCTCGCACAACTTAAAAGTTCTCTTTTGAAAGTTTCAAGGTACATCTTGAAAGTTACAAGAGGTATAAAAGGAAATTGAAAAGGTTGTCTAAATGTTTAACTTATGTTGAATATGTTGATTATATTGCGACTTTCATTTATCTGGGGCCATAACACGATATATTCTTCTCATTGACATGCAACTTATCTCCACCATGTACTCGTTATTATTTATATTATTTAGGCCTTGCTCAATCGTGTGGCCGTAATTCTTTTGAAAGCCGCTTAAGCTCACAAGGGCTTAATCTTTTGGTATATCTCTGGGGTAACAACCCCATTTGCCTAAAACCCTCGCTCCGTCCAGTGGCAACCCGCAGCGTATCGCGCCTAAATTATCACTACATAGTACATACTTTGGCCCCGCGGCTTCTCTCGCTTTCCCTGAGTTATGGTAATGCGATCCAAAGGTTGCTCTCTGCACGCGCCTTTTAGGGCATGTGAACACCGCCACTTGTGCTGCAGGCTATTTTCATCTCGAAAGTCCTTGTTTAGCTCTATCTATGGTACTATACTAAATAACCGCGGGTTAGTAAACTGCCTTATATAGCCGTTCTCAATTACAATTTAGTACTAATATTTGACTGGATGTCCAACCGAATGAATTCACGTCAATGTTTCTGATGTTGTTTCAGGTTGCCCTTCCCCTCAGGCTTTTGTAATTTTACCATCAGTTATTTTTAATAATCCGTGAGTAGAGGTAGAGGTTGAAAAACAAATCATTAGACATTTTACACGACGCTAACAAAAAAATATATTTATAATAGTACGATCACGAATTTCTTCTAGCCATGACAGTAAAACGCATTTGTCCTACTATCCTATTTATTTATACATATGAATATAAGACGTTGACGTTGAATACAGGTATTTCCGAGCGTGTAGAACGTTCATACAACAAAGTAATCGTCACAAAATCATGATCTCACCGACAGCTATCACGAGCGCACGTGACGCGAATGAAGTGTCACATATCACAGTTGCAAGCAATGCCACGGATCCCTGGATCCCGGGATCCCGACATTGCGTGATCACGCGACGTCAATCAGTATCGTGCGTTTGCTATTCGCAGGACAAAATGCTGAAACGGTACTCTATTACGGTGTAACTATTGTACGACGGGGACGCGCTTGGCCTTCATCTCACCTGGTTACAAGTTGAGATAAGGCGAAACATGGAAGCACACTTCACCCGGAATCCTCAACAAACTGAGGAACTGGCTATCTTACCTCTAAATGCCGGAACACATCAATTTTAGAATTGTTGTTATGGCGACAGAATTAGGTAAGATGGTGGTAGCTAGCCAGGCGGACTTGAACAAAGTCCTACCACATACCAAACCAAGCACAATATATTGTACTCCCCCTGGGGATCGAACCCGGGATCTGAAATCGGTGGGCTGAATCACTAGACCACAGAGGCGGCACATGTTTATCATTAAACGTCTGTAAAGAATATCGCAACCCGCCTGCCATGCATTATGATATGGCAAAAGAAATGTGCAGTGTTTTTTGAGGTATAGTAATTCATAAGAATAGTTAGTCATCTTAAGTATAATTAAATGTGAATATGAGGTAATTATGTATTGTGCATGTGTATATATGTTATACATGTGATTTACATGTAACTTTCTGCTGCATGCTTTGGTAACCTGTTAGTGCAGAATTTGAAATAAATAAAATGAAATAATTATTATCTCGCGGGTTTTAGGTATCATACTACGTAACCATTAAAATTTTTCGACGTTCTCGCGACACTTTTTCACGGGAAATTTAATAAGCGCCTTGATTTAAACGATTCGCCTTGGGCTCAGGGCTTTAATTTCGGTCCAGGGTTGTCGCGAACTTTTAATCAACGTTTTCAAAACAATAATATTGATGACGCAGACTGAGGATGAATGACTGTATTTTGACAATCAAATCAAACAATTTAAAGCACGAATTTTACGATCTCATCCAATCACACTCACCCTGATGATGTTTTTTTTATACAACTAGGAGAAGGGACAGGCAATCAGGCTACCTAATGTTAAGTGCACTATTGCCTATAACACTGCATTACTGCGTAGGTCACATCCACAAAGAACAAAGCCTACGCTGCACTGCATTGCGCTCGACAACTAATGCATAAAGGCATAAAATTGTTAAGCCTCGCGTGCCCGTAATTTCACCGGAAACCATACCCTCTAAACCGGAACACAACTTTGCTGCTTGGCGTCTGAAATAGGTATGGTGGTAGTACTTCTCCGGACGAGCCCTATCACAAGGGGCTCTACTACTCGAAAAATGGTAAATATGATTAATAATGGTAAACCGAAACAATGTTGGTGGCTTCATCAACTATGTATTCGTGAGTAAAACCCGTTTTATTTTAAATTAAAAATCATTTTCACGCAAGTTTTGACAGTGAAAATGTGAAATTGCGCTTGGCTAGCCATGACTTTCCCGTCTCGAAAATCGAAGAAATATTTTCAATATTGTGTAAGTGCTCAGAGGTTTTTATTGTTTTTAACTTTTTTTTTATCTTACGACGGGGACTCGCTTAGCCTTCATCTCACCTGGTAACAAGTTGAGATAAGGCCGAAGGTGGAGGCGCACTTCACCCAGAATCCTCAACAAACTGAGGAACTGGCTTTCTTACCTCTAAACGTCGGAACACAATTTTTTTTAAGAATTGTTATTATGGCGACAGAATTAGGTAAGATGGTGGTAGCTAGCCAGGCGGACTGAAACAAAATTCTACCACCAACCAAACCAAGCACAATATTGCTCGCCCTGGGGATCGAACCCGGGACCTCTGGATCTGAAATCGGTGGGTTGAACCACTAGACCACAGAGGCGGTTAAAGTACATCAAGCAAGTCTAGATCATAAGCACCGCAGCATTAGACTCAGATCCGTATTAAGAGTTCGCTGCACCATGATTTTACCTCAGAAACTCGGGGAGGTACTTGGAAACCCCACAGCGTGCTCTGCCGTGCCCTGTTCACGTTCACATTACAGTTCCCTCGATCATTCCCCCGCGTCATTTCCTCGGCATCGATGTCGTGATTTATTTTTGTTTTCACGTTGTTGAAAAACTTGGAATTATAAGGTTGGGACCGCGTTGTGGCTCATAAAAGCCTTAATGCGTCGCACCGCACCACAACGCGTTAGTGTAGTGGTTGTTGGTATTTATTTTCAAATGTTGACTGTCTTCCATGCTTAAAAAGCAATCAAAACAAATAAACATTGATTTCACTACATGATCTTGGAGTATTTAAGTTCATAGTGAAAAGGTTCCTTTTAGACAAGCGTGCTCCATCTTAGGCCACATTTGAAGTAAGCCGCGGTCAAACGCTTGGCTATCTCCAATAAATGACTCCTGTAGTCCTGCACATCTCCAGCTATTGTTAAAACACGTCCATCTGATTATTGGTTCTTTAAATAACCACGTACCGATTAGAATGTCCACTGTAATTGGAGAGATTTGTCCATCGATAGCGCATCTGACACTTGGTCACGTTTGCGAATAACGGGAACCGGTCCTCACCTTTCATTTAACCCCACGAAGGAGTTTTTGACAAGAAGTATTCTTGACTTCGCTAATTCAATTGCATTACTTGAGCAAAATATTCCTCGTCGCATTACGCAATAATTATCAACTCCTAATCCCTTTACAAAGTTTACTACGGCATCACGTACGAGCGTTCCTCAAGGTACTTATCTTGTACCGCTGTTTAATATTTCATACGCGTTACACATTTCATCATAATTGAAGCGAGTTCAGTGCAAGCGATTTGTTCCCAAGAGCATTAATTCAGGGAAACTCTGAATAACTGACGACTGGGTGAGTTGGGGCCGCCTTGTGGGTCGGGCAGGTTTACGTATGACGCTTCGCTAATTGAGTGTAAAGTAAACCGCTGTCATAGGAGCGGTGTTGTTATTAAACCAAACTTGCTCCTTCGTATTATTGAGTTGAATATCGGAACACGAGCCACGGCGTTTTATTGCTGTTCGCGAATAATACGGCTTCCTTGTATGCTTTGATGTGGGATAATTTTTGTATCACGTTCCGGGTTAATTAGCTTAATGAGGTTGAGTTCTGGTTTCCATTGTTTTATTATATTACTTTTGCTAGTCAATGAAAATAGAGTTCGTAATTTCAGTTCGGACGGAGTTTACCATTAAGGGTAGGTTGCTGAAGCTAAGCTAACTAAAGCTACTAACCAAACACTCCGACGCTGGAAGTGGATTTAAATTAAACAAAGTAAGTTTTCCAATCAAACTGTATTTTAGACCGTTGCGTTGTAATATTTCATTAGGACACGTTTCGGAGTTAATGTTTACTTAACATTTGCTACGTCGAGGCCATTTAAGGCTGTTCATAATTTTCGGTATTCTATTTAAATTATTGAGTATTTCAACTCGAAATACGGCCGGCAATATCAAACTCGGTTTTCCTTGAACAGTAAATGTAATACGCAAATAATTCAAGGAAAATGTTCGTCCATATTTTTGCCGGCTGTTAACTGTCAATTTAACTGAAGACAAAATTACAGACAATCAGTGTCGCTTCGGGAACGCGAGCTACAGCCTTTCCGAACGAACGAATCTAATATGTTAATGGCACGTTGTCTGTGTAGTTCAGCTACTATCCCCTTACTATCCCGCATACGAAACTACTACCAATCCGCTTTACTCGTGGGCTCGTACAAGACAATTTATATTAGCAGCAGTGTTTCCACCCCTGAATACAGTTAAGCATACATATACATCTAGTAGCTGATTTCTATTGAACACTTTGTTATACTGGTCATAGGACCTGTCCTGGGTAGTGACCACCTTTCTTCCATAGTCCGGCGCCTATTGCTGGGTTCCGTCGGTGCGTGGGAGACAGTGCCTTCTGGGAAAGCTCGCTCCACCGTAGACCTCCTTGCGTATATATGCCTATAGATATGTATAAGCTAACCCAACATTAACAACATGCGGGGCAGTCTTTGGGGACTGCCGATAGAAGTGAAAACTAAGTAACATGTGAATTGTATCGTCGAGTTATTAGAATAATTTTTGGTTTTTTAAAGAAGAGTTCATGACCAATTTAAACTTTTATTCTTGATCATAAACACTTCTTTATCAACCAAAAGTAATTCGAAAATAATAATCTAATAGCTCGACGATACAATTCACAAGAGCGTGCGGTGACGATGACGCGAGTTTCACGCTCTTTGTTCACACAAAAAGTACACATATGTATATATGTATACATATAGGTCATGGAAAGCGTTCGGTGACGATGACGCGAGTTCCATGATTTATGTTTACCCAAAAAGTGCTTAACGCGCCTAAAGAAGTATTCACTTCAAAAACAAACTGAACATCTAAATGTAATCTGATATCTACTACTGTTTTTTTAATAGGTAAAACGACATAATGTTGCGTCGTACAATACTTACACTTGCTTTTAACTCACCTACTAATGAAAAGAAATTGCTCTGGCACTTTTCATTAGCTCTCAACTTGATAATAACAAGGCTCTTGATTCAACTCAACTAATATTAGCTAACATTTTAGATCAGCACTTAGTCCATGGATCATCTCCGGCTTCGTATGCTCCGTACGTCGAAAGTTGGCCCTTAAATCCATGTATGAGAAGATACTCCTTACCCTAAAGTTTTATTACTCGTCTAACAGAGAAGTTGTAACGTTCGTATAATATTTGGATACCTCTAGACCCGATCTCAATGTGATCATGTCATTAAGATATCCCTGTTTGCCGCAAACGCCATGTGTTTTGGACAATTTGTAGTTAGTTTGAACACAAGCCAAATATTTGCTTTGACATTTCCAATATCAATGCAAACGCGTTTTCAGGGATGTCTGCTCATATCATGTCCTTGTGAGGGAATCATTCAACCGAAATTGATAACCGAGTATCGAGTTCTAGTTTACGTTACGAATTAATGTTTACGTACGAATATCTTTGATACGTCAAAGGTTTTCGTCCGTTTTTTCCTTCGAATAACATAAACAAATACAGGGTGTTTGGTGGAACGATGTAGAGATTGGAGTTTATCATTACCACATATTCCATTATGAAAAGCGTCATGGTTTTTAAGTTGAGTTTGTAAAATTGAGCAACGTTGCAATTTTTTGCGAGGAGCTTGCTTCCATAGAAGTACGAAAGCGAGCTGGAGCTTTTGTTTTACACGTTGCACTTCGAACACAGCCGGTGAAACAGAAATGTTAAAATGGTAATAGGGTAATAAAAATAAAATAATTGTTTTTTATAACAATGGTTTGCAATGTCTGCGAAAAAAGGAATTGTCAGTTCAGTTTTAGCTAATTAATACAATTATATTTAATAATTTAATATTTTAAATGGCCCATGAGCCTTTTTAAAGTTATTTGAGCTGCATTACTTCGTCTTATTATTAAATATAAATATATATTACAGGACATTCATTTTACACAGCGCCATCTAGCCCCAAACTAAGCATAGCTTGTAATATGGGAACTAGATTACGGATAAAATACTTAAATACTTTTTGTAAATACATACATACTATATGATACAACACCCAAACACAGAACAAACATCTATATTCATCACACAAATGTTTGTCCTGGGTGGGAATCGAACCCACAGCCTACAGCGCCGAAGGCAGAGTTACTACCAACTGAGCTATGAGGCTTGTCAATTATTTTTAATGATATGTAGGGTTCTCAACCTTTAACAAAAAAAATATTTTTTAAGTGGTTAATTAATGTTTTGTTTATGATTGCCTGCTCAATGATTGACACCATTATGGCATATGTGGTTTAATATGATTACATCGTTATACGAAATATGCTATAAACAATTATTTGAATACTGTCGTCCAAAGCGAATTAGACGTACCAACCACCTAGCAAATATATTTTTTACTTGATAATATTTTTTTTTAATTATCGCGATTATTATACATAATTAATAACAAAAACGGGTCTTCATCGCGTACCTTTTTTATAACTCGGGCGAAACTGTCGGGAATATAAAAAAGGTACGCGATGAAGACCCATTTTTGTTATTAATTATGATAATAAATTGATAGACAGACCTGCAGTTTGTTGGTCTTGATATCGTAAATAGTGATGTGTATAGTTGTATCGATGTAGCTCGTGTCATCTATGTCTCTCGAGTTGCTGGCAATTCAGTGAGCTTATCGGCTCACTTGGGAGGCGGGATCAGGGCTGCCACTGCAATATTTCTAGAGCTTCAAAAGTTGCTGTGCTATCTTAATAAGTTTTTGATTGGACGGCGCAGTAAAACTTTTGGTGTTAGTACTTGAATTTTATTTTATTTTATGGTATCAAGGCTACTCCAGGTTGTAGCAGCCTTTGTCTATTTGACTATATAACATTGTCATGAGCTTCAACATGAATTAATTTACGGGAAACTGCAAACTGGGCGAATATACTCTCTATATCTTTAAAATTTGATAATTTTGGCTTGTTAAGATATTTCAGTTTTGAAATATCTTAACAAGCCAAAATTATCAAATTTTCATCTTCTTAAACGAATTGTCCTCACTGAAAAGTTAGCGTAGCTTTAATTTTTATGTAAGTGGCGTCTTTGAAAAGTGACATCCCTATCATGTAACGTGAGGCAGCACTCATTAAAACGTTCGCTCGAAGCTCATAATCGCGGTTTACGAGACTTCGCCATCGGTTTCGCTTTACATACTTATGCGCACCATGTTGAACCATCCTAATTATAAGGGAATCAATCCCAGGAGGACTTCTTACATACACACACACACACTGACGTCTGACGGTAAAGCCTAGAACCAAAAATCATGACATGTGTCACTATCCAGCATTTTGCTAAGCGGCGATGGACTTGTAATAGCAACGTATTGAATTGTATTAGCAACTTGCTAACCGTGATCATGTGCCAAATGTAATGTCGTGCTCTGATTGTCCCCTACCTATATGAACCTAAAAAACTGTCAGCTCCCGGGTTCGATTGGTTCGATCGGGTTCGATACAATATTGTGCACCAACCAAAGGCGATAGAACTTTGTTTAAGTCCACCTGGCTAGCTATTACTATCTTACCTAATTCTGTCGCCATAAAAACAATTCTATAAATGATTGTGTACCGGCATTTAGAGGTAAGATAGCCAGTTTCTCAGTTTGTTAGGATTCCAAATGAAGTGCGCCTCCGCCTTCGGCCGTATCTTAACTTGTAACCAGGTGCGTTGAAGGCCAAGGGCTTCCATGTCGTGAGTGTCTATATTCCTATAGAAAACGGAGTCCATCATTTTATATTTTTCTCTCGTATTTAATATTACTCATCCGATAAGTTGCTTTGCTTATATTACATGATCAAATAATGATATCGGTATATTACTTTGCGAGGACACTTCCCGCACACGATCGAACTTATCTTAAATTACAAGGGTCGCCCGCCCTAGCACGTATACCTCTGGGGAAAGCAATTCTCTTCGATTCTACCTTCTAATCTATTCCTTCAATGGTGATTGATACAGAAATGTTTCGCCCATCAATGTATAACTTTAAACGGTTTTATTGCTGGGAAACTTAGGGAAGATAAATTGGAAGGAGGAAACACACAATATTAGGTATGTGTAGCACTTAGGAAGTTTCAAGTAAAAAAGTGCCTGCGGAAACGGATAAGACATCCATCTATCATCTCCGCAACTAACTTGAAAAAGTTTCGCGAGAGTCATGCATTCGCCATAACCGGAAGTTCTCTATACTGATACCGTGCGCTACTATCTGTTTGAAGATGCGAGTTATTAAACAAAGTTCGAGTTGACACGATTGACTTACATTTGTCAATCTTTGCCGTATCAAGGTGACCAGGTGATTTACATTTGTCAATCTTTACCGTTTCAAGGTGACCAGGTGATTTACATTAGTCAATCTTTACCGTTTCAAGGTGACCAGGTGATTTACATTAGTCAATCTTTACCGTTTCAAGGTGACCAGGTGATTTACATTAGTCAATCTTTACCGTAACAAGGTGACCAGATGATACCGAGACAAAAGTTTTTTTTTCTTTGTACGTGGATGTGTTTGGCCTTCATCTCACATGATTTTTCAAGCTTTATCATAGCTGAATAGGCCAAAGGTGGAAGCGCACTTTACCCGGAATCCTCAATAAACTGAGGGACTGGCTATCTTAACTCTAAATGCCTGAACACAACAATTTAAGAATTGTTGTTATGCGACAGAATGAGATAAGATGGTGGTAGTTATATAGCCAGGCGGACTATGTCCTACCACCAACCAAACCAAGTATTGCTCCCCCTGGGATCTAACCCGGGACCTCTGAATCTGAGACCGGTAGGCAAACCACTAGACCACAGAGGCGGTTAAAATTGTATTATACAAAGTGGCCATTATAATGGACTTGACAGAATGAGCGATGCTGTTTTTAAAAAAAGTTGTACTGGATGATTACTTATAGTCCCTGGTCTATCCATAACCAACCAACCGTAAAACCACTCGGTAGATTTTCAGCTGTTACACATACAGGCTGATTTTTTTACTGATCAATACTACAACTGAAAAATAAACAGAAACTTAATGAACTCCTATTAACAAAAATTTTACTTTTACAAAACACACTCAACATCATAAGAAGATCACTGTATGCATATAACATGTAGCTTTGTTACACCTTGTATAGCCTTTGGCATGCCGCAAGCCGGTACGAACCAGTCGCTGACGCTCAAATGGCTTCGTGACAGGTAATCGATACCAGCTTCCTTCTGACACGATATTGATAACCTCTCACCAAAACTGAACATTTGATTTTGCACGAACTGGAAGTAGTCTAGTATATAAATCGTTTCTGAACTCGACGTTGATTTCTCTAGCGTGAGATGTGAAACTTAAAAATTAAAATTTATTTAATTCGACACGTGCACCAACATGCCCCACGTGCCCCCAGCTGGCTCTTTTTTAGACCAGCGAATTAGCCTAGCTATTCAGCGTAGCAATGCAGCCAGTGTCTTGGGCACTCTTCCGTCTGGTACTGGCCTGGAACAATAGTACCTATACCGTTTGTGACGGTCCTTAGGTAAACCGACTGCTTGCCTGGTATATAGTTCGTTATTTGATTGAAACGATTGTGTCTCCTTATGTCGATGAGAAGTGGTTTGAAACTTAACTCGGTCAGCATATATCATCGCAGCATCCATTCCATCCCAAAATCAGTAAATCATAGAAAATAGAATTTTATTGTACGACGGGAAAGCGCTTGGCATCTCACCTGGTTACAAGTTGAGATAAGGCCGAAGGTGGAGGCGCACTTCACTCGGAATCCTCGACTAACTGAGGTACTGGCTATCTTACCTCTAAATGCCGGAACGTATCACCTCATCAGGTGAGACGGTGGTAGCTAGTCAGGCGGACTTGAACAAAGTCCTACCATCCACCAAACCAAGCACAATATTGTACTCCTGGGGATAGAACCCGGGACCTCTGGATCTGAACTCGGTGGGTTGAACCACTGGACCACAGAGGCGGTTAAAAATAAACTACTTACGGGAATAAGCATAATCAACTCGTGTCTATTGAGATATAAACCCGAATATAATGCGAAAAGGAGAGTTTAATCACACACAAATTAGTTGAATACAGACGTGCGGGATAAAGTACAAAGAACTCATGTCTGTGCTTGTTTTAGTCAAAACAAAATGTCCAATTGGACAATAGGTCCAATTGGATGAAAGTGGTTCGTTATCCGCTTGTGTTGAATGTTCAATGTATTCAGCGAATAGCTGCAATATCTGCTAAAAGTATAATCTTCACTTAGTTCTACACAGAACTCGGATGCAATTTGCTTTTTGAAGACTGCAAAGGTATGAGGAACCAATTTGGACATCTGCAGCAACAAAGAGACGCTGCAAAGGGAATTTAATTTCGAATTCAATGCGCTTACATTTTAGTGTATTGACGCTTTAAATAAAGTACGTGTAAAGTCACGTGTGATTAAATACGTACTAGTGAGATTATGAACTGGCTCTCGAACAGAACTATCTTAAAGCCACGTAGTAGGTACCGCTGATTTATGCTATCCAGTACAAATGTAGTTTCTCGCTTGTCTTCTAGAAACAATTAAAATAAAAAAAAAATATATATATTATAAGAGCATATTATAAGATTTTGACTCAATAGTGTTATTAGAAAAGGTAAAAGCAAAACTTGATTATCCTTATCCGATAATACCTGCAAAATTTCTTAAGAATTGGATGTGCCATTTCGAAATGAGCGGCAAACTACGTTTCATCAATAATCGGTACTACCGAGCCTCAGGGTTTATTCATTTTGTCATTTCAGGAATCAGTTGACCAATTCGAGCCATTTATAATCATAAATATCGTTGCGATTACAATATCTACCTACTGTTTATGAACACAAGGTCTAATTCTAGTGTTTCTTTCGCAAAGAGGCGGATAATAATTAACAAATAGTTCGCGTCGCATTCAGACCATTTCACGACAATAGGTCATAGGTTTCAACCGCCTCTGTGATCTGTGGATATCGTACAGAAGTATGTCGTACAAGAAAAACAAAGATGTTATTTCTTGCCTCGCCCTGAGGCGGCTTCCATCAGACTCCAAATCAACCGTTACTGGAAAATATGATTGTACCAACAAAAAGTCCGCATTCCCCATTCCCCATGCAGATTGGAAAAGTTTTCGAATAACCAATTAGTTCATAACCGATACCGCGCTTGTCTCCAACACAATATTTAAAATTCATCATCCTGGTAATTTGCATGCTTTATATACCTTGGACTCGCTGATAGATAGGTTTCCCGGAACGACACGGCAACTTCGAGTTAGCGAGAAAATTCTAATACTTTCTGTATTTATAATTATGAACATCAAGCAAAAACGACGACGTTCTCCGGCATGATAAATAAATAAAATAAGATTTAAAAAGATCCTTATTAATAACATTTCAATAATTCAATAAACAAAATGTATTTACTGTTTTACCGTAACCAAAGGGTGGTAACGGGATCCTATTACTAAGCCTGCGCGGTCTGTCCTTCTGTCTATCTGTCTGTCAGCGGGATGTATTTCCTGTCTGGTTGAAATGTTCACAGAGTGTATTTTTATTCCTGCTATAACAAATATTAACAACAAATACTCAAATGTACAAGAAACGTCATTATTGCAAAAAGAACGTCAAACAAGCATTAACTGGATCTTGCTATCCGAAATAAACAGTTTTTATTTTATTTTGTTATAACCTGTCGAATAATAAAAAACTTCTTTTAATATGCATCTTAAAGTGTTATCCGTTATACGTAAAGCGACTGATAAACATAAAACCCTCTTTATCCCGTTTATCCCGCAGTCGGGTTGACCTGATGGGATAAAAACACTACATGAAACGGTACAACCGTGCGAATTCACACCACAGCTACGGTGCAAGTTAACTTTTTTTTTGGCCAGGCATAGGGTGGGGCTAGGGTTACGCGTTTTCCGCCCAATTGTCATCCGACCTTTTCTATTGAACTTTCACAAATTCTGTTTTTGCTATGTACACAATCCATTTATCAGATTATAATGTTAGTTTATTGCGGTCCAATGATATTATTTAGTATTTTATAAGACTGACTTTGTAAAAACCACTAATTTCTCTCATCTTCTCATGTTAACGATAGTATTTTTACGAAATCGTAGACAAAAGCGGCACTACCGAAACCCATTTAGCTCCTAAAATAGCCGTATGTTGAATATTTAGCTTTTCCGGCCTTGCAACGGTGCCCCTACTTTATGGGGGGGAGTTATAGGGAGGTCACATCTCGCTATCGCCGGCGGCCGCAGATGAAATATCCGCACATAAATCTGCCACGACTCAGCGCGTCGGCCTCTGCCCACAGTCGCAGAGTAGCTATACTTTCTATGTAGAAACCTTTGGTAAATAATGTGTGACCTAGGTCTCGGTTCTGCGCTGTGAAAAATACCTAATCTCTTCGCCCACAGTAAAGCGAGATATTTTTAAGGATCACGTTGCAGGCCAAATAGAATACGCTACTTAGGTTAATACTTAGCTTGTATCTATTGGCTGTTGATTGATAAAATTCCTTAGTTATGAAAAACGTATTTTTTTTCGTTATTCTACGACGAGGAAACATTGATCAAAACAGATAAAAATTGAGACCTTCATCTCTCCTGGTGTAAGGTCGAAGGTCGCGCTTCACTTTTCACTTTTGTTCATCAACAGACTGAGGAACTCTATCTTAACTCTTAATGTCGGAACACAAAAATAAAAACGGTTGATATTATTACATTAGAAAGATAACCAAACGCCTCATGTATAGCTCATGTATCCAATTGTCACGTCTTTTACGAGACGTAGGCATGCAAACGAGAGCCACAATGACCGATATCGCGATCTTCCGCGTATAATCATCTATGGCCGCTTAAAACAAATCTTTCTCGGTCTTTGCAGAGCTTGGAAGATAGAGACAAAAGGAATTCCAGCCATAAGGAACAGCTACAACGGGAACAGCGGTTCCTGCGCCGGAGACTGCTGCAGCTCCGAGCGAGTCCACACGAGACGCGGACTCTGAGTGAGAGTGAAATACCTCACACGCACTCGACGCGTTCCGACTCCCTCTCGTCTCTGTCGTCCTCTTCGGGCGTGTCCACTGCTGAGCGGTCGCCCTCCTCCGTCTCTGAAAGCGGTGAGTTTAGCACACTGACGTGGCCCAGTTGATAGTTCAGTCGTAAGCGTAATCCAGCACTACACAACAGCATATTCAATGAATTTCGAGACTTATTGTTAGGTACCTGAATTCGATTTCAGGTTCGATTTGCGAATCAAGATCTTTAAATGTGCATATCTGTCTACCTACTGGCAGAACTGGAAGGTCTCAGGTAAACAATTGAAGATGGTACACAAACTCAGTTTGTAATAATTTGAATGCGTAGACTCAATTGAAGCCAAATAAATACTCGATCTCTCATGAACAAATTGAATATTAACATTCGGAGGTACAAACAAAGTCCTGACTTGATAGTCCTGACCTTTCCGTTGATCGACACCACGGCCGAAAGGTTACCTGAAGTAAGTATTCAGGCCCACGCAAATCAATATTCTGCACGCTCATGTCCATGTTTAATGTAGTAGATATATATCTGATACCACTGCGAACTTAAATAGAAGTCTAGTTATATATAGCACATATTGAGAACTATACATTTTAGGGTACATACGTAATAATTGGAACGATGACAATGCAAAAGTTTAATAAAAACCTAGTAGCAGAGTCGGGATTGATTATGAAATGACTCTTTCGACTCTGCTACTCGGTTTTTATTAAAGTCGGGGATTGATTATGAAATGACTCTTTCGACTCATATTATGAGTAAACCTATTTCGATTCATTAACTTCGTAAATAGTAAAATTCATCAACTGGTATTATATTTGTATATTTCTTCTGGTCTATGACCGACTGGTTTTGAATATTTTTTTAACAAAATAGTACTTCAAATTATCTTTGATGGGTATTTGCTCAGGGTTTGTTGGTTGTGTGCGTTTTGTAAAGAACCTACGAGTATTATGCCAACCTTGCGTTTTGATCGTCTCCTAGCGTTTCCCTAGGCACTAGCGTAGTGGCGCCCTCATGGTACCTAATTCTTTCAATAATATTTTAGTGAAACTGAAACCCAATCAATTGAAAACCCGTAGGCCTGGCGGCAACCCCTCACCTATTGTTACCGTTTATTTATGCATTAACTTTTGCAATAAGACCATTGCGGCCTTCTTCGCCATAAATTTGTAATCTATCCTCGTTATCCAGCGGAAAACTTTCCCTTTTCTTCGTTTATTGCCTTTTTATTCGCGGAGAATTGATATGGTAAACAAGGCGGTAGTTTTGGAGATTAAACGACTCATTAGCCCGTGTTTATTTGTTGGATAAATGGACGGGTTTTCCTCATCGTTTGTCGATTCTTAAGCTTCGCGAAGTTCTAGGCTTATGAGAATGAGCATAATAAGGGTCATAATCGCTTTAGATTGGACGTCGATAAGACAACATCTCTCTAAACAAGAAAGGTCTAATCTTGCCTACAATTTAGAGCAAACATATGTATTATGAAATGCATTTCATATGAAAATGTTAGTAGAGAAGGGACGTCTTATTTCCGTGCATAGAATTTATTTTTTATGTTTATATATGACCAATCTCTAAGGATTTTGGCTATAAACATTCGCATTACTGCGTTATTGTTGCGGGACTGCATCATTCGGGTTTATAATATGATCTATTCGCTCGTTTGCATTCCTATGTGCGCGTCGTAAAAACAAATATTCGCGTCGCTATTGAATGTTTAGGGTAAGCAGGGGATAAAGCGGCTTAGTATTGTCTGGCGAGGTTTATTTGTGTACGGGAGATCGACTATCTTAGCGTCCAGTGCGTAGAAGCGTACTTTTGGCAGGCTTTTGTCCGTAGTAACAATGTCTCCGACGTCATTATTATAGGTAAACTTGCTTTGATTATAAAATATAAAATAAATGTAATCAAACAGCAATCAATGTAATCAAGAAAATTACATGCTTCAATTGGCTTCAATCAGTTCAAATTATTCTCTAGACATAATGAACTGCATTTTAGAGTAATGTCAACTTTATTTGGCGTGTTCTAAGGTTGTTTATGGTGTGTATTGTGGTGTTATGTTAATTAAAGGGCAAGCGCCCACCGCACCGCCGCGAGCGAGACGACAACGACGGCGACATAATCGCATTACGGTAACGTGTGTTTGAAGTGACGCGGCGTATGTGCTATGTATGTGTTACATACATAATGTTCAATAATAGTGTTTGATGGACCTCGTAGCCTGTGGCGCCATTAGTGCAGGAATTTCTATTTAGATGTAATCGTAGGTGACGGCGGTTTGTGGTTCACACTCCCGCTCTCTAGAAATGTAGAATTACAAATGCAAATTTAGATAGTTAAATGAAATGGAAGTTTGATACTGATGATAGAGGTATACCTGAAATTAGACTTACCTAATGTTTGGAAATATGTATATTTGGGTGGTATGCCAATGCCAACATTTGGTCACATTTGAACAGGTAATTTTTTTTTATTGTACGACGAGGAAGCGCTTGGCCTTCATCTCACTTGTTAACAAGTTGATATAAGGCCGAAGGTAGAGGCACACTTCACCCGGAATCCTCAACAAACTGAGGAACTGGCTATCTTACCTCTAAATGCCGGAACACAATTTTTATTGAAGAATTTATGGAAATGAAGGCGACAGAATTAGGTAAGATGGTGGTAGCTAGCCAGGCGGACTTAAACAAAATCCTACCACCAACCAAACCACGCATAATATTGCTCCCCTGTTATGTTATTTCTTGATAAACCAGTAATCATCACATTTTCATTTAAATACTTTCCACGCGTTTATGTCTTACGATAACCGTAAATCCACTTGGAGGATTTCCAGCAATTAAACTCTTTAAGCGGCAAACTTCGATATAAACGGTTCATCCGCACAAATAACTCACATTAAGCGGATCGTTTTTAAAAGCTGCACTTAAACAGTTTCAACTGCTGAAGTTGTAACGCATTGCATCCAGATTCCAGACGGTTTGCGATTACCTAGACGAGTGGATACAGTAACCCTGTATCCGGAGCTATTATTTACTACCGAGAAGACTTCAAAGGGAAAGGGAATCAAAGACTTCAAAAAATACTAATAATTTGGTCTTATTCCCGTTCAAATCATATTTAGAAACACAGCTTCATGTCAAATGTTCTGGAATGTTATTTTCAATATCAAATATAGTCTGAAATATAAATTCTATCGCACCCGATAGTTTAATTACGAACACCTCCTGTATCATTGTTTCGTGTTTGACCTACACATAATTTTAAACACATATGGTGATGACAAAACATATTTCATCTCCTGTTCCTGTAATGGTAACATGAAATGAATCATCACGTAGGAACGCATCCTGAGCAGTCTAGGAGCTGTGCTACTGGTATCCAGTTCTGTTATTGTTGTCCTAGTGGCTCCGAGTTTGGCTCCAAGTCATTAGCGCGCGTGATTTACGAGTACTTGCCGGCTTATCGCCTTCTCTCGCCACCTCCAGCTTTATTAATTACACCTACAGAACGATACCCACATACGCACACACTCTCACACCATTGTGAGGATAAACTCTCGGATTTAATGGAATCTAAGGACCACGTGCGGTTTGCCATGCATTGCGATGTCGTGCGGTGAAAGATATTATGTAGAGCGCGGGATTTATCTCCCATGGACAGGTTTAACCGGTAAACAAGTACAACAATTCGAATGAAGATTAATATTTGTGATGAGCAAAATGTATTTTTGTGAAGTGTAGATTCTTTTAAACAAAGATTAAACGTTAAATCCTGGTTATTTTTAAGCCAAATAGGGCACCGGGCAAATTGTTTTGAATAGTTGGCAGCTCGCGTGCCCTGTCTACCGTAGCTGGATCCCGATAAGCCCCCGTGTAACGTTGTTATCAGGGGGCCTTCGATCCGGGCGAATGCTCGCTTGGTCAAGATAGAGCCAAGATATCCGGTCGGCCAGATAGCAGAAAAACTAGTGGCGTCAGGATTGACTGATATACTACCGCTTTCTAGTTAATGTTTAATATATTTTAGAAGTAAGAAGCTTTTTGCCGATAACAAAAAAAAATGTATTTTTAATGGTGTAGGTAATCAAGGATTTTTCAGTGTTTGATGATTTAAGTAAGGTGCCATAGATTTGGTTTATGGTTCAATCAAAATACTTTAGCACCTTAGTAGGTATCAATATTCGAGCACCTATCGGTATTAGTTTCTACAAGTTAATATCAATAGAATCATAAATCCGACCCTTACAATAACACCCGAACCCTAATAATAATACTCGTCGGGTAAAAGCAAGCGGAAGGACCCTGCGAAACTCTAAAATGATCACACCACGCTCCCGTCCCACAATTTAAACTTTGATACCGCTACAAAATTCACATCACCATAAATAAATTGAAGCGTTTTCGCGCCACTCGCTCTGTAATATAAACATGACTGGCGCTGTCCGCCCGGTTCGCTTGTGCTGACAAATAGATTCCGAGTATAACTCCGTTCAGCCGGAAGATCTATTGCCTAATGTGTGCTGTATTCTATAAAGAACGGGTGATAGCATTTCAAACAGGCAATATATGGCATAGTTTAGTAATTATTACAGGACATTAATTTCACACAGCACTATCTAGCACCAAAATAAGCATAGCTTGTAATATGGGTACTAGATTACGGATAGAATACTTAAATACTTTTTTTTTTTGTAAATACATACTTATCATAATACAACACCAAAACACAGAACAAACATCTATATCCATCACATAAATGTTTGTCCTGGGTGGGAATCGAACCTACAGCGCAGAAGGCAGAGTTACTACCAACTGAGCTATGAGGTGTGTTAAATAACTTGTTAAGTAACTGATAACCACTTAGGGTTGAAGATCGTTTCATGGCTTCGAATTGACAAGAATTTTGAAGCAATTCTTTTTAATATTTCATAAAGCAAGATTTACTGAATATCTAGGCCCGCTGATGAAAATTACTAGTAATATTTTTGCAGTTAAATAGCTGACAGACTGACATGCCTTATTCCCAGCAAGTAGAGGTAGGCATAGGCATGAATGACAGCGCCGACGTCCGGGCCCAAACAGGAGGCAGCCGCCCTAGTTAAAGTTGGATAGTTAGTGTAATTAGCGGGTTGTAGCGCCTCTCGCGTTTCCGCCGTCAGCTAGTGAGTAAAGGTTTGCCTGTGCAGGGAAAATGTACGAATCCACGAATGACTTTTGGAAAAAAAAACATGTATTATGGGAAGTAAATAACAACCCACCGGAAAATATTCGCACATCCAAGTACTCAGGTACACGTAATAAACTACATGTGCACCAAATAAATGATTGCCCTACGCCAGTGCCACTCAGGTATTCGAATTTGAATTAGGAGTATTATTTTTTTAGATATACTTATAAATTATTTATATTTGGTTGGTGGTAGGACTTTGTTCAAGTCCGCCTGACTAGCTACCATCTTACCTAATTCTGTGGTCATAATAACAATTCTAAAAAAACTGTTGTGTTCCGGCATTTAGAGGCAAGATAGCCAGTTCCTCAGTTTAATGAGGATTCCGGGTGAAGAGTGCCTTCACCTCACCACCTCTTCCTTCTCTTCACCTATCTTAACTTGTAACTAGGTGAGATGAAGGCCAAGCGCTTCCCCAACGTAAAAAAAAAAAGATAGGTAAATAGTATTTTAAATGTACTTTTAGTATATTCAGTTAGAAAAATGGGTATTTTTTTGGTGTGGGGTTAACTAATACCCTATTTATCAAATTACTTTTAAAAATAAAATTGTTTTCTCCATCACTAACTAGATGGGTTCAACCTAAATAACAGCAACCATATTACGAGAAGTGTTCTCTATCACTCTGTGGATGTCATAGATTATAAAAAAGCGCAAGTATCACTTACAAAAACCTAACAGCCAAGTAGCCAGACTTGGCTGGTTGGTTTTCATTTCTTATACCTATGCGTAATTCGAATTAAATTGTTTTTTTTTTGAAAATTTCAAAGTTTTTGTCGAGAAAATTCAGGCTAAGAATATAAGCTCACCCGTTACTTGTTGGAGTTACCAACAACAAAATTACGGGTTT
Source organism: Venusia cambrica (assembly GCA_951394065.1). Classification (NCBI taxonomy): domain Eukaryota; kingdom Metazoa; phylum Arthropoda; class Insecta; order Lepidoptera; family Geometridae; genus Venusia; species Venusia cambrica. The sequence goes on along the minus strand of OX596058.1, from coordinate 7,750,541 downwards.
CAGGTATAAATTTCCAGAACTTTCCATCAATTTTATCAAAATCTAAACAAGCTGAAAATAAACCACTACTCGGAACTTAGTTTTGAGTGTTGTTTCATGTTTTTGAGTAAATAAACATTAATAATGGCTATCATTTAAACATTGACTGTAAATATTTAAACGGTCAGCTGTTGTAACAGATTTTAGTCTGCTCCAAAATGTATTTAGTCAGCAAATAAAGTGAATTAAACAAACAATGTACGACCTGCCTTACAACTTACTGACGTATTCCGCCATAACATTCGTATTATATGGCCTATGCAATTTCAACACTTGATGTATATATTATGCTGTCAAAATATCTTTTAGCACATCTTTCTAACCATATATAACAAAAATACAATATCACTCCTCGCCATTACAATGTACATTTATATATATTTATCAAAAATACTATTAGTTTCAGAATAACATTTGAACCTTTTTTGGTTAATTAGATTAATTTACTAGGAGAGACACACGAAACGAAACAAGCAGTCACGTGTAACTAATTACACAAATACCTTGAGATCGAAATAAAACTAACATTGAATCAATATACAGCAGTGTAATGGCATGTAATACATGATAATTATGTAAAATGAATCGTACATAATCCACGCGAGTTACGTAATCTCTTTCGAGAACAATCTAATCCACCCTTCAATTTCATCCGAATTGAATTTCCTCGCCGTCAAACGTCTTATGAAATCCTAATTTTACGCAAATAGGTTTCTGTTTTTCGCTCCTGTTTCTTCGCATCGGTTGTGTAGTGGCTATTACCCGGTTATTGGGTAATTTTATGGAAAAGCTTAATGTGCCCATTTCTTCAAGAAAAACGCCTCGATTTACTATCAAGTCAGTAAGATCATGACGTAAACATTCAAACATGAGATAGGTGGATAAGAAGTGAAAGAAAATAAATAAACTAAAACTAAAAAGCTGACACTGAGGACCAACGAAACCCAGGGCAAGATACTTTTAAACATTCCCTAACTAAGCAATTTGTTCCTTATAAAAAGAGTTCGCCACCGGAAGTTTTGCGAACCCCCGATACATAATTTGTACAAGAAAAACAAATAAATAACGAAAGTTTTACTTCGGCGAATTGACTTTTATCTGAAGGTGCAAAAGTGAGGGCAGTGTGCCTGTGACATCGACGATACGGGATCTCTGTACGCGAGGTCGATACTGATACGATCTCGTGATACAAACAGTTCAAAATATCGTGATATTTTATGATACAAATGTTGCCACAACTTAACTTTAGGCAAATAACCTTTCAAAACGGTAATATGATAATGTCAACATATTATGACAGCATTTAAATCATCCTTACCTATTGCGTAGAACGTCAGTAGCTTGTATTTTTTTTATAATCGTTTTGTTTGCTGGTAAAATACATTTTAGAACTACCAAGAACTTTAACCAGCTGACTTATGTAATAATTATATCTTTGGCCAAGCACAATAGAGTAAGTTTCCCTTGCGCTTCGTGTCTAGACGTGTTTTTAAGGTTCCTAAGCAAAAATTTTGTTTAAAAATATGTAAATTTCATAAACAGGTAGCTGTTGTATACTCGCATTTCATAAACATAAACATATAGTGTAGCTGTAAAAAAACATTGTTCAGGTATAACAGTCTCTTTGCAGTGAGCCAGGTAAGTTAGTTCAGCTATTTCTTCTCCAGTCATAGATTTATGGGCCCCGGAGACAAACAATCGCTAAATTATCGGCCTCAGATTTACGAGTCTCTTGGGTGCGGACAGGTGACTAGATCTGCTGAATGAAAAAACTATAAATTACACGGCGGAATGTCTGTATTGCTCGTTGAAAACTGGCATTTTACTAAGCTGGCACGCTACAAGTAGCAACATTAAGGTCGCAAAGCTACGCGGGCACAAAAAACAATACCGTTACAATATCCCTTTTGTAATTATCAAGAAAGGCTTCGAGCTCGATTCCTTTGATTCAATTTTCTTACAAAGAAAGGCTTCTCGTCTTGTCGATTTGGCAAACAATCTCAAATCACAATCATGTTATACAATAGATCCAAGCATTTCTCTACATGTATCTTAATGGAAAACCTTATTTAATATGGTAATCTTCAGAAAACCCAATATACCGCCATTAAAACTAATAGCATAGCTGTACAAAGACACCCCCCACCCCAGCTCATTACGATCCGTTCATACGAACATTCAAAATGCATGAAGACATCAGCCATCTAATAGTTTGCAAGTCTTGGCTCGGAGAGTATTGACCAGCACAACAGAGCGTACTTGAGCGTTACAAAGCGAAAAAAAAGTCGATTTAGCATAACGTGCTGATACTGAATAGGACTGTATTATTGCCAAGTATCAAACAAAAACGAATTTATGTTCCATCCATTAACAAGTCTCATAGCTCAGTCGGTCAACTCTGCCTTCTGCGCTGTTGGTTGAGGGTTCGATTCCAGGACAAACATTTGTGTGATGAATAATAGATGTTTGGGTGTTGAATCATATATTTTTTTTAATACATACCGAAGTATGTATTTAAAAAAAATATATTTAAGTAGGTATTCTATCCGCTGTGTGACATTAATGTCCTGTAATATTTATTTATTATTATATTTATTATCCATAAACCAATAAAAATCAAAATTATTTGCATTTTTTCCCCATCACTGTACCAATCTTTGACGGGGAAGCGCTTAGCCTTCATGTCAACTGGTGGGTGGCTGGAGGAACTGGCTATCTTAACTCTCAATGCCGGTAAACAAATAAAAAAAAGTCATACAACCAAGCACAAATTTGTGCCCCCCTGGGGATTGAACCCGGGACCTCTGGGTCTGTCACTGGCGGGCGAACCACTAGACCACAGAGGCGGATATTAGTGAATGTTCATACCGCACACATCCTAGGTCACACCTTCATCTAGAAACACTCTCACATGATTTCCAAGAGGCTTGGGACTAAGTTAAATGGACACATTAATAAATCATCTCAGTTCGAATGTAAGTGGAGGGGCGCAAGTTTTCATGCGTCCTCCGCTATTAATATCCCAACCTCAAGCAAGCCATTAGAAGCCTAAAATAACACTCTGGCTACGCCTCCGAGGAGCAATGGTGACTCTGGCACTTAAAACTTCCTACTATGAAATTTACATATGTAATGTTTCCTAATATACTCATTGAGAGTTAATTTTGCTGTATTTATGTTTGTACATATGGATGGCAGCAGCGTTCACTGTTGTGTATTTTCAGTGTTATCTGCAATCAACTTAAAAATCGTGGAATTTATGGCAGTTTTAGAACAGTATCATGTTCAACAGTGGTTGGTTACTGGATAGCTTTACTAGAGCACGTGGGTACCTCACGATTCTTACATGAAAACTCAATAGTGCACTTAATCAAATTCTGTTTAAATAATATTCAACTTCTATCGTCTTGTTCAAAAGATAGTCCTTAAAAGCTTTCAAGAATCAATGAATGTAAATTTTCGCTGAATAAAACACTGGCACGAACTAGTTTATGAGCCATTTATTTTTATTGTGTGGATGCAGCGTCTCTACTTTACGAGCTAAAAGACACCTAGACATTTTTAAGACCTGGCCCGATGCACGTCAGTTCCAATTGGCTGACTTATTCACTGTTGCTCTTTAGTACTTGTACATTGGAATACTAAATATTGTGTACCTTGATAGTCTTATATTTTCAATCTGGTTCATGAAAACAACTAAATTTTGGCTCCAAACTGGTCAAAAACAACTTTTGCTGCCTTACTCTCTTCTCTATCTTACTGCCTGACGCTCGGGGCTTCGTTCTTTTCATCCCGTGGGAATAATTCTAAACACTTTCTCAGTCCATCCTGAAATTTTAATTTCTGTTGGACCTGTAGTTTAGCATGTGCGTCGATTGCCAAAAAAAAAAGTATAACCACGTGATATTCTTTTTGTTTCGATGTAAAAAATCTGAGTGCCAATATATTAATTCAAAGCTCGGAATACTTGTTGTACGTAAGTATATAAAATAAATCAACCACTCCAATATGATTGGTGAAGTAAAGTATGCGGCAATTTATAATGATTGGGAGCGCCGTGATTATGTAAACAAGCAATTAGCAACCGGTCGCCATTCAGTTGCGAATTGTTTGCGTTTTGCAAACGTTGTTTATGTGATAGGTTCGTGAGGGTACGCCGATAAGATAGTTTGTACTGTCATTTGGTTTAGCTTCTGTTCATTGATTGCGTTATTTGAATGCAGACGATTGCACCGCAATTTTCGCAGTTCCTCTTGAAATTCAAAGCATTACGCTGACCTCATTCCCGCATCATAGTAATAAACGCACTCCGAATGAAACACGTTCATAAAGAGCTCACGATAACACAGGTCCACTCCACGTCTACAAACACTGTAGGTAATACGGGTAGTAGTGTAGGTATGTGTACTATTTGAACAGAGTATGGGCGCTCCCGGCTCTTCTATTCAATTTATGTCAGAAATAAAATCTGATGCACCGCAAACTGTAAACTGACGATGCTTACGAACATTCAGTATTTATCAAAACGTTGTATTGAATGAGAAATTTGCGCTCAACTATCCACGCCGAGTGAGCTACGATCATAGGTGGCGTTTCACTCGTGCGAGCTTTATAGTTGCAATCCTTCTGTATTCCCATCAAATAAACATGTGGATTGAATTAGTTTCGTTATACTATCCCTTTATTTTAACGTAATTTGAGATCGCCACGTTGGGTGACACTATTCAAATTAACCGGTACAGTCCTGCGTTGGGCGCACATTAGTGTCACACATTGTTTGCTGAACAATGTTTGCCTGTTCACCGCTACCTGCCAATATCGGCTTGTATTAACCTCAACTCGTCACATAGTTCGCGATTTCGATGAAAAATAAAGCTATCACGATCGCTCTTCATAAAGACCTTTTATCATGAATTCCCGACGGAAAAATGACGAAGTAACGAATCACAAAAGTTCCCGCCTTCGGAGAGACGTCACGAGATAAACTTTTTAATGTGTTTTCGTGTCTTATCACAAAAGACTTCAGAACCATCTATGAGTGCTCCATGTAACATTGACGAAAAAGTCACTCGTGGTCGATGGAATAAGAGAAACTTTTTTGCATCCCATTTATCACAGGCAGCCCTTGAGGACGAGCCCTCGAGCGCCGGAAGGGGCGTCGCCGGCTGCGCGGCGGGGTGGGGGCGGTCGATTGCCCGCCATTTAACGTGTATTGCAGGAAATTGGCGCTTGCTACCACCTCCGCCGCCATTGCAATCCCACCGTTGCGTTTGTGCTATAATTAGTCATGACAAACTCCGATAGTCGAATGGAGCTGGAACACACGCCGGTGTATGAATGGCGAATTACCGACACGTGTTCCGCAACCTGGCGAAACTTCGAACGAGGAGTGTACCCACCGCATTTGTTAGCACGTGTAGCTAGTTAATTTTGGCTAAGACCGCTTCAATGTGCTTAGTTAGCGAGCGGAATCAAGAGCTCTGGAAAAGGCATCCGAGGCGCTCGCTAATGTTCGGGAACACAACTCCGCTGGGGATAATTAAAGCTCTTGACAACAAGCCACATTAAAATGGAGAATCAAATATAATATTTTGCGTTAAAGCGTTTTATGGAGAAATTACGTTTTAATGCTATAATAACTTTGAACAACAATTGCGTTCGCTTTCGAGATAAAGAAAACAAATAACGAGGTATTAACATTTTTTATATTGTTTCGATATCATAATTCGCATATAAAGTCCGTAATCGAATACCAACTGCGTTACACTCGTAAATATAGTTGTACTTTTGAATTGGCGTTACACAACGACGCTATCAAAGGAAGATCATTTTTTTTTCAATAAAGAGCCAAAATCTCGTGAATCAAATTTCCACAGCGGCTTATCTGCGAATGGGAGCGAGTAGCGCGAATGTGCTTTAATCCAGGCGCGCTCGCTGCCGTGCGCACCAGACACGGAAAAAATAAATATCATCGGGAAATGCAAGGGGATTATTGTGCGCATAAAGCGACGGAAACACTGCTTTTGTTGATACACAGCGCGCAATTACGGACTTAATTTGTGCACCGGCAATATAATATTTTGCTTAGCTTTGATATCGAGAGTTTTATTGCGAACAAAGACTAGATTAAACTTTATGCGGTTCATTTTTTAAATTGATAAAATATTATCTTTACTTGGGTACATATTTAAATTATTCTTGTATGATGTTTGTTCCAAATGGAATACGTAAGAAACGTGCACGGGCAAAATGGTTCGGCTTTGTGAAATGGAGGGTACATCGTTCATCATTATGTGTGCCCAGCTGAGAGCTGAAGCAGGCTCGGATGTAAAATAAATATGTGTATTACAGAACAAAGAATAAATGAAATAAACGAGACGGTTTGTGTGAACGATAACATTTATATTAAAGGACTGGACGACGGTTGATTAAATGATTTCGGGTTGCGAGGAATAGGTACGCGTTTTGTAGACTCATAGGAGAGGCAAAGTTGTAATCAATATTTTTTATTGATAAAAATCTAGTTCAAAATCGTAAGCAAGAAACAAGAGAAACAAGCTTAATCTCGTCTCGGATTTTCACGGCCCCAGGTCTTACACAAACTTACCTCAAAGATGAAATTACTGTGAGAATAATGGCATTACATTTACCTTACTTTAGGCTACTACTTAAGTCAAAACGCACATTGCAGCTGAGGACTTGCATCGCGTTCATCGCTATAAAATACCATTGCAATAGATTTCGAGTTGATCGACTTTATCTCTTCTATTCCACTAAGTTCAACTAATTGTTTTTTTTTTTAATGATTTCATCTTAGTAAATACTCTGTACAATTATTTTTTTATTGAATTTGAATTGACAATCTACTAAATTACAAGAGAACCATGAAGTTCATTTCGGTGATTTGGTGGATTATTTGGTGTATGTTGTTTTCAGATGAGGTGGACGTGATCGGGTACACGTCAAACCAGAGCGACAGCGAGTCGCTAGTGTCGGGCCACAGTGCGGACAGTGGAGTCGCTGAGGCGAGGCTTTCGCCCGCGCACGTGTTCAGGTAAAGCACCAACTTACTGTGTGACAGACTGCTTCGACCACAGACTTTCACACTTTGCACATAAATAAATAAATAAAATAAATATTACAGGACATTAATTTTACATAGCTTGTAATATGGGAACTACGATTACGGATAGAATACTTAAATACTTTTTTGTAAATACATACGTACTTACAAATATAGTATATGATACAACACCCAAACACAGAACAAACATCTATATTCTTCACACAAATGTTTGTCCTGGGTGGCAATCGAACCCACAGCCTACAGCGCAGATGGCAGAGTTACTACCAACTGAGCTATGAGGCTTGTTGCATAGTCTCCCATGTCTGTTTTCGTCTCATAGACCGGTTGCAGACCAATGCTAAAGAGACCATCACTACCGCTGTCGGTAATTTGAAAAAAGATGGCAATTTGTAGAAGTGAGATTTGGAGCGAACGCTATTCGCACAGAAAGCGTCATAAGAGAAATGTAAGGCGAGGACGAAAGCAAAAGCAAAACACGATTGACGAGCACCGTTTTTCTTGCATCTTCAGCCTAGTGTTTGACCACCAGCTCTCTTAAAAAGACAAGTAAAGGTGTGGCCGAAGTTTGAGTACGCTTGTCTAAAGGAAACATATTCACTGTGGACTTAGGAACTCGAAGAGTGTGCTGGTGCTTTAAAAGAAACAGGCAACGCGTTCCTTTCCTTATTAATGATGAAGTTAGAGTAGTCCTTGTGAAATGGCTCGTCGGTGGAAGTTACCACTATACCTATTTCGGCCGTCGAGCAGCACTGCTGCGCTGTATTCCGGTTAAAAGGGTATAGTTTCCGATGAAATTACCTCTATGCCTCAAGTTGACGGGCGCAAAGCAGTGCCACGTAAGTCATGTTTTTGTGGATGTGACTTACGCGGTAAAGCTTTGTTGAAAGAGTTGCATTTTACAGCAGATGGGCTGCTTGATTGTACCGTCTTGTATAAAAAAAATGTGTTCATCACAACGATTCTTCCAGTGCCGATTCTATTTACGAAGGATAATGGATTGTTTCAATGATCTATATGTATTATCATGTACATTCCAGCTCGGGACACGATGCGGGGCAAGACGCGAGACAGACGGGCCATTACATGCGGGTGGAGGCGGGTCACAGCGGGCAGAGCCGGCGCCAGCCGCAACCATACGCGGTCCGCGCCCGCACCCGCCCGCAGCGAGTCTAGGTCAGTACTAGTCACATTCTGTGAGACCACGAGAAAATGCATGGTACACTGTTACGCGGGATTTCGGTACTTAACAATCCGGTAAGACAACTGGAGTGCCGGAACCTCGTACCGTTTAGATATTGAGCGATTTTTGGCGCAAAAGTAATGGGTTCACGTCAGCGACATGCTTATGTGACGTGTTGCGCCAGACTGGCGGCCGGCGTGTTAAAATTTAACTGTAACGGATGTTAAAATTTTAATTCTAAAAATATAAAATAACAAATTTGATTGCTCAAAAAACTGTTCATTGGTTTCATCTATTGTCAGAAATAAAAAATGTGTTTCGTAATTTTAAGCAAAGGACAAAAAAAAATATGATGTCATCAGACGTGGTATTAAGAATTATTCTAAAGTTTTAAGTTTACACTTCTTAGTTGGTTAGTAGTTATCTAACTGGGTATATTTTGTATTTTCAGGTGTTTGGTGGCGCACCGGCGTCAATCTATCGGCTGGCTCCCGATTCCAACGTCATCTACGTAAAACAATAGGACAGTGGTCAACTGCGATTGTGAACCCACGATCAAACCTGCAACAATTGAAGTAGGTACTCTATGGTTCACTCGATCCCTCAACAAACCGAGTACCTGCAATGAACGGGTCCGTCAACAAACCGAGTACCTGCAATGAACGGGTCCGTCAACAAACCGAGTACCTGCAATGAACGGGTCCGTCAACAAACCGAGTACCTGCAACGAACGGATCACGATCGCGACCAGGGAGCCCCGACAGCGACCACCGACGCGCCTGCGCCACTCTCAAAGCACACACGCGTGTCACACACATCTACGATCCATCACGAAGTACAAAATTGCCAAAAATGTATATTTCAAACGTTTATTTTCTCTTACTTTGAATTGTTTTAATCTATCTCTGTCTCTTTCTCTACGAGCTAGGCTCGTGGCAATTGTGGGTCGATGTGTATTCCATACTTACTCGATAACTGAACATCGACCATTCCACTGTGTTGTAAACACTGTAATGTGTGCAAACCTTTATCTTCGCCCTATACTCTTATTTTAATATTTTATACTTTTAATATCATTTGGGGTTATACTTTTGGCTTTTGATATACCTAAACAATTCGTAGATATGACAATGTAGAATATGCCCCGCATTAAATTATCAAGTTTTTCGAAATTCTTTTTATTATTTTATTAGAAAATGTACCTTGCAAGTTCGCAAACGAAAATATTAACTCTTTAGGTACTTATACTACTTATTGTTATTGATTTCCACAAAGTTGCTGCTGAAGCAAACGTTGTAAAAAATATCAATTTTATATTTTGTATATAACATTATTTTATTTTTTTCTTGTATAAATTAATCAAATAGATTAGATCTGTGAATGTATGTACGGTCTTATTCTGGTTTTGGATGAAAATGGGTTTAGGAAAAATAAAAACCCACCAAAAAATGTTTTAATTGGTAAATGTCCTATTTAATTAGCTACTAATAAATGGAAGTGTCATTGTGGCTATGAGAATTTGTATACTCACTCTGATCACCAGGCATATCCTCATGTTATAAACCTAAAACTAATCTTGCATCTTTAATATATAAAACAATATTTTAATAGTATTTGCCAATATTCACTAAATGTACCTAAAATGGTCAGTTGAATTGTTGACATAACATTACATACCGTCTTACCTAGCTTTGTCTAAAACACCGCGTTGTCACCCACATAAAGTAGGAAAACCCCTTATTATTTTGCGAACACAATAATGTTAATTTCAAATCACCACGTGTAATTTTTTTTGCAGATTGTGTCATCCATTCACTAATTATTATTTTCTAAACGCTGTACGGCTCATATGATCAGCTGGTCGAAGGTAGTATATTTTTCAAACTTTGCCATTTAACCTTTCAGAAGTCTATGAGGCACCGGGTAATTTAAATTATCTTCCTTTTTCCTTTGTTTATAAAGTTTTTATGTTGACTCCTTTAATTACTATTTGCGTTGCCTTCATAACTGGTCATAGGGTTAGTCATGCTTGTTTTATGGACATTATAATTTAGTAGCTTTACTGTCTAAATATTACAATTAATATTGTCAGCACCTAATCACTACATGGGACGCGTAGGTACCGAGGTAGGAGACGCGTCCTTAAGGTGCGTCCAGAAGTACACAACATCGTTTAACAACTTTAGTCGTCCACTCAACTTTCTATCAAAGTCTCAATGTCCACATAAAAAAAAAACAAAGTTATATAACTGTGTAATCCACGTTGTTATGTAAAATTGTTGAAACATGTTATGTTAGTATTTCTAGACGCACCTTTGTGTCTACATCACAATATGATACTTTTAGTATTAATGTTGCATAATGATCTCATTTCATTGTCACACAGGCTTCGTAAATGTGTCAATCTTGTTTAAATACTTGAAAACCTACAAATTGTATAAAGAAACTGGAATAGGTAGGTACAAATATTATATAAATAGAAGGGGCATTCGGACTGACACAATTACTTAGCTTTTAATCATAAATGTGGACAAGTAATTCACTAACCAAAAATGCGAGCACGTGAAATTGGTCATTAAAGTTATCGAATGCGTAAAATACGTTTTAAACGGTAATTTGGTTTTAAATATTAACTAAATTATAACTTGTAATAAATTGTTAATTTTTGACATGTTTGACTGAATTTATTGTATTATAATTGTTTATAATATTTTCAATAACATTCGTTGAGCGCTCGAGTTATATAAACTCTAGTCTCTGCGATTGTTGTAAAATAAAGTTTTTTTTTTCTAATATATTACATGATTTGTAAATTGTTTAGGATGTTAATAAAAATAAGAAATAGTTGTAATGTATTATCATTTTGTAAGTGTAATTTTTGTTTTAGAAATGATCTCTTAAGGTAATGGAAGTGTGTTGACACAATTCATGTCACTACGCCGGGTACTCTGCAGTCTACACACATGACGCATAGGACCACCGATTCTATAACCTACCATGCATTTCGTAAGTGTAGGTACACCTCGATATAATTCAAAGAGATTCTATACACTGGAATAAGCACGGTCATGACAGAGCCCAAACATGGCACAACAATATGACGGACGCTAAGAAAGTGCGATTTATGGACATTCCTTGTGTGTAGAATTTGTTCGATTTAATTACTTTTATATCAAAACATCACACATTTTCGTAAGTTCTATATTTTATTTCAAGACATAGATAATGTAGATTGTGTCAATATGATCACGCACACCTTTTACGATTGCACGGTAGAAAGAGTGCCCGACCAAATGTCAGCTTTGACCAACTGTCAACTTTGACCAACTGTCAACTTTGACCAATATGTCATTCTAACGCTCAGTACCTCGTATGTCAACAAAAAAATGTTAAGTACTTTTAATTTGGAAATTATTTATGTATCACAAAATGTATTTTTATACATATATTTTAATTTCGTGCTTCGTTGAATGCACCTGTGTTTTGCTTCGTTCAGTAGGTAATACCCAAATGCCATCTAAACGTGTTAGACCTGATGTACCTACCTATTTACGCTCATTTCTGTGATTTGGGTGCAAGCAGCGACGCATAAGGGACGCTATGAGAGTACAAATTCTGTATAAGCCCTTACATATTTCATGTTTACTAAATTTTAAACACGAAACGGTGAGCCGTACCGTCAAACTCGGATGTTAGTAGTTGTTTAAGCACGGGTCGGAGTTGTGCCACGCGATGCGTTGGGTCGCCGCTGCGACTGCGTTTAATTTTCTTATCACAACGCAGAGATGACGCGACGCGTCGTATGGCATCGCTAACACCGAGCCGTGGGTCTATCATCTGTGCTATTGATGTTGTCTCATATATACTTTTCTGTATCCTATTGCTACAGTGAATTGTATTTGCCGTATGTACTGATTTCGTTCTAGCGTTGTGTGCGCCTAGCCGCCTACTCTAGTTCACTTTTGATTAAAATACCTCCTTACTTAGAATTTATAAGGTTTGCGTCCAATATAACATTGTTGTAAAACTTGTTAAGAACAAGTTATTCGAGATTGTCAAGTTTAAAAATGATGTAACTTAATTTGGACGCACCTTTAGAACTGAAGAAAATTACGGAACAAGATTCGTAAAGATGTCAAATGAAGCCATAACTTTGACTTATCAATAATAATAGCCTAAGTATTTTAAATCTCAATGTGATCTATGTGAGCTATTGTTTGTGGTAGAATGAAAAGTAACTTGCGTAGGCGCTGCGCTATAGGTGATGTTGACGGGTGTATCACTGTAACGATAGGGTATTAGAGTGCGCGAAAACTACGCGCACATTAGCTAAGAAATGTTATAAATTAGAAATGAATTTGTAAATTCAGTGTCCAGTTCGCCAACGCCCGTAGGGATTCCTCGGCCCGACTCTACTTAGCCGCTATAAAAAATTCGTCCGGCGTTGTAAAATATCAGTATCTTTGTAAATATTGGAGCCAAAATTTTTATACAAAATTATTCAAAAATATATTCTTGGAACTAGTTGGTCGTGGAATCGCCACGGGCGCGTGGAAGACTGCCCTAGGCGCACTCTGATTACTTTGTCACTTTAAAAAAAAAAATATTCGAAAAAAACTTTCGAATGTGCTTTCATGTCGATTCAAAAGCTTATTTTGGCAATTTATTGGACATCGAGTTTTGTTAATTGAACTGCTCCATCGTTTTCATCAGGTATTTCATAGTCAAAGTCAGTACGATTTCGTTTGTGAAGCTCATATTACAAATGGGGACCTCACTTAGCAGCGTCACGCAAAGTGCTACTGTAGATGTCTACTTCGACTTCTCAAAATTCAATTATAATTAAATATTTAGTCTGTAAATGTTCCTTGAAACAATGTATAAGAAGCAACGCTTTTGTCGGGTGTCCCACGACACCTCTGAGTATTTTCTTGCAGAGTGCGCCAAGAATCGTTAATACGTACAACACAGCAAGACATTTCCAATGTTAAAATGCTTTGAAGACAAGGTCATGCGCTTTTTCGCTGTGTTGTTAGTGTCACGATATGCAGTAGTAGGTACATATTTGTTGTCGATAAGTAGAGGCAAACATTAGGTAGGTACTTTCAAATGTGACCGCCGCCTGCCGACCGTCGCGACGAGGCAGCATTGTGCGTCGCACATACCTATGGTAAATTAATGTAAAAAGGTTATAGAATTAATTTAATAAAATTATAAATAAACTCCTTTGTATTATTTGCCCCCTATTATCTTTATGGTACATGGCGTTCATAATTATCAAGATGCCTATTTAATAGCGCATACCATTAGATTATTCTTAACTGTTATGTGAACCTTTGAAGGAACTGCTACGACTGTACTACTGACTGTACGACGTTGCCTTTGGTCCATTTTCGTAACTGAGATTTCGTTACCAGCTAAGTAAATCGAATTTTACTCTTCCTATCGTAACCGATTATTAAATAAGAATTAATTCTACACTTTCGTAGCAGAGTTTCGTAACCAGCTTCGAACATGGGAAATATTTTCTTGACATGGTTTTTAACCGGTTATGAAAGGAATAGTAAAATTCCATTTTCGTTGCTAAATTTTGCAGCTGAGAAATAAGATACCCTCGTGGACCTACTGATAGGACAAAAAAGTAGGTCCACGAGAAAGCCCACTATTTCCGCTTCTGCAGTGCATCAGGGATGTTTGCAGACTATCCAACTGTGGTTTCGAAGCCATCCTCTGCAAAATAATTACAACCCTGTCTTTTGTCTGTGTCTACTGTCTGACTGGCCCAGTTTGTGTTCAGAGTACGATGTATGAGATTCATAATAAAATCCAGAACGCCTGAGTAAGTACTGTGAGAACAATTTAATATTCTAGTGGAGTAAAATGAAACTCATTTCAATAAGCTATTGTTTTTCGTGGAGCAGTTTTGCTGTGTCTACTGTCTGACTGGCCCAGTTTGTGTTCAGAGTACGATGTATGAGATTCATAATAAAATCCAGAACGCCTGAGTAAGTACTGTGAGAACAATTTAATATTCTAGTGGAGTAAAATGAAACTCATTTCAATAAGCTATTGTTTTTCGTGGAGCAGTTTTGGAAATAATCTTAGAGTACTTTAGGAATAACCAAAATCTTACCACAGGTTGGTCACTCTCAGCGCAGCGCTTATTTCATTTTATTTGTGCCATCTAAACGTAGTGGTTATATTCTCTTCGTCACCTACTAATTTCGTTTATGTATATTACTAACAGTATCGTTGGATTATTTGTTTTTTTTTTATTCCAGATTATTTATTCGCTTCCGGTCCATAAGAACTTAATCCCAAAATGTCTAGCTAATCAATAGGACTGAATCTCATAATGCCGGAAATTGAATACGCATGCATCTTGTAACAACTGAAGGTCATTATGTATTTTTCTCAAAACGTTCTAGTTCTAAAATAGCTGAATCCCGTAATGTCTGAATGTCGTCTATCAAACAAAATCAAGTGGTCAATCAACCTAACTACATTGTGCGTTGTGGCGGATCCTGGAGGAAGCGTAGGTATGCAACAGGCTGATAGGTAGGAATGAAGAGGGAGGCCCCATATGTGGTAAAGTTAAGTAAAATAACCATAAGTAATAGAATAACAATTTACTTAACTCAAAATATGAATTTACATTCACTAACAAAAAAATATTAGCTTAGCGATAAAATAACGTATGTCGTTTTTTCCTTATCAGCCTTGAAATAAAATAAAAAATTAACTAAGTCGTTTTTTTATCAACATTAATTTCATCAAAAAATCAATAGGAGTTATGTCTCCGTTATTAAGCTGGGTCAGTTGCTTGGTTATCAAAAAATATATCCGGTCTTCTTCTGGGAGTACCACTAAACAATGAATTGTTTATACGGGTTGTTTGATACATTGCTTCTTTTCTCAATATATATATGAATCTCATCAAAGTTGGCTTATCCGGCATGCGGACGTTAAGCCGCCTGTGCCAGCCTTCCACAGTATTGGTGGTGCGATGTCTATCACGTGCAGTACTTATCATCGATGGACCCATTTTTATCCACTGTTTCTCCATGTAACAGATGAACTTCGTCATTACGTTCGTCTCTGGGACTATTACTTTTATAGATTGCCAGGCTTCATCTATTTTGGTTACAGGCAATAATGGTAAATTTGCACACATATATATATTTTATTGTATAATGATTTTTTCTTCTCTTCGTAAGAACACATCATAACACCCGGATATAATATATATAACACTCACCCCATAACACTCCACAGTTTTGTTAAATTTTTCTCGAATATATTTTTTATAGGAGTCATGTTTTTACATGCGTCTTTTTTGCAATTGTAAATAACAAGGTCTCGAACATTCTGATCATAATGGCACCTGCATCACTTTTTCTTATTATCACATCCTTTGTAGAACTCAATGTCACCGATGCATTGCATTCTTTCCTATTTACAAAACGCCACAAATAGATGAACCACTTATATTTTTATTTCCTAGAGAATATTTGTGTCCGTCGTATAATAAACACGGGTATCCTTTTTGGTTTTCGATAAAAATTAATTCGCTATGCTTTAATTCCATTATAAATGAATTGTATTTTCATTTACAAAAAATATTGTTTGATATAAATTAATATTAAGTGACAATACTTGACAAACAACGCTATTGTTTTTATCTATCATAATTGAGTTGCATTGTCTCAAGTGCAAGGAGAATACTTACGTAGAATATATGGATACACTCAAAAGAGGTAAGATACCTAACATTTAAAATTTCAGGCATTACGGGACAAATTCGTTTTGAAATATAGGCTTGTTGGTATCAGTCATTGTGAGATTAAGTCGTACCGATATCAGACATTTTGGGATTCTGGAGTTCTTATGGACCGGAAGCATTTATTCCACCGCAGAAAAATAATAATAAGGCCCGTTAACATATAAAGTTAACCGAAGGGCGCCAAAATAAAGCTCTATGGCGCTGGATGAGAACCTACAGACGCGTTCGTTTGGACAGGCTAAGTAGGGTAGAAAATCAAATAAAAAGAAACTTCGCATAAAATCTTTTATTCCAAACATTTACGAATAATCTGGAATTTCGACCAGCGAATGACCAGAACCGTGAACTTAGCAGTATTGAGTTAAATGCCATCTGCATCAAAAATGTGTCTGATTTCATTCATACAAACAATCAATAATACTGTTTTGACTGCACTGTTACACTACACACAATTACTGGGTTTGTCTACAACATTTTTGATGAAGATATGCAATTTTAGCATATATACAGTAATAATACATTGTATCAGTAAGAATTATCAAAGCAGGTAATAATGACAACTTAATATAATTAATGACTAAGTTAGGAGGATATAATAGAGACATTTGATCTACAAAAATCTACATCAGTAACATACTATACATACATACTATTCGTGGCACAACTACTAAGCCTAAAATTATCGAATATATTAGCAAGTTAACCAATGGTATCTAAATTATGAGTATTCGGAATGTACATAATATTATAAATTCAATATAAGTAATAGCTATTAACATGATTCCATCTCATAATTTGATGTTAAATTAAATAATAACATAACAGATTTAACTGAAATGTAAAAAAACTTAACAATTTCTTGTAAGCTCGACTAATGTATGAGCACCAAACAATAAGTTTAGTAAAATTTAACTAAAATAGATAGCTTATACTAAAAATTAAACAATTAGCCTGCTTCAGGATATATAATATAAATAGTTTAATATTTAAAAAACAAAGACTAGTTTCATACTTTGTTTAGTCACAGAAAACCTGCCAGAAATAATGAGTGTTTCGAGCTTAAGAAGCCAATGCATTTAAAACTGGGTGTTATCAAAATTTTATTTAACCATTAATAAAAGACATTATTATTAGCCATAATGAAAATAATTTTATAATTAAACATAGTAAAACACGGATGAAGGTATAGTGCACAAATATAATTTGAAAGTATTTGAAAACTACATGCTAACGGAATATAATTTATCTTGTAGATACAATGTATGAACTAAACGATAATTTTACTCATTCATTGTCGTAATAATGAATTATGAATTATTGCTAATCATTATTATTTGTGTGAAATGGTCCGTAGTAATTATTTATTTGTTACTCCTTGTAACACCATCTATCTGCCAGTGAGTCTAGTCAAAATCGGTCGACATTTCGAAGATAAGCCGAAAAAAAACACAGACAAAAAAAACGTTATAATTACATAGAATGGGTACTTTCATATGCGTTTAGTAAAAAGCTGTAATTTTGACATTACAAACAGATACTTCGATTTTATTTATTTATAAATATATAACCATATACGATATAGTATATGAGCCATTTTTTAAATACCCTCACTCATGTAATAAACTATGTATCAACATTATCGGAACTTACTAACTCTACTATCTAACTATCTAACAGCAATACTTACTAATTCATAATTACACATAGGGATAAAATTATAAATAAATGTACATATCGAGGTTTAGGCAATACTTTGGGATATTGAAAACATAATATAAACACTCCGACATATTTGGTATGAATTAGAGATAGAAACAATTAGCATTATACCTGTCGTGTTCACTCACAATGTCACAATCATCTTGCGTGAAAAAAACGTATCTATTTCAAAGCCGCAGCAAAACACAATAAAAAAAAGTGAACAATCTTTCTTTTGAATCAGTATCTAAATAGTTCCAAATAAAAGGCTTTTTTGCGGCTCGTTAAGTACTTATTGAGCCTGCAGGCTGGTATTTCAGTAATGAAGAACTCCGAAAATTTTGTGAAATTTTACGTTTCGGAGATAATAATTTTACAATTATTGACGCCATTTCAGTTTTTTTAACGATATTCGTACTAAAACGCTTAATTTTTTTGGAAAATATTTTCTAACTAATATAACTCTTGTTACTAATAGTTACAAGTATGTATACCTAACTGGCCAAAATGCTAAATCATACCTAACCTAGACTCTACTCTGAGCCACTTTTAACTACTTCGAAACTAGATTTATTCATCATTCTAAATTCCTAATAGTAATTATACTAATGAGCATTTTGGAATTTGTATGGTGTTATTATTTAGTAATTTGACAGTCTAGCTACTTCTAAACCGTGATATAACTATCGTAAGCATTCTAACGGACCTAAATCTTATAATATAAAACCTGCAGTGCGGTGCACGATTTGGCAAAGGCATTTTTTGGTTCATACTATATCTGTCTAAGAAAACAACATCGTACTTGCGATAGACAATTTTTCAAAATAAATCCTAACTTATATGGGTCTATTTTATAAAGGTTTTGGTGTAATTACTTTAAAGTTTCAACAATTCCTTGCACATTTTTTTTATAGTTTCACCCTTTTTCTATTTTCTAATTATATGAAACAGTTTTGGTAACATTTCTATGTGACGTTATAGCTATTATTTAAACTCATAATCATCTTCCCTTATCCTATGCATGCATGGCACAAAGTACTGTCTTCTTCCATACAATCGTTAGCCTTAAAACTCATTTTCTCATACACATATTCTCTTTCACACAATCCCTACCATCTCCATCCGCCATTCTTAGTTCATCCATATTCTAAGCTTACATTCCTCTGGTTAGGTTATTATTTTTTATTATCTGACACACCTAACCATTATTTATCGTATTGTTCTTTCCGTTAGGCTAATAATCCATTGTTGCTTGCCAAACCTCAATTTTTGTTTGCAATGAATAAGTTTGGCAGTAGGCAAAACAAAAGTCAATTATGAGAATCCAAACAACATTAATAGTGCTTGTTAATAGTTGCCACTTTAACAAACTATAATTTAGTTCATTGTAGCATTATGAAGTGGCTTTCACAATTATGCATCTGAATATTACGAACTGAAAATATCGCACAAAAATAAAAAATCGAATCGCCTCATTTGAATAATCATTTAAATCATCAAACATACCGACAGCTTTGATAACGAGTATTCAACCTCCAAATACTATAACAATAGCTTCCGACATTTTTCACATATTTTCCTAGGACGTAATGTTTCTTACCAAACGCGTCCTCAATGTTTGTACTCGGTTAAGGTCCGTCCACACGGCGCGTTTAGTCGCAGTGCCGCACGAGCCGCACGCTGTCATCGTCGCGGCGCGCGGTCGGCCGCCGCAGTGGACGCGAGTGCGGCAGGAGGGAAAACCGCTCGCTAGATTGACAACCCTTTTTGTTGAGCGCAGTGCGAAGGTGGGATTCGCCTGAAAAAATATATATGCAGTGTCACTCACTGTTGACAGCGTTTTGATCGATAGTGGTTTGCCCACCGGTATCAGATCCAGATGTCTTGAGTACCATCCCCAGGACCAAATGCCATGTTACAAAGTCCCACCACCAACCATACCAAGCAAAATATTGTGCTTGATTTGGTTGGTGGTGGGACTTTGTTAAAGTCCACCTGCCCATCTACCACCATCTTACTAGTCTGTCACCATGGAGAAATCAATTGTAAATTGATGTGTTCCGGCATTTAAAAGGTAAGCCACCACACTACTGCCGTTTACGGCATTTAGTTTTGATTCACAAAAAAAAAAAAAAAAATGTTGTACCTAAATGCTCTCATTCAGATGTTGATATTTTAAGTTCTAGTTACAGTGAAGTATCCACTCTAGGTAGGGCATACAATGTTTTCTGTTCCATTCACTTCTATCAGTCGTCAGCTCATCTTCAACTACATTCACCTTACAGTAGGTACTGATTATTGCTTTACATAATAGTGTTTTTGTTATTTTACCTGGTAAAGATAAAGGCCTTCCACATATGGAGAGGTCTTGCGCCCGCGGAGACGCGGATCGCGACGAGCGCGGCCGACTCGGCGTATTGTTGTTACGCGATTCTTCGCAACGCGCGCGTCTTGGCGACCGCACGAAGTCCTGCGTAGACAACCCTTTAGTTACGAGGAAAAGGCATGCTCATACAGAGCGATACGCGGTTTACGTTCTCTGTATAATTATCATTGTACCATAACCCGGTATAGATCTACAAAACTTGCGACTTCTAAGTAACTTTTTTTTCATAAAAAAGTAATATGTACAAAATAGCATCGGAAGTGGGTGAACAACAATTGGTGCACTGTAGAGCAATAAAACAGCAAACGTTTGATAGTTGAATAGGCTCAAAAAACCTTGAAGTAGGATACCACGGCTGAGTACATGACTGGCACGATTCATGGCATGCAATATTCAATAGTTGACCTACATTACTACTTATTGACTAACTATAACTACGATAAGTATGTTGCTACATAGCTTTATGTGCCATACGAATGTTCATGTGAATACTTGTATAAAAGAGATATAAATGGAAGAAAAAAAATATGTTAAATAACAAATGTATTCCCTTTCGACAAGTAGATAAGATAACAATCTAATCTTAAGCTGGCTTCACACCGAGGGAACGACGTACTAATTTCTATCTATCAATTTATTTGCGTCATCTATTTCTCTTCTATCATTTATTTATGTAATTGAAAATAACGATTTTCCATGCAAATCGCAACATCTGATCAGTCTCAAATGTGCGATTAGTATACTTTTTGATAGATTTATTGATTGATCTCATGGTATCTATCACAATACAAGAATCTACGCCAGAAGGACGGCAACACAATAACGTACATAGCGTTGCGAGCGAAAAACTATGCTTGCAGTCAAAGAGTCAATAAAGGTTGGCTTATCCGAACCTATTACAATATTTAGAGCAATATTGCACATTGAACGTCGGTGCCTCGGTGCAGATCGCCATGTGCTACACACAACCACATAGAACGCCACACAAATACGTGAGTTAGTAACCTTGTCGTGGGAATCGACCGAGTACGCGCTAATCGCGAGCCGGCTGTCGGCCCCGAAGTCAAACGCGCTCGCCGTCCGGTGCGACAGTGTGTCTGCGTCCCAAGCAAGCGACAAAGTATGTTAGTACGGGAATGTTACACCTGTGATGCTGCAAGGCTCCGAAGCTGCTACCGATGGATACCGGATGTCGTAAAACCTGACTCCCTGGTCGAGAGTCTTACCAAAATAATCTTATTTTATATTTTTTTTACCAAACACCTTTACTGCGTTCATCAATCCGCCTGCCAATCGTAGTTATTATGGCAAAAACCCTATTGGAGGAGGCTTTGTCCAGCAGTGGACATTGATGGACTGCTGAAGATCCACCAGCAGAAATCACCATACCGCGATCGCCAACCTCTCCAGCGTGTCATTGCCGTCTTTGGTATAATAACGAATGTTCTTTACGTAATTTAACCTGAGAGATTTTACATTACAAGAAAATGGCAATTTAGCAGAAGAGAGCTACAACGCAATCATATCGCAAGGGGTTTGACGTAAACAAGCCACGTTTTATATAATTGGATCAATACATTTGAAGGTTTCAAATATATTTAGAAGGTTTCAGCATAAGCCTCGAGAACGGAAAACTTTTGCAGAAAATACAAAAAACAACACAGTGACGTAATAGATGACGCAGGTACTGTGTAGATATAGAATTGTAGACGAAGAAACCGATTAAATATTTTCTTTGAATAAATCAACAGAAACGATACGGAATTTTGAATGGCTTAAAAATTGAAAGTTCATTCACCCAATAAGTAGTCACATAAGAGTAAATAAACAATATATGAGCGTAGAATGCTCTTATCAGTAGGTAAATTGATGATAGCCCGCAGCTTGATCGGTCGTTAGTGCCACGCGCGACCTACTTTTCGGATTAATAGGTATTTTATGCGTGCTGGTATAGGGGAAATGTATGAAATAATGTCTGAATTCTGAATTTCAATTACATTTCAAGGTTTTCAATATCGACTGAAATGCCCCGGCGGCGTAGGTTCATTTTCAAGAAGCTGCGAAGCATATTATTATTCAACATCAGTATGAAAATCTTGTTTCATCTTAAATACAGTAGTATAGTTTATGTATAGAAGGCTACTACTGTATTCAAAATCAAATAGGATTTTCAATCATATTAATACTGCAAAATAAATACCAGTTATAACATGATATTACTAAAGTATAAAGTATTCAAAATCTTAGCTGTAAGTTTGGGATCATCTATAAGGCAGCTTGTAGTTTTCTTTAAGCATTTATCGATGAATTGAGTTTGCTCAAAATAATAATTTGTGACATTGTTTAGAAGTAGCCATGGAAGCCTACTATCGGTAGTAGATGTTACTGAAATAATGAAAACCTATCCACACACTTATTTATTGAAAACAGGTTGCAATAAGTATAGGCAAGTCAAGTGAATATTACCATGTGGCCAGCAACTGATTGGTGGGGGAGATCTAATCATGTGCTCGTGAACTTCTTTCAGGGTCAAAGGGTCATCTTCCACGAAGTCCAGGGCGGTGCTGCCGAATTCCTGGAACCATTATACTAAGACTTAAATAGCCTATACACAGTTTTAGCACACAAATTAGTACTAGACTTTCAAAAAAGGTTTTTTTTTATGTATGTTCCCCGATTACTCGAAGACGCCTAGACCGATTTAAAAAAAAAAATTTTGTTTGAAAGAGTATACTTCACAGGTGGTCCCATTGACGTAAGGTCATGATTCCACCTGATGATGGAATCCTTGAGAAA
Source organism: Venusia cambrica (assembly GCA_951394065.1). Taxonomy (NCBI): domain Eukaryota; kingdom Metazoa; phylum Arthropoda; class Insecta; order Lepidoptera; family Geometridae; genus Venusia; species Venusia cambrica. The sequence goes on along the minus strand of OX596058.1, from coordinate 7,727,572 downwards.
TCGAGGGAACTCTGCAAATATTATAGGCACGCTTGAAGTGATTTGGGTATTTTTAGGGTAATACACCCTCAAAGGTAATGTAAATTGGACCACTGTCATCAGGTGAGGACCTGATAATGAGATCGTTGAAAAATCGAGGGAACTTCAAATATTATAGGCACACTTGAAGCGATTTGGGTATTGTCAGTGTGCATTATCACAAAAGTAAAGAAAAAACGGCTTATTATGCTTTTGCAATTTCATTTATTTGTTCTACTCAAAAAAGTTATGACAACAGGCCGTTACAACTTTACATCTTATAACATAAGTCCAAATCTCTGTAATTGTCTTGGATAGAAACCCATTAGTTAATATTTAGATGATTATCTTGTTATTAAAACAAACAGAAAACTTCCTACTTCATCTAGTGCTGATATACAATTCAATAAGTAGGTACTCCAGTTATCAATAGATAAAAATCAAGTAGGTAGGTATTGTATCTGCCACTAATGCCTGATAGATTCTGGATAAATAGATCAAGCCTTACTCATAGCATGTTTGTGTAACATTAGCATTGCTGCTAATATTTTAGCACATTATGTAATGGCCTGAAATCATGTGCACATTTTTACAAGTTATGGCCACTTAATCAACCTAATGGAATGAATCTAATGGTGTTGTGGCATGTTTTACATTTATCGTTTACTTTGAGTACCTATTTAGCACAAATACAACATTTGGAATTATCATCTAGCTGGATTTAAACCTTTTGAAACTGTGGCCACTTTATATTTGCGAAATGCTGATTTAAAATCAATAACAAACTTGATTACTTATAGGTATCTTACTCATAGCTTTACTAGGTGAATACTCTAGTCTAGATAATGATCAATTGCACAGGAACACATACCATGACTGATTTTTTCATTTCCTGTTGAAAATATTCAATTTTAAACATTACGATAATGTTGGCATGATTTATGTATAACTTGAAAACCGACTCAGCTAGATTTTAAAAATAATTGGGTTCCTTTGAAACCTCTTCAAGATCCAAAACCTTTAGAGCCAGACCTCTTATTTTCCTTTAACTTGATGATAAAAAGAACACAACATTCAATCACATTAAGTGCTACCCTTGCAGACATAACTGCACAGCAAGTGCTTCTTGATTTCAAGCTTTCAAGGTCCTAAAACACAACTAAGTGAGATCTATCACATAGATATTACCTGTGACATGAGTATGGTATCATCAGCCTCACACTCATCTACATGGCTGTCGATTAGGCTTTCTCTGCTGGCGATTACTTGCTGCAAAAACCATTAATATATATTAGCCTTTAGTGGGCAGCATATGGGCAAGCTCACTCCATCATAGACCTAATCCCGGCCCAGGTAATGCCCAGGCAAGCCTCAAGGTTAACTATTTTCAATAAACAATAATTACAAGCAAAATCCAGTGTTGTTGCTGTGTTTACAAAAATAGTATCAAAACCTACTAAAATTGTAAACATAAAATATTTACACACTTCAGACTCATTAAAATGACTGGTATTATAGTAGGTACAAAGTCTTGGAGACACTTAACTTCCATTGACCAAAAAATGTGACTTAGTTTTCAGTTGTGCAATGCAAAACCTTATTTCCTGAGAGGTCCAACAGTCTATGGTCAAGGTGGTAAGACTACTCAACAAGGAAGCCTATTTTCAATAGGTACAGCCAACCCCACAGTGGGTAGTCAGTGCATTCTAGGCCTATTCATTCTAATACCAAGCTGTAGTGTCTACTAAAAATAGACTACTACTTAATGAACATAGTACCTGGACATATATGAGCTATATGGGTGCTGTAAAACATTCCTTAGTGTGTTTTACACAGAGAGGGATGTGCAGCACCCAACAAGTTAATGTGTGTGGGTATTATACAATTTTCTAGTAGTGCTAGTCTTCAACATAACATTAATTACATAAAGCAAAGAAAGTAGTAATATGTATTTCCTGTAGCTACACTACTTACATAACTTTATCATACCTGCAAATATGGATTGTCCTGTCTTGACAGTCGTAGCGCTTCCATATCCTGAGCGATGTTTCTTGTGCGCCCAGGAGTAAGCAGAACAGCTGGTGAGACCCCCATAGGGGCTATCACTACAATCATAACATGTTTATAAAATCTTCTTTACACAAACCACACCACACGTACCGTATCTAGTAATGAACACTTGTACCTGATAAGGACTCGCTGCTTCCTTCCATGATTACAGATTTAATAGAAAGACAAAAAAAGACATGAAAACCCGCCGCTGAAAATTATGTGATGAATATTTGATCGAAAGATATCGCTAGTAATGTGCCAGACACTAATGTCAGTAGGTGAAAGTAACCGTAACGTGGGTAGGTAGTTCACTACTATCACTTTGGAGTAAACTTATAAAAATCCACGTAGCTTTTACTCTACAACACGATTATTTTAGAGCATCACCGATATTCATCATTCAAGGAAAACGACCACCGAACAAAGAATCTTACGCCATTTGAATTTGGTTGATTTGCTTTACTTGTTTTGTCAACGCTGTCAGTCAACTTCAACTTCTTTGATATGGCGTGCAACCGTTTTATCGATTCTGCCAGTGTCGAGTATTGTGAGTATCGTAAACAGAAAAAGTGGGAAAACAATATTGAAGGCTTACTATGATTAATTCCCTTTTTTTTTTTTTTTTTTTTTAAATGGAGGGTTAATCTACAATCTATAAAATAAAAACACACACAAACACACGTTGTTAGTAAAAAATATATAAAAGCGATGAGGTTAGAGTGTGATGACTATATACAACATTTACAGTTTAATGCTATTTTTATGTATAAATTTACATAATATACAAATAAGGGGGGAAAAGGTTAGGCTAAGGAGGGATTTGAGGGAAGTAGGACGAGGAATATCAGGAGGGAGCATATCGTGGAGAGATTGGTTTAAAGGGCAATTAAAGAATATGTGATTCACGTTTCCCTCATCTAAGCCACATTCACACAGCGAGCTATTCCTAATCCTAAGTTTGGCCAAAAAGACTGGTGAGCAACAATGACCTAATCTAAGGCGACAAATAGTTGAAGTCACTACTTTGCTAAACTTGTTAAATTTGAAAAACCATGGTTTGGCAGGAATGTCAGGCTGGATGTCCGAATAATGTTTACCCTTGATTAATTTAGAATTATTCCATGCATTTGTCCAGGATTCATGAAGGTATGATTTGGGAAGTAGGCATAAGTCGTGACAGTACGTTTTAAAATACTCGAGTGAACCCATCTCTGTGGCTGATTTGGCGAAAGAGTCTGCTTTTTCATTACCGGGAATCCCCGAGTGTCCTGGAATCCATGCCAGAACGACATTGATTCCAAGATTTTTGCACTCAAATAGACAAAGTTTAATTTTAAGAATTAGAGGAATTCGAGAGATTTTAGATCGGAAGGGGCTAGAGAGTATTGACTGGAGAGAGCTTTTTGAGTCCGAAAATATTAAAGATTGGTTCAGATTATGGGATTTCACAAACATAATAGCTTCTAATAATGCTAGAGCTTCGCCGGTAAATACCGATGCAGTGGGGGGGCACTTAAAACTCAAACTAATATTAGTAAAAGGTATCCAGACCGCGGCTCCCACATTACTGTCCAATGATAGCTTGGAGGCGTCGGTAAAGATATAGCGCCAGCCATCATATTTTGAGAGTGTAATTTCATAGAACTTTTCTCGAGCATTAGTAGTGTCTTTATCAATACCAAAGTATAGTAGTATATTGGGCTGGAATATTAAAGCTTCATAGGGGACCATGTATAGAGGGAGGGTAGGAAATTGAAAAATAGGATTAGGCATATTCGTGTATTTTAAGAAGCTACGCAGAATGCAAGGGGATTTATCTGGATCAAGTGAGCCAAACAAATCTCGCAATCGGACTAATTTGGGAAGGAGAGGGTGATTTGAGTTCTGAGATATTTTAAAGATAAATCGATCTGACAGGAACTGTCTACGCAAGTAAAGGGGCGGATCATTACACTCAATTTGCAAAGCATTAATAGGTGAGGACTTCATGGCCCCAATAACAATGCGTAGACTTTTGGATTGAATTTTATCGATCTTGTAGAAGCGAGATTTGTTGCAGAGATTGAGAAGGAATAAGCCATAATCGAAATGACTTCTAATTATGGCATTGTATAGAAGCTTTTGGGAGAAAGGGTGAGATCCCCACCAAACACCCGCAAGTGATCGAAGAATGTTAACATTTTTTTCACACTTTCGGGATGTGGAATCAAGATGATGGATGCCTGTCATCTTAGAGTCTAAAGTGATACCTAAAAACTTTACATTACTAGTCTGGGGAATAATTTCATGATCAATATACAAGTTAATATCAGGGATGATTCTTTTTTTGGTAAATAAAACAACAGCACTTTTAGAAGCAGAAAGAGATAAACCATGGTTACGTAACCAGTCGCTTAAATAGGACAAGGCAGAGTTTAGGCTGGAGGAAGCTTCTTCCAGGGAGCTACTCTGAATGTATAGAGCTATGTCGTCCGCATATTGGAGGATGTTGCAGAATGAATCTACCGATTCATTGAGGTCATAGGTGTACAGATTATATAGAAGTGGGCTTAATACAGATCCCTGAGGTAGGCCTTTCCAGACTTTCTTGGGGGAGAGAAATCCTTGTTGAGTCTTAACTACAACGGAACGCTCCATTAATAAATTACAAATAAAACGTACAAGCTTCTCAGGGACACTCAGCTGAATAAGCTTATTCCTGAGTACCGGAAGCAGAACATTATCATAAGCCGAAGCAATGTCTAGAAAAACTCCGACAAGATATTTTTTTTCTTTAAAGGCAATTTGGATGTCCGTAGTTAATATGCTGAGGCTATCTATGGTACTCATACCTTTTCTAAAACCGAATTGGGATCTTCCAAGGATGCATTTGTTCTCTACCAGCCATTCTAAACGGTTTTTTATGAGGTGCTCCATTATTTTAGCCATAACTGATGACAGGGCGATTGGTCTTCTACTGCTAGGGTCAGATGGATCTTTACCTGTTTTCAATAATGGGATTATAATTTGTGTTTTCCATTGCTCGGGTAGTATACCACTGTCAAAAAATGAGTTTATAAGGCTTAGATACAAAGATTTAACTTTTTCTGATGAGTTGATAATAAATGAGTACGGGATACCGTCTATGCCGGGGGAAGAGTCGGTTAGTCCGTCGAGTACAAGCTTTAATTCATTGAATGAGAAAGGGGCGTCAAAGCAGTTATGTGAAGGAAGGAACGAAGGAGTGGAAGGAAAGCAGTCAACAAAAGGGACAGATGGGGGGGCAAGTTTATCCGAAAAGGCTTCAATCCATGACACAGGGTCATTTGCTGAAGAGTTCTCTATATTACAGGAGCTTCTAAATCTTCTAATCTGTTTCCATACAAGAGATGAAGGGGTATTGGGAGATAAATTTTGGCAAAATTGAATCCAGCCTTGTTTTTTTTTTTTCGAAGATAGACGTTTGTATTGGGCAGCACACTTTTTGTAGGCAATGTAGTTGGCTTCAGTCATACTGTTATTGTACGTCTTTTCTGCTTCTTTGCGTTTAGAGGCTGCAGCTGTACATTCTGCATCCCACCAGGGGGTAGATATTTTAAATTCTCTTGTAGGTTTTTTTTTTGGGATGTGTCGGTCGGCGCTTGCAATGATGTAATCTATGTATGAGTTATATGCAGAAAGCGGGTCCGTATTTACAGGTGAAGAGTTGGATTCTAAAATTAGGTCAAGGAAGGCAGAATAAGAGTCCCAGTCAGCTCCAGAGACTCTGTATTTCAGTGAGGGGGAGGGGTTACGAAAAGGAGAAGTGTTATTAGGGTGATCAAGATACATGTTGATCACAATGGGAAAGTGGTCACTTCCATATGCATGGGAAAGAGTTCTCCATGTGGTAAGAGGAGCTAGCGAAGGCGAGCAAGCTGATAGATCTACAGCGCTTTTCGGGTTTTGGTTGGGGTAAACTCTGCGAGTAGGTGATCCGTCATTTAGGAGGCAAAGATTGAACTCATCAAAGCTATCCATGAGTGAAAGGCCGAATGAATCTGAGAAATTATGACCCCAGATGGTATTGTGACCATTAAAATCACCAACCACCACCATAGGGGCTGAGATGGATGACAAAAGGCGTGAAATATCAGGGATATTAGAAGAGTGAGGATGAGGAATATAGATGGATATGAAAGAGATATCCATACATCTGATACCAACAGCATTGATACCAGGAGGAAGGGAGGGGAGGGAAATTTGGGAATAGGGGAGTGTGCGCCTCACGAGTAAGGCGCATCCATTATGCCCACCAGCCCCGTCATCCCGGAAACAGGAGTAGCCTGAGACCCTAAACTGGGAACCAGGCTTTAGCCATGTCTCCGAGATGGCTATGACCGATGGGCAGAATTGATTGATTAAGTGAACCAGATCATGCTTTTTCGGACGCATGCTCTGGGTGTTCCACTGAAGGAGGACTACTGGATCCATTATGACCAGTCAAGGCGACTAATTGTGTCAGTTTTGAGGCAACGTTGGACGGTAGGGGATGAGGATTCATGAGGATTATATTAATTATTAGAGAAATGAGAGTATCTAACATGTTATCACCTTGAGGTATGCCAGAGAAGACCTGACTATTACCCAGGGCGCAACCATTGGAAAGTGTTGATGAGGGGTCAGAGACCATGTCTCTGTGGGCTGTTCTGTCAAAGGATTTTCCTAGAGGGGCTTTTGGATGAGGAGTAGCATAAACTGTTTTAACATATGATTTTTTTTTATTATGGGACTGAGAACTTGGAGATATGAAATCTTGGGATGATAAAAGATCAGATTGAGGATTTGATTCTTGGGACACTTGAGCATATGTGCGTGTCACTTTGGGGAATTGTTTGGCTGCTTCTTCATATGAGATATTATGTTGCGACATAACACTTTTAATTGATTTCTGTCTATCTTGTTCTGGGCAACTCCTGCTCGTGGCAAAGTGTTTTCCTGAGCAGTGCAAGCAGACTGCCTCAGTCTCAGATATAGTGCAGCTGTCCGCTGTGTGTTCTTGAGAGCAGCGGAAGCATCTGGGTTTCGACCTGCATTGAACCTTTGTGTGTCCGTATCTACAGCACATATGGCATTGAATCGTTGGATACTGGTACAATTCTACAGGTAGAGAGGTGTAGTACAGGAATACTTTTTTAGGGAGGTTTTGTCCCTGGAATGTGACCACAACTGATTGGGTAGGAACCCACGAAATTTTCCCTTCATCATTCACCTTCCTATTTAAGCGACGTGCTTTCAAGACAATGCCACACCCAGCGGGAATGGATAGGTCCTTTGCAAATTCATCCATGGAGAGGTCTGTGGGGACCTGACGGACAAGCCCCATCCTAGTTACATTGAATGTTGGTATGATTGCATTGTATTTACACATGGAAAGGATAGGAGAAACAATAAAATTGTTGGCATCTTTGCTTGATAAAAATTCCACTGATACCTTATTTCGTCCTACGCTTTTTACTCCTTCTCTGCAGATGTTGGCGAATTTGTGGGTGGCCAAGAACTGACCAAATTTGATTGGCCTGATTGTGGTTCCGGCAGCAAGCTCAGGCTCGGAGCGGGAAACATGGACAACATAGGGACCTTTGTCCTGGCTTGTGTAAGTTTTGATCGACCCAATCACGATGGACGGATGGGTGTACAAGGTCTGGATGGATGGGACTTCAGGGTTCGAATTACTCTTCATGGTCTTAGGTGTGGGATTTTCAGTATCTACCAAAGATCTTTTAGACCCCGTAGGAATAATGGGAGGGTCTGGAGGATCAGGAGGATCCCCAGGCCCCACCGTGCCCGCAGGGGGCACGGCCTCAACGTCCATGTTTGAGGTGTAAGAACCTCAAGCAAGTACTATGATGCCGCGCCGACGGTCAAATTAGTAAAATCAACAAACAAGCAAAACTATGGGTTAGTAAAAGCTTACCAATACCCCAATGAATCGCCCAACACTAGTAATAGGAATTAATCATGTGAGATTGTGAAAAACTGAAAGATTTATATGTGAAAAACCACTTAAATAAAACTTCTGTTTACTCGCTTCCGCAACCAAAACAGCAGTCCGCTGTCAGTCAAGCAAGTCAAGTCAAAATTGACACTGACATGACAACCTTCATTCAAAATTAGTTTCCGATGACGATGTTAGTTGACAGAACATAAAACAAAACAAAAGAACATATAAAGTTGATAAAATACATACATACATACACGAACATAAAATATTCTTGCCATCCCCGACCAGCAAAATTTATGCAGAAAAATAAGAGACAGTAAAAAAAAGGAGACAAAACCTTTTTCTTATTCTGAATCGGAATCACTAGGCCTCTATGTAACATACCTATACATTGATTTGTTATGGTAACATATTTTACGTGATTAGCTGGTGTTATTCTTCTCAAATATATTTTTTCATAAAACCACACAATACGTAAAGTTTTGGTTTCATTGCTTGGTGAAGTATACAGACGAAAATATTTCTATACTATTCTATATAGGACTCATTCTGTGCAAGCATGATGCACACAAATTGTATGCCAATGCAAATTTCAAAATCCTTATCCTGATCGCCTTGACATCAATATCATGGTACCTACCTACTGACTTATTTAAGACTGTGCTGAGACTTCTCATGTAAACCTGGTCATGGCTTCAATTTCTGTCCGAGATAAATATCTACTCTTCATGGGAAATTCTAGTATTGTTTTGACGATTGTGACCACAATATTTCGTTATGCACAATATGAATTCCTAAAAGGCCGTCTGAGTGCAGAGCGTTCTGCGTGTGTGCACAAATAGTTCAAAAAACCTCGCAGATGTTTCGATTTACGAATTTCATAATTTGGGTGAAATCTTGAAAATTCAGTAGGTTTGAATGAAACTGCAAGTAATTATGGAGCTAAGGAGACATGTCTCAAAATCATTGAATCTCCGCTGAAAAAGAAAAACTTTGGTCACTGTCAAGGAAACGGGACGCTACAGAAACATAGGACTTAGAACCAAAGAACTACGCCAAAACACACTACCGGGAAGGGGATGTGGGAGTACTTGGGTGGGGGAACCACCACGGACGGTCACCCACGAGGTCATTGACTTTTGACCTTGAGGTCACCTTTGATATGAGGGTTAGGTTAGCATAATCCTTCTATATCCAAGTCTTCCTAACATAGTTGATTGATTGCACTTGGGGAGGCCAATGTCTTGTAGTACCAAGCCAAAGGAAAAGTTATGGCCCTCTAACAACCGATAGGTGGTGGGAAGGCGGTTCGGATTTTTTGCGGTGTCGTCAGTTATTGGGAAGGCAGGGGATATAAGTGAACTAAAATAATGATGATGACCTTTCCTTTGGCTTTAGGCGTAGGTGTGCTTTAAGATTAAGATAAAAACAACGTATCAGCGTGAAATATGAATTTATTTAGTGTGAACCAAGGCACAATTCTATCTATGAAGGCACCTTTCAAACGATAATTTTCTAATGCGACAATATTGTAAATATTTCTTTTAGCATCTATCTTCAGTTCAAAGCATGAATGTCTATTTACATTATAATTTGTCATGTCAGACTTGCAACAACAGCATAGAATTGAATCCATAATGAATTGTACTACAAAAATATTATTCTAATTCGTTAATATGAGGGTAGTTGTAAAAAATATATTATCATAATTTGTTCGTTGTATTATATTTCGATGTCTGTGAGTACGTAATCGGTGGCGCTCTTATAATCGAGGATCCGTTCCTTGATCCCCTTGAGTTTCTCAATGTAGTGCTTGTGAATCTTAGTGGTGGTCCTCTTGTAGCGAAGGGCCGTTATCATTTTATCGATAGTGTAATGAAGCCACAATATGTTTGTGTATGGCTCGAAATTCTTCCAATCATTTCTGTAACAAAAGAAACACAATCATAACAAGTTCAAACTTTCAGGTCTAAAGAGGTACTTTTTCGACAAGCCTCGTCTGGCATAGTGAAAAGGTATTCTGAAAGGTTTAGTGGACCTACTCGAGACAAAATAGATATTTTCTGAACTACGTACTCTCCCAAATATAAAACTGTACCGTTTACCGAAGTAGTTTTCCGTACCAATGAACCAAATGCTGAAATAATATCATCTTTCATACCTCTATCTTTTAAAATCTTAGTATACATTTGAATAACATATTACATAGAAAATCATAGATCAACCAAAGTCTGGGTTGCTTGATACCAATAACTCTCATTGTTGTTAGATTATTTGGTATACCTATAAACGAAACAAGAGGCCCTAGACTTAATATTTTTATTGTAGCCTCAACTTCCTTTTTTGTGTAGCAATAAGGCTTTTTTTGTTTACACTATAATTATATGTTCACCTATGTAAGGTGTTATATATATATATATATAAATATATAGTATTTTTATTCATATATATCGCAAATCTCCATAAATTATACATTGTTTCATAGTTATGAGACCGTTATTGTCTCGGCTGAAAAGCAGCGCCCACTGTTAAACAGCGGGCATTTATGCATCAGATATTATTTTTCTATTGTATCTAGACACACCTATTATGTTAAGGTGTGTACACTCTTTTGTGTATAAAATGTTTCTTCCACAACTGTTTTATGTGTTTTTTTTCCATTTGAAATGTTGTGCTTTGTACTGTTTTAATCATGTCTTGAACCAAAGCCATGTAAAGCTCCTCACGAGTTGCCCTAGTCACGGTCTGTGAACAAACTAACGTAGTAACGTTGCACTCACCGTAACTTGTCTCGCATGAGGCGGTACACCTGGAATTGGTAGTCGCCGACTGCCTCAAACAGCTGCTCGTCCTGTGCCAGGTCGTTGTAGAGAGCTGCTTGCTCGGCCCCGAGAGGGAGAGAGATGCGAGACAGAGAGTAGTCAATGATGGTGGCTGCGACGCCGCCGCGCGCTACACGGTGAGTGCGACCGCGTACTACAAATGTTGCAAACTGAAAATTTACATGAAAATCAGTTTGCAATATAAGCAAGTCATATGGTACCCCCTCAAGGCAGGTCAGGGACCATCTACGCATGGTAACTTTTTATTTTCAAATCAAATCAATCTAAATTGATTTGTCATTTATAGGTTACAGTGTAAAAAGAAGTAATTTCGGTGTTGCCACTTCGTCCGACCGATATTCTATTAGAAGAAACATGCAAATATTTTATTATGTTATCAATTTCAATAATTGCAAAACCCAATCAAACAATTACAAGCCAGGTAAAATAGCAATACAATAAGGTCAATTGATATTAAAAATTATTCTGAACGAAACGGACGCCTGCGGGATAACATAACATTTTTTTTTGGGAGGTGCTTCGTCTTCATCTCACCTGATTTTCAAGGCCGAAGGTGGAAGAGCAAGTCACCCGGAATCCTCAAAAAACTGAGGAACTGGCTATCTTACCTCTAAATGAGGGAATTGAATATTATGCATACATAGTAAACATTGGTGATTCATTTTCCTTGTTTTAGTTATTTTGTTATAAATTCTATGTGCCATACAAAAAACACGTTTACCATAAACTTTTATGTTTCGGCATGGACAAATTATTTCGTAGACGTCTGCTGTGCATCAGCTGAAGCCTGTTTAATTTTATTTGACAAATATCCCACCCAACCCAACAACACATAATACTACACATATATACGCGATTGGTCCATGTGTCCCTAACATGGACCAATCGCATTAATTCAAATCTTTTGTCATTTGATTTCATTATGACATTATAACAAAAGATGGCGCGAACCGATCATAGGGTGGCATTGTGCAATGGAAAATAAAAATAAAACTAGTTAAATAAATAAAGACAAATGTAATTTGTCCGATTTGCCAACTAATAAGCCACCGTATGCCACAACAGAAAAAATATTAACAGAAAATTTTAAAATATTTTTCAATGTATATTTCTCACGACAAGCAATGATAGTTGACTCACCTTCTGTTCTGTTGGTGCAATCAAAACATTCCCCCAGTGTAAATCGCGGTGCTCGAATTGAAACGACTCTTCGCCCACGGCAAGCCCGAAGGCAATCTGAAAATTACAAAGCAATATTTTGCACATCATCTTTTTAATATTCTCAAGGTTTCAAATTCCTATTCTTCATACAAAATGAACACTTATTCTACCTGTATATTAATGAAAAACATAATACATCAAAACATTTTAATTGAACAAGGTGGGCGGATGGAGATTGGTGAATAAAACAATTCAGAGTGGAGATCTATTGCACTCACTGTGTTCTTGCACAATTTTTTTGTGGAATTTGTATCCACTTACCTTTACGAATAAAGCTTATTTGGCACCACACCAATATACTTTGTTTGATTCACCATTTACAATCGCAATCTACCCTGTATATACACAATTCGATACCAATAAGAGTGAATTAGTTTTATCATTTTATTGTCTCTTTCGTTTTGTATTCGGACAAAATTGTAGATATAACAAAAGGCTTTTGCGACTTCACAAAAACACATGCAAAATATGTTACAAACAATAAAAAACAAATCGAAATAAAACTTCACACAGCAAACATCGAAAGCGTAGTCGAGCCACGCAGAGGATAAGTGAAAATCTAGTCAAGATTATGTGACAACTTGAACAAGATATTCACCTACCATCCGAGAGGGTCTCATGCGGCGACTCTTTAAACTGAAATTGCACACAAAACAACAAAATATACAAACTCAGATTGGCCAGAGTACCTAGACTGTAAAGCCTGGAATTTTACGTTTAAGATGCAAATCTTAAGGAGGCTTCGGAGTACCACTGATTTTAGCTTTCCCATACTAACGTAGTTTGCCGATCATTTGGAAATGGCATGGTCAATTCAAAATAAATTTTGACGGTATAATCATTAAAATTTTAATCTTTATTACATGTATATGGAAGACTCTGCATGGGACAAGTACATATATTGCATTTCATTGTTTTTAGAAAAAAAGTAAAGTGATGCAATCCTAGATTATCAAATTAATTTATTTATTTAATTATACCAATAAAATTTATTTTGAATAGACATCTCACTTCGAATTTAGCGACAAACTACGTTTGTTTGGGAGAGCAAGTACCGCCTTAGCCTTCTTCAACATAAAATTCAATAGTTAATCAAATCCAGAGCAGACAAATTGAGATAAATTACAGTCTAGCTATTCTGAGCATTAATAAACGAAATATAAGAAATGGAAAACAAACAAGCTACTAGTTTTACTCTTTAAAATAAATATTCAACATTTGGTATGCAAATAAAAATAAAAATAAATGATTTATTTTTACCTGAACCTCTTATCATAAAATCAACATATTACATAGTTATATATAGACATTGTAATTACACCAATTCGGATAATGTGAACAATTGCATTTATTTAAAAAAATAAAATAATGCAAATACAATTGTTACGACTTTATCATAGGTATTTAATGTTTGCCAATTCCGTAGATACTAAAGTAATTACCTACGCAATTTGCCAACATAAAATTTGACACTACTAAAAATAATGTGTGTTGCCATGATACATCATTTTGTCTAAGAAGAGAGACATACAATACGAACAGTTCAATGCTTCTTAAGTTTATCTCAACCCAAAAAAAGATTATGTATGCCAGTGACCTTTAACCGAAAGTATTTTCAAGTCTGCGTATTTATGTAGAGTGGAAAGGCGTGACTTCGCTGCGTAGGTAAATTATTTGAGTGTGTGTGTACCTTTGCTAAGTTTGTATTTGCAGAAATCAAACAACAAATGGATTTAGCGGTAGGGGCTAACAAAAATTGTAAGTACGAACTTTTAAATTGTTGTTAAGGCGACAGAATTAGGTAAGATGGTGGTAGCTAGCCAGGTGGACTAGAACAAAGTCCTACCACCAACCGAACCAAGCACAATATATTGAACTCCCCATGGGAATCTAACCCGGGACCTCTGGATCTGAAATCGGTGGGTCGAACCACTATACCACAGAGGCGGTTAACACAGCTCAAATATTAACAGATTTACCATAGTTGCCACACATGTTTTAAACAAAGATGGATGCTGCTGTCAATGTCAATGTCATTTGTAGTCGAGGAGCCGTACAGCCAAAGCGACATGCATTTACCTGCTGGAAGAGCGCATGCGCCTGCTGCGCGCCCGTGAATTGGTAGCTCTCGAGGTCCTGGCCCGCGTTGGCGAGCTCCAGCACTATGTAGTGCTGGTCGTCAGGCAGCGACGCCGGGTTGTCGTTCTCGCTACCCCTGCACTCGTCATATAGCTCCCAAAGATCGAGCAGTCGGGATGGGTACGGGCCTTGCACGCAGCGGACCGCTACCACCTGGAACAAGTCGTGTTTCATATTATTGATGCGCACTCCAAAGACATGAAAAATAAAACTGCAAACGTCCGTATTTATCCATTTGTTCTATTGTTGTGTTCATACTACATATAGATCAGAGGAAATGCCTTAGAATATTAAATTATAGGTATCAGCCAGGTCTTTGTAACCTGACTTATAAGGGTAGATTTAATAAATTTAAGGTTCAATCATTAGAAACACGACGTACGTCTTTGATTTTGTTTATCTGTATAAAATAGTTCAATCTATAATTGACTCTCCTAATCTATTGTCCTAAATCTCTGTCAATGTTAGTTGTAGTTATCTACTAGATTTTTCAGAGAGGTATAGTATAGGTACAATAAGAAAGGACTTTGAGAAATTGTGAATTCTCACCGGATGACGTGAACGGGCGTTTACTAGTACATAAGAACAATAAGTAAAATCCTGACCAATTAAATCAAGGGTTCTGGTTGCTTCGCGCATTCAATAGAATTTATTCAGAATCAGCTTATACGTCGAGCGTATTTGACGTGATCGGTAACAGACATACATTTTGAAGATGTCATCGAGTTACAAGTCGCAATAATAAATAATGGGCTTATCATTTACCATTCGACGGTAATATAGTGCGGTACAATACAAACAGCACATTCATAGCGGTCGTTATCAGCTCAAGGTTCCCAATGAATGGGACAACGCACGCGTCATCGAAACCGAATCACATAATTTGTGTAACAACGAATTTACCAATCGGCAACCATCTGAACAAAGAGATCAGTATGTTTGATCAGTATAATCAGTTGTATACCGTAGATTATTGAATAGTGCAGTCTGGCCTACATCGCTTATCAGTTTTATTAGAACCGCACGCACTGTGCCTACATTCACAAGTTTATGACTCATAAAGCATTTCGAAACGTGATCGAATTCTTATGGTGACAAATCAATAATTTCTACTACTTTTTCTAAATGTTTGATGATTCACTCACGTTACGTGAGCAGTATCCGCCAAACAAAGGGTGGACGTGACTCAAGGATGTTTTGCTGAAGAGTCGGTCTTTGTCATACAATTAAACAGTTTGGTAATTACTTGGCACAAACAAGTCAAGGATAAGTCCAAGTCTGTCGTAACCCGTGATTCCTTACAAAGCGTTTTGTCTTTCAAACGGTGTAACTTTAAAAAACAACCCAATTTGTAACATTATATCACTACTCGCACAGTCTCTCAGATACTCGCACTTGAATATTTATAAAGATGAATCAACATTTCAGTCCACATACGTCCACTCACTGCTGAACATAGGCCTTCTCCATCCATCTAATCCCCGCGACCGCAAAAACGTCGTCGATCCATCGAGTGGGGGTCTTTCCACACTCCGTTTCGCATTTAATCGTGGTCGCCATGCGAGAACCTTTGCTCCCCAGCCTGCGCACTGCCACTACAGCTTGCTAATTGTGAGCCATGTCAATAACTTGAAGTCACTTTCGGATATCCATCATCCGGATTTTATTACTATGTTAGTAGTTTCACTAAAACTACAAACATAGCTCTCTCCATAGCTCGCTGTGTGACTTCGAAATTATTCACGAGGCCTATAGTCAGCGACAAGAGCTAAAGATCAATGACGAAGGGGCAGTTAGTGTTACGTTTAGTAACACGTAACGGTTACAGCTTTCAAGCCCATTTCCTAGCCAGTGAGACAAACAATATTAGCCGAAGCATACCGGTTGTGCTTAGGAAATATTCAGAACACCCGCAAGTATAAGCATGGTAGGTATATAACATAGGTATTAGCAGACATACATAAATGTAGTTATCTACAGGTCATACGGGCAGTCTCAGACGGGGGTTCGTTATCATATAAACGAGCAATAAAATAGGATATACGGCAGCGTGATACAAGGATGAATGATCGAAAGGTCACATGATGTTCAAAATGTTCGATTACATCTAGTGGAGGGTAGGCGAGTACTAAATCGAAAGCGGTCAAGTCTAGAGCCAGTGCCTTCTGAGAAAGCTCGCTCCATAGTAGACCGCATCCTTGCTCTGGCCTAGAGCTACAGAG
The DNA here is from genome assembly GCA_951394065.1 of Venusia cambrica. Lineage (NCBI taxonomy): Eukaryota > Metazoa > Arthropoda > Insecta > Lepidoptera > Geometridae > Venusia > Venusia cambrica. The sequence continues at coordinate 7,711,115 of OX596058.1, read as the reverse complement.
CCTAGCGTTCAAGAGCTAACCAACCTTAAGAAAACAGTTTGAATATATGCACTACAGAATACGCTGCTTGCAGCAGCGTATTTTCCGATCTATGGACGTCCGAGATAATAGTCGCCTTGCACGATCTCTGTGATATGAATGGATGGGCATTCTTCTTGGCCAGATACACTTGTGTTTTTGTTATTATCATTTACACACCACAGGTGTTAGGAATGTACTTCTATGGAATGCACAGGTACTAGGAACCCTCACCCTAAATTCAAAGGACCATTGATGCATATTAAAAAAAAATTGCTTTCTATTCTTAGTAATAATAAAATGTCAGTTCAAAAGTCAACGAAGGAATTCACGATCCTTTGTTACAGAGCAGGTAGTCAAATATTTTAGATGTCTATGCATGGAATTTTATGTTTTATGGCGTCGAAACGCGGGCGTAGCCAAACGGATGAAATAAACATTTTAATATGATTTGATTATTTTCTGAAGGTAACGTAGAAAATATGCTAGGCCACTTGATTCAACTCAGTTTCGTCGTCAGAACGAATCATGATTATTCATCACACAAGATCATAATAATGGCATGAAGCCACGGCAACTGATGATAATAATGGGTCAAATGGCAGTTGACGTAGCTCTGAGTAAAAAGATACGCAGATAATAGTAGATAGCTAGCCAATAGGTTTCAAACGACTTGCACGTGTGTGGCCTTTGTTCGCCTTTATTACCACGAAGGGATCAATGTCAAGTCATAGAGGATTTTTATAGCCAAGCCACTTATCGTCTTGGTGATGAAAACTGACCTATACCGAGACTTGGTGGAGCCAACAAAGAATGGCTTACGATTCCGATTCTAACCTTTTTGACGAATGTTTAAAGTGTTTATTTACAATTCTGGCACATTTTTTTTTATTATTTAAAATAATCTTAGTTTTAAGCGTCTCTGTGGTCCGCCCACCGGAATCAGACCCAGAAGCCCCGGGTTCGATCTCCAGGATAGTACAAATATGTGGTCGGTTTGGTTGGTGGTAGGCAGGGCTCGTTTTAATTGTTGTGTTCCAGCATTGAGAGGTAAGATAGCCAGATCCTCAGGTGCGCTTCCATCTTCGGCCTTATCATAATGATACCAGGTGTAATGAAGACCAAGCGCTTCCTCGTAGTAGAATAAAAAAACATTACAATGTTTATTTTATTTACTGTGCCAGTATCATACGACCTTCATGGTATGTATTATTTGCAACAAGCACAATGTTAAAGATAAGACCTCACTCACAGTAAGGTCGATAGCTCTTCCTGTAAATAACGAGTAATCTTCTTTTGGTATGGGTTACCTTGCCCGTATTGATTTATGATAAAGTGTGTAGTAAAACGGTAAGACACAATAAAAAAATATCTTAATATTTCAACAAGCCACAAAGGCTCGAAGCTAAGTTGGTCAGATCTACCTTTTGCGCTTTTGTTTTTTTGTTTGAGGGTTCGATTCTCTCCCAGGATAAGCATTTTTGTGATGATTAGAGAGGCAGATGCTTGTTCCGAGTTTGGGTGTAGATTTTATCATTAGTAATGCTATTTACAAAATAAAGTAAGCATTATTTTCTAGTTTCCATATTACAAGCTTTGTTTAGTTTAGCGGTAAATGGCGCTTTGTGACATGAATGTCCAGACATATTTTATTTTGATTCAACTGTTTTTTTTTTTATCAAAGAGAGTCGGTCTTGGGCCCGTTCCCTTGACTATTACCATTGTACGTTTCGTGCCTTTGAATTCGCTTTTGTTAACTTTAGAATTTTCTGCGGGTACCAAACCTACCACCACCACTCAAGTCCTGAACATTTCATATTTCTTCACGCTTCAAGTTCTGGAATTTGCTTTGCGTCCTTAGATCAATAAAAAGCCACCATCCTACCAAATGTGTCTCGACCTAAAATTTCACCAAAATTCACCAGAACAGCAGGATTAATTCAGTCACTCGTATGTAAAGGTCATACCGAACAGCGGCTTACTTTTGCATTTAAAGCCCTAAGTTTAAGATGTAATTTGTTTGAAAAGCAGTATAATTATACTGCTATCTTTTTCTAGCATCACATGCCAATATATGCCACTATTTTCGCAGTGCATAGTAAGGCGTGCGATGTCCTTTGTTTTTTATCTATATTTGCATCAGTTAATGATATACAACGATTTTATAGTACAAGCAATAGCCAACGAACTTCCTTGTTGGGCGTCTTCAAGTTATTCTTGTTATCAAATTAACAAGACAGAGAAGACGTAGCAACTGATTTCTGCTAAACTGGTACATGTAAAGTTTCGCTAATCTTGTCACCTAATTATACACATCATTATCTTGCCATTATCATTATTTCGTAGATTTGTGCCAGAACCAGACATTATTGTGAGGTCATCACACAATATCAATCATTTACAGTCTTGTACATTTACAGTCATTTACAGTCAGACTTGTAAGTAATTCTAAACGCTAAGGTGGATTAATTTATAAATAATATATATATTTTACTTGGATGTATGTTATAGCATCACGCAAAAACCACTGAACCAAATTAAATAACTATTTTAAGATTCAAGCATGAGTCGTTTCGTTGGTCATGACTGGCTAGGCGATGTATAGGTAGTATATCTACAGTCTAATAAAAATCATCTGAAATCAAACAAAACGAATATACAATTTCGCTGGTCACTGACTTTTATTTAGAACGCTTGAAAACAACACTGTCACGTATTTGATATCTTGTAAAGATGCCGTTGAACTTCTTAACCAAGTTTATTGTACTTTCCGAAACGGCCTGAAACTATTCATAGGTACAATTATGTTCTACTGTTTATTATTAAAGGTATGTACCGATAATGACATGTTGTATGTATGAATCATTTTGTTTCAGACTTCGCTTCCATTGAATATATTTTGATGAGTCCAGTTATCTCTGTCCAATAAGCATTGTGAATCACAATGAAACAAATTGAAACTGATTAAATGATGTCTTTCATGGAACTGATACAGGCAATGTTCTGTATTCATGATCTGATGAATACATTTGAAGAATTCCTTTGTTTTAAATATTTAACTTATATATAACTAGAGGTACATACAAGTCGACTAGTAACTAAACGAAACGAACTACATTTCGGATGCACCTAGTTCGAGACATAAAGGCGATATATATTAAGAAAATAATTTTGCAGACTCCTTTGCAAATGAAATACAAAGTTATTTGGTAATCAAGTATTATATCTAATATAGGAACAAGGAACGTCATGATTGCCGAACCTTGTATTTCGCAGTTATTATTTCATCTGTGGTGCAAAACAAACTACCGTATCTATAATGCATTGCACAAACACGCACTGTCTTTGACTAATTAACCCATTTCTGTAATATATAATACATGCTAACTGCAGTGTTCCGTTGGCAACGGAATTCCAACGATTCTTTTATGGTTCAGCTTTGTTTTGCTCAGCAGATACCTAGCCTATTAAAGTGTGTAGGTATGTTAATTCGAGTTCGAAGTTTGAAATCGAATCAATAAAATATGTTAAAGCAAATTTCAAACAGGCCGTTACGTAAATGGGTTAATGATTAGTAATTAATGTGAACCATCCAAAGGATTATTATACGTATACAATATATACACGTAAAAGGATACATAACAGTGCCTTGTAGTGTTCGTGTAGAATATCAAATCCATTATACCCAAGATGTCGTACAGATCGAAATAGAAGGCAATCGTCTAGACGGGAATTTCCGGGGGCCAGAATATGGACAGCAGTATTCTCTGGTTGTGGATATCACGGGAATTACCCCCAGCATATGCCGTGCTCATGCCGTACAGTGGAAGAATACGGGCTGATGATTGTTTAAAAACAAAGCATTTTACGTAAACCTTACGCTCGTCAGTTGCTACTTTAATTTGGTGTCGGCCTTGGCTCTCTATCGACTTCCTAGTTTCGTATTCGATCACGGGCACGACTATTATTAACCAGCGGCAGTAGAAACTTTAGTACTTTAGTTTGTTGTTGCTTTACCGAAACTAGTGATTGGGTATCGAGAGGTTAATATTATAACCAATAGTGGATGTAGTGTAGACTTTAGACTAAAAAAAACGGATATCGCACGCCTTACTGCACTGCAAAAATAGTGGCATATTTTTTCATTCGATGCTAGTAAAAGATATCAGGTAACATATATAATTTACTGCTTTTCAAACAAATTGCATCTCTAACTTAGGAAATTAGGATTTAAAAGGCAAAGTAAACTATTGTTTGCTATTTTTTTTTATTGTACGACGAGGAAGCGCTTGGCCTTCATCTCACCTGGTAACAAGTTGAGATAAGGCCAAAGGTGGAGGCGCACTTCACCCGGAATCCTCAATAAACTGAGGAACTGGCTATCTTACCTCTGAATGCCGGAACACAACAATTTTTTTAAGCATTGTTATTATGGCGACAGAATTAGGTAAGATGGTGGTAGCTAGCCAGGCGGACTTAAACAATATCCTACCACCAACCAAACCAAGCACAATATATTGTACTCCCCCTGGCGATCGAACCCGGGACCTCTGGATCTGAAATCGGTGGGTTGAACCACTAGACCACAGAGGCGGTTAGCTACAACCTTGAGTAACCGAATGAAAACAGCTGCTCCTCCGAAGCGTTTTGGTAGAGTTTTAGGTAAGACACATTCGGGCGCATGGTGCGATATTTTTTTTATCTAAGGTGTAGGACAGTCTCTTAGAATCCGAATCAGAACATATTTGGATTCCATAAATTGTCTAGCGATTTTTTTGTATTCGTCGACGGGGAACTCCCTTCTTTCATCTCATCTGATGTCAAGTCATGATAAGGTCGAAGGTACATCGCCCGGAATCTTCCTTCATTCTTCGGAACAGACTGAAGAACTGAACTACAATTTCGAATTGTTGTTATGGCGACAGACTAAGGTAAGATAAAAAATATTAAATATATTTGTGTAGGTATACTTTTGATATCTGTATGTATATTTAATTTGTCTACTAACATTTTATTTTAATTCAAGTACACTTTTCTACCTTTTCAGTGTATCACCTCTCACGCTCTCAAGGTTTGCTGGTAGAAAACTCTTTAAGGGTTAAGCTCGCCTCTGTACATATGTTTTCTTATGACATGTTAAAATCATATTTATGTGTACAATAAAGAATTACAGAATTACAGATAATGGTAGCCAACTTGTCTTTGATATGCATAGTAAGTCACATGAATACGCACCTCATTAAAAACGTCAGTGCCGTTTTCTACGGAGTGAAGATCCAAAGCGTCCACGTCCTTGCCCTCATCAAAGTATCGGTCGATATCAGCTATGGGAGCGCGCAGGGCACTCAATTCCCTAAAACAAAAGGAAAAAACCTCGTCAAATAGCTCATATAAACAATAAAAGACATGAGAGGTTAAGAAAGCTAATTAAATAATAATAATAAATAAATATCGCAGGACATTAATTTCAAACAGTGCCATCTGGCCCAAAACTAAGCATAGCTTGTAATATGGGAACTTTAATAGATTACGGATAGAATAATAAAAAAAAAAATCTTTGTTTTTTACCATGTTAATTATCATTAAAGGATTTAGCAAGTTCATAAAAGCTTAAAGAAGATATTAGGCGAATAATTCAGCCTGTGTTGAATCTACAAATAGGAATCTATCAGTGACCTGTGTGTCTCGTAAAATAAAAAGATAATCAAAGCAAGTACGGACACGCACACCGAGGGCTCAGCCGACCCACAATACGTAAAATTCAACTGTTTACCTATTACGGTTCATGAGATACGGCTCTGGCAGACAGACAGACAGACAGACGGACGGAAAGGGGAGGATTTGTAGCCTCCCCGTCTTTCTCCGTACTTGGGTCTACTAGGGTCCCGTTGGCACTCTTTGGATACGAAACCCTAAAACTAATGTGAACTAGTGTAATCCCCATCATAAATTTAAAAATAAAATTATCGTCAGCCTGCAGAAGTTTAATGTTGGACCATTGCCTCGTGAAGTTTACCCACGTAGCCCTGTTTTCACCTCTTTCAATACATTCTACAACAACAAGCCACAGTGCGCAAGACGATCTAGCCACCATATAATTCCGTCGCATATTACTAACTGCGTTCCGATTATGCAGGGAATTAAATTTCGAGAAAAAGTTGGCACAGGGACATACGGCCAGCAATTTGCGAATATAAGTGAAGGTCAAGGTTATGTTACAGTTTCGAAGCCAACCCAAAATACACGAGACTTTGGCAAATAAAGTAGTATATTGGACGATTGACCTTTGAAATTGGGAACGTAAAAGACTATTTCACAAATTTGAAATAGATGAGACTTCTAGTTTTTCTTATTTTTCTGATCACCAGTTCACTTGAAACATACAAGTAAAGATGTGGCCTACGATCGAGCATGCTTGTCTAAAAGGAAATCGTTCACTGAAGACTCCAGGATTAATTGACAGAGCGATACAGCAAGATTTTTTTAAGCATATACGTAAGAAGTATTTACGTCTACAAATAAGCTCGATAGAAATTAGGCTGTCTAAGTTTTATCACCTTGGGCGTAGAAAGAAGTCGTTGGTCTCGATTTAGCGAGTCATTTGTGGGACGTTCAAGAGTTTTGGAAGATCAATGGCCTAAGGGCAGTGCACCTCATGGGTTGAGTATGCCTCGAGTCTATTCAACCAAGAAACTACGTATGTGGAATCAGTACGAAGTATTGATATTTGAATCAAGTATTTTTAATCTATGAAGATATTTTTCTAACGGAATAACAGAATGACTGATCAGTTTGTCAATGATGCGGTAGATTATTTTTATACATTTGATATGCCCAGCCAAAACATTACTCATACATCTTCGAGACAGGTCATACCTATTCAAAATTGAGGTTTATTGTATGTAGTGCTCTCCCGTAAGAAGCATTTTATAAAAATCTAAACTAATACTTCTATACTACTTATTTAAATATACAAACTCATTGACAAATAGGTGACGATGATCCCATCAAGTAGGCTGATATCATAAATCAAACAGCAATGTTTGCAATCAACCTCATATGATGACGTCACGCAACTTACTGGGAAACTCGTTCGTAACACACAAATGTCTACCCAAATCTTTATCAATGTGAATGTTGCTTGGTAAATCACACTCATCTTATGAATGTGAAAGTTTGCTGAGCTAACATTTTGCAGATAGTTACCAGGAATAACAAACGTAGGCTACTTTTTGTTCGGTTAGGCACCAAGCGGAAGATGATGCGTTCAGAAACTAGTATTTTGTTTTTGTTATTCATTACTGAAAACGTGGAAGAACGTGTCATCATGTCACGCATCATTTGTCCGATTGATGTCGTTGATTAGGGAGTCTCTATCTTCACGTTTTAGAGCGTATACGTGTACTTTGTAAATATTAGTCATATCTTTTGATATACCCAGACTGATAGCGTATCTTATCAGACTGCAGCAATATATTGTGTAAAGAATTGGCTATTTGATGACTTGTATCTTTACCAATGGCTGATTTTTCTCATTGTCACTTCATTGGTCACGTTTATTTAGTCATTTTAGGGTTTCACACCCAATCCAAAGCATGTTTGACAGTTGAATTTTTCACAATTTTAGGGTTTTGCACCCAACCCAAAGCATGTTTGACAGTTGAATTTTTCACACAGTATGTATTTCTATTGTCGCTCTTACAACAAATAATATAAATTAAACTCAAATTAATCGGTTTATTGTTTAAATATTTTTTAATGATAAATTAATGTTGCACATTGCAGCAAGAAAAAGGAAAGATATTGGTATAATTGAATATCCTTGTAATTTGTGCCTGACTGTGTTTTTGATGGTTAATCATAGAACGAAACACTTATGGCAAGTTCATGTCAAGGAGAAACGCTTTCTCTGCACCCAATGCTCTTACGCGTCACGCGAAAGGCGAAGGTCAAGTCTTTCTGTCGTTATCGCGACGATATTTTAGCATACATAGGTATTCATCATAACCATGATAGTGTCATGTTAGCAGTAGATAGTTTCACGGTAGTTATAACATAATGGGTGCTGCCTTTAAAAATCTGCAGCTAAGCTTGCAACTGACCTATCTTGAGAGAAACGGTACAGGTAAAACAGGTCCTAAATTCTTAAGCGCCTAATCTACGTTATTCCGGTTTCCTATTGATTAAAGAGATACCTACAGCTATGTTGCCATGCCACTAAATACGGCATGATTAATATCTTATTAGTATTAGTTGAAATCACCATGATGGTGTTAGACATATTACATAGTAACTGTTTGCGGTGATACTGTAATGTTTTATTTCTTTGATTAGATCATACATAGCGTTAAACTACGACTGCGGCGGCAGCACAGACAAGCCCTGGTACCGGGTCCTACAGCAATGTATTGTGTGTAAGAGTCGATGATACCTGAAATGGCTTCAGCGATCATATCTCCCACAATACTGAAGCATTCACTTTGAGATCAATGTGTGGTTCGGGATTGATGCTAGATCGTGACAAAAAACACGACTACTGAAAATGTATCTAAAGAAAAAAAAACTACTAATTTGTACGAAAAATAGTAAAAAAATAGAACGTAGAAATTCGCGCGTATTTCGGTCATAAGCGCCGTGGCTGAGCGGAAAGCATAGATAATGCTGTCCGCTGCCTTTATTTTGATTGTATGTTAGTTCGAAACTAGGGTAAAGTTGCGTCGAGTTCTAATCTGAGTTAGTATCGTCCCTAAGCTTTTGGTAAATAAAGATATCCTACAACATCTGAAAGGCAGCTTAATAATTTTAAGCTTATTAAATAAAAATAATAAGCTTAAAATCTCTATTATCATTCAACACATTTTTTGCGATCACAAATGCGCCTGTCTTACATGGTGATTATGACGAATCCCACTATTGCTTTCTTTAAGACACTTTGGGGAGGTCCAATGTCCAGCAGTGTTGAATGATGGATATTCAAAATAGGAAAGAGGAAATCGTAGAATTTAAATGAATACTTACATAGCAATCACAATCTCCGAGATGACCTCGTGGTAGTCTTTCTGTTCCTCCCCGTTGACCTTCACGGTTCCGGCGATGGGCACTATTTTCATAACCCGCGCTCGGCCATCGTTGGCTCGCCACAGGAATACTTCCCCGTACACACCTTCGCCGATCTTGTGGCAGTTCTTTAGAACCCTGGTGGTCACAACAGAAGTAGAAAGTCAGAGACTAAAGTCCTTCCAGAATTCTGCTCACGGCATAGATTGCATGGCTCCGATTCTTTAGGTGCAATCAAATAAGCACAGGGTTCGGTTTAAGCGGGCTAAGAAGGATTGGATTACCTATATATATCCATCTTGAAACATCATTGGTTAGAATGCCAAAGCATGCAACCTACAGCTACATTTTTAAGCGAGATTATACGACACATTATGATAGAACGAGTGTACAAAGTGTGTATTGCCATAGCGACATCTAGTTGCAGATGAAGTGGCTTGCTTGTTGTTTTTTTTTATACAACTAGGAGACGGAACAAGCATGTAGCCCACCTGATGTTAAGTGCACTCTTGCCTATAACAATGCCTTACTGCGTAGGTCACATCCACAAAGAACATAGCCTACACGTCACTGCATTGCGCCCGTCAACTTGAGGCATAATGGTGTTAAGCCTCGCGTGCCCGTAATTTCACCAGCAACCATACCATTCAAATCGGAACACAGCAATGCTGCTTAGCGGCTGAAATAGGTATGGTGGTCGTACATCCCCGGAAGAGCCCTTCCATAAGGGGCTACTCTTAAAAAACAAGCTGTAAAAGCTACAGTAAGCGCCATTCTTATGTCGACATCTGTGTAGTATCTTAATCTAAAATAGTGGCAAATAAGAATGCCTAAGTTTTCTTAGACATTTCAATCAAGTCAATCTGTACATTTGCCACGAATTGAGCTTCCTCTGTTCATAGCAAATACTACAGATTGACGATGTCGATTTATTAACAGATATACTAATCCCATTGCTCAGTATTTTTTATTATTGTTCTGTTCATGCTGTTCAATGAACTTTTGTTTATGGTATCTTTAAAGGAACTTGTTGACATAGGAAAATCAAGTATGTACCCAGTCAATAAACATAGATCAAGGTAGATATCATAGTGAGAATTATTGCGTATAATATTCCATTGTTTTGTTCCTTCAGACACACGGACCAAGATAAATTTACCATGACGTCAGGAAATGCATTACAAATTAACTCTACATTATGATTATGTTGGCGCGTATGGAAATGATAAACTACCTACCAATGGTGAGCTCTGGCTAATGACGATTTACAATGACGTCAGCATTGAACAGAGCAAAGAGAATTAAGCATACTACGTTCTAATTAATGTAACTCTGCTTAACACAAACACTTCATTACACATACAAACATACATTTAAAAAAATTAAAGTTCTTTCGTTTTAGTTATTACAGAGAAACAGACAGACACACAGTAAGACTATTTTAACTCGTTGGGTGCTGCGCATCCTGTTTTCTATGTAAAACACCTTAGTGTTCTACAGCACACATCGAGCTAACTCGTTGGGTGCTGCGCGTCCCGTTCTTTATGTAAAACACCTTAGTGTTCTACAGCACACATCGAGCTAACTCGTTGGGTGCTGCGCGTCCCGTTCTTTATGTAAAACACACCTTGAGTGTTTTACAGCACTCATCGAGTTAAGTTTAAATATGTATGAACACGAAAGAAGGGCTTTGTATTGTGTTATTCAGTAGGCAGTTGAATTGCCTACATTCATAATAAGCAACCCTTCTTTCTTAGTAATCAAACAAGTCAGGTAAATGAGTCAGGATAAGACCAATACATTTTATATAAATATTACGTTTTTTAAATCTCTGGTTTTTCCCAAGGTAAATAATTATTTGGGCAGCATTCCAAAGACGAAATCAAAGCTTTGAATCACATCACTTGGGCATAATTCCAATGTATGTTTTATTTCATTTTACATTTATCAAACTCTGACTAATGGGAAGGCCCAATTAAGTTAATACTTAATCCGGGCAGCACCCATCGAACTAGCTCGTTGGGTGCTGTAAAACACTTAATAACCACGCATAATGCTTGGTTATATAATGGTTATAGTTTATGTGGGCTGATTTATAGAATAAGCCTACACATTCCATATCTTGATTACAATAATTAACCTAGTCCTACTCTTGACGGCAACACATAATTATAACACAAGGCAAGGAAATAATATTCGACATCCAGTTTGTAGGTTAGATAAGGTATTTAAAAGTTACTTGTGCAATGGCATAAAGCTGTTTAATAAGCTCAGTGATGAAGTAAAAGACCGAAGATGTTTTGTTTAAAAAAAAGGTGAAATCACTACTTTTGAATAAGAGCTATTACAAACTAAATGATGCACTGGAAGAGAAATATCCCCCTTAATAATTTGTACCGGTAATTTTTCCCATAGCTTTATTTTGTTGACTTAGCATATTGTTGTAGCCCCATGTTTATTTTTCAAATTATCTAGTCATTGTTCTTTAACTTATTATTATGTTTTTTTACCATTTTGACATTTTGATTTGACAGTACTACTTAAATTATTATATTTTTAGTTTAGTTTTTTCTGACAATGCTTCTATATAGCTTTTTTTTTGCAATTTTTTGAATAATTTGATTTCGACCCATTTACAGCCAAAATTATTAGGTACTATTAAATTTTTTAGATATATATTATTTTCTTTTGTCATTGTCTGTACCCTATAGTTTTACTTTTAGATTTTAAAATTTTGATATTAAGTTATTTGCTAAGCTTGTCTGTTTTTTTTTATTATTTCCTGCTTGTGTTTATAAAATTTTAGATTTAACTAAACTAAATGTAACTTTTGTGTACCTATGGTGGAAATAAATGAACTATGAACTGATAAGATTCTCAAGAACATGGCCGTAGAATAATCAAACAATAGTAACCGTTTATGCTTTGGTATTTCAACCACAAACTACCAAATTTTTAATCAGACCCCTTTTTTCAGACCCCCTTGAAAACTTTTTTTTATATATACAAGCGATGCTATTTTACAGACATTATCATGGGGAGTCAAAAAATAACAAATTGTTTTTATAATCTACTACTGGGTACTTACTGAGAAACTCTTAAAATTTAAGGGGTAAATTTCATCGGAGTCATCCTTTTGGTTTTAATATAAGCCTAGTGAAGACCAGTGGTGCACCGTTATAAAACCCTGATGCAATTGAATGCTGAGCCAGCCGGCCCACACACAGTGCATAATGCATAGGCACTTTATCCGTCTTCTTTTATAATATTATGTTAGAAACAATTATTTCTCTTTTCATAATTGAATGTTTTTATTTTATCTGATAAATGTGCCTTTTTTTTCCAAAAACACCAACCTTGGCCAAATCTTGGGGCCATCGGGGACAACTGAACATGGCATAAGAAGAAAATGACCAAATAGGGGCTTAACACTCAGGTGATTCCATAATCACCACTGGCAGGCAGATTAGTTATTGATTGTTGTATTGTTTTTGTGTTCTCTTAGGGTTTTTTTTTCGATCATATATGTTTGTCTATTGCAGTAATTTTGTGAAAAAATTGAAGCTAGGATCGTCGCCAGCCACATCATCGTTTTCGCGAAATCAGAAGCTCAATATGTTTCACCAATAAGGTCACATCAAGGTCAAGGTTCTGCTACAGTATTTCTAGGAGCTGGGCATAGTAGGTTAAAGCGACGGGTGTCAATGAACAATACATCCCACAGTGGGATGTTGTGAAGGCCTAGTAACCCCAACTCAGGATAAAAAAAATAGATTGGTGATTGCCAGCATAAAATGTTGTTATCTTGACAAGTACCTCATTAGCACCTTTGATTAAAACTTAAACACATAGTTGATTCACAATCACAAAGAACATAAAAGACAGGAAATAAGTGAGTAATAACTGAAACTATTGTACACTATACAAACATTAGATATGGATTCCTATGAATCATAGTAAAACAACATTGTGAAGTAATAAAATTAGTCAAAAAAATTAAACTGTTGATTCAGTTTAATTATTTTTCAAGTTGAAAAAATAATCAGACAAATTATTCTCCTATCCCTAGCTATACTTTACTAAATCCAGTGGAGTAATGTCTGTTTTTAAGTAATCACTGAGATTAACTAACTTGTTAGAAGTGGGCCAGGAGTCTTGTAATAGCAGATTATTTGTGACTCATAGGAATTATATATAATTGTCTCATATTTTAAGTAAACTCACCACCCCATGGGACCCCTAAAAATCTGAGACAAGGTAGCCTTAAGACTTATTTCTGGTATATAACTAGCCTGTTGCTATATACCAGAAATAAGTCTATGTGCAAAATTTCAGAAGAATCTGATCAGTAAGCACGTAGTACAAGCTATTTCATCCAAACAAACTTTCACTCTTTTGGTTGAGTATTCCTATGAATTTGAGAAACTTTCTTGTCTCTGCCTACCCCTCTGGGAAACAGATGCAAGTCCTTGTATTTATGAAAATATAAGGAAGGAAAACTATGTAATTTTTAGAAGGCAAACAAGTATGAGTGTGCAGAAAAAGCAGTCATTTACATTAACAAGTACATTAGCAACAAGATTTCCCTGATGTTATGTACTTATACCAAGAAATGTTGATAGTGATTTGGTAAATATTGGTTCACAGAACAATTGTGTTTCGCAGTAATTATGTAAGTGTAACAGTGAATCATGCATTAGCATAGCAGTGTTGCGAATTTGTTACTTACATAATGAAGATAAAGCATTTTGGCTAGGTAATAAGACTAATAAAACTTGTTTATGATTGATTGATTATTGGTACATGTTGTGATAAACTATTATAATATATATAGTACCAATATTAGTTGATTTTGGACACTCTTTTCTATACTGTATCCATACAGCATCTTGTTTTTTTTTTTTTGTTCTCATAATTCTTGGTCTTTTATGTGAAGTCCATTGCGAATTGCAACTAAGAAAAGTTAAACTCCAAAAAATTGTGAAGCATTGTAGTTACATCAAAGAGGTGAGGTTTTGTCCTTCCCTCATTATTTGAGAGGTGTTTCATCATTAGATGAAACCACCCAACCAAGGGTTTTTCTATACATTTTGGAAGTACCATACATAAATTTACCATACCTTTAAATGAGACAGTGTAGGAGTACAGGTAGTTTGATAATTAAAATTTTTCTGCATAATATATTACATCCCATCCAAACTCATTAACTCCACAGGACTCTTTGTACATTCTAAGTCCAACTAATGGTTTCCAGAATTCATAAAAAAATGTTCCTCTAACATGATCAAGCTAAAATACCTTAATTGTGCTAATGTTCACTTTTGTGCACTTTCTCCAATATACATAACATAACATATGTGTCTGTCCTACTACTAGCCCATAATATAGATAACCTACTACATTCAATTTTAACATGTGGTAATTTTACCTTTAAGTTCAATGTAAATAAACATAATATTTACCACCATTTTAGTATTTGGATGACCTACATAGCTGCAAACAATTTTAATTTAAGGGGCAGTGGAACTAACAGATACAGGTAATACTGACGTCATTACTCACGTTTTTGGATAGCATTCATCGAATTGGATCGGTTCCGTCTGATTGCATCGACGTAACACGTAATCCCGTGCGGTCGCTATACGGCCCGAGGTCTCATGAAAGTTTTCTAGTACAGTGACATCTAACTCCGAGTCAGCGAGTGATAGTTTTGATAACTCAATAACAGTATCATCACACTCCTCGTTCAAAAAACCTGCGGAAACACCCGAGAAATCATTATGACACATTCAATTCAAGGAAGTGCTGAACATTAATAACTTTCCCCTACGCGTCGTTGACGCAACCAGACTTATCACAAAGATTTATCTTTCTACGAAAAACAGTACGGTTAACTGACCTGTGTATTGCAGGGGAAGATGCATGCACTTGGCTTTAGACACTTTTTTACAGAACAAATGTGCAGAACCAAGCTATTATCCCGTTACGGATAATGGCAGTCGAAATGAGATTTCAAACACTTATATCTCACTAGTCAGTCTAAAGTACTATTTTGCTTTATTATAGCAGGCGTTAGTAACACTACAAAATGTAATGTACACTACCTACACGCGCACTGATACAAAAATAAAAATTCACGAACAAAGACTACGCACGCAGCGTCTACAACGAAGAAACGCGCAATTTTGTTTGATTATCTGTCCAACAGACCGACCCGACACGATGAGACGACTATCAACAGAACAGAAATAATAATTTCTTGATTGAACGAGATGATATGAAATGAATGAATGAAGAAAAAGAATGCGTGCTGTGTAAATTAAAAAAAAAGGAAACCGTAGGTCCGGTGCTGCCAGCGGCCGATTTAAATATCTACCACAATGATATTCTACTAACCTTTTAGTTCATCAAACACTTCTGTTGTGCTGAGGCTTATCCTGGAATTATTTGAATCCTAAGCAAAAAATAAACATTTCATTAAAATGAGCATGAAATTGAAATTTTTATACAAGAAAATACAATGGTTAGGTACCTACTTTCACGAATCTAATAGTTGATCGGTTTGGTTTCGATATAAAGGTACTCCTGCGACTATTGATAGATTCATTGTGTAGCGAATCTGAAAATGGATGGTTAACACTTGAATATAATAATTTAGCCTTACAATTTAAATAAAATAAATAAAACAAACCTGACATTACACTGAAACTTTGGATGGAAGTGTCAGACTGTTTTTTTTTAATTTAAACTTCTTTTTCCACAAGTTCACCAGCACAGAAACTTAATGGAAAACAAAAAGTATTTTACCTTGCAATTCCATAGTGCTAAGGACACTTTGCCTGTATTTTCTACCTTTCTGTGGGCCATCATCTTCCATAATAGACTGGTCAAAGTGATCAGTCATAGTTGTCAGTCTTCTGTAGATACTTAGTGATCTTTCCCATTTTTTTCCTGGCTGGAGTACTATACTAGGCTTAATTTCTGTATCTGCTGTAGATCTATTTGATACACTATCTCTGAATGTGCCAGAGCTTTTTCTTGAACTAACAGAAGATAACTTATGTTCAGGAGCAGTTACTCTAGTGCTTTTTCTTGTACAAGGAGAAAATATGTTTTGTTTAGGAAAAGGAGCATCTTGATTTTGAGATGGTTCTTCACTTTTAGTATCTTTAAATTCCTCGGATACAAGAACATTTATATTGTTTATTGTGTAATCGAAATCAGCATTGAAGTCACTCAGGCCATTCAGTCTTGCACTCCTTCTAGTTGCAATACTTGACAATGTATCATCATTACTTTCAGTCAAAACATTCACATTTGTATTATGAACATTACCTTCATCAACACTTATGTCTAGCCCAGTGACAGATTTACCAAAGCAACTTAATCTAGCTCTATTACTAAGTATAGTCTGATCACAATCAGTACTGCTACTGCCATATGAATTATTAAACATAAACAAGGAATCATTCGCTATTT
The DNA here is from genome assembly GCA_951394065.1 of Venusia cambrica. Classification (NCBI taxonomy): domain Eukaryota; kingdom Metazoa; phylum Arthropoda; class Insecta; order Lepidoptera; family Geometridae; genus Venusia; species Venusia cambrica. The sequence continues at coordinate 7,694,561 of OX596058.1, read as the reverse complement.
CATGCTTTCTTCGTGTAGTAACAAAGCTTACAAATTTATCATCGATAGTAATTTCTTCATCATTTGATTCTAAGTCTTCTGTTGTGGAATAATCACTCAAGACAATAACATTTGGCTGTATTTCAACTGAATCTGATTCTGTGCTTTTAGATGTACTAGATATATTATCCTGCGTGTCACTTTTACTTTTATCTTGTCCATTGCCAATAGAGTTTGATTCATAACTTTGACTGTCATCAAAATAAATTTGTAAATCACTTTGTTCAATTTGGTTTTCATCACTGAGATTATCTTCTTTGACACCATAACTTTTATTAAATTCTATGGGTTTCCTACCATGGCAATGACTTTTGTTATCGTTGTTTGGTTTTCCTTGAAGCTCACTTCGATGTTCATTAAGGAGCTCACATACTTCATCATCTAAACTTTTATTTGCATCATGGATGGGTTTTGTTTCATCATGATTCGTTTTATCAATATTGTTTTGTATAGCATCAAGATCACCCAGATGTTCATAGTTTAGTTCATTTTCGCTACCAGTACTTTCATTTTTATAGTCAGTAGGGTTTGTAAACTTTTTATCATCGTTGTTTTGCCTTTTGTCAAGTAATGTACTAACATGTTCATCTTCACTAATACTATCAAAGATATTATCAGTATATGAAGTATTTTTTTTATTTATCAGCATCTTTTCATAGTATTTTATAAACACAGAGTCATTAAGTCTCTCAATAGCTACTCTTGGCTCTCTTCTTTCCCCTATTACTTTTTCTGAAATACTCTGCTCACTATGACATGTGTCATACACAGAATCTTGAAACATCAGTGATGAATTGTTTGAATCACTGTCAGAGGTTTCATTAGACTCATAGGTAACAGCAGAATAATCTGTATATTTTTTATTTTTGCTTTCTAGGGTTTTAGGGAGAACTCTATCTATATTTTTCATTAAATAACTACTATTTTTGACAACAGAGTCATTTACTTCATTTGAAAATCCTAAAAATGGTTCAGTTATTTTAATCAGGCTCTCCTCATTTAATGCTGATTCATTTTTTTTGTTGGTTTCGTTCAAATTATGTTTTTCAGATTCAGTATGTAAATTTTCAGCTGTTTCATTCATAAGTACAGATGCAAGCAGAGATGACTGATTTGGAGACATAGAAAATGTATTTTTGCATTTTACAACAATGTTTGCATTGCTATCATTTTTTTCCTCAGATATTGCCATATAAATGGAATTATCTCTTTCTATTGTTGTGATTGGAGAGAAATTGAAAATAGATTTCCCTCTGTACTTGTCTTTGAATGGTGTGCTACACAGAGGGGATTTTTGCAAAGTAGGGGATTGATTTTTTTTTATCAATTTATTTCTATATTTGTATGATGTATTATAGGAACTGTTTCCAGTCTTGTATTTGTTGATCAGAGACAGATTGTTGACAATTTTGCTAATAGATTCATCACAGTATTTGGGACTTTTGCATTGTTTGCTCTCAACAATTAGCTCATGTGTCCTTATGTCAGTCATATTCACATTGAAGTTTTTATCAGTAGTGTTTTCTTTATCAGGATCTAGAAATTACACAAGACATTGCATTAAATCATAAAACTCCGCAGATATAATGTTGAGTATAACCTACTTAAAAAACTTACCTGATGAATAATCACTTGAATAGTTGATCTTTTTCGCTTTTGCCCTTATGTCTTTTTTTATGTATGGTTTGCTTTTCCTAGAAAATACATATCATGATTGTATCATCAGTTCTTTCTTTTTATTTTTCTAATAGTATGATGGGGAGATCTTTGACCTTCATCTTACCTGATTTTCAAGTTATGATAAGGTTGATGGTGGAAGCGCACTTCACCTGGAATCCTGAACCAACTGAGGAACTGGCTGTCTTACCTCTAAATGCCTAAATATCTCTAAACACATCATTTTTTTATTGTTGTTAGGGTGACAGACTTGGGTAAGATGGTGGTAGCTAGCCAGGCGGACTTAAACAAAGTCCTACCACCAACCAAACCAAACACAATATTGAACTCTCCTTGGGGATTGAACCCGGAACCTTTGACATTGGTGGTTGAACCACTAGACCACGGAGACGGTTAAAGGTTAGTTCTCACTCTGTCAGTCATTAATCAGCATCTGGTAATGGATCCCCTCCATCCATACCACTAGGTAGGTACTACAGAATTTAAAGTGTCAAGTTTATTTGTAAAATTTTATCTTTTAAACTACTGAATGGATCTAGATGAATTTCACAAGTAGTTAGATTGCATCCTAGGGAAGGATGTAGGCTAGATTTATTTGGGTACCACAATGGTGAAACCATGGGCAAAAGTTTACTGGGTTGGTGAGTATACTTACTTTTTCACATAATTTATATTATCTTGAGAAACATGTAAATTCTTCGGAGAAGAGTTGAGAAGCATGTCGAAAGGATCTTGTATTTTATTAACTCGAATTGACTTCTCTGGAGTCAGATACGTCGATGCCGACAACGACTCTCTTGGTTGTATGTTTTCAACGTCTTTCACTATTCTTTTAACTAACTTTCTTTTTCGTACTTTATTAGAAGCAATTCCATAAGCAAGTTCCCGCTTAGTTTGCTTCAAATTTTGAATATAAAATGCATCAAAAACTGAACTTTTGACATCCGTGCTTAGAATAACATCTCTATGGTCTAGGGCTCCGCCAGTTTCCTTTTTGGATCTATAGGTGCGTCTCATTTTGGCACACTTATTACAGAGGGAGTGCTACAGCTTCAGACGGAATATATCATGAAAATGTAATCGTCTGCAGAAAGTCAAAACAATCGAATTTTCAACTTCCACAAATACTAACCTAACAAAACAAACAAGCTTTCAATTCCATCATTCATTCTTTTTTTTTTACCCATCACGGGTTACGGGAAAGCTAACGTTATACACCCATACCAGTCTCACGTATATTTTCGTACGTAGATATTATTTACTGTTCGAGTGAGCAAAGCGAACGAGATATCTAAGTTTAGAAGAAATCCGGCTCTGTAAGATGTAATATCATTTATTTCGTATCTACAAACATTATCGCCTTAAGCACAAGCACATGTAGAAAACCAACAGTGCAACATAGGTTACCTAATGTTGGTGTTAAGGCGCTCTATGCAGCTAAAATCGCGGCGGAAACGATTATAAGAGTTGACAACGGCAAGCTGTGGGTGGCGCATGCGTATCGTAAATAAAACCTTTTCATATTCGTCCATTATTCTGAGATTGCGTTGCTAGTATGTAGGTAGGTTATGTGACCATATGATGGTACCTTTACTGGCACAGAACAAATAACTTATTTAAATTCGTCCTAATATATATTCTGAGTTTAGGTGTTGTCTGACCGCTGCGAGGACGACAAGCACCGATATCGACAGTGGTCACAGAGCTACTGATTGAAAGGCGGGTCAAATTCATGATTGTTAAAAATAAAAGTGAAATTGGAATTGTTATCAAAAAGCTTACCTTTAATGTAGATCAACATATAACCAATCATTTAAAATAAATACTCTTCTAAAATTTGAAACGTTTTCAATAAATATTTTTATTGAGAAATTGTTCAGCTATTATGTTTTCAGCTTACCTTGAATGTAGACAGGTACCTGAAGTAATACATGTACAAAACATAGACTCGTGACTTTTTCCATTGGAAAAAGAGGAAACGTCTAATGACAGGCCCTTAAGGGTTTAATGTATCCTAAATATCCGGGTTAGGGAATCTCGTTCTCTCATAACATTGTATAGCTCTAATGACTGTGATGAGCGCTCTAATATAAAAAATAAAACTCTCCTAACCTAAGCCTAAGACAAAGTAAACATTCCACAGACAAAACATAGGTACCCAAACTAGGATAACCTGATAAACTAAGCTTAGCGTGCTGTATGTATGTAGCAATTTTTGTGACGGTCTTACTCGCCAACGCGTTGTCCGATTTGAATGAAATTTACTGTAAAGAGATCACGTAAATATAAATTGATTGTCGCTCGGGATTTTTAATAAATGGGGTGGGATTTGAGATATTGGGATGGAAAGATATACAAGATCTCTAAACAACATTGTTGAGGATTTCGGGTGAAAGTGCGCTTCCACCTTCGGCCTTATCTTAACTTGTTACCAGGTGAGATGAAGGCCAAGCGCTTCCCCATCGTACAATAAAAAAAAAATTGTATATGAATGGTTGAACTGATTGAGTGGTAATTTTAAATTTTCAGAGATTATTGATATATTCTTATAAATCTGTTAGACTTTTTCTAAATAGGTAGGTTAGTTTTTGAAAACTTGGGTGGTAGGTGAGACATTCATTTTTTTTTATTGTACGACGGGTAAGCACTTGGCCTTTATCTCACCTGGTAACAAGTTGAGATAAGGCCGAAGGTGGAGACGCACTTCACCCGGAATCCTCAACAAACTGAGGAACTGGCTATCTTACCTCTGAATGCCGGAACACAACAATTTTAGAATTGTTATTATGGCGACTGAATTTGGTAAGATGGTGGTAGCTAGCCAGGCGGACCTAATCAAAGTCCTACCACCAACCAAACCAAGCACAATATATTGTACGACCTCAGGATCTGAAATCGGTGGCTTGAACCACTAGACCACAGACGCGGTTAAAATGATGTCATGATGTATTTACTACCTTTGTCATGTAAGTAGGGCTGTCATTCATTCGAAAGAGTATCGATTTTCCAAATTCCAAAAAAGTCATCAAAATATTTAGTAAGGGTTAGTATTAGTAACATTGGGGATAAAGCGCATATTTATGTGGGTATCTCTTGTAGGATACAATGTTATAGGGGGATTTATAAATCCCACCTCACCTACCTACTAAAACGGTTATAAGTATTTATTTTTGATAATAAAAAAATAAAAAGACCAATTTGAATAAAAAGCGTGAGTGTCTATTAAATTATTTAAATAAACATTTATAATCTCACACGAGACCTGATGGTCATCCTCAATAGCGTTGTCAAGCCAAGGGTGGCGATAAGATCAAAGAACTACTTTGGGGATGTCATGCAAACGGTTGTATGCGCACTTCCCACATCAACAGCAAATATAGTCCACCGCAATGTGGAAAGAACTTCCTCCAAAAATGTAAGGTTTGACTATAATTAACACGCTTGGCAGACAGATCAGTTAAAGTTATGTTTTAACACAGAAAAAAACGACTGCCTTCTTGGATAGGCCCCTTGATTGACCAAGATTGCTAAGGCACGGTTTTGAAAGCACTTTTCAAAAACATAGTAGATAGGAACCTTTCCATAAGTGAGGGGTGACTTATTCATATATTGTATTCTGCCCAACCACTAGGATTTATGGTAGGTGCTTTGTTCTAATTCTGGTTTTGCATAAAATTATAGTAAGCAACTTATAGAGCCTTGAAAACTCAGATGAATAAAGAGACATTGAGAAAAGGTGTGCTCAGAGTAAGGTATAGGTGTGAAATCACACTTTTATCGTACCTAGCTTTATCTTTGTGAAAGTATCGTCGTATGAAATAAATAATAACACAAACTAGACATCTCGATATCTCAATTCTCAACTACTAGTTATAATAGGCGATATTCAGATATCCCGTTAAAAGGCACCACACGCCTTAGATAAAAAAATCGCACGCCTTTCTTATGCACTGCAAAAATAATGGCAAATTTTGTCATGCGATGCTTGTAAAAGATAGCAACCTAAATAATAACTTCAAACAGTTAGCAACTGAACATTTTAAACCCTAACCTGATTTGGCGCAGATGCACCTTAAAGTAAATAAATAATTATGTCTAAGTTTTAAGTTTTGTTATTCCAAGGGTCATCTTATATACTAACCTATAGTCTAAACAAGTTTTTGTTTTAAACTTCGTTATTCCTAAGGTCATCTCATACTAACCAATAATAGTCTAAATAAGTTTTAGTTTTAAGCTTCGTTTAAGGTCATCTCATATATTTATATTAATTAATTATTTTTTATTTTCATGACTTCACAATTAACTTTCTTTTGATTTGCTCACCGTACCCAAAGGGGTTCAAAAAGGGGTTGAAAGTTTTCATTAAAAGTATGCCCTAACTCTGAAACCGTGCATGATAAAATGTCAAAATTATCATTATAGATTCCTCATATGAAATAGATAAGAACGTGATTCATGGTTTTTTGATTTTTTAACAATTGAAGGGCAGGGGGTCCTTTTATTAGAAAAAAAAATAAAAAAAAATGTTATTTAACAGAAAAATCGCGATTTACACGTGGTTTCTATAATAAATGTGTGTATTTTGAGTGCTCTTTATGCAATGGATGAATGTCAAAACTACGAAGGTCGGACATGCATTTAACGACAATATTTTTATTTACCCGGCCGTAGATATTGGACAGAGCCTCCTCCAAAAACGGGAGGGTTTTTGTCATAATCACCACACTTGGCAGGCGGGTTGGTGATCACAGTAAAGGTGTTACTTTACATACAGCAGGAAGCTGCCGCTTCCTCTGGTGAGATTAAATTGGCCCTTAAATCAGCTTTTACGACATCCGCGGGCTGAGTTGGAGGGGTCGATTCTTAAGCCGCGACTGCTACGGCCGGGTAAATTAAAAAAATAGTTGTCGTTAAATGTCTCTTTTTTTTTTAATTATTGTTATTTTCGACCTGTAGGTATAATAACAAAGTTGGTGTGAGTATATAGTGCTTAGTAAATAAAATAAATAAATTTATATAAGTAATTTAGTTTTATAATATGACCGTGGTAAGCCATGCAGAACAGTAAAATCCCTTCTACTCTCTACTCCCCGTCACTCCTCCAGTCGATATGGAAGCTCCTTCACTTGTTTTTCCGTTAAGCTATGGAACTCTCTTCCTCACGATATCCGCGCTAGTCCCTCGCTTGTTATATTCAAGCGTAAAGTCAAAGAGCATTATTTTTCTTTATAAATTATACATATATAGCTATTATGTAAGTATGTTTATTTTATATATTATATATATTTGTTTCTATAATTATATACATATATGTATTTAAACAATAATAAATATTCATTAAGTTTATTGTATCGTTATTATGTACTTATATATATTTTGTTAATTAGTAAGAATTCGTTGTGTTATATTGTATTATATACGCTAGTAATAACATGAATGTCCGTATCTTTTGTTGTATAACTTATAATTTACTTTGATATTCAGATATTTGCACATACCCACTATTTTTAAATTTCACTCTCTCTTAAGGTTTGCTGGAAGAGAACTCTTTGCAGGGTTAAGCTCGCCTTTGCCATGCTCATTAATTTTAAGTAAGTTTATAATATATGCTGTATTTTGTGTGTGCAATAAAGAATAAAGTATAAAAAAATAAATAAATTTGTGGTCAATAAATAAATTAATAATAAAATCTGTCCAAACGTGAGTCGGACCGGCACTAAGACTTCAAAAAGCCTGCATTTTTTGTCTGGGAATGTGGGTCAGAACCCTCGGTGTGCGGGTCTGCTCACCATGTAGGAGGTAATCGGTCAAATTTATCCAGATATCCCAACATATAAGTATATATATATTTATAATATAATACTTTACCTATTTCAAAAAACCAATACGCGGACGAAGTCGCGAGTAAAAGCTAGTAGGTATCATATAAACTTGGGGTTAAGACTGCAGATTTCAAAATAAGTTTATTTTTACCCTTATTAGGGGTGGTTTTTAAGATGAAGGGGAAAGGATGATCATCAGGTCTTGTAAAATAGAGGGTACCTATTCGAAATTTCATTAAAACTGGTCTATTTATCTATATGTTATTCACTCAATAGGGAAGGGAGTCGATGAAATCCGTGAATTACTTTTGTGCTTCAGTACCTACATTATTGTCCACTACAATGTGGAAAGAACTTCTATAACTACGGACACGTAAGTCCATAATCACCACGCTAAGCAGACAGATTGGTGCTCACAGTTTAGGTACACAAGTTTTGTTTACCTACACAAAGAAAAAAGCTGCCTTTTTGGTTGACTTTACGACATCCGTGGACTGGAAGGGTAGATTTTTAAACCACGACTACCTAAGGCAACAGTTTTGAGATCACTTTTCAAAACGATATCAACCTTTGTTTCATGTAAGAAAGGATATTACATTACGTTAGCAACAAGAGAGAGCCTCGTACACTCAGATTAAAGAGAGTTCGAGAAAAAAGTGCTGAAGTAAAGTGAGAAAGGTGTAATGAAAGCACACTTTTATCGATTGTTAATTACGTTCTATTTGAGAAATAATCTCCGTCACAAACCAGACATCACGAGATCTCCGTTCGGGGCGAACTACTAGTACTTATAGGTATAATAATTAAGTATATTGGATATTCTCTCTTTTAGGTTTAGGTTCGGAGTGACACCCATGTCATAGGTTGGAAATTATTTTATTTACACACTCGGATCAAGGAAAATACCTTTTTTCTTGATCTGAGTTTACACATCCTAAAAAATAGGGTTCTCCCAAGAAATTACAATAGCAATAAGGAGACGAGAGACGAGAAGACAAATACTTTATTTTGCCTAGGCAAAAATGTGTCTGTAGTTTCTACTCAGATTTCCAGTTCCTACTAACAGAGTAGGTACTTTAGGACATAATCATATGTGAATACACTACACAGCCAAAATAATCAGCCACCGCCCAGCCTCCGTGGTGTGCGTTCTCCCAGCGGAAAAATGTCGAATTTCATGAGTTTGCTTGGCTAAATAATTACTTAGTGACGCCGTGTAAATGTGTATGGTATTTTTAAATTTGTGCATCCAGCCGTTTTTGAGATATTTGAATAAAAACAGTTGCCGCTGGAAGAACGCGTGAAAACGTTCTCCCAGTGGCATCGTTTTTTTCAAAATGGAGTTACATGAAAAAAAAGACGTCATCAGTAAGAGTACGACGCGAGGTAAATGTGCATGCTAAAATAAAATTTGTGCGGACTATGGTTACGGAGTTATGGTTATTCAAGTTTTCTCCTGGGAGATCGTTTGGCCTGTCGCTAGATCTCTTAAACGGTAAGGCGTACCTACAGCTATGATTTTTTAACACACGTTGCTACCAACGTTTATAATGTTTGTGATAACAGAATAAAAAAAACGTCCCGTTCGTAAGAAAAAAAAATGATACCATAAAATGAGGTTTTCAAGTTCTAGCACTTCGAAGAATGATTTTAGAGACCAACTTTAAACCTTAATGTGTGCCTTATTACTGTTTACGTCACCCCAAGTCTTATTGTGAGTAATTAATTAGCTATTTGAAAAATACCGAGACGATGCCAGGACCAATTTTGCCATTAGATTGGACTAGTTTTTTTTTTGGTTTGGCAAACTGAAAAGTACTCTAGCAATTAATTAGTCTATTCAAGTATCTGCCTGTAAAATATTAACTCAATACACTCTGAAATTAAGGAGATATCATAAAAATACGTAAAATGTGCAATGAATAAATCGACCAAGTTTAAATGGCAACTGAAAAGCGGCCATAGATAGTGTTAACCTTCTTAATTTGATAGTATTCTAGATTAATTTTAGTTAGTACAGGTGCACTCACTTAGAGAAAAATGAAACGATCAATGTAAGTAGGTTTCGCCTTGATGTCAATACAGGATAATGAAGACACAGTAATTAATAATTAATGCAATTTATATTTTGAAAATACACTTTATATTGACAAGTCACATTACCTACATTGAAGGGTTGGAATTACACTGTTACACTGTATCATCATACCTACCTTATTGTAGGTATTATATTAAACTTATCTTACATTTAGTAGGTACTTACCTAATATCATATGCATTATTAAAAATTGTATGCTTCTTGCATACACATCTCTTTGGCAGAATATAAAAATAACTTGAATGGATTGTATGCATTAGGTATGGTATAGGTAAAATCATAAAATGGCGACTAAATACCTACGTTTATATCTTAGTAAGTACATATGAAACTGCCAAGTCCTTAGGTACCTTAGATATGTAGTAGGTACCTACTATGATGACTATGAATGTTTACCTTGATGATCAAATGATAGGCACCTACATACAGGTCAGTAGGTACCTAGCGTCAGTATGGTAATGGATCCAACATCCGTATTTCTACAGTAATATATGCTCAGTGCAATAGCCGAAGTAAGCAAAAGCTTCAAAATCGCACCGATTCATGGATGCCGATCTCATGGATTAAACATGACATGAATGATAAATGCATACAATGTTACAAACGTTTTATCAGGGTTGGTTGATGATATTACTGCGATCTATGAACACACCATCATAATGTATTTTTCACGTTTTTCAGCATAAGAACCCAACAAGTCAAATAATACCTATGCAAAAATATTCCTATCAAAACGTAGATTGAGTGATGAAATACTCTCGTTGTAGGTAGGTACTTCAGTAGCAAACAATTGTCTACTTACTTAAGTCCAAGTTAACACATAGAATAATGAATAACTATGATATAGTAGCCTAAGATAGGCAGTTACTTTTAAATTAACAATGAAGAGAATAGTTTAGGTAGGTACAGATTAAAATGTTTATGCTATATGGTAAATCTTTGTACTAATAAAACTGAAACAAAACATTACAAACTTAAAATTAATCAACAAAGAAATAGTTTTCAAAATAATCAAATAAGTAACATGTTTTTCATGATTTGAACACAGACTCACTATAAACAAATATAAAATCGTCGTAAAATTATATTCTTGTTAACATTTTGAAGCAAACGTTTTGGAAACAATTGCCTGACTGACTCTGAAGGTTAAAAAAACATTTTATTACATAGTTTTATCAATTTCAATTCAATGATTAAAGAGCAATTAAATACTTATCCAACAGCAAATACAATCATCATACATTATAAATAGGTACCCAAAGTTTGAGTACCCCTGACTACCTACTATCTTTAATGGAATAAAACCTTGAGAATGTCATAGTTTTAAGAAGACCTAAGCCCCAAGAAAACTTTATATTACATGTTCAGTGGGCCAGTAGGCGCGGTTAGGTAAACCAAAATAATTCATTTATTACTAAAGTCACAAAATAAAATGATAACTTCTTGATTAAGCTCCTTTTTATATGTAACTTGTGTAGGTATACCATTCTAATCGGTAATCGGTAAGTAAAACGCACGACAAGTACAACGCAACTCACGTGCCGCGGTATCAGCCGCCAAAGCTCAAATATGGGTTGCCAAAACGACCAACAACCATTATCTGTAGCAGAAACTTTATCTGGACTAACATTTAACACATTTTTTTCAAAGTTCTATTATATATAAATCTATTATCTATTATTTATAAAAATAATAATATTGTTTGCTATGTTACCTCCAATTCCCATTGTTATTAACAATACAAAGTATCTTGTTTAATCATATTATGTAGTTACACCACTTTCATAAACCTATTTTATCACCCATGTCTCTGATAGTATGAGACAGAACTCCACATACAATAAAGACAATATAAAGAAAGAGATTCAGAGAATAAAATACCAAATCGAGCTAAGCTTTTTGAGTAATTACATAATAAAAAAAAAGTGTCTTATTCATTACTTGCTGCAATGCCATGTACATACATAACATTACAGTAAGAAATAAATATGTAATAATCATATTGTGTATGCATCATATAATTATAATGTGTGTGTTTAATGTAACAATATTGCGGAAATAATGTACCTATCGCAATTATGGCCTTTATTATTGCACTTTAGGTTAAAATAAAAAAAAAACTATTCATACTGAGACACTCAATGTAATTCTTTACTTAAACAAAAACAAAAAAATAAATAATGATTTCGTTTTAATTTAGTGTTAAAACCTTTGCTTAAACCACTGCGATGTTTTTTCAAACAGCACATGTTCATGAAGAACATTCGACTAGGTAGCGAATACAGCGATGACGAGGCGGCAACTCATTGCATTGTTACCGGATCGCATTTTGGGTTATCAAGGGAACACACATTGCATACACAGTGGGTCAAGCAAAAGCTTGATCACCTAAATATTTCGTTTTAGTAACTTATTTAGGTTAAACTAATGTGTGTATCCCTAACTACCTTGTCTCACATGGTACGAAATTGCCCATATTTTGAATAAAAATATCTACCCAGGCAGTACCTATGTTTTTATGTTAAGCTTATATCAGTGATGAGATGAATCATACATGCTTGTAAGCAATGCGTAGGTATTGACGTCGTAAAATATTATGGTGAGAGATAATTGAAAAAGCCATCCACACTGGCATTGTTTTTGTAACATGGTACGAGTATCACATTTCTTTACATCTATGCATAAATAACTGTTTGTCACCACAACCTATAACAGTAGAATACAACGTTTATGGAATGTCACAATGGTGTACTAAACATAAATACATAAGTTTATAGTGGTTTCATAAAATTTTGTGCATGAGTGAAATTAATATCACAATTTGAGCATTTCAACTTTACATGAATATGTCTACAGGGTGTGGTGACAATGTGAGAGTAGATGGGCTGCCCAAAGAATGCACTGGACTGGCCAATAAATTGTCAGGATTTGATAAGATTGGATTTCTTACTTGCGGCGATGGACTTGCAAGAGGGTCCATGCTATGCAATTCATTTTGGTGTCCATCACATGCCTGTTTTATAGCCAATTTTAGATCTTGTTTGTCCCTCTGAAAAATGCAATGATTAATGTCAATTCCTGGAAAATTAAGACCTGGTAATTTTACTACAACTCCAGAAAATATCTATCAGAATGTATCTCATTAGTATATTATTATTTTGAGGTTGTCCACCACTGGTGGACCAGTGGTGTTAGAATTCTTTTAGCACATTTATATTTACTCAGCAGTGGTAGCACCTGCAAAGGTCCATCTAGCTTGCTCCTATTTGAAGTCTGGGCCAAGCTGTATTCTGTGTGTTGAAGTACCAGTGCCTTTAATAGGCAGCTTCTGGGAAAGCTCACTCCATTGTAGAATTCATTTATCTATATATGTCTGAAGTTATCTTATTTGTCAAAAGATGGCTTCAACCTACTTTTATAAAATTAATAAGGTCAATTGTGTGCAAACAGTTGTAACAAATTACCATCCACTTTTAGACTATATTGGGTCTGCATGGTATATCATCACAATTCAAATACTCATTGAGACTTCTAAAAATAAAATCTCAATTGGAAATTGGCATCACAACTTATCAATTCTATGATCAGCTATACCTCAATCCTCCAGTTATCTGCAGTTTATGAGTAGTTGTTGTAAATTATAATTATTTTTGATACTGTCCACATGTGTAACCTTAAACCAAGTATAACCTACCATTTCAGTGTTACAATCTCCTTCTGAATCTTGAACATTAGGTTGCTGTTCTAAAGAGTTACTGCTCAATCTTCGCAAACTAATTGACAGTTTCTGGTTCATACAATGGTCCTTGATGTTACTAAAATAACCTATAGATTCCTTTTCAGAATTCTCATCACGTTTTTTACAAGATTTGTATTTCTTTTTGTGTTTAACTCTATGCTTGTTTTTTTTTTCTATTGTATCTATTATAGGTGGGCTATCTGCAATGTTTCTGGGTGATAGTGCACCTATATATTTTGGAGATGTAACTAAATTCTTAGGTTGTTCACTGTTTTTCTTAGCTTGTTTTTTTGCCCTTTTCAAAGCCTTTTTAGCTGCTTTGGACTCAGGCTTGGTCATATCACAAGAAACCCCAGAATCTTCATTATAATCTCCTGAAAGAGGTGGTATTTTGACAACTGTTCCTTCACCTTCCCCAAAACATATTTTGAGTGTCCGTGCACTTGAAAACATAGGGTATGAATCAGTATTCTTATTTTCATCAACATCTGTATCAGAAACACTAACAAACGTAAGTTCAGGGGTCACATTTTCATTATCACTTGTTTTATCACTAGCCTTATTGGAATTCTTAGAAACACCTTTGATGGCACTAGATATTTCGCTTGGATGTAGTCGCGAGATTTTAGGAATGAGCATTCCACCAGCCATCAGATACTTTTTCTTGTCACTAAAATTTCCCGATGAGTCAGGTTCTTGATGGGCATCGTCATTGACATCGAGCTTTCGTTTCTTAGACACGTCCACATTCTCATTGTTTTCGTTACAGATACCTTTGCACTTTGAACACAAGACTTTACGAGGCCGCAGCCTAACAGTCATCTTCTGCGGCTGCGGTTTACTCTTAGGGCCAGGTTTCTTTTTCAGAGTGAGTTTACTTTCGTAGTCAGGATCTTCGTAGAGAAACCTTTGATTAGCGGAATGTAGCTTGTCATCTTTACTATCTCCTGGTGCGGTTTGCCTAGAGAACGCCGGGTGGATATTGTACACTCCGAATGGCAAATTACTGAAAAAATACAATAAGACGTACTGAAATGTAGGGAATCCACACGAACAAACGATGTAGCCTAAAATCTTAGTTAGCTATCAAACCTACCCTTTTTTAGAGTCCAAAAGTACACCCTGAAACTTTCTGTTTTCAGCACAATAAGATACAACAATTAAATCTGAAAGAGACTCTTCCACGTGCACTAAAATTTGAGAATTCTTTTGGATCAGCATATCGGCTGTTTCAGCGACAGCCATATTTTATTTTATAATTTTATTCCTGAAGCAGTGTTGCCAATGCCAAGTGCCAACAGCGTGCAATAGCGCATAGCGGCAAGGCCTATTGTCATCATTTATCACAGCAAATTGTAATGTTTAATGTAGGTATCCGAATTTCAGCTAGTGGAGCCTAAACAAAACAAAATAAATCCCATTTTATTTTTGACAAAATTTAATATTTTATTCAACATAAAAAGCAGGATAAAATTAATTCACTGATCGAGTGAGCATTAAGATTTTGTTTTACAGTTCTGAGTAAGTTCCGAACAACTAGTAGCTAGAAAAATCCTTCGGATATTAATATTCTAGCTACCATCAAAGTCATAAGTTGTAGTTGTAGCTGACGGAGCTGCTGTACTTTTTTTTATTTATTTAAATCAAAAGGTAGGGCTTTCTCGCTATGCGACCACATCGCCCAATCATACATACATAACAAATCATACAACACTAGACAAACAAATAAAAGAGAGAGTAAAAAGAAAAAAAAAAACTAAACTTCTGAACAAATTTAAAATTAAAAAACAGTTGAGCTTCCGTACACATAGGATCTGACAAAATACTATTACATATACCAACATCAAAATATTATATACACTATGAGACTTCGGTTGTCTGCGCTCCGTACACACTCCATCAGTAAATGTTGGACATCATCAATTTTGTCACAAATATTACAGTTTGGTGATAGCTGCTGTGCTATTACTGGTGCAAGCTTCCCTAGACTACAGCAGGAGCAGGTGTTGTAGTTGTAGGTATCATAATAACAAATCTATTTACTACTACTACTACTATTACTACGGCATAGGGCATGTAAAAACCGGGTTGTTTTAAAAAACTGGTTTTTATTTTTCCAAATACGGTCAAACCTGGTTTTTCGGTTATTTTTCGTGTTTTTTTATATCGGTGTCTCAGAAAAAAATACCATAAAACTATAAAATAATGACTAAAAATGAACTTATTATTTTAATAAGCAAGCATTAATAAAATTAACTTGTATGTATTTAAAAAAACTTTGTAATATTCAACTCACTCTCTCTCAAATAAAGTTATAAAATTCAACAATAAAGGTACCTAGTTATTCTAAACCATACACAAAAAAACATAAATCAGCCCTAAAAGTTACTAATTAGTGTAATTCACTTTTTTCATTTGATGGTATGAAAATTCTCTTTCTTATTCAAACAAAATTACAAAATCATGGTAAGTGTAATCTACTTTTTGTCTATTAAATGTAGTAATATTTTTCAATCGACGAGTCTGCCAGTTGATTGATGATGGTGTAGCAATATTGGATCAGTTTTTTGAAGCGTAAATTGTATCGCTGTCACCGCTGTGATGAGATTCGAGATTTCACGGTGACACAAGGCTTCTAGGGGGGGCTTTTATGATGGCTAACGATTCAAATAATTCTGTTCAGTTTGGTATCCCCGCATCAGAAAATCTTATTTCCAACTTCAGATCTATTAATGCCTTCGAAACAAAATCTCTAAGGCTCAAAATCCGTGTTATCATGTCCCCCATTGAATTGTGATGAATATAGATGTTTGTTCTGTGTTTGGGTGTTGTATCATATAGTACGTTTGTATTTACAAAAAAAAAGGATCTAAGTATTCTATCCGTAATCTAGTTCCCATATTACAAGCTATGCTTAGTCTGGGGCTAGATGGCGCTGTGTAAAATGAATGTCCTGTCCTGTAATATTAAATTGATTAATCGGTTTAAATGCCCTATTACGGAACACAGCAATGACTTATGTACAATGGTGGTAGCTAGCCAGGCGGACCTAGACAAAGTCCTACCACCAACCAAACCAAGCACAATATTGTACTCCCCTTGGAGATCGAACCCGGGACACCGGTGGGCGAACCACAAGACAACAGAGCGCTTAAATTCCTTATTTACGTTAAAATTTTGCGTTCAATTTTTGGGTGTACAAAATTTAAAAGCAGTAGGTACACTACAGATACTTATACACAGTGGTGTCGGTAACTGTAACGGTAACTGTAACGGTAACAGAGTTTTCACACTAAAAATACTGGGATTTTTTTGGAATACGGAACTAACCCGAACAACTCAGTCATCTTATTACAGATAACTGTGGTCTAAATTTGGTAACATTTATTAAATAAGACAAATTCAGGATAGTCACCGGTGCCAACTTGCCAACCAACCACCGGGTGGCCATCAATCTTTAATAATAGGGTAGGTACCTAACTATAACTATCTATTATTAAAACTTTTTAATTTGTTATTCAGCTATCGATTTGTTCCCGAAGTAGACTAATAAGCAACCAGTCGTCGCTGTCGATGTCATCGTCGCTTTTCGAGATTTCTCGATACAAGCAAGCATTAGGTATACTCAATCAATAAAAACAGTCTACAAATCTTAGACAACAGGGTACGCTAACTAAGCAACATTTCTATAGCTGCAAGTTTATTTTTTTTAACTTTACGACAGAAATGCATATTTTTTAAAAGATAAACCTAGAGCTAAAGACTTCAAGAGCTCATGCGGAATATTATGCTTTACCTATTATTTAAATTTACTTGTATTACTAAAGTATTACCATAGGGATCCTAGGTCTTAGGATCCTAGGATAATGAAAGAAGAAAATAAAAAACAGTACGTGGCGTGAGAATTACCGAACCGAACCGAGTGTATACGGGGTGTTCAACCAATTTGCTTATAGACTCATTAAAATAATAGTTCTTTGCGCAATTGAAAACTAGCTTGCGATTGTAACAGTGTTTAAAAAACCCAGTTTCATTGTCATAAATCAAGTTTTGTGTAACTGTTGATTTTGTTTACGTTCATTATGTTCAAATGGGTGATAGAAAGAGATAAATAAAAAATGAAATGAACTAATGTTGTTGATTGTGTCGCTCGCATGTCTTCAAAACATTTCGTCGACGATGATTGTTGGTGCGACGCTTGTACGATCACGCGAACATAAAAATTGTCACCACGTGCATCTAAATTCAACACTATTGCCCCGCTTCATGCTAGATCTAAGAGTAGTAAAAGCCCCTAGTGAAAGGGCTCGTCCGGAGAATTATTACCACCATACTTATTTCAGCCGCCAAGTAGCATTACTGTATATCGGTTAGAAGGGTATGGTTGCCGGTGAAATTACGGGTACTTGAGGCTTAACATCTTTATCCCTCAAGTTAACGGGCGCAATGCAATGCCGTGTAGACTATGTTCTTTGTGGATGTGACCTATGGAGTAAGGTTTTGTCATAGGCAAGAGTACACTTAACACCAGGTGCGCTACTTGCTTGTCCCGTCTCCTAGTAATATAAAAAAAAAATTAAAAAAATCCGGACGACAACCGCCCCTAGCGACCTCTTCCTCGTAAACTTCTGTTTTAGTTTACCTTTTCTTGTCTTTTGATCGTAAGCTCCTACGCCACTCTGATACTTATTTTTCTCTGTGTCATTTTATATGTTGAATGCCTTTAACTTACTAAGTAGACTGTGCACTATACTATAATTTTTGGGGCACAGTCTAGTTAGTAATTATAAGGTCTGTGATTTTTTTTTTTTAAATTGTGTGGTGATTGTATATTAGACCGTTTATTATACAAGCAAAATTGTAATAAGCCTATAACTTACTAATCACTAAGTTTAGATTGGCACGCATACCGCAAGCCAAGAAGATACCGGCCGTCGAAACGCAACTGTAAGCCAAGGACATTGTAAGCCGCTGAAAGGTTTACAAGGCTTGGCAAACCAAATGACTTAGCAGTCGTTACTGCTGAAGTTGACTCTAGAAATAAGAGTCAAAGCTCGTTTCTTACCCGCACTTCCCAGAAAAGGTAGAGGTGTTGAAGACCGATTATGATGACGACCGAACAAACATTATATAGCATTTATTCAATAAAAAGTACAATTAAACTAACTACTCGTATGTACAAAGGAATCAGTCAGATTACCTAAGGACCGTTACAAACGGCCTATAGGTAACTCAACTGTTCCAGACCAGTACCAGACGGAAGCGTGCCCAAGACACTGGCTGCATTGCCACGCTGAATAGCTATTATATACTAATTCGCTGGCCTAAATAAGAGCCAGCCCTTGGGTCACGTGTCGCCTCAATCAAAAGCCCCGCAATATTTTTGAAAACCCGGAGGGCACCGGCTCCCCACGGACCCAAGGTCTCCACCCCAAAAGGTTCAAATAGGTAAGCTCTGTCGAAACCACTATATTTGCGCCTTTTGTGATCCTCGGCCGAATCAGCCGCCGCACCAGCCCTAACTGATGTCCCAGGCAGATGAGATGGCGCTAGGGTGTCGACGCAGGTAGCGTCCCACACCAAAGAACTACCCATTTCCCAAAGGACAAGAGTCATACCGTCGGGCCGCTTACCATCATCACGTAACAGACCATTCGGTTCAAGAACGGCTGGCACATTGACACTGGTAAAAGCTCGACGGATAATGTCATTAAGACTTGCGTGGCGCGAAATCCTGCCGGCAGACCTTGTGCACGAAAGTCCGTGAAAACCAAATTGATCTACGGCCGCACCGCACCGGCACTGGTGAGAGGCGCAGCATCTTGCACCCAACCGAAGACAAGTGGCAATACGGAAAGTTACAGGATCCATAAGTGTACCGGTATTGTAAGATGGATGTGCTTGCAGCCAAAGACCTGATTCCCATTTTGAAACAGCTAAGAGACGAGCACGACCTGTGGAGGTTGAGCACGTATGTTATAGATAATTCCGTGTCAACTCGCACATAGGCCCGTCCCACTGCCGTTGTGCCGAAAGGTGTTTTGGGGGATCGGTATTAGGACAAGCACTATGCCAAGCATTTCGAGCCTCGTCAAGATAAGAAATTTGGAGTATATTGCCAGGGATAGCCGAAATTGATGGTGTTAGAATTTTCTCAACCAAAGAATGTGTACTATAGACGGAAGACAAGAACGCTGGCAAAGCAACACTAGAAATTTTGCGTATGCCTAAGCCGCCTAATCGAATAGGCAATGAGGCCTGCTACCATGCTCTGTCATCCAACTCAATATTCAAAACCGTGGAAAGGGTGTTCTTTATTATGTTGTCTAAGCCTTCCACCAGCTCACTGTGTTTCCACAGTTGACAACATCGTAAAGCATAGGTAAATTTTGGGACAAAAAGGCAAAATGTTGTAATGCTGAAAGCCATATGTGAGTTAATTTTTGAAAGTCTGTCCGAAACCTTCATAAAACTTTGAATTTTGTAGTCGACAAAACCTGGAAAAGATTCATCAAGAATTGGTGAACCCAGTAGGTGGAGTGAACTCTTATCTACTGCAGTAATATTGAAAGAAAGAAAGAAAGAAAGAAAATCCATTTATTTGGCTCACACAAGAAAACACAACTTAGAAGGTATAGGTACAAAGCACAATTCATCCTTGCTAGCATAGCAAGGAAGAAAACAAAGGAAAAATAAAAGAGCAAGGCAAGTAGGTACATATTGAGCGAGCCAAAATGGTCGCTGCCTCAGCATAATATTCCTTCGGGGATAAACCCGAAGCAACGCTGGTTTTCAAGCACGACCGTAGGAGGAGTGGCTGAGTCAAACGCGCCGGCGGCGGCGCGCGGCTTTTGATAGTGCATGCACATGCATGCAAGTCATGTCATGTCAACCAAGGATAAAACTATAACTAAAAAACTACTACTAAACTATTACCTTTTCATAATACTACTATATGATATGACTAAGTATGACTATAAATTATTATTAGGTATACCTACCTATTAGTGTCGGTCTTGTCTATGGTGTGATTGGTGTATATGAAGTGAGAACATTCTCTGCACTACAGACTACTATTTTCTCAACAGTACAGTACAACAAAGAGTAGAATAACCATAGACTAGACTAAGAATGATTTATGTTTTAATTAATTATGATTATAAGTATTCCAGTATTTACAATAGTGTTCGTTCTGTGATATGAATATAAATATAAAAATATAATATACTTAACATACGAACGACGCGACTGGTACATACATGGAAGAACAGAAAAAAGCGGCTATACTAGTCTAGCCTGAACAAAAGAAAAACAGTTACAAAGTTACCTACAGGAGAAAATAAAAACCGTTGCAGCTGACTTTCGTCGTTAAGCCAAGCGAAAACCTATTGGAAGCTAAAGTCTTAAAAACTTTTGAATAATTGAATTTCTATCCAATCATTATATAGCATCATCATACCGCTTTGTTTTATTAAAATGTTTATGCACCATTTACACCAAAAATCTAAAATTATTTAAAATATTGTGAAAGCGACTTTGCTGATAGTTTTCATTGGTAAAATTCCGCTGATATGCGTTTCATACTTACAGTAGGTACCTGCTGCAATTGTACGGTAGGGTACGGCGGCGCGGCGTTACCATTACCACCGATTTGTCTTCAGAATAATAAAAACAAACCAAGAAAAGCTGAATTTGATTACGTTTAATGTGTAACATATGTCTTCAAAACAGTCTCAACGATTAGTTTGTTGAGATTGAGACACATCATAGTTAATATTGTGATGTCAATCTGTGGTGTGACCACAGATTGTCAAGATTGACTTGACCCTTCTATGCTCTCACTCAGTGTTCTTGCTTGCTTGTGTCTTGGCTTGACTTGATTGAGTTGAGTTGAGTTGATCAGTCGATTTTGTATTTCATACATCTTTATTTGTGTTGCTGATTTACCGTCATTATTTATGTAAGTTTAAATTTCAAATACAAAAAAAGTGTAACACTTACATAGATACATTTAGTACTACAGGTGCTTACATAACTCCTCTCAAAAATTTGTAGCTCAGTCTAATTCACTGTATGTTGATAGTTATCTAGATTTATACTACATCACATAGTTTTCTAAAATGTATGCTAAACCTTTACTTTCAAGGTCTTGAGCTATTCTTATTAGCTTGGTGACAATTACTATATGTCATGGTTGATAAACAACAATGGTTCTTGTATTTGCTTGAGAAGTGTGTAAAACCTATACAGATCCAATGTAAATTGTACTCTACGGTATGCTGTAGAGTATAATTCACTGGGTCTATGACACCTTTTTATAAAACAATTTGTTAGGTAGTTATAATTAGTCTTGTATTGTTCCCATTGCCAGAACCTTATCATTTAAAACTTATTGGATCCTTATAGAGTAGAAAGCCATGATAAGTAGGTAGTTCCTACCTACTGTATAGCCTGCGTGTCCCGTGCCTGCACCTTACGCCGCTTCTTTTAAGCGGTTTTGACACGAGGTGAATAACTTAAGCCTGTTAATAAGTAAAATAAAAACTTTTCAGTGCAAAGCCTTCCAGTAGTTTAACCTATTATTTGTTTCAGAAAATGGTGTCGCTCCACTCACTAGACAAAAGGATTGACATTACACAACCTTTGTGGGATCAAAGCACATTTGCAGGTCGATGGCGACATTTTGCTTATATATCAAACCCTCTGCTGTCACTTGTTCCAGAAAAAAAACTATATGAAGCTAGGGACCTATACATGAAGTATAAGTAAGTTACTATACCCAAGAACCAATTGGTCGCTACATCATACAGCAGAATACAGAATGCCTGATGTATTTTGGATATTCACTCTCCAGTAGGCACATTTTGAAATGACAGCATTTCAGATTCAAATGAAATTTATAGGTTCCTATGTTTGCATTGAAAAACTCTTCCATATATTATGCTTTGACCATACCTGCAAAATTTAATATGAATCAAAAACATGCCATTTTGAAAAAAAGACCAAATACTTTAAATACCTATCTGTGATAGCAGTACTCAGGGGACTTTTTCAATAAATCAGCTCATAATTAGATACATAGATTTTAAACTTGTGTGTGTTATATTTACAATTGTCAGTTTAAAAAAAAATCCATAAAATCCATACCATAAAAGCAATGTTTGAATATTGTCTACATGTCAACACAACAATCCCCAACCTGCCTGCCTTATGAAAAACCCTGTAATCAAATAATTATGGTAAATAAAACCTGTATAGATAGGATAATTATATATTTAGGTATCACTATTTAAAACAAATTGTGGTACCCACATGATATTCAATATCCAAGAAAATTGTAGAGTCATGCAATGAAATATTCCAGCAAAGGCACAAGAAACAAGTGAGTCACTATTAAAAATGTGTTGTCACACCATACCTAAGCACATATTTTTAATGCTAGACTTTCAAGTAGGAACTTTTTTGTGTGTTCCCTTATTTAGTAAATTTTTCAAATAAAATAACACTTTCAGGGCAGGTCAAGAGCCAGTGGGTACAACTTTAGAGCAAGCAATTCGTGCCAAACAGCTGTATGAGTCTGCATTCCATCCTGATAGTGGGGATCTTCAGAATGTGTTTGGACGCATGGCCTTCCAGATGCCAGGTGGCTGTCTCATCACCGGCGCTATGCTGCAATGGTACAAGTATGTAAATTTTGATTCATAATTTCAGGCTTAAAATAAGCACTTAGGTACTAAGTACTGCAATATTGAGGTCAATATTGCATAACTTAGTAGGTACTAAGCTACCTGGCATGGTGAGTGAAAAAGGTTTTATTGTTGACTCTATACATAAATATGAATGCCATACTTGTACAAGCCTCTGAAAAGTGTCTTGAGAGGCCAACTTAGCTTGTAGATTTATACAAGTTTGCAATTCTTCATAAATATCCAGCCTTCAGAAGTCTCATTATCAGTTGGCCCGTCAATCAGCTAGACAATGTGGTTACATATTATTTAGATTTTGACACATTTGCGACTCACAAATTAATAGACATAAATGTATAAGACCATCGTGAGACCTGTCGTAATGTATGTTGAGCTACAAAAGTGACTGATCAAATAAAAAAATCATGAAAATATTGAGATGGATGTTTGAAGTAACAATAATGCATATTATGAAGAAAGAGTTGGAAGCATGACAAATAGGTTGAGATGTAATGTTATGTCCTCATTACATGACATTATTATATGGGATGGAAGCCATGTAATGAGAAGTGTGTAGACTCTCAACACACTTCTACCTAGGTAGGTGAAAGAAGAGATGGATGAATTGTGTGAGGGATGATATGGACAAGAAAGGAGTGAATAATGTGATGACGTTCTAGAGGAGAGTGGAGAAAGAAGACATGTTGAACCGATCTATCTTGTGTATGATAGCAGGCAGGAAGATTAGAATGAGATGGTTACCGAGTGTTATTTCATAATGCACCAATTAAAATCTGCAGCTATAAATAAGACCGGGTTCGCATTGCATGGTAGCTTGCATGCATCAAGAGAAATCAATCAGACCATTTATCGTTAAAAGGAGTTTCATATCCAACATTGGACGGTAACCGGCTGTTGATGTGGTGATTTCTAAAGGTAGGTAATCTTTCAGAACAGCAACAGCGGTGGTATTCTGGCAATGGGTGAACCAATCGTTCAACGCGCTGGTGAACTATACGAATCGCAACGCGAACTCTCCGCTGAGCACGGGGCAGATGGGCGTGGCGTATGTCTCCGCTACCTCGGCGGCGATGGGGGCTGCGCTCGCCTTCAAATACGGCGTGCAACAGCGCGCTACCAACCCTATCCTAGCCGTGAGTCGCCAAAAGTCGACATGTTTTTCGTTGTTGTGGTCATTTGTTGTCTTTTCTGTCTATTCTAGTCTTTGTTAGACCATTGCAAACACTGATGGCAATTGTGGCCTTTTTTGTCTTTTCTAGAAGAAGTTTTGTCAAATTGTAAATAAAGGGAACCCTCTGTGTGAGTATCCACATACACTTGGCTACTTTATTCTGTATGAAAGTATCTTTGTTCACCTCTCAGTTGGCAACAGGAAAACTTTGAAAAGCCACGTTGAAAAAAAATAAAACGAGAGACCAAAAACGTGTTTTTTTTCACGTTTATATTTTAGCTCTATTGCGAAAACGGTTATTGCGAAACCTATGAGCGTCATACTAGGTGCGATTATAGTGCTTACTCTATACTGAAAACCGGCAAAGCGTGCGTCGGATCTACACGAATGCTCCAGAGCAGAATGTATTTAATTGCCTTGAACAGCGCTGTGTCGCACCGCAGGTTCTCGACACTAATTATTTTTTGCTGTTTCATACCAAAAAATTCCAGCGTTTCAATCCACATATTTTGGCGGCTACCCAAAGTTCATACTTAGTATAATTTTTATACTTTATTCAATAAAAAAGTACAATTAAACTAACTATATGTACAAAGGAATCAGTCAGATTACCTAAGGACCGTTACAAACGGCCTATAGGTAACTCAACTGTTCCAGACAGTATAAAATATTTTTTATACTGTCAAATTTCAATGACTGCATGGTTTAAATTATTTCTGTGTTTAATTATTGTACCATACTGTTTACTTTAACGAATTCTACCAATATTCAATAAAACACCTGGAATCATGGCTATCTTAAATTGTGACTAAATCACATAAAATAAACATGAAATATTTCCGCATGGATACATGACATATAATGACATATATATATGTCATTCCTATGTATGTTATTCCTAAATATGTTTTTTTTTCCAGAGGTTCGTCCCATTTGTTGCTGTGGCAGCTGCTAACTGGGTAAACATTCCATTGATGAGGCAGAATGAATTCAGATTAGGTAAGCAAAATGTACCTACACAAATAACTATGTAGTCTCCACTTACCTCCCTGGGTTGCAGGCGTGACTCTGGGTTGCAGGCGTGACTCTGAGTTGCTGTTGTGATTCTGTATTTATTCATGAAGATGGCATCGTTATTTGTCAACAGACAGCTTTCGGCAGTTATCTACAATTAACAGTGATTCTTGTGATTAATATATTAAAATGTTGAGCTAGTCTTAGAATAGGTCTTCTAAATAATTTATTTTAATTCCAGGCTTAGAAGTGAGTGATGAGCATGGAAAGATTATTGGAAAATCCCAAATAGCGCCGGTCAAAGGAATATCACAAGTGGTCACCTCTAGGTTGGTTCAACATTCATTCATTCATTTCAATATGTTCTATTTTTATAATCTGTTATAAATATAACATTTTTTTATAAAAATTGAATTATGAAAAATATGAAAATTGTGAAAATAATTTCATATGATTTATATGTATGTCTGCCTATTCGCGTCATCTATTGATAATTATTTGAATTATCCTGTCATTTCTATGAGTTGGTGAGTTGGGACCCCATACCTTTGTGCTTGATGACACTGTGTCATCAAACAGTAATATTTGTTTTTTTTATTTTAATATGATAAATATGCTGTTGGCTTATATTGTTTTTACACATATAGTTTTTTATATAATCATCATCATTATCCGCTTCAGATTTCAAACACTAGTGGGTATATCTATGTATGTGCGACTATTATGTACTATAAATTATTTTTAATTACAGAATAATAATGTGCGCGCCCGGCATGCTGTTACTACCTGTTATAATGGAGCGTATTGAGCCAAAGCCGTTTATGCAGAGAATAAAATGGGCGCACGTTGGCGTCCAAACGGCTATTGTTGGCCTTTGGTAAGTTTTTTTTTCTACACATTACCAAAGGCGTGCTTCGGAGCAGGTACGGGCTTGGTAAAGGTAATGTTACACTTTATCCCTTGACAAGCACAGAGCTAGGATGGGGTTTATGATATGTTTATGATGTACAGAGATCTCCCAGAAAGAATAACAATGAGGTGGTTATAGCCTTTTTTTTATTGTACGACGGGGAAGCGCTTGGCCTTCGTCTCACCTGGTTACAAGTTGAGATAAGGCCGAAAGTGGAGGCGCACTTCACCCGGAATCCTCACCAAACTGAGGGACTGGCTATCTTACCTCTAAATGCCGGAACACAATTTTTTTTTTAAGAATTATTATTATGGCGACAGAATAAAGTAAGGGATCGAACCCGGATACTCTGGATCTGAAATCGGTGGGTTGAACCACCAGACCACAGAGGCGGTTAAATTCTTATTTATAGATATTGTAGTCCGACCCTGGGATACATTTTTTGTGACTCTATTTCGTAGAGAACACTTTTCCCAAAGTAATTTAACATTTCAAAGTAAGTTTATAAAACTAAATTTAAAACAAAGGGCCAAACATTTGTCGTGTAGTGGAGTTAGGATCCATTTTTAGCCTGAAGCGTGTTCGGAGATGTGTGAAAGTTGATATAAGAAGTTTATTTTGAGAAGTGCAGTTTATTTTTTTCTACCTAGTCTAGGAACAACCGCAACCACAACCCACTGTAAATCGAACAAGGGACCTCCAGATCGCGAGCCGAACATCCTACCACCATACCACTGGGGCTGTAGACAGTCCATTATCTAATATCAACAGAATATAAAATGTTAATAGCTTTGAACTTACTGAATTTCCAGTTTGAAATGGACCTGTTTTTAAAAGATGACTTTTATTTTCCAGCTTGACATTTATGGTGCCCACCGCTTGCGCGATATTTCCACAAAAATGGTGAGTTTACTTTATTGCCTTTTTTATTTTATATTTTACGACGGGGAAGCTCTCAGCTTTCAATGTGATAATGCCGACAGTCTGCGGAACTGGCTATCTTACCTCTATATTGTTGTTATGGTCATTGACTTAGGTAAGGTGGTAGCTAGCCAGGCGAGTAGGTAGACTAGACTAACCGAGGCGAATATAAATTCGTCTATTCGAAAATCTTGTTAATGCAATATCTGATTTTCGAATGAGTAGTAAAACGGGTCAGAATAAAAATGGTCATTTTCATTAGCATCATGCTTAGCAACCATTTATTGAAATGTCATAAAACCGTTTGAACTAATTGTTATTGATGAACTGTCAAATTAATTGATAGGTACCCGTTTTTATCCAACTTCCCAAAAGAGTGTTGAGTGAGGTTCAGTCCGTCGTCTATACCGTCGAACCCGGGACCTCGGGATCTGAAATCGGTGGGTTGAACCACTAGACCACAGAGGCGGTTAAAAAGACGATCATATAGAGAGGTTGCAATAAAATGGATAGATAATGTTTACATAATTATATAAAAAAGGTGAAAATTTGGTACCTACTCAAAAATAAAAACCTACTTTTATAAAGCTAAATAAAACAATATCTTACCTTACCTTATCACACGATCATCCTTTTGTTTGGCTTAGCGAATCGGCACCAACTTCTAAAAATATATCAACTTACCCATAGAAATATATATAACTTTGTAGTAAAGTTGGTTCCATTATTAAAAAAAAAGGGAATAAAAATATTGTACTTTTCAGCAAATTATCGATCGACACAATCAAGAGATTCGAAAAGGAGAACTATGATGAGATCGTCAAAAATACAAACGGAAAGCCACCCAAATATGTTTACTTCAACAAAGGCCTGTAGACTTTACCTACTTGATGATGTAGTTTTAAGTTAACCTATAGTGATTACGAGGACCTACCACGGAAAATAAGCAGGTAGCTTAAGTATTATGAATGATATATACCTCGTGAATATCACCGAGATTATAAAAATACTATAGGTGCAAAAACATACCAACGTCCAATCGCCTACTAGGAATCTCCAATTTTAACTGAGCTAGCATTGCAACGGGTGGTTGTGCTTACGATAGGTTCGCACGATATGGTTTGTGGAAAACTTCAAAAGATGTGTCTTAGTGTAAATTTCAAAGTTAACTTGTAGATATTCCATTTATTAGGACTAAATGCTTTCAGAATTATTTTATTTAGCGCACTGCAAAACTTAAAATCAGTTTCTAGCGTCCGTGTTTCCGCTAATGTCTTGAAGAACACCATCAAATCAAATCAAAAAATCATTTAGTGCCTAAT
Organism: Venusia cambrica; assembly: GCA_951394065.1. Classification (NCBI taxonomy): domain Eukaryota; kingdom Metazoa; phylum Arthropoda; class Insecta; order Lepidoptera; family Geometridae; genus Venusia; species Venusia cambrica. The sequence continues at coordinate 7,666,141 of OX596058.1, read as the reverse complement.
TTGAAATGACAATTAAACATGACCATTTAAGCTATTAGGGTACACTATTATAGGCAAAAAGGGATGAATTCAGCTTTTGCTGAGGTTACATTACGCACAAGTACGTAACGAACTACAGCGCTGGTGTTAATTGAAAAGCAGCCCTCTCGGTTGGATGGTCAATCTTCCTCGTCATATAATAAAATAAAAAACAATTGGGGTGTGCTGGCTCTATCGTACACCACTTTTGCTGGTTCAAGTTTCGAGAGCTGGCTTACCCAATCTGAATAAAATAATAAAGTAACGTAAAAATAACCTTCCCATTCCTAAATACATAACCAAATGTCTATCTATCGTGGCGCATCAACCTTATACATGAACGAAAATGTTTTTCATAAAAACACACTACGAAGGCGATGAAATGGTACCAAATCTTATGATTGAAATTGGCTTTACAAAAACGAATATCCTGGCTTATAAGGTCATTTCGAATATGAATCTCAAAATTTCGAATAACGTACCCTGTTTATTTTTTTGTGGTAAAGTATAGTAAGTCGATTTCCAACTTATCTGTGGCGTACAAAGAGCATAGTTCCTTCCGAATATGTAGTCTATCGAAGAAATATGATAGAAAATAATTACGCTATGGAGATTTGAGGTAATAGGTGTTATTCTTCGCTGCTGTTGACTGCAAACCGCAACTGCATATGAACTGTTTTGTTGTTAACTAGATACATTTACACAGTTTTCTGTGAACTGCCATGAGAAATACCAAGATATAGGTTGGACCTATCCACATTGAGGTCATGCTCGCAGTACTCTTACTCACTCGTCACGTGTCTATCTCACATTAAAGAGAAGTCCAGTGGAAACGGAATACTGATAACGAACTTTATAGTCGTGTCAAATTAAGTATCGTTGGCTGACTCGTGGAACGAATGGTCGAAAGTTGTGCAAGAAATCATATCTGGTAAACCATCATAGACCAGTCGCCTCAGGTACAGTCTGGTTTGACGAAGTGGAAGCCTATATGCGTGCACTAAGAATGTACCTACCATTCTCCCTATAGTACCTACGGCTCTCCCATACATATCCCAACGTATTTTGTGGTTAATATAGACGTGACATAAAAAAAGCAGCTATAATTGGATAGTCTAGGTTTGCAGCTGTACGACATCAACGACAAATAAATTTGTATGAGAGAGCGAAAATAACCAGCTGAGAAAGAAAGAGAGAGACGGAGAGAGGTTAGATTTGTGAGATAAAACCTTGGAGCTTACCAGCGTGTAGAATGTTGTATCGGAGGCCAAGATCCATTCGGTTCGCTAGTACTTCAAGTATCTAAGGCGATTAAAAGCGTCTGCAGTTGCGGTTTACAGTCGGCGGAAAGGTTTTTAGGCATTATGAATGATTTACCAATTATGTTTTTGTTTGTACGAATCTGTGATGACGATATTGGTATTATAAACTTATCTTGTTCTTTTTGCACGCGTTAAAATTGTTGTGATTTGTTGTTGTAATGTTATATAATATTTTTTTGATGATTTTTTTTAAATTACGCTTTCTATTTAATTTTAAGTATGTACATATCTACATTCCGTTTTAATTGCTTCTCACTGCTTTTGCATATTTATAATAAATAACTTATTACTAAAACTCCTCGATATTGTTATTGTTATGTAGTACTCTTACTTTCTCTGAGAATACATTTTATTTTGTTACATATATGAAGATTTCAGCTAACATAACTCCATATAATTTTTGTTAATGTTTTATTTTTTGTACACAATAATTTATGGTAATATTTATGCTGAGACGTGATGTTACACCCAAGTGACCCAATATCGAGTGTTATATAACAAAAGAGATTACTGATAAGGTGTTGCCTATGTTTTGTAACCTTGAGGCTTTGGATTCTTTTTCTTTTCTATTCCGCATAGTAGCCTTCTGTCATAGACAACAGTAATCCAATATACAAAAAAATTTGGTAAAGTAAAAAAAAAAATGTTTTTTTAAAAGTAAAGTAAAAGACCAGTCTCGCCCAGCGACTATTCTCTTACTGTGTTGTGTTGTTTCCCTGATGTTTCCCATGTTTTGTCACTTTGAGGAGTTTAGATGTCACATGTGCCTTTTCCTTTTCTGTTCTGCATAATGGCCATCTGTCATAGTCTATGTCTAATTGTCTATGACTCATAGACAACAATAATCCAATATGGCGTCGGAAAATTTGGCGTAATATCTCTTTAGAGTAAGATAAGAATCTGTAGATTTATTTAGATCTGTAAGAGAGTCCAGTATAGCCCGGCTCTTCTCTCACACTCTGACAGCAAATATTATTGCGAGACCCTAGATTCTGTGTAGTTTAAGTTTTGATAATCTAAGGCTTTCCGGCCCCTGCAGTTAATTCATTACTTGTTCAGCTTTTTTACAGTTTTTGCTGTATGCCTCTATTTTCCGTTTTAATGTTCTTATGTTATGTCAGTCTGATTTTTGTTCTATTGTTTTATGTTGGTATTGTTTACATTTAACAGTCAAAATACTCCTCTAGAAGTTGTGCAAGAGTATGTGTTGTCTACTTCGGGTATACTATTCAACTGGGCAAGGATAACTTCGAAAAGGAGATTAGTAGAAGAATTCAGCTGGGCTGGGCATTCGGCATATTTCGTCAAGTCTTCTCCTCACCAATGTCTAAAGACCAAAGTAACCAGTGTGTCCTTTCTCATAACAAACGGAACCGAAACGTGGACAGTAACTGCAGGACAGATCCACAATAATTAAGTCGCTAAGGGATAAGATCCGAAACGAATATTTTCGTCAGAAAACCAAAGTCACCGACATAATCCAGAGGATTGGCAGCATTATATATTAATATACATATGCAAACTTTATACTGATGTCATCATGAGCCCATATAGTTAAGTTTATTCCCAGAATTAACACTTGCACCAGGAGCCTACTGATCTTAATCGCTTTCTAATGCATTGGTATGCATTTTTACGAATTGTATTTACAGTGATATTTTACATGTTACTGAAATCATGTTAGAGTGAATTGTTTGTGCTTATTTCTAGTCTTAGGTACTTACGCTTTTTTTGCAATTTTTTTGGCATTTAACAAAATATTTCCGTGTTTTACTAACTATTGTCAATAGACATAATCAATAGATTAGTCTTCGAAAAGGCATTATTTCATAGTCGGTTTCATCAAAATATACATCTGAATATTAAAACTGTTAAGTTATGTTCCTATAGTATCCATGTTACTTTTATGAATTAACAAAATATCTGAAAATTATTACGAATCAAAACAGATTTAAAATGTTTATTGAACATTTTAAACATGGCGTTCACTCGCCTATCTATACGATAGTTGATGTCTTTATCTTCATCAATTTTAGCCCGTGTCTAACCTCTTAAAATATGTCTAAAGTAAACGACTTTAAAAGTTAACCCGTGCTTAAAATGTAGGTACTTATACTTAGGCAAGTTTTGAAAGTGAAATTTTGTGCACTTTCTCGTGAATCTGTCGCTTATTACGTTCCGTAAACGGAAAACCATTTTATTTTAAACGGTTTTTAAATTATTATTACGTCGAAAAATGTATGCTAGTAGTAGCTGTGTAAGCAGTAGCTTGCCTCCTAAGCTAGTACCGAAGCTTATTACCTAGTTTGAATGTTTATTTTTCTGGGAAATAGCCAAAATTTTATCAGATGTTGTGGTAATTCATAAACTTAATGTTTACTATCATTACGCCATATTAACTACTGTAAGTTTAAGTTTTATGTAAACAGTATAGATGTCAGATGTTATTTGTAAAAAAAAAAGTTGTTTCCGAATATTCTTATGTTAATTATTATAAGCACAATGTAACACCGCAAGCCAGACAATAAAATATTTAGATTGACTCCTGTTTTAATTGCCTATATTTTTTATTGATATAGTTACCTTGTACGATGTTACCCTATAAGCCAAATAGGATTTCTATCTAGGACATGCAATAAAACAACTGAATTAAGTGTTAATTGTATATTTGTATTCGATAACATTCTTAAAATAAAAATATTTTAACCTAAGTTCACATAAATAACATTTCAATGTACAAGTTACTTAGTACACTACACACGTAATATAAGGCACCGGCTAAGATAGTGAGTAGTAAATCAGTATCAGTTCTAAGTATTTAGTTTTGGCACCTAATCCTATGATATAAAATTAAGTTTCGTATTCCAGAAATACCTACACTTGAGAGCTCAATAAGTACAAAACTTCTTCTATAATAAAAATATATAAATACAGTACATTTAATATTAAACAGAGTCATATAGCCCCAAACTAAGCATAGCTATGTGAACTAGATTACGAATAGAATATTCATATACTTTATTTTGATAAATTTATAAATATCATACAATACAAACATAACACCCAAACAAAGAGCAGATATCACACAAATGTTTGTGTGGTGGGAATTTAACCCATAGCCTTACAGCTCAGAACTCTGCCTTCTGAGATTTAAGTCCTGTTAAATAATTAAAGGAACGAATTGTAGTTACAAATCGTGAACTCTCGTGGCACTGTTGTATTTTTATAATCTGGTGCTTATTGTATCTTAATCTGACGCTTATTTTGATTTTGACACACAATAATTTAACATAAAATGTAGAGGGATAGATAAAGGAATACCTACCTAAATAAACCTCTAAAACACTTATAGCAATAACTGAAAACTATTTCCCTCGAAAATTAATATTCAAATTCTCCGACATTAGGTAGGTAGGTATTCTAAACAATAATATTTTTCACTTAAGTAGCAGTGTTTTATAATAAATTTGCTGATTAAACTATTCGAGAAATAGACTATTATTGACTGAAAATATTCTAATAATAATTTACGCATAAAGTATTCGAGTAAAGTAAAGCTCAGTACACATTCGCTTTTTCAAGTAGCACAGACGCATCGCACATCGCTTTAGCCGTCGACCGGACTAAGAACATTAAGTGGAGCTGTTCAAAAACGTTCAGTTGAACCCGGGTTCGGACTAAGCCGTGCAAAACTGTTGCTCGTTCAAGATCCAGCCATCTTTGCAAACTCAGGTCCCTATCCTCTGATGGAACCCCGTGCACAACATCCAAAGGACCCCATAACATGAATTCTAAGATCGATTTTGCCTGATTCAGGGATATGGCCCTTTCTTCTTTGAGTATATCTTTAATGAGAGGCGTCAGTTTCTCTCCAGGAAGAAGGATTTCTGAGGCTTTTATGGCAGCTTGGCAGAGGGAGTTGTGTGCTTCGTCTGATGACTTGTTACAGTTGGTTTCGTCACCCAATCTGAAATGTGATGATTCAGCTTAGACAACAACAGTGGGGAAAATATCAAAATTATTTACAGCCCATTAGTGTCCACTCCTACAAAGTTGGAGCTTATCACGCTTGGCAGGCGGATTAGTAATCAAAGTTAAGGTGTAGATGATACAAAGGAAGCTGTTGCCCTATTTTTGGTGAGATCCCTTAGTCGACTAATACGACATCCATGGACTGAGTTGTAGAGTTCGATTTTTAAGCCGCGACCGCCATAGCAAATGCAGCGGAATAATATAGATCAATTCGAATAGACCTATAGTAGGGGAGCCCACGAGGCTAAATGGGGATTTACTCGAGCGTCGTAGAGACCTATTGGGATGCAAAGCTTAGATAATAAGAAGAAAAAAATGTTATATGATATATACCTTTACATCGGTGGGGGAAGCGGCTATAGATTTTTAAATATGTAAAAAAAAACTGTTGCATGGACATCCTCGAGCGCATCAGATATTGATAGCATCAATGCCCTACGTATTTTTTATAATGTACGTATGTTAATCTGATCGTTTGCATGATGCGGGTGGTTGTATTTAAGGGTTGAAAATGAAAAAAAAAAAAAAGCGCGTCAGATTTTCTAAGGGAGTGTTAAGTACACCAAAAAAAAGCTCTTATTCACTAATCTGACGATTTCGATGGGACGCAAACTCGCGGTCATTTTCATAATGTGCAAAAAAAAATCGCCATTTTGAAATACTCAAGCGCGTCAGATTAAGATATATATGGTTCATCTTTATGTTCTTAACGTACTGTCTCATAATCTGACGATTATCTAGAGGGATTCGCCTGATCTGACAAAAAAAAATTAGAAAAGCGGTTCACTTTAAAGGCCATCCCTGCAACTTCCCGCTAATTCCATTCCTGGGCGCTTGAAATTGTACTTATGACATTTTTGAGCTCAAAATATAATTTATGTGATATTTTGAGCTCGCTGAGTTCAAAGAAATAATATTTCTATGCATTTGAGCTCTACCAGCTCGAAAGTCTGATAGAACTTTCATAGAACACTATTTTTGGAATTTTCAAACCGCAATAACTTTTGAATGGATTAATTCACACAAATAATATTAAAATAGCAAAAAAACCAAAACGTTGGAAACACGTTGTAAACAGTATGCCACGAACGAGTCTTTATGATCAGCTGTGATGGGTCATGGCAACAGAAACCAGAGTGGGGACGGAGTGAGAGAGTAATAGATAGAGAAAGAGTGAGAGAGGAATAGAAACGCGGAGAAGGAAATGTAGGCATCACGCAGCTGCACGCATTTAACTTTATCGACGAATTTTTGTTATTTCGGCTTGCGGAAATCGTCAGATTATATATTTTTCATTATTCTTGAATTATTTCCTTCAAAATAAAAAAAAATTTAGCTACGCTCGAGAATATCGAGATGACGTTTTTTTTTTACAACTTTGTTGCCCTCCCCTTTTTTTACGTCACTCTCAAATTGTCAGATTAGTGGAATATACACTTTTTAGGATGTAATTAACTCACCCTACCTTAATCTGACGCGCTCGAGAATTTCTGATAGTCAATTTTTTTTTACTAATCTGATCCTGTATCCTTCACGAGCGGCCTTATATATGGGCCTCATGTTTTGTGGAGGTACTTAACCGGGTACAAGGTATCCCCCTGTATATTAATCTGCCGCGCTTCAGTAAATCCCGAAATCCCCGCTTGGGCTCCCCTACTACTAGTACTTACTAAAATTATTCGTACCTACTGATGGAATTAAAAAAAAGGAACTACGTACCTACTTATGTAAAACTTTTCTATTTGCTAATATAGGTAGATACCTACTTCAGAATGTCTGAAGGGAACACAAAACCATTATAAATTCGACAGCAATAAGAGAGTGAAAATGTCCAATCCGGCTTTAAAATACCGTGGTTTCTTATTACAAGGGGCTGCGTTTCAATTATTACAAAGACATCTGTTATTCGAGATTTTGTTAAACGGGAGTGACACTTCCTGGCCCTAAAATAACATTCATTGTTATTTTAAAACACGATACGTGTTGGTATGAATGCCCAAAAAAAAATGTGTTCTAAAACTTGGCACCTACGAATTGGGTTAGTTAATATAATAATGATTGACTAGGTACACTAAGGATTGCGCAAGCATAGGTTGGTTAACTGGCACTAGTTTTCTTTTTTTTTTTAATATTATTATTACGTCGTTGGTTTTTGATACTAGACCACGTGACAAGGATTTCAGCCCGTATTGATAGATGAGAAACGATTTTAAGGTTTTTTGAGCAATACATTTTAAGATCACATTCATTTCAGAAAGCCGAAGTAAAAAGTACAATACGAATAAATAATCTACCAACTGGTAGTATAATATGCCTTAGATATATACAAATATGTAGGTAAGCTTTGGTAGTAACATGAACCAAAATTATAAAAAAACCCCTATTAGCACCTAGTGGGGAGTACAGTATTAGTAAATTATTGAAGTGCTGACCCCTGTATTACATAAATAAATTGATTACTCGTCCCAACATCTATTTCTCTTTCGTTTACTAGTTAAGTCAACTCCTCATTTACTCTTTTCTTTACACACGTCTTCTTTCACAAAACCCATCCATCTTTTTCAGTCTTTTATTTGGTACATATATGCGCTATTAAACTTACCCCTGTAATATACACAGCCTTCCGTAACAGTTAGTCTTCGGAGCCGATAGTGAGCTCAGTGCATCAATGGGCGGAGAACTCTGACTCAGCATATCCCTCAAGGCGACAAACGTGGTTAGGCTCTCCGGAATATCCTCGACCCCTCGAGCTTGGAGGCATTTGAGCCCGTTGATGATTTGCAGCATCATGAATATTGCTTCGTGGATCTGCTCCGTTTGGACTAGCTGGTGCTCTTTCGTGAGGCCCTCCGTGGAGTGGAGGCTCTCGCCGTATGTTTGGATGGTGTCGACTTGCGCTTGCGCTAGGACTACGATCGTAGCTGGAACGATAATGGATTGGGTGAGCGAGTTTTGATACTAGTTACATGTAGAAGATTTTTCTGTTATGGTTTATGACTTGGGGTTGTTTCTGAAGTGAAACTATTTACAGGAGAGTTTTGCAATTCTGATCCGCAACCTTTTTGTGTAACGAAAAGTGGTGGAACACTGTGTCGGGTAGAGTGGGAGATACCTAATTAAAATGTTTCTCTGTATTACAAAAGTTTCACTTCTATCGTGTCTTTAGGTATTTAATTATTTAATTATTTCTTTACTTTATCTCCTACGACACACCATGTTTTATTTTATTTGCACAACGGGGAAGCGCTTAGCCGTATCTCATCTGGTATTCAAGTTATGATAAGGCCGATATGTAAGAAGTTGGAGGCGCACTTCACCCGGAATCCTCAAAAGACTGAGGAACTGACTATATAAAAATATTTTTGAATTGCCGGAACGGCTATGACGGCAGACTTAAGTAAGATAGCTATGCAAGGCAGATTTAAACAAAGTCCAACCAACCAAACCAAGCAAAATAATTGTACTCCCTTGGGATCGAACCCATTCTATTTCCATCCAACGGGAACTGATTAATGAGGTAAAAAGTAGCCTATATGTTAATCCTATCTTTCTACCAATTGTCATCCAAATCCGTTCGGCTGTTTCGCCAAACATACACACAAAATTTCGCCTTAATAATATTAGTGTGACGTTTAGACGCTGGTGATGATGATGACTTAGTTCTTACTCCAGTGTAGTTTTACAATACATCATTTTCATTGACAAAAACAACGATTAACTATATCTAATTGGCATCCAAGGTAACATGATCGCTGCCCAGATTTCGTTAGCTGTTGGTGATTTGGTGTAAAATTGCAATTTTAACTGTCAATTCGGATTGGTACTCAGAGCTCTAGTTACGCACAAAATGTTAACAGGCATTTTTGTATTGACCAAGAACCTGATAGAGAAATATGGCCCTAAAAGACCAAGGTTTTCAACCAGTTGGTATTGGTAATGATCATGGTGATCACGCTACGCTAAGATTTCATCGATTGATCTAATTTACCTATTGCATTTGTTTATGGCAGAACCGGTTGCCCTAGAAGGCGAAAACAGGCCTAGTAAGTACCTAAAGGCATAGCATTCACTTCATCCATCAACATTCAAAAGTATTACAAGATCAAATCATTTACAATTTACAGTAAAACCATGGTTGTATGAGCGTTTTTCCCATTTACGCAGTGGTTTGTTATTTTTAGGCATAGTAGGCTGTTGTTTACAAACTGAGGACAATGATATTGCAACAGGTGGAGCATTAGGTACATTCGGGTATTGTAAGTCAAAAAATCATAAAATGGGGAAGCATTGTTATATCCTTCAAACGTTTAACGTTTGATCAACCTTTAAATTTTTATGCACACACACACACACACACACGAGGATAAAAATGTAGAGAAAAAAGCAGAAAATATGGTCATATTCTTTGCTGGAGCCTCTGTGGACAAGCTACGCGTCAGGTCAGCTATGATATAGTACGATGTATTCGATTGAGTTGTGTGCCTATATTTGAACGGATTTTACAAAGGGAAGGGTAACAAAAACCTGATGATACGGTCTGAGCTCACCTTGCACCAAGTCCTCTCCGTCTTCCCCGAAGGTAGCTCGTGGCACCAGATCACAGAACTCTGTGACCGCATGGAGGCTCAGCGTCGGCGCCGATTGCTGGCATACGAGTTGTGAGGCCATCTGCTCCTTGTACATCATCAGAGTCACGTTCACCGGACCCTGACTAGAAGTCCATACAGCTGGGTGGAAGATCCTCTTCCCCGCTCGGACGAGGCTTGAAGATTGGACGGAGAAGTCACTCCAGCGAAGGTTGGTGCAAGCTTTGAGACCGCGAAGGGAAGGCTGCATTGCTGCGCTTTGTTGAACCTGGAGATTGTAAGAAAGTCTAAAGACTGCAATGATTATGTAACTAGCTTACCTATTTATCTATGCAACTGAGCACTGACCTGTTGACTCACCCATAAACTTTTAATTTAGCTGGTGGTTATACAATAGTGTTTAGTATTCTGTATTGTGGTGTTGATCTTGCGGTTTTCTCTTAAATTAGTCTGGTAGCAATTTACCTAACTTCAGTTGGAATAGAGTCAAAGTGATGTCGGTTTGGAAACAAGTAGATATTGACTTATGCTGTGATCAGCTTAGTTTGCACATAAAACAACTAATCAGCTATTTATAGTACATTTTATGTGGTTTACGTTGTCGGGGTTTGTCAATATTGCATTAGCACCAGAGATTAGCGCATTGCACAAGCAATATCACGACCTCTGTAAATCTGCAAACAGAATAATAATCACAAATTACCTGTTCTAAGACCTGAGCGAGCGCTTCGTGATTTGCGATTACCACCGCCCCGTAATTGTCTTCCAAATTTCTGTGGACCACACTTCTGCCTTTTCTGACTCGCAGCTTGTTCGTCGTGTTTTTCGGAGTCATATCAGTCGAGTAGTCTTCATTAGTTGGACTGTCCATGTTATCGTTTGAGCTGTAAAAGCTGTATGGTGAGTATATTTCTGACTCAGTTTCACTTCCGCAATAAGGTAAAGATGTGCGGTTGAACAAGTTGTTGCTATAGTTCACTGCTTCCACAACTTCTTTTCTGATTTCCGTTCTGCTATCGATTTCTCTGGGCTTTGCATCGCATTCGGGAGAGCTCGATCGAGCGTGATGGACATATTCATAATCGCTGTCGCTGTTTTTAGCAGAGTCACTGTTGTCTTCTTCGTATTTGGCGTTGTTATAAACGTCGTCATAGCTATGAATGACTGTGTCATTTGTAGCTTGCACGAGTTCTTGGAGTCCGTCGTCCAATTCGTCTTTATCATCGTCGATGGGCGTTCTGCGTTTGGGGAGCTCTAAATGAGCTTCCCGTTCTCGCATACTCGCAGTTCGTTCAGGCTTCCGTGGCGCAAGTGCTGATCGGATTTCTCCTGAAAAACACATCAAAAATTGTATTAATTATCATGTTCAAGCGGAACTATGAATATGGTAATTTATTATTTATTATTACTAATTTAAATTCAAAAATGCATATGGATGCTAAATAAAAATGGATTGGAATGTTAAGAGGAATTAGTGATGTTGTAAATATTTTAAATCTTACCAAGGTTTGCATAAATATTATCCGCGGTAGCTGGAGTGGATGTCCATGCCTGTGTCTTTTGCTTTTTCTGTAATGCCATGGACTTTGGAGGAGGTGGTCTAGCAGGCTTTGGAACGTTGACTATGGCTTTATCGTCACTTATTTGTCTCGGTGGAGGCGGTGGTTTATTTAGTACTTTTGGAGGGTTAGGTTCAGTGGCTGAACTAATGCCGCTGTATATTGATGACACATCGTCATGGCTTAGCCGACGTAATTCCGATATTTCACAATTCGATTTCACAACTTCGACGCTCGACCTATTCATGTCCAGCGGGTGGATGATGACAAGTCGGGGTTTGGGTTTCGGGGTCAAATCGTAAATATCCTCACTTTTGCTCGTCACTTTCATCACTGTTGGAACACTCAGCTCCTTTTTATCCAAATCTTTGGAAGAGCCAATCCGAAGCAGCTTTTTGATAGAAAATTTGAGTTTCCCCTTACGTTTTTCATCAAGCAGTAAATTATCATGAGAAAGTGAGATATTCCTGCGCGGGGCTGGCTCAGGAGCCAGGTCAACTTTTTTTGTATCGATCTCTTCAGTCGTCTTTGCTTTGGGTGTAAATGACATCGTAGCTCTTTCTCTTTTCTCCATCTCTCGAACCACTGGAGAATCAGATTTCATATATCCGTGTGCATTTCTTTGGTAAATATTGGGATATTCATCGATCGTTGGAGTTGAGGGTGGAGTAGGGGCCTTTCGCTTACTGAGACTGCTAAGTGACGAATCACTGTCCTGTTTAGTAAGCACTGGTTGAGCGTAGTATAGCGTTTCTGATTTATCCTCAAACCTATCGTCAGTTTCACCACTTTTTTCTTCACATTTTGTAACACTTGCATCAACGCTATTTGTCGCCTGATGCGAGTGCATAGACATTTGATGTGTTGCGTTAGATTTTTTATTCGACTGTTTTATGACTGGTTTGACCGGTAGCTTTGGTTTTTCTGGTAAAGCTGGTTTATGTGCAGACATTATATCAGATATGATACCGTGTAAGAATGACGGGCGAGGGTCAAGCGTCGGAACAGGACTCTTGGGAAGAGCAGGGGCCTCTATGCTCTCGTCCGGATCAGCCCTTCCGTCAGGCTCGCCTGCTGATTCGCGGCTAACTTCCGCGGAAAAAATATTATCTGGCTGTTTCGGTAGAATGGGCGGCAAGTCATTGATCGGGCTTTGGAATGTGGAATAGCCACCAGATTGTTGTCCATCCACTTTTCTAAGCAATTCAATCGGTGACAGTTTTACATTTTTATCTTCGTTAAACACCTTTATTTTTACGGTTTCTTCGGGTTTATGACCTTCGGAGAAATGACCGCTGTCGTCGTTATCCGAATCCGTTCGCCCACCAAAACTGTCATCGTCGGATGCAAGAGAATTGTTTGCCGTCGAATTTAATGTGCTAACTGCTGAATCAACGCTGCTGCTTTCGTTTTTGTCGATATTAATCTTACAAAATTTAAACTCTGATCTGCTTAGATTCACTTTAGGCCTCTCTTGTGTTTTTATCAAGGGCGATTTTCTGACAATACTATTCTTTTTCGTTTCACTCATATCTTTTCGATCAGGTTCATCAGACATGCTCTCTTTCATCTTTTCGTCTACGACTGTGGGTTTCGTATTTTCTTTTGTTGATACTGTTTGCACTGTGGTACAGCATCTCCTGTTATGTTCCAAAGTCTCCGATATTTCTTCGAGCAGAGATTTTTCAGTACAAACACTTTCAGCAGTCGTTATATTATCTGCACTTATAATAGTTTCGGTTTCTTTTACGTACGTAGAAAGAATTATATTCGTTTTATAACTCTGTGTTTCTTCTATTGGAGTTTCTGATACATTTATTACAGCGGCAGGTTTGCGGGCGTGTGACTTTACATTACCTTTGGTATTTTCTTGTCCGAAAGGAGTGACAGACACAAGCAAAGTCTTTTTCTTACCATCAGAGTCTGTTTGCATTTTACCCAGCATTAACGATGTGTAAGACTTAGCTGTGGAATCTCCTAATAGATTAGCTTTCACTGTATTGAAATCTGTGTTGGTTTTCGTGATCTTGTAAAGTTCTCTCTCTTCTTCTGTCTCTGGGAATGTGTCATCTTCTTCTGTTTCTTCAGAAACTTCGAATTCTTCTCCATCTGACCAATCATCGCCCCCAAATCCAATAACACTGCACACTTGTTCTGGAAATCTTACGTTCCGCTTACTTTTTTTTTTCGGTTGTACTCGTAGTATACTCGGTGGTGTTTTCTTGAAGAATGCGCCCCTGTGTTGGAACGGTGTAGCAAGGTACTTGCTGCCCTCAGTCTGGCCTTGCTTTGTATGCTCCTCTCGTGACTTGAAGCAGTTTGAGCAGAAGTCCTTCTTCCAGGCATTCTGCACAAAGCTGTGGCAGACAGGCGACATCTTGTCTTTTGAATATCGACGGTTGATCACGTAACTGGCATTCTGTAAAGAATAAAAACTGATATAAATATTTCGCCGTATATCATAATCAAGATGAACGACCGCATCAGATAATTTTGTTCCGACAGATTTAAGTATAACGCTATTCAAAATCAATTTATGATACCTATATAATAAAGGGAAAGATCGTAAATGTGTCTCACGTAACAAGGAAGTGGGGCAGTTACGCGATGAATAAAAGAAACGATTACGATTCTCGTCTCCATGGAATCACATTTGAATGTATTGGTATCGGTGGTTACGAGCAGTACATATACCTACAGTACCTATAGCATATAATACCTATAATAGGTATGTAGGTAAGTACTTACTCTTCTGGTTCTTGATGTTACGCAAAATGCGTGTGTGAAAAATTGATTATTTTGTTATGTAGTCAGCTAATGATCCATGCACCTGTTTGATGACTATCTATTGTCTTTGCACAGTTTACACCCATAAAATAGATGCCTCAATGAAAACAAGTAGCGGAGAACGTAGGCAGGTACCTACCTATTTTAATTTTACATGCTGGCGTCGCAAATGTTCATACTTCTGGGTTACAAGTAAGTAATCGTAATATTTTGGTAGTCTAACTTCCGAGAAGTTTGTAGGTTTCATAAGCATGGACTTACTATGAAATAAAATATAGCGCGCGTCATAGATATTACCTTCAGATAGAGGAATAAGATTTGACTCAATAAAAACCCTCGAGTTTGTAATTTTTATTCTCAAAATACTATCACCTAAGATATAACAATTTTCATTCATAATGTTAAAGTGCATTGATTATTTGTTTTTGTTAGTATTATGTAAAACTCATTCAGCATTCTACAATCAAGCAAATGTAATTTGCAAACTAGCTATAGTTATATGGTACTTGTTATTTAGGTCACTTGTGCTATAATATCAGACTCTGACTTGACTTCGCCTTCTTCAGAATTCAGTCAACCATTTTAATTTATGCTTTGGTTAGCTAACCGTCAATACGATTGGACTGGTGATAACTTAATTTAAGGCCTTGTGATTGATATATGTTTGCCTGTCTGTACGTGACTTTATATCGTAGATTTTATTGTGTATTTTTCTCTAATCTACCAAAAAAAACATCATCAGACTATACTTTTTTACACTACGTGAAGTGGGCACTTATTTAGTTTCTTAATTCGTCTCCATCAGACGTGACCTAGTGTTCCTTGGTTTATTGTCCATATCATTCTTTACACAACCATCCAACTCTTCTTTGATCTATGACCGATTTATGACCCCTCCTGCAGATAGATATTGCAACGACTGGGCAACTGCGTTTGTCAGTTTCTACCGTCGGCCGTCGCTATTATACACCTTCGCACTTACTTCACCTTATTCACCTCGACTCGCAGGATCACCTATTCCAGACTATAGCAACCCCAAGTAGTCAATGCATGTTTTCAAAATCTAATCAAATCAAAATAGATTTATTTGCAACTCTTACACAAAAATCAACATAGAAATAATAATAAATAGAGACAAAAAATAAATTGTAAATTAAATAAGTACTCGCATAGAATTGTAAATTGTTTTGTATAAGTAGGTACAGATAAGATCTCAAAGTGCACTGGAAGAAGACAGGAATCTACTCTTTTGTTGAGTCCCTCTATGTCCATGAGTGTATTTCACATCGTTTCCGACGGCGGGGTCGAGTCCCGTCGCGGGTTGGTATTTTTTGTGTCATTATAATATTTAAAGTCAATGTATAATTTTCAAAAAGATTTTTCATTGCTTTCACTCATGCTACAGTAGCCACGGTTAATATGCATAGCTTGCAATGCTTTCTCTGTAAATACTCTGCATGGGTGTCGCCGTACACGTTGCATATCTACTTATCATATGTCATTCACGATGTATGAATATACATCGTGAATGACCAACTGTCGGGATATGCACCAAAGTTATTTCTTGTGACGTTATTAGATGGATTCTACAAAATCGTCATCGGTTGCAGTTATCTAAATGAAAATTTGAGTGTATCTATATTTGCAGAAAGCTCTGATTATAACTTAAACTTGACCATGAGTTTATTTCAATTTAATCTACTTTATGTTTGCGTCACTTTAATTTTGAGATTGATTACCTAAACAGATTTTACGACATCTGCACCCAAAAGCCCCGGGCAAAAGGCTTGATACGATCACGTAGGTAGCCATATTAACTAGCTAGGTACCTATGTACTCCGTTGTTGTTTACATAGAATCGCTTGCATTCTCTTTCGCAATGCATATCGAGGTCTTAGGTTTGCAACGCCAACATCCTTGGTAGTGTATGGTCAGCAAGACGGCCGACCTGTTAAAAATTTTGCCAATGTCGTTTTAAATTGAGGACAAAGGCAAACTAAGCGTAGGTACTTTCACTTGTTCTCAGAAACATGAAAAATTTAGGCTGTAGTTTAAGGCTGGCCTCAACAACCTATACTGAAATCGGATACACTGTCGACGCTGTTGTACCTGTCCCGACTATTTTTTTTTATTGTACGACATGGAAATGCGTAGCTGAATGTTACGCCTCACCTGGTTTCAAGCTTTGATCACCCGGAATCCTAAACAGACTAAGGAACTGGCTATCTTTACCTCAAAATGCCGGAACACAACCATTTAGAATTGATATTATGGCGACAGACATAAGATGGTGACAGCTAGCCAGGCGGACGTGAAAAAACTACCACCAACCAAAGCACAAAGTTGTACCTCCTGGGTATTAATCCCGTGACCTTAGGGATCTAACACCGGTGAGCGAACCACAGAGGCGGTGAAAATATTTTTAATAATATTTTACACCACTCAGGAATTTCATTTAGTGGAGTAGGTATTTAAGAATGAAGATCAATTTCATAATGTAGTAAAGTAGGTAATTTTTTTTTCGCGCAACAAGTTGGGTTTTAAATCCGGCTTCGCAGCTTGCCCTCTATGGAAGAAGACTTTTGGCCCAAGGACGTCGTATTTCGGCAGTTTCGTGGAAGGCTCTGGCCCCTTTTTAGCTCGTTGGGTGCTGAGCCCCTAGTGGACGGTTAAAGTTTCTGAAAGCTATTATTTTCATTATTTATTCGATTTTTTAACGGTCGGATATCGACCACTGCTTGGCATCTAGTTAAACAACTACTACACCCGTGCATTATGTTTAATTTTGTTTCTTTTCGACGGTCTGAATGATTCAACTGTGAACAGCGAGTTAGCAGATAATTAAACAGCATCCTTTCGTTGTTGACCGTACGGTAAGATGGCCGATCTGTGCCACGATACCAATTTACATAGATCGGTCCAACTGATGTTCCATGTTCCCAATTTTGTAAATTAGACCCTTGTTAGAGTAAATTAGGGTCGTTAGACCATTGATATGTGCTGTGCTGTATCGATTTTTCCTTTTGAAGTAAAACGGAATTCATTGAAATGACTTTCAATTTGAAACTTATTTTGCTTAGTTTTGGGCTAGATGGCACTGTGCGAAATTTATGTCTCGGAATATTTGTTGGGATATTAATTAGATAAGTATTTATTCATTTGTGTAGGTACCTAGTTTTTATGCAGGCAACTATTTAAATACGAAAGTATACACGACATTTGTGTATGATAAGATAATATTGTTTCTTAAGTTCCCGTGATCTCATGGTAATTTTTCAAAATACTTTTTTAGTTCATCCTTATACTAAAAGGAAGCTACCCTGAAAATTTCAAGTCTCTAGGACCTCTGGTTTGGGCTGCGCGTTGATTGTCTACACTATCTAACTAGTCAACAATATACATAACAATTTTATATCATGTAGATCATAGAAAAAAACCTACACTTTTCCCTGCGTAAGTTGGTTATAAAACTGGCTAAAGAAAGTTTTTCTATGTGATACCTCACTATAATTTACTCACAGGCGGTAATAGCTAATTACATCTTTATGCTTAATTTTCTGCCCATTTCTTGGTTATTAGTTGCTTACTGCACCCTCTTCTCATAACATTTACTTTTTCATTGAGTATGTCTAACAAGCTAATTGGTAACGGTACCTTAAAAATGATTTAAACTTGTGATTGTTTAATTGAACCATCATAATGTGCACATCATGTTACAAACTACAGCGCAGTAGGCAGATATACTACTAAATGAGCTGTGAGGCTTGTTGCAGTAAACGACCGTGTCTGCATGCTCCTACTGGTAGGAGCAAAGGGATCCTTATGCTCTTACCGCTAGAACCTTATGGACTTATCCATAAGGTTCCTACTGATAGACGGTCACACACATATAAATATTATTATGACTATGAAGCTGGCCCGCGCAGTTTTTCTCAAGACCCTAAAAAGTCACAATGTAGGTTACCTGTACTTTTTGGGGCATTCATCATTATGATGATGATGATGACCTCATTGTTAAGCAAAGGCTGGTGGACAGGATTTGCGATTTGATTTGCGTAAATGACACATGTAAATGAATTACTAAATGTGTTCATTGTTAATTCATTATGTATTATGTAATTTTGTAATATTACAGGAGATTAATTTTAGACAGAGCCACATCTCAAATTAAGCAAAGCTTGTGATATGGGAGCTAGATTACGGCAATAATATACTAACCAAACACGAAAATGAAATGTATAGCCCAATATGTAGGTAGGCATGTTTCCACTTTCGACCTGCGCCTGTCTTGAAGTCACGTACTTACATAATGACTATTTGTGCATCATTCATTAAATCCAATCTATTGTTTCATATAACCTCAATTCACTATATTTAGTATATCCTGGAGCCAAATAATCAAATGATCTACTACATATACATTTTGAAAGACAGAAAGAAATAATAATTTTGGGCATTAGTTTCCTGCTGCTGACATCTGCAGTCGGTTACAGACTTGTACCTTCAGTCATAGAAAGTACCTATTACTCGAAGTGGTATACCTTTGTGGTAAAGTTGACTAACATGCATGCAGTGAATCTTTTTGATATTTTTACCAAGTTGATTATCTACTATGATCTAAAAATACCAGTACAATCATGCATACCCAAGGCTAAAGAAAACGATAAACATCTTCATTGATATGCAGGACATTTTGGTTTCGCCACAGTAAAATGTTTGTGTAGGCATTTAACACAATGACCAAACAAAGTATTTAGGTCGGCTGATGCTAAAACCGGAACGGCCGAGGTGAAATCTGCCATGTGCACCTTTAACAGACAATGCTATGAATTCGTTCGTGACAGTGCTTGACTATTCAATCGTTAAAGGACACGTAGATAGCTCAGGCCATTTGAATGGTTGTTTGGCTTCTCTAAAGAATACCGTTCTGCAAGCTAAGAAGGTTCAGTAGTACCTACCGATCTCCCATCAGCTCGATACAAGGGTAGTTTGTTAATTTTAAGATGGCATAATACGCATTATGTTTAATGAAACACAATTACCTCTAAAATCAAAATAAATGGAATACCGTGTTTGTACTCGATGGAAAAATATTGTACATACCTACCCAATTATATACAGATGTTAACTGTGTTTTTATAAAAAGTAAAAAGGTAAGTTCAAACCTAGATAATCTTTATCCGATTATACCGGCAAAATTTAATTTAATTTCATGCCATTTCGAAATGAGCGACATACTACGTTTGTAATGGAGAGCGACAAAATGCGGTATCCTCTTATGAATTAAATAATCAAAATAGATAATTATCATTTGTTTGATATTCTAACTCAGCAATACCAGAGGCGCTGTATAATGTATACCTATTTAGAATCAACTGCCACCGTCCGTTTTACCATTTAATGGACGTAAAGCATTTTTTGGAAAGGTTCTCTCCATCGTAGTCCTTATCCTTGCCCAGTCAAGCTTCGAAGTCAAGAGCTGACCAATCGTATATAACAAAATAGGTATTAAAATATATATATCTATGCCGGTGGTGACTATAATATTAGATAACTATAAACTGTCTATACCATTTTTTTCCGGACTGCTACATTATCACAACTTTTACTGCTTCCTTGGTGACTTCCTCTATAAAACCCTAAACCACTCCTGAAATATTAGATACTACTTAATTTACTAAATTACACTGTACTGTAACCAATCCATGTTTGTTTTGGTTATGGAAGAGCGGGGAATAAACACAAGTATTGTTTACTTAAATGAAGACCCCAACCATTTACTTAAATATTGTCAAATTGGTTACTGCAATAAAAATCATTTAAAAAAAATATACAGCCCCTAAGTAAGACTTCTTGCAAAAAAACTGTCTCAAACTACCCCTAAATCCTTAGACTACGAATTTACTGAAAATTTAATAAAACCATCTTGTTAGTAGATCCTCCACTATGTTTTCAATCTTTTCCAATCCTATGTTTTCACCTTGTCTAATCTCTACGGACACCTTCACACATAATATGTGTGATATTATCACATATCACACACACCACTGTAACTCTTCACCTACACACCCATGCACACACAAAAGTTATCTCTGACAGTAATTGTTTAAAATTATCCCTCAGAATTGAAGAGAAAATAAACGTTTCATTTATTTATAATATAATATTGGTCGGCAATAAATGGACCTAAACTGTAAATATTACATAATAAGTTAGATAAAACTCTGTCTACGTTAACTTACGTGTTAGATAAGTGGATACTTCCGTTCAGCAAAAACGTGAAACCAGTGTAACGATATCGTAGGAAGGTTCTATTGAGACGTATTCGATGAGTCACATATAATCGCAAAAAAAAACTAGCGTATGATTTCGCAGGCACTTGAAAGGGCTTCACAAAGTTTTGGAAACACATACCTTGCTTTAAGTTCCTCTGCCTTTTGTAAAGCGGTGGCTGCTTCTGGTAAGAATGAATGGACGACGAAAATACTTAACACAAATAAAAGCTTACATTGGGCGGTCTCATCCAAGAAGCATACTAATAAATAATAAACTATTATTATTATTAGTTAAATATCTATTGGAAAAATCACTAGTACCACATCCACGGGACTTTGTGACGAGATCGCCATTATCTATGTTTGCATGAGCCCAACGGTCAGAGTCCTATAACCCTGAGCCTCATGCAAACTGCTTACTTTTAGACAAACCTAAACGTACCGTAGCACCTTATACCTGGTTTTTGGAGTTCCGTACCCATAGGGTGCTAATGGGATCCTTTTTCTAAGCCTCCGCCGTCCGTTCGTCTGAATGTTAATGGGCTGTATCTCATGAACCGAAACAGAGTGTGTATTTCTATTGCCGCTATAATAACAAAATTATATAAATGATAATAAAAAGGATGGGTGTTTTTTTGGCTTGATATGTGGGTCGGCCCTTTTATTCCAGATTTACTCTCCTTCAGGAAACAAAAAGTAGGTTTAAATATTTTTTAAACCTACTATTAAGCCATCGAAAGTATTGCAACTTATATAGATAACTACAATATTTAGTCGTCATATTGAATTTGCACACGCTTTATAAGATCACTATAAACTTGACACAATGATACAGCATTCCATATTCAGAGCGGTTCTGGTGATCTCATCCCATAGCTTATGTCACTTTTGTCTGCATCTGGAAACTGGTTTTGAGACGTATAGACAGGTTCCGATTTTGTGCAAAAACAGGTAAGAGGCTATCATAAAACCCAAACTTGGCGGCTCTTGCCTCTTTGCTGTCTACAAATAATTCTTAATAGCTAGTTGTTTGATTCTCATTTTGACGCATATATCAGACTAAAAAACATGATTTTATCATTGAAATGTATATTGGGATGTACTTATTTAACGGCCTATACTACCTCAGATTAGCAACTCAACGCAACTGTAGGTATTGTAGTATTGTGGAAGATATAATCGCTGAAGCTAAGCCATTTCAGGTATCATAGACTCTTAAGGGATTCTGCCCGCAAACTGGATTAAACCGGAACGGAAGTCCTTGGCATTAGGTAATAACTAATTGCCTGAATAAATAAATAAAAAAATACTATAGGACATCAATTTTTACACAGCACCATCTAGCCCCAAACTAATTTATATCATCATTAACGTAAACGTCCAGCGTTGGACGGAGCCTCCTTTAAAACTTGAAAACAAAAAATAGAAAAAAAGTATGTAGAACGTAAGTATTAATACTCTAAGTAGTTATACTATCCGTTATGTAACGCCTATTTACAAGCTTTGCTAAGTTTGGGAGTTTTGGGCGCCGGATGTATACAATGACAAAAAGAGCCCCACACTTGGTGGGCGGATTGCAATAAAGTTATATGTTAGTAAAGAAAAGGTTGTAGCTTCCATCCCCTGGTTACGTCATGGCTTAGTGCCTATTGCGAGTTACAACTGAAGTTCACTCGATTCGCGTTTTCTCACCGTGAATGGTGAATTGGTTTTACTTTTCATACAAATTATGTCTCGCTTAGGTATCGATCGAGTAGAAAACTCGCACTTGACACACTACACACTGAGCTGAGTTGATGGTCGGCCGCAATGATGCGGCACACCCATACAAGATGCATTTACATAAATTATTCTGTGGGAACCATTATTTTTTAAGGAACTATTAAAAATTGAAAAATCTAAACTTTTGTCTGCAAAACTTTAAACTTCATGGTTTAACGAAAACATGCTACATGCTTAAAACGTATAACAATCTATCATATATTTAGAATTGGTACGTTTCTTAATGCATTATAAAACAAGTAATAAAACATGTATTTTATCATCTCTCTTATTTTTCAATTAGCCATACGAAAATAATATAGCCTATGTAATTCCTACAATTTATACTAACATAACCTTTTATCGCAGTCAGCGCGGTCAGCTAAAAAGCTCTCAAAAAACTCCTCTATAATCTGTATTCTGTAATATAACATAATTAAGGGTATAGATACAAGTCTTGTGGGAGAAACGCATAATATGTTTCACACGCATTATGTTCTTAAATTATAATTACAAGTATCTACTGAACTGTGGTGGAAGTACGGATCTTACCGATAGCATTAATAGCGAATCGCAATGTTCGTTAAAATGAACCGTCGTATCGCGAGTATGGAAGACCAGTCAGTAACTCATATCGATACGCTTGCGATTGTCAAAGTGCTCTTAGTTTATCGAATAATAAAAACTTTTACCGAGACCTTCTTCAAAGTAGATAAAACAATCGTGTAAATAGACAAAATATACGATCTCAAACGTCAAACAAAAGTACTAGTTATCGATAAACTCGATACAGTTTAACGAATGTATACCGATTTTATCTACCGATTACTTCCGTACTTGCGATGGTTGATAAAACCAATTGTATCGATTTAAACGATTCTAAATGTCAAATTATGCGATTGGTAAGAACCATACTTGCTCCGCTATCTTTAGGCTTTAATCATTGTTGCTATTAAACAAAT
The DNA here is from genome assembly GCA_951394065.1 of Venusia cambrica. Taxonomy (NCBI): domain Eukaryota; kingdom Metazoa; phylum Arthropoda; class Insecta; order Lepidoptera; family Geometridae; genus Venusia; species Venusia cambrica. The sequence goes on along the minus strand of OX596058.1, from coordinate 7,642,839 downwards.
TATCTAGTTCCTTCAAATAGCCCTGTAATTATTATTAAAAAACGTTTTGTTCAAGCCTTTACCGTAACCTGCCTGCTAATCTATCAGTATGTAAGAAATATATCTTGATAGTGTTTCAAATAAACGATAACTATTATTTAATCTTGGTTATTATGGCAGGTCTAAAACGTTCTAAAAAGTTGTTTTAACTTAACGTTGACCCTATACTGGGCGCATCAATACAAACTATCATATAGCTAATATAATATAGCTATAATAGTTCTATACATTAATTACATACCCTTCAGCATCACACAGGTTGTAGTTTCGGTACCAATGTCCCCTCAAATATTAATTATATAACCAGGAACATCACTCTTTAAATGTGTTACTGTGATGTTTGTTGTTATCAAATAAATGTTCACTTAATTCTCATTTAATTGAATTCATTTTCATTGCATAAACTTTTTTTAGAACATTTTCGGTTTGCGGTGGACTTTTACGGGCTGTAATGGTGATGATGATGAGGTGGGTATGTCGTATTTCCTTCCATAAATCACTGCACTTTACCATTTAAGTAACATAGCATTTAAGTGTCGCGATGTCTATCTAAATCTAGATTCTAGACTAGTATTTATCGAGCCCTGCAAGTCACGGAGAAAGTGATACGGAAAGGAATAGCTGATGATTACCATACGTTTCCTGGATATAAACGCTTCAGTGGGTAGTTTGGTACAAACTAGCAGTACAGAAAATGACGAGGAACCAATTTATTAACTTGACTCGGGGCGCATACCTTTTAACTAAGTATCCCGACAGGTTCTACAATCGTGGTTACGGATAGCCTCTGTAGGTACTGTAGTCTATTCGTGAACTTAATTCTGTTAATTATGAAGTAATTTTCTTTTTATTATTTAATTTTCACACATTTTCGCCATACCTATGCGGTGAAAATCATTTTTCAATTCAGGATAAATTTGGGGCTATAGCTATAGCTAATAAAAGCTTGTATGGGAATGATAAAAATATTTGGGAACTAGCAATAACACTGCTTTACTTTTCAATTTTTTTGGTAAATCCTAATCATACAACACCGACAAACGTCTATAGGTATTCATCAAATATTATATGTCCTGGGTGGGAATCGATCTCATTTTCAAAAGGCTACGTGAATCTGTCGCCATAACGGGCTTAGTCCTTATATAAGTTTTCTTTAAGTGAAATGGCATGTAAAAAGTGCTGCATAGTAGAACTGGATCTAGCCTCTGGGAAAAGTGAAAAGTGGTAATTTCTAGAAAACACATGTTAGGTTCGGTTTCGTGTGCATGGGGAGAAAATAAAACATGTTTGGGAGCATGTTGACGATGGTATTTTCTCCAACAAGTTTCACAAGTTTTCGAAATCTTTTCACCCAGTATACATACCCACATATCATGTGTAGTCATGGTATCAGTTCAATCCATTTGGCCCTGAGTCTACAAGGTTTTCCGCTTTCGTAACTTATTTGCCTGGCGGTTCTCGGCAGTTGCAAAGTGTTCCTTTACGCGATCGATTATAGTGCGTATAGTTGGCCCAATAACATGAATTTATTTAATAATTTGACAAAGGGTATATGTGGGTAGAGATGTACAAAGGGTAGGTACAGCTGAAAAATATCTATGTAAGTTTTTTAGATCAGATTGTTTATTAATAAGTGCGATACGGCCTTTTAACAGACAGTATTTACCTACTTTTGTTTATTTTATTTATGTACCTAAATTTGTTGATCTAACTAAGTGTTCCTACAGTTTCAACAATAGAACTTGATTGTTTTGTTTGGATAGTCAGACATTATATTTATACACAAATAATATATACAATTAAACTATCTATAAATTGATTTGAATATAAGAACGACCACCGCTGTAATCTTGTATAATCTTGTGTTAGGTTTTATGTCTTATAGCGTTCGCAATATCCTGGCCACTTTAGTTAAAAGAGTGAATATCGAATCTCCATACAAATAAATAAAATTGAAATATCTCTATGTAATGCCAAAAAAACAGTGTCTGTCTGTGTTTGCTCGGGCTTATCTCCAAAACCGATGCATCGATTTTGACGGGACTAGCAGATAGCTGATGTATAGGAGTAACTTATGCTACTTTTATTTTAGAAATATAATTAGGGTACCTCGCAAGAAAATCCCATGATATCTAAAGTATGATACTAGAGTGTATTAGAGAGTAGTTTCGTGGTATAGGGTATAAGAACACAGGACCCTAGAATACGCTGCCTAAACCATTTGGCGGTTGCGAACATTTTTTATATTTTTATTAGAGTGGGACTGAATGAAAACCAGCGTTGGTTGCTGGTGAAAATGTAAGAGCTCATCCAGCTCTTCCTTTTTTACCAGCAACATGAACCTGTTACAATTGCTTGTATTTCCAAAAATATTGTCATATGTGTTGTGTGAATAAACGCCTATTATTTTTTTTTTTTTAAGAAAGGATCTTGGGAAATTCCCATGGGACGCCGGGAGCAAAATCCCAGCTATTGGCTAGTTATAAAAAATGCGCGATTAAGACTCGTTTTGTATCGATCAGGTATAAAATACTTTTTCATATAAAAGATATCAACGCGCTTCAGCAAAAGTTCTTTTCACCTTCGCGTTTTACAACTGTTTCCGACCGTATATTGAAATGTTTCATATAAAAAAAAAAAAACTGAAAATGAAGTGGATTCATTAGCATTTGTAAGAAGTTGAAAGGAGACAAAACTAAATGCTTTTCTGCAGTTCGCGTGTTCGAATCCCACCCGGGACAAACATTCGTGGGATGAGTAAAAATATTCGTTCTGTGTTTGGGTTTCGTATAGTACGATAAATGTGAATTAAAAAAACCCATCCGTAATCTACATAGTTCCCAGTTATATTATAGTTAGTTATACTAATCCTTTATAAGGTAGTGGCAACTATTTTGCCACCATGCCTTTTGCCAGTATAGCGAGCATTGCTTTTTTTTTTTTTTTTTGCCGCTGTTTGAAATGATAAATCTGAAATAATAAAAGAAAGACTAGATATACCAAACGACACCTCGCATGTCTAAATTTATCGAACAGAAGAACGTGCTAATGGTATATAATAATAATATAAATAAGTCAACTTGATCAAAATCAAAGAACAAAATAATAATAGTAACGTTTATTGTTCAAATATTTATGAATTATTTATAATGTTAGTAATGGCTACGTTTTGAGGAATATTATATTCGTACAAAAATATCAGAGCGGACCTCTAAACTAAGTTTGAAATTTGTATATAAGAAGCCAAGACTCGGCATTTATAGAATAATATATATATTATTAATATTTACTAATATTTATATCAATTTATACATAAAATTAATCAAACAATATGTACCATTAAACTAACTATTTACAAGGGAAGAAGTCGGGTAACTTTAGAACAGTTACAAACGTTCTATAGGTAACTCAACTATTCCAGACCAGTACTAGACGGAAGCTAGCAATTGCTATGCTAATTCGCCTAAACAAGAGCCAACCTTTGGGACAGATATACACTCAAAAACCATGACCTTCCTGAGGCAGTCGGGTAAAAATGGAACACAATAGCGTTTCATAAAATTAAGACAACGCATCGCATTTCGCAAGCTAATCCTTGCTTACTTCTCCATTCTTCAGTTTTATAGCATGTTCATGTCCAGCGAAACTGTTAGGGGCTGGTTTATGTAGAACTCATGAATCGAAAATGTCGAAAAACCCCTGGATATCAAGCAAAACGATTTGAGTAATAATATTTTGTTCAATTTGCCAAGTGATTCTGATTATTCATCGCAGGTGTCATAAGTGTGTTGGCATATAAAACCGTGACATTTAGGTTTCCATGTTTGGCCACGGTATTAATAAACAAGTACCTAATTAAGTGTTTTTCACTAGACTCCAAATAAGGATAATTTAATAATTAGATACGTGTTCCTCGATTCCTACGAAGAGTTAGGAGAATGATTTTAAATTAGATAAGTAGTAGGTACTATTTGTCTTGAATGTAGGTTGGAGGTTGCAGTAAAAAAAATTGGTTTGCATTCAAAATGATACTGTTGCTTATTCGTTTGTCAGACTCCTGAGTATACCATTACGATATTCACAAGGTGAATGAGTGAATGAATGAATGAATTAATTAAAATTGTGAGTTGGAGGGGTAATAATAGATAAAATACCATTACAGCAAATCAAGCAAGCGATAGATGTTCACAGTACGGTTCTCATTGTAGTTGTTATATAGCTACCTAGGTAGCTAGGTATGTTATATATCTTTACTAAGAACGACCACAAACTGGCTGACATTTAGCCACTAGGGCAGTGACTAACCTCGATTACTATTCAACGGGCACCTGTTTCGAAATATGCAAGTTATTTTGACATTTCAACCTTATTTATCGGCTCTTGTGAACAAATGGGTCCTATTCCTGGAGGCAGCTGGAAATTTAGAATTTTAACACGTTTTGTCCATAAACAGTCGAAATACCAAAGTTGGTACTTTATTACTAAGAGGAATGATGAACTTTCAAGGGAACAAATAAATGCTACCGGTAGAAAAGGGTATATTCTCGTTATCCATCATCTGTTTCATCCGCCTGCAACTAGTTTTTTTAGCAATTTTTAAGTAATAAGTCATAAGTAATTTATTGGCAGTACGTATTGGTAGGTGAAGTACTTAAATGTTAGTTTGAGATGAAATATAAACTGACAATGTAGATAAAGAGAAATTCAAGGATCTACGTTACGTAATCTTATTATCTAAAAATTCTAACAGAGTTTGTGCTTCTCACGACATTGGGCCAAACTTTTGAATACATTTTTTTAAAACAGATTTTTTGTCGACATACTCATTACATAATGACGTTAAAAACATGGGTAGGTAATAATTATGACTTTTGCTGCTATCATAGTAGCACTTTACTGACTACCTTAAATTATCTACCTAGGTACTTACTTATTTTTACAACTAGTACAAGCTGACTAAGATTTAGTTAACTCAAGTGGGGGCGCCACTGTCTTTTGCAGCAAAGATGACGTTTTGCTCTATGGTTTCGTTAATTCATATTTTGGCCAAGTACATTATTATCCTTCACTGATACTGAGCAACTGGCACAAAAATACTCATTCGTTTATTACGAAAGAGGGAGTAACAATAGTCGCCGTGGAGTACGACTGCTATTGTGGTCATGCCTGACAATAGCGCTCGGGTATACTTCCGATTAGAACACGTCATAGCATTGAGACTATTGTGCCTGAATAGAGTACCCGTTTCGATTGATCGGTTTACGTGGGCTTCATTTAACAAGCCTCACATCACAGTCCCAATATTAGTAGTTCAAAAATGTTCCTTAGGTAATCTGACTGATTCCTATGTACATAGTTAGTTAAGCTGTACATTTTATTGAATATATATATATGTCTTTTTTAAACTTTCGCGATTAGAAAACTTAATTTTAATTCGAGAAACGGGTATTTATCGCGTATTTTACCTATATTTATCCCGACGACGAGTCTGCCCGCGACCACGGCTGGTGCAACCCTGTCGAAACGTCGGGATAAATATAGGTAAAATACGCGATAAATACCCGTTTCTCGAATTAAAATTATGAATATATATGTTCAAAAAAATAAAATAAATATTACAGGGCATTCATTTCACACAACGCCATCTAGTACCAAACTAAGCAAAGCTTGTACCTAAAATGGGAGCTAGAATACGGATATATTACTTAGATACTTTTTTTTTGTAAATACCTTATGATACAATTCATTTGCCTTTTACGCTGTAGTTGTGGGTTCGATTCCCAGGACAAACATTTGTGTGATATACATGTATATGTTTTGTTCTGTGTTTGGGTGCTGTATTGTATGTTAAGAAGGTATAAAAGTATTCCATCCGTAATCTATTTTCCATATTACAAATAAATGGCGATCTATGAAATTGATGTCCTGTAATTTATATTTATTTATATAGTACCTATTATGTATAGGTAACCTATGAGTAAAAATATATGTAATAAAATCAAAAAGTGGCCATCATCATCATCATCTCAAACAGGGGGGTACCACGACCTCTTAGAGTATTCTTGTTTTGATATAACATTAATTTTGTCACTATCTATCCATTGTTGAAAAAACGAGACAAAAGTAATGTAGGTAATATCAAAACGAAAACGCTAAAAGATATATTCTAAGATATATTCTGGGGCCTAACCGTTGTGGTTAGGCCCCAGAACAGAACAACACAGAATCTCTAATTGTTATTAGAGGTTCTGTTTTGTTTCGTTATGTTTACCGGAATAAGACTTTTTCGGGATGAAATGATGACGTTGATGATGTCGAAAGATGCTGTGGCTAAAAAGCTTTTGAGAATAATGCGTTTGTACCTGAAATGACATCAGCGTCAAGGTTAGATGTATCTGAGAGGTCCAAGGTTCTTCTGACATTTCAGAATTTAAAGGTTCAAGTCATTTAGATAATTGTGGAAAAAATCAAACAAAATAGGTACTCATTCCCAAACAAACCATTAGTGTTTCCGACCCTTATAAAATAAAATAAAACATATGTCTGGTTACATTTTTTTTATAAGCAAATTTGTTATATATGTTAAGCTTATCAAATGGCCAGGCATCCAATAAAATAATCTAGTTAGTACAACCATAGTACGAAATCTTTCCCACAATTTCCAAGAAAGTAATTACATAGTTTCAACAGTTATTTTATTTCCCATTGATACTTATATCAGGTTTATTACAGTTTTAACGGTGGGCCTCATAAGCCTTGGAATAGATACAATCGTATCGTGGGAGCGTAACGGGCAAACTTGTTACTGCTACCGGGATCTTTGCCATGGCTTTAAAAGTCGGTTGAATTAGGCATTCGGGTCAAATAGCTCTGATCTGAAAACAGGGACTCAAGCTGAAGCCAGATTTATTGTGTAAACGCAAACATCCATTACAAATATCATATACCTAATTGTAGATGTTAGGTATAATTTTAATAGTTTTGTAAATAGCTTGAAGGGATGTTTCTTTTATAAATCATATCTACGTTTTAAAGTAAGTAGATTACAAAGAAAATATAGGTAAAACGCCAGCTTTTTATGAGTGCAACGAACTTATTGGGACGAAGAAATACCTGTAAGTAGATAAGTTATGATTTTTAGGTTAGTTAGGCTTAACCGATTGATTTGTGTGCCTGCTTTTAGTGTAACCTGTCTAAGTACAATTGTCTATAAAAAAAAATAACAAATCTGGAAATATATAAAGAATAGATATTGAGGTAGGTACTCTCCTGTACTCCTAGTCCTACCTTAGCAACTAAGTAGGTACTATTTTGGAATTCAGTTTATTTTCTGTCATAGGAACTAGTTAATGGTAGTGGAGTAGAACTAATGTTAAACTTTAAGCCCACATATTAAGTGAAATTAAATTATACCTACTTCCGACTATTACTTACACGCTACGATTATTTCAGCGGTGGACGAATACACTGAAGTTAGATTACAATATGCCTGTGTAATACCTAAAAAAATTGTAAATAAAAAAATAGTAATAAGTAAGTAAATTTTTCTGCTGCAACAAATATTACAGGACATATTACAGGACATATATTGCACACACCGCATTTCATCTAGCCCCAAACTAAGTATAGCTTGTTATACGTGAACTAGATTACAGATAGAATAGGGTAGACCGAGGCGAATCGGATCATTTTGACTTTAAGGTTAAAAAAAAGCAACTTCTGTTTAAATTTAGATACATTTATTCATTAGACAACAATCAGTATTTATTGTAGATACCTACACGTAATAATCTTGTATAAAAAAACTTAAATCTTTTCTTTCACATGCAAAAAATAAAAACTTGAGAAATATCCGATTCGCCCCAAATTCGGGGGCTAATCGGATCAAACAGATATGTACCATAAAATTAAATAAAAACGATATCAATTACAAAATAACGTACATAAAAACAATGAGTATCTTAATTCTGAGATCAGTAATAATTATTGGCACACAAATCACAAGTGTATGGTCCTTTGGCACCTCCTCTATCAGCACAGTTCTCATGGCACCATTCTTCACAAGCACTGCACTGAATCCAGTCTTCTGTTGGCGGGTGTACAATTTTTTCTGAGCAAAAAATGCTCTTTACTTTCAGTCCAGGTGTACCTTTATATTCTTCTTCTTAACTGTCGTATTCTCTTTGCCTTTTGCTTTTCCTTCTACTTTAGATTTCTTCTTTTCTGTTTCAGCTTTTTTCTTGGAGTCTTTTAGACGAAGAATGTCCATGCTTTGTGGTGAAGTTAAATGTAAAATGGTTTGGTTTAGTAACCTGGCGTGTTTTTTTTGGTTACTACAGGGCTCTTCAGTGGAGAAGGAATTATTTCTTTCATGGAATTCTCGATCTGGTTTTGTTGTTGTTCTGCCTCTTGTGGAATGGTAGCTTATTGAGTACTCGTGGAACGAGCTGGTTGTGTACTCGTGGAAGGAACTAGGCTATTAGCTTCAACTGAGTCAAGGTTGTCCACAGTACTACTGACCTTGGTCAGTTTTTCTAACACAGGTTCGGACCATCTAAAACAGTAAAAAAAATGAATTTTAAGCAAATAGGTACTGATTCGAATCGCCCCGAAAGACATGATCCGATTCGCCCCATATCACTAGCCGTTAAAAATTACGTTTTGTCAAAATATCTGTTACATAATCATTAAAAATCAATTGAATTTAGATTATTACATTCATACTTAATATAATAAAACAAAAACCAAAACAATTCAACGAAAGCTTGAAATAAAATTACAAGGAAACATAATTACGTACCTTAGATTTTGGCGCCAAACCGATATCGCCTCACGTCCACTTTCCTGGCGAGCGTCGCCAGCGCTAAACTACTAATGAGAATGAAATATTTCAGATAGCAATAGATGCGGGGGGGAAGGAGGAAGAGATGTGCAGCTATGGTTGCGTTCGGCAACGCGCGTAATTTGAAATATTTTCAAATTCCTTATTTTGATCCGATTCGCCCTGTGATCCGAATCGCCTCGGTCTACCCTACTCAAATATACAAATGTTTGTTCTGGGTGGGAATCGAACCCACAGCACAGAAAGAAGGCAGAGTAACTACCAACTGAGCTATGAGGCTAGTGGATTAAATAGTAGAAAACTAACATCCTTGTTGTTCAATCGTAAAAGTTTAGGCTACCTACTAGTAGCAGGATAAGATAACCTAAGTACCTATTTTAAAATGTTAGGAAGGTAAGTTTAATCTTTGATTAATTTACCTTCTACTTTTTACTATAAAAGCATAAAAAATGCTAGAAAGAGTAAAGTAGATCACATAATAGTCATAGAGTTCTATTTAACCCGTGCGACCGTTGACGTAAGTCAAGTTTTTGCGCGCGCTTTCTCTGTACCACATTGCATTGTCTATGACTGCTGTCAGTTAGATCATGTCGCGTTGGCGGGATAATTAATTTAAAGCCTTTCAGTTTGGCAGATGCTGCTTTGGTACACATACCTACTGCGGGTATTACAAATATAAATTGGGTGTATCTGAATATGTTACATAAGTTCTGAATAGTAGAAGCTCAATGTTTTCGTCTGTTTGGAAGTGTTGAACCTTTGTAGTAAGCAGGTTAGATAGATTATGGAATTACAAAGTCTCAAACTTACTGGCCTTAATTAAAATTTGAGAGGTCCAATTCTAAGCAGTTTTACGCCTATTTACCATAAATATCGAATACAAACTATATCGATAATTATTGCATCGTTTATCCAAAGCGAGTCATGCAACGTACGATACGATATCGATTGTGTTTCTTTGAAAAGACACGTCTTGGGTCTTAGTCATTACAGTTTTCTATAGTTAACTATACATTTTAATATCTTATAGCTATAACTATGCAATAGTAATAGGTACCTACACATTTCCTTCGAAGCATCGACAATGTTTTCTATGGGTTGTGTTGTGTTATAAAACATTAGTTCAAAATTAGTACTGCCTCTGTTGTGCAGTGGTTTGCCCACGGCGGTGTCAGAATCAGAGGTTCCGGTTTCGATCCCCAGGTGAGTAGAAAATTGTGTTTGGTGTGGTTGTTGGTAGGACTGTTTTAATTCTGTCGCCATAACAAAATTTCTAAATTGTTGTGTTTCGGCATTTAGGGTAAGATAGCCAGTTCCTCCAGTTGACTGTTGACGATTCCGGTTGAAGTACGTTTCCACCTTCGGCCTTATCATGAAACATATCTTGAAAGCAGGTGAGATGAAGGTCAAACGTTTTCCGTCGTACAATGAAAAAAAAACCTATTTCCTGTTATGTACAATTTTTTAAAACTGTAATGGTTTTTCGTTTCTTCACTACGGTCGTTAGTATTCTGTTAACTGTGCTACGGTGAAGAATAAATTATAAAAATAAAATAATTCTGCGAGTAGCCGCAGATTACACAGATAAATTTTGCAATTCATACATTAGATTTATTCGATTAACATGTGGATGGAGGCGGCTTAAGATCTGTCTTTGTGGCGTGGCATTGGCGTTTGACGGCTGGAGCGATGGCATAAGCTCATACATTATTAGAATTAATAATGTCATTACATTAGGCTCCTTTTATAAGAAACATGCGGGTTATATACACGGGTCCCTGTAGAAAAGCTATAATAAGTTCCGGGACTACTGATTTTATCAAGAAATACAATTAACTTTGTTATTATTTATACAGAACACAACAAATAAACAAACACGCACTCCACGTTATCCAAAACCAGACTCCTAATCAGTGAGTTCGAATATCAAAGAACGACTAATGCATCCAAACAGAGCTATTTATACAGAACTATTTTTAACTGGAGTTACTGACCTCTATGCTATGACTTCTTAAAGCAGGATTGATAAGCACAGGGAACTAGGATGAAGCTGTGAAAAAAAATCTTATCGTTTATTTAAGCAAAACAAAAATGTATTCTTACCTCATATATCCTAAATAGTGAGTCGTGAGAGAATCTAAGCATTCTTTATTAGTAGGGGTTTTTAAAAATAAGTAACAATTTTATGTTACGTGTCTAAGTAATTTGGAATCACTTTGCCAACCTTTGAAATGAATGAATTATGACTGAATGAATGGTTTGACATAGACTTGGAATTGTAACAATATGTCTGTATTTCAAACCATTCTGATGGGAATACTTACTTATACTACACTATGCAAATGCAACGTTATGAGTGTACCTACTAAGATAGTTTTATTGTGTGTACTTGTAAAAAAAATGACAAAAAATAATTAAAGTAAAGAAGAAATTCCATAGATAATTTCTTACTTCATCCGAGTATAAATAATAGTACTTACCTACCTACATACCTTAGATCATATGTGATCTAAGCTACCTACCTAAGCTTCATTGCTGTAATTTACGCATCCGAAACACAAGATTATTATGATAAATTACATTCTGATTTATTGCAAGTGTCTTCACTTTATTGTTATTAGTTTGTTTTTAGATTGTGCGTTTCATTGTTTATTGAATTTGTGATTGAATATACATATGTTAGTATTGAATTTAATTTAATCATATGTGACTCTGTTTAGGTACCTATCTACTATTTGCTTTAGTATCTACCAATAGATAATTGTAGCTGCTATATATGCTGAAAAGCCCAAACAGTCCTCTATCGTTAATGCCATTAAAACATTGAATAGGCCCTGACAATATACCACAGAACACATTGTGTGAAAGCACGTATTGTTGATGTGCCCTGTTCAAGAATACAATTGCCTACATGACCAGCACTTAAAAGAAAACATCTGTATGGTCTATGGTCACAATGGAAGCTGGGCCAAGCGCAAGTCAGATTTCAATTAAATGTCATTGGCAATTGTCAGGGCACGTTTAGTTCAAATGTGCTGCGGTACGTCAAATAATGCAGCTTTTAATAATAGGCAAAAATAGGATGTGTCAAGTTTAAAATGAGACGTGTTGGCCAAATGGATTGACGCTTGGGTTACGACTCAGTGGTCGTAAGATCGAAGACTGGTCATGCACCTATCAACTTTTCGTTGAATATCGTCGCGTGGTAGGTTATTTAAGACCCAATTACTCTTGCTTTGCTAGTCCACCTGAGTTTAGAGTAGTCTTTTGGGCCAACAATGCGAACAATGCATACCTGTCATACCAAAACAAAAAAAAATGTACATGTAATGTAGATAAGTACTTCTTAATACTTGTCTTTCTTATTAGGACAGTTTATAGTAAAGGACTACAGGTAGGTATGTGTACTAGTAAGTGTAGTAAAGAACTACAAACCACAATATCTACCTACTAGTACCTACTTATGTGTTCTCCGAACACTTGAAACTTCCAAACTCAACCACCCAATTTCAGCTATCTTAATAGAGCCATAAGTAATTTATGACCAAAAAAGCCATTGCAAGTTTATGGGAATCTAATTAAAACCGAGAATACACGACACATGGCCAGCTCAGCACTCCATCAACATGGCGGGAATGCGGCGAAAGACTAATGGTTCTCGGGAGAGCTTAGTTCCTTGTGTATTTTAGTACTTCCGCGCACCGCAAGTGCGGACTTACTCGTGCTAAGCTAAATTAGCGTCTGAGGAATGTGGCTTTGGTTTACAGATATGCGGTATGTGGATCAGCCTCCTCAGACAAAATCTTATAGCGTTTTTTAAACGTCAAATGAAAGTGGAATTTGTCAATAAAGCAAATAGTATCAGTAAAAGGCAATATGGGTTGGGTTGGTGCTGACCCACAGGTTTGTGTATCACAGTCTTCAGTTTTCTCATTATGGAACTTCTATCTAATTTAGTAGTACATAAGGCGCACCCATAAATTTACTTTATCAATCATATTATTCCTACGAAAGTACCTCTGTGGATCCTCAAATATATGCCTATAGATGACAGCGGCTTGTAAAATCAGACAGCCTGTTATCATTTTACTAAAAGAAAAAAATAAAAACAAAAGTATTGTGTACCTATAGGCTACACCAACCCTACTTGGTTGGTGTAGCCTATACACAATAATTCTCTCCATATTATACCTCTAGCTAGCCCATAAAAAAAAACAAAGAACTGTTGTAGATATTACATACTTACAAAACACAGACCCGTAAAAGCTAATGTTTTATTGTAATTTCAAGTTGGAAACAATTTTAAAGCTGTCTCTACCTGGACACAGTGTATTTCGGTAACTCGTAGTTCATGAGAAGCGGGAAGTGGTTAGTGGGTTGATATTTTGGATGTGTGAAATTGACGGTTTCCGTTATTCTGGAATAGTCTTCTATAGTCTATGGTTTTTGATTACGTGTAATTACGTGTATTATGTAGCTATAGTAATAACAGTCTCATAGGCAGAATACATAGTTATTGATCTGTGCTCTTACGAAAGTAAGTTTAGCAGAAAATATTGATATTGTGTAATTAATAATTTAATTATGTTTTGATTATATTTCATTATTTGTCTGAGGTATGATTAACGATTTTTTAGAGGTGAAATAGAGCGCTTACAAACTGACTCATTAATAATTAAATGTTTTAATTTTATAATTTTACAACGGGTATAGAATTGGCCGTGAAGATTCGAGCTGTGAATAAAATGGATTTGAAGACTCATTTGAAGACTCTCACATAATAAGAACTGACCAGGTGACAAAAAAAATATGAAATATTAAACATCTAAATCTAAATCTAAATCAAAATTATAGGACGTTTTTGTAATGTTTAGGTAGGTATCTTAAATTTTGAATAAGTATCTACTTATCATAGTACTTATACTTATTCAAACAAATTGTCTGCAACCAAGATTTTTATTTCCTGGTCGTTTAAATATTTTTTTAAGATAGATAACGAAGCTTGTCGAATAAATTTCTTAGCTAAGATAAGAATACCGGAAACGGGTGCATCAGTTGACCGGATGGTCGCCATTTGCCACATAAATCATCGAATTGATGGCTTTGGGCGTTATCTGTGATAAATGCGCCAGACGCCTTGATTATTACCTCTGCTGATAGAAATAGTTACGAGATATAAGTAGGTAGATATTTCTATCACAAGATAACTTTGTAAAACAGTTCATAGTCTCATCTGTAACTCTGTGGTCTAGTGGTTTGCCCACCGGTGTCAGACCCAGAGAACCCGGTTTCGTTCCCCGTAGAGGGTACAAATTTGTGCTTCATTCACGGTTGTTCTTGCAGTAAATATTTTGCGAAATACTTTTGCGTTATACCAATTAATTCATGAAACTCGCGCCAAACTAAATATCACCTAATTAAATATTAATGAAAGAGAACAGCTATTTTATTAATTATTACGAAATCAATATTGAATCAAATGTCAGTGTTTACATAATTATTACGTCATGGAAATTAATGGTAAAATAAGCAATTCATGTATGAATTAAATATTGGTATAAGAATTATTAGAGCGTTTCATGTGATTTATAATTTGGGGGATAGTATAGGTAATAATATGCAACGGTTACGGCTGTAAGATCATTTTTTTATTTTTATTTTGTACGACGCGTAAGCGCTTGGCCTTTATCTCTCCTGGTTTCAAGTTGAGATAAGGCCGAAGGTGGAGGCGCACTTCACCCGGAATCCTCAACAAACTGTGGAACTGGCTATTGTACCACTAAATGCCGGAACACAACCATTTTTAGAACTGTTACCGAACTTAAATAGATACCTGCAAAGTCTCTTGGTCATTATTGAATGCTCTTGACCTCCGATAGGATTTCTTTATGAATTAAGCACCTTAGTTGTTAATTCTTCTTATATCTATCTTATATCTATCAGCCTATATAATTATCCTCTTAAAATTTAATTGAAGGCTATCAAAACAGCTTTGTATTGCTGATTTTGCCTAGGAATTATGAGACTTATTACAAAATGCAGAATTTCTAGTTTCCAGTCTGTTGAAGAACATCGGAAAATCTAGCTTTCCCCTTTTAACAACTCAAACAGCGTAATCTTATCTAGAGTAATAGTACGTAAACGAGATCAAGTGCTAAGATCTAGATATTTTATGATAACGTTATAAATGATACTGGAATCTTTCAAATGTTTACATACTCGTATCCATTTTTTGTTTCTGTTTCGCTAGATATTACTTTATTGCCTTATTATTTTAATTACAATTTCCTCCATAAATAGGTACCTATTTAGTTTTTGATGTCAATTATGATGTGGGATAGCAGTGTCTTTTAATTTTTTCTTGATTAATTGCATCGTTAATCGTAGCACCGCTCGGTGTCACATCACGATCTTGATTATTAACCGTTACATTATCGACAGATACATTTTTACCGATGAAGTCATCAAACTCTTTAAAATGTTCAACCAACAAATTTCTCCGGGGTTTTTATTAAATGTTTTCGTTTCATGTTTACCTTTTCGCGTTCCAAATTCCAGCCGGCTCCGTATAAAGAGGTTGTCCGAAAGAATGTTTTACAACTTTCAGTCCAGTGAAAGTATCCTCGGCTCTTTACAGTTCGGTGCACTTTACACTCCACTCGAATTCACTGTTGCACTCTGATCACCGGAGTCATAAGTTATGAAATTGTCGTTTTTTGTTGGGATGGATGGGTCGTTCTTGATTGCGAGATAGCGAACCGATGTTCACTCGATACGCGGGCGCGCGGTGGCCTGCGCGATCGCAACTAGCTCCACTCCACTCCACACTCGAGGAATGCAATCTCCCTCGCTCTCTCAAACGCACGTTTTCTCTTCCCCGCCTTGTTATGAATGGTGCTTGTGTCCCTTTATACGTTATTTTGCCCTGTTTTGCTGTTGACCCCTATACAAAGAAACCTTTACACGAGGAATTACTATTTCATATCGTATCTTTAATTTTGACGGGTGTCTGCATCAGCGGAGCTCGGGAGAACGATAAAACAAGTTTAGCAAAAAGTCACGTTTCAGATACCGTTGTAAGGCTTAGAAGATTGTGTTGAATATCTCGTTGACATCTTGACGACATTTTTAGGTGCCGA
Source organism: Venusia cambrica (assembly GCA_951394065.1). Taxonomy (NCBI): domain Eukaryota; kingdom Metazoa; phylum Arthropoda; class Insecta; order Lepidoptera; family Geometridae; genus Venusia; species Venusia cambrica. Next base: position 7,626,819 of record OX596058.1, on the reverse strand, counting down.
TAACCTTTAATAAAAAAAAATACGAAGTTGTGTGTAATTAGTACCTTACCTATAAAGCTACAAGTTATCTAATTAAAAAAAAATACCTACTATCTCTTTTATCTCATTTGCATTTTATAAGTATGTGTAGGTACCTGCTTTATGCATGCTGCTACATATTTATAGTTAAAGTATTGTTTTGCTCAACTCAATGTGCTTTTTCAGATGTCGGAGAAGCCTTTGAACTCGAGGTAAAAGCAAGTGAGCCATTTACTGTGAACCATGATCGTAAAGATGGGAAGGGAATACTAACGAGCATAATCTAAAACATGTGCGCAAGCAAAACAACAGGGGAAGTTGCACATGCTGAGAAATTGCTTGCGAGAATAAAGCTCAACGAATTATGAAACCTTTAGTTATCCTCGGTTCTTTTAATGTTTTTTGTGACTTTCCATTACGATTTTGGGAATAATGTTGTAAATTGTTGCAACACTGTCGTAACGGCAGAGCAAACAATAAATAAGGTTGTTGAATTTTAAAATTGGGTTTGGTTATCCCATACGCATACAAACCTAATTAAATATTTTCTTTTATTCCGCGTTTTAAGAAGTTATAAAGTATTTCACAAACAATTAATAATAGTCTGTACAATTAAACGAGCTATGTACTCACAAAGGAAACAGTCGGGTTACCTGAGGACCGTTACAAACGGTCTATAGGTAACTCAACTGTTTCGGTTCAGACTAGCGGTATTGCCACGCTGAATAGCTATGCTAAAGAAGTTAGGTTGGTAACATAATTTTAAACTTAACTCTATAATGATATTTGCCACACAGTTCCGGTTGTAAATGTACAGTATACAATAAGACAACTAGGACTAGGTGTTATTTTACTAAAATGACCTTCATATAGTTACCTGTCACTTTGTGGGCTGTCTGGACAACATTTTGTCTGATATCTGATTAGATCATGCTTTCAAGATCATGTTTTTCATGTAACTAAATTGTGGCTTGTAAAGAAAATTGTAATAAATTGTGGAGGTACAGTTAATAATTGATTTTTATTAAATTATAAAATGGTAGGTAACAGAAATTTTGAAGTAGGTAGGTATCTACAGTTCCATTACATTAAGTTTCATAGATGTTATTGGTATTTTATTTAATGCAAAACCTAATGTGGAAAAAATTATGTGATGTAGTTAGTCAAGAGTTCTGTCTGTATTCCCGCATTGAATGGCCAGATATCTATATTCTTCGGTCATTCAATGCAGAAAATTAGCCAGTCTTCTTGCTTTCAGCGAAGTTTTTACGCTTCGAGACAATTTTGCAACCAAATATATGAAATACCTACTCATAGAAAATGATCTGACGTAGTTTAATTTCAATGGAAATAAATCTAAAACAAATGCGTTGGTATAACGGAAAACAATATAATATATAAGCTTGACCCATACCTATATAAGTACGTACTTTTTATTCTTGACCGAAATGTTGCAAGTCAAAATATTGAACGAAAACAAAAAAAAACTGATACACTCGTTTCGTTCAAAACATGTACGGCAGCTGACTCACCAACCGATAGAATTTCAATGGATATTTGATCAGCTTTGTCAATTTACGAGAAAACTTGACACCGTTCGATGAAGAACGTGGATTTTTGTTTGCTTTTGTAGAGCTATGAATTACGAAATAGTGTTGCGAAATAATAGATTTCGCGAAAGTCGTTGAATGATACATTTGGTTGGGCTGAATACCAAATAATAATATAATAATTTTATTTTCTTGTATGCGTTATCCTTCCTACCATTAACCAAGCTAACATTAAGTTAACAACAAGCCTCATAGCTCAGTTGGTAGTAGCTCTGCCTTCTGCGCTGTAGGCTGTGGGTTCGATTCCCACCCAGAACAAACATTTGTGTGATGAATATAGATGTTTGTTCTGTGTTTGGGTGTGTATTGTATGATAAGTATGTATTTACAAAAAAAAAAAGTATTTAAGTATTCTATCCGTAATGTAGTTCCCATATTACAAGCTATGCTTAGTTTGGGGCTAGATGGCGCTGTGTGAAATTAATGTCCTGTAATATTTATTTATTTTATTTATAGTTATTGACATTATTTATAATTAATTTAAAATAACGTAACTGTTGGTATTACTTTTTTCAGTGTGTGATTTAATACTCTGCTGTTAAGGTCTGTAAAATTAGTTGTGAGAGGAAATAAATGAATAAATAGATAAATAAGATTGTACGTACCACATCCCTCCATGTTGTCTGGAAGAGATTTTTCTTAAGCGATAAGACCCGTTGTATTATTAACGAAATATTTCAAAGCCCTGGAGGGAATTAAAATAATCACCATGTTTGCTGAGCGGGTTGGTAGTCTTATTTTACCCTCGTCCTTGTACGAGCAATTCAGATCTTATCACTGAGTTAATAGTAGTACCCTGGTATGAGCATGGACCCATTTGTGGCAACACTGTAAGGTAAGTAAGCATTCCATCAGTAAGAGCCAAGATTGCGAGCTGCAACCTAAACGACACATCTAAAACAACTGTAAATTCCGCCGTTAACTTAACCGGCAATTAAACAGTCAGGGTTAACTGACAGTTAACCGTCAATTTGTCGCGCTGCGGGTCCCTCAATTGATGTAATGTGAATGCCCTCTTTTTCATCAAGCCCTTCTAATATTTTAAAGACCTACGTTTGACCATAATCTCGCCTGATGAGAAGCTATGATGTGGCCTACGATGTAGCACGCCGATCAAGTCACCTATTCACTATCACCTATGTTATCATTTTCAGAAAAAACAGACGCAGGCAAGCTATTCCGCTCCTTAGCCGTTCGCGTGATAAAAGTTCCTGTAGTGGAAGGGAGATAGCTGGATCAGATCGTGAAGCTCCTGTGCGCATTCTCTGAAATGAAGCCTATAAAAGACCACAGGGCAAGCAACCTTACTCAGCGATGTTCAAGACTTTGAATCTTGTAAGTAGATTATGTATCCTTCCAGGAAGAATATGCTCCAAGATTGTTGCAGACAAAGTACCCGGCTTCAAAATTTAAACGTCGTTAAGTCTCAACTAAAAAATTACTTCAAACTGGGTATAGTATCTTATCAAACATATACCTATGTTAGTATGTTCTGAACTTAGCGATTTTAAGGCATTAAAATGTATCGCTATATATCGCTATCGCTGTATAAATATAAAATATTCAGTTCATACAGGTATATTTTTTGTACGACGGTGAAACGCTTGGCCTTTATCTCACCTGGTTTCAAGTTATGATAAGGCCGAAGGTGGAAACGCACTTCATACGGAATCCTCATCAGCTTAAGAAACATATATATACCTATGTATTATAACCGCCTCTGTGGTAAAGTGGTTCAACCCACTGATTTCAGATCCCGAGGTCCCGGGTTCGATTCCCCATGGGGAGTACAATATATTGTGCTTGGTTTGTTTGGTGGCAGGACTTTGTTTAAGTCCGCCTGGCTAGCTACCACCATCTTACCTAATTCTGTCACCATAATAACAATTCTAAAATTGCTGTGTTCCGGCATTTAGAGGTAAGATAGCCAGTTCCTCAGATTGTTGAGGATTCCGGGTGAAGTGCGTCTCTACCTTCGGCCTTAACTCAACTTGTGTAACCAGGCGAGATGAAGGCCTAGTGCTTACCCATCCTACAATAAAAAAACAGGTTATCTTACCTCTAAATGCATAACAAAATGTTGGAAACGTTATTATGGCTCAGACTTAGGTAAGATGGTGCTAGCAAGCCAGGCGGATTTAAACAGTCAATCAATCCAAGCACAATATTGTACTCCCCTGGATATCGAACCGGGATCTCGGAATCTGATACTGGTGTGCGAACCACTGGACCTCAGAGACGGTAAAAAGGTGTGTTTATTGGATTTTTACTGCGATCCGCTTGCCAAACGTGATGATTATAACAAAACCCTCTATTTTTGGAGGAGGTTCTGTCCAATAGTGGATAATAATAGGCATTGATGATAATATAAATATAAATATTATAGGACATTAATTTTTACACAGCGCCATCTAGCCCCAAACTAAGCATAGCTTGTAATATGGGAACTAGATTACGGATAGAATACTTAAATACTTTTTTTAAATATGTACTTACTATATGATACAACACCCAAACACAGAACAAACATCTATATTCACCACACACAAATGTTTGTCCTGGGTGGGAATCGAACCCACAGCCTACAGCGCAGAAGGCAGAGTTACTACCAACTGAGCTATGAGGCTTGTTAATATGTTGAACATGACGATGATCACAAGTAAGTAAGTACCTACGTTACCTGGGTTGCCGTCCGTTTCGATTACTTGGAAAATAGGGATGTACTATGGAGTGAAAAACTATCCAATCCCTGACACGTTATTATCCAAGTATATAACTTGTGTCATGTTTCACGGACATTTGCAAATACGTTTTGAAATTTCAATGGCTTCCTACGCATAACATGTTCAAGAAAGAATCACTCATTGCTCAATGGTGGACATCAACATTAATCAGTGTTTTCCACACTCTCCGCTGACCAAGGCGGATGTAACCCACTTGATTCGACACTTATTCAAGTTACACAACAAATACTTATGGTGTAATGGGTGTCATACTTAATAGGTTTTGTAAAATTCTATGCTTACATTTTCTGTTTTTTTTTTCTCTTATCTGGTAACAAGTTAAGATAAAGCCGAAGGTGGAGGCGCACTTCACACAACTAAGGAACTGGCTATCTTACCTCTAAATGCCGGAACACATTTTTTTTTAGAATTGTTATTATGGCGACAGAATAATGTAAGATGGTTAATTATTAGCTTTATCAAACGATCTTCATGGAGTGGAATGAAACTATGTTAATCTGTGGTAACATGTTTTTTTTATCGTATTTTCTTTCTCAATATGTAATAAATTTCCCAACATTATTTGATTGTGCACTTTAACACTACCAATGGAAGCTTACCTGAAAATGTCAAGTCTATGATCTTTTTTATCTTTATTTTACTGTACAACGGAGAAGCTATTGGCGTTCATCTCACCTGGTCTCAAATTGTGATAAAGCCGAAGATGGAAGCGCACTTCACCCGGAATCCTCAACAGTCTGAGGAACAGGAATCTTACCTCTAAATGCCGGTACATAACTGTTTTGACTTGTTGTTATGGCAACATTGGGTAAGATGGTGGTAGCTAGCCAGGCGGACTGAAACAAAGTCCTACCACCAAACCGAGCACAATATTGTACTCCCCTGAGGATAGAACCCGGGATCGCTGGTGGGCGGACTACTAGACCACAGGCGGTTACACTTTGGTTTCGGTTGTTTGTTGATTCACCAATCTCTCAATACTCAGTCAGCTACAGCAGCATAGTACATAGTCTTACAACAACTCCATGAAATCGTTCACCCATTGACACAGTCTACATCCAGCAGTTTTTATGTAGGTAATATGCCAGCTAGTATATAATTGGTAAACGAACTTTGCACGACTTCGCTCTAAAAAAATAACCATAAAATCTCATATGTGATAATGCTTGGACTTTGAGATAAACTTTGGCTTCTATTTCTAATTTATTGTATAAATAAATATAATTTATTGTCATAGGAATAATGAATAGGAATATATGTACAGAGTTTTCTACCAGAAAACCTGAGAGAAAGAGAGAGAGAGGTAGACTCTAAAAAAGGTAGAAAAGTTAAGAAAGCTTCTTCAGCATCCGGTCCGTATTCTTTAGGACTAGATTATTTTTTTGAGCTTTCTCAGTCTCTTATATAATAAACTCGGGAGTTTTTGACGATGTCGACGATATGTTGCTATTACAAATCAGCATAGCTATTCACCATAGCAATGCTTCCAGTGTCTTAGGCACGCTTCCGTCTGGTACTGGTCTGGACTGGATCAGTTAAGTTACGTTTGGAACGTTTCTAACAGTCCTTAGGTAGCACGACCAATCCCTTGTGAAACGTTAGTTTGGATTTACATATTGTGACAACAAGTTGTAAAACAAGTACCTACTCTACTACACATTGAATAATACTTATTCGCTCATATAATGGGTAGGTATATGCAGGTACTTCAAAGTAGGTCAAGCCTAAAGCACGAACCGTATCGTAAAGTCACGGCTGCATCTTCACTATTAACTGATGTGGTTTTCGGTTTCGACATTATTTTGAAGTTTTAATGGTAGTGATCTTAGCTTGTGCTAAAAACGACGTAGGTAACTTTTTAGTAGTAGTTAAATAGTAGATATATAAAATCAAAGTAGAGTGTACAATATTCCTTTTATATAGTATCTAATCATATTGTACACAACCACTTTGATTTTCAAGGTTTCAAAGACAAAGAGAATGAATTCTACTAGATTGCTACTTCGGACCCACATATTGAATCGAGACAATATATCTCGAGAAGTGGCTTCTATGCGATTTAACTTGATGCGATTGTCTGACTCTGTTTTGATTGTTCTGGTATCAGTATTTTTTTTGTACGTCAAGGAGGTGCTTCGCCTTCATCTCACCTGATTTACAAGTTATGATAAGGCTGAAGGTGAAATCCTCACTAGTCTGAGAAACTGGCTATTTTACCTCTAAATGCCGGAACACAAAAAATTTAGAATTGTTGTTATGGTGCCAGAATTAGGAAAGATGGTGGCAGCTAGCCAGGTGAACTTAAACAAAGTCCTAACACCAACCAAAATTTTAATTTATGGTGAAGCATGAAAGCAAGAAAGTGAAGAAGACAAGCATGTCTGCTTGCTCAGATGAGATAAGTATTTGTACGTTGTGTTTTAACTCATGTTTTCTGCACTTGTCAAATCGAGAAGTAAGTAGTATATTGACACCCTTATACTGATAACAGAATCCTGATTCCAACAATGGGATTTGGGAAACGATCACACGATAAATTACCAGTAAGTGTAATAAAATCGACCAAGTGCGAATTCGACACACATTTAAAAGGGATAAAAAGTGATGATTTATTCATTTCGTTCGAGCAGTCGTGTGAGTCGGACTCTTTCTTGGTCCATTTTTAGTATTTGTCTCGTACGTTAATAAAATATGATAAATAAAAATAAAAAAACCTGGAAAAAGGTTAGTTCCTTATAAATAAATGACTACTACCGGGCATTGATTTCACACAGCGCCATCTCACCCCAAACTAAGCATAGCTTGTAATATGGAAAATAGATTACGGATAGAAAATATATACATTTTTTTTGTAAATACATACGTATCATACAATACAACACCCAAACACAGAAATAATATCTATATTCATCACACAAATGTTTGGGACTATTATAAGGGACTGTTTCTTATGTTCCCTTATTTTTAATCATTTGTCAGGTCGTCCAGCCTTTATTGCGAGATCCTATGAGAGTACGAACCCAGAGATCTCTTGTAAGATACTACAGATAGACGGACAGCCAGCGTAGGCTTAGTATGCTACTACTAATTGTTCCCTTTGGGTATGGAACCCAAAGCTTTCACGAAATTCATTTAAATGTATTTGAAACAAGAAACACGATATAATAGGAAGTTAATTTCAATGAAACGTTCCACATGATCAGCGGAGTAGAATAAATATATAATGACCATGTCAACGAGGTCGACGGAACATAAAAAGTGTACCTTGTACTCTGAAACAGGCACAGGCGAATCATCTCCAGTGTGGAAGTCGCTTTTGCTGGTGTAAGGACCTGTAATTTCCGCCTGGCGTTGGCGCCTCTCGTTTTCTCACTCAGCAGTTCGCTGAGTGAGAAAACGTTTTCGAAGACTATAAGACTATCATACCACATTGAACTATAAGAAATAAGGATATCAAGCACGCTTTGAATCATCTACTCCCACAAAACTAAAACCCACAATCAAAACAAAAAATGATATACCTACATATAAAATATTCCAAACTATTGGCGAATTCAAATTCCGGGTGAAGTGCGCTGCCACCTTCGGCCTTATCTCAACTTGTTACCAGGTGAGATGAAGGCCAAGTGCTAATGCTTAACCGTCGTACAATAAAAAAATAAAAATAAAATAATTAGAGAAAATGTTTAGCAAAATTATAATAATTGAATAAAACCAATTGTAGTTATTTAGATGATAATTTGATAATATCATGTTAACTTCTGCTACTGCATTTACACTATATCTAAACATATCTCAATTTAAATCTATTTAAGATCAAAGAGAGTTAACGGTTGGTTTATAGCGGCTAAATAGTATGGAACTGTGTGATGTGGTTTGCATATTGGAACTGCGTTACTCATCAAAGGCATACTTGTCTTTACCACGCTCTACCATAAACATTGTAATTCTTATGCACAAGATAGATATTACAACTATAAAAAAATATATTTGTATGCCGAGTGGTTCCCCATTGTAAGAATATAGGGGTCTAATCTGGGGAGATAGATGGAATAGGCGACTAAGAAAATCACACTCAAGATACTTCTTTGAGATTATGAAGTCGCCTTCAAAATCGTGTAAAATTACGTTTACTGCGCTTTCCGAGTATCTGCAACGAGCAAATACGACAGGTATGTTTCTTTATGCAACGACAACAGCGCTTGACGTCCACCGCTGGACATGAGCCTCCTTCAAAATTTGAGAGCTATCACCTTATCCCCCACGCAAACGGGTTGGAAAGTCTAATAATACTATAGACACTCCTCAACCTAATACTGTGATGTACTGTGTTGTTAAAAACACCCGAACTGAGGAGCAATAGACTTTGTATTTGTCTCTGTATTTTTCTGATCTCGTGTCGAGTTTTAGGGAATCAAAAACCAAATAATAATATTACATATTTTTTATTTATCCATATCAATAATGACATAGTAAGATCACAAAACGAGCCAAGTCGATGAGACATTAAATAAAATCTTTTTTTTTTATTGTACGACGGGGAAGTGTTTGACCTTCATCACCTGGTTTTCAAGTTATGATAAGGTCGAAGGTGGAAGTGCACTTCACCCGGAATCCATAATAGTCTTAGGAGCTGGCTATCTTACCTCTAAATGTCGGAACACAACAATTTTCGAAATTGAAACTTGTGTGGCTATGCAACATAATTAAATAAATGATACGGTTATTACCACAAATTTTTTACGTCGATTTGCTGACGTTTCGAGATCATTTTGAGACCGAGTTTGCGCCGCGCGACCGACGAACGTGCACGCGGGCGAAGCTCGTGAAGAAGGGGTCTCAAAATGATCTCGAAACGTCAGCAAATCGACGTAAAAATTTTGTGGTAATAACCGTTTCATTTATTTAATTAATTTTCGAAATGTTGTTATGGCGATAGATTCAGGTAAAATGGTGGTTGCCAGCCTGCCGGACTTAAACAAAGTCCTACCACCAACCAAACTAAACACAATTTTGTACTCTCCCTTAGGATTGAGCCCGAGACTTCTGGATCTGACACTAATGGTCGAACTACTAGACCACTGAGGTGGTTAAAACTATATATTATACTTTAACATATTTGGGCGTCTAATGTGCTATAGGCGATTCTTGTAACATAACTTGCTAGTTGGGTTGAAAAATGTAAGCCCCTTACTTAACTAACCTAGCTGACTTACTTATTTTACTTAAAGAACTCAATAACGAAAGAATTGAGAGCTCCGTAAAAGTGTTTGTAGTTTATGTGTCGAGAGTTCAAGCACCGCGATATTTTTAGTGCGTCTGGGCGTCACCACCGGTGAGTAACGGGAAAGCCGGTACAGACAAGAGCAAATAGTAAATAGTTATCGATTGGATCGAATGGTCAACCAGTTGCTGTAGATGTTCTCTATCATTATTATGTCCCACTGCTGGACAAAGGCCTCTCCCCAGTCCTCCCATACCGTCCTATCCTGAGCTATAAATCTCCAGTTCTCGAGGAACTAGTCAAGCCCCTCCCCCCATCTACGTTTTGGTCTGCCGCGACTCCTGATCGCTGGGTTGGGGCGCCACTCGGTGACCACCCTTGCCCACTGTAAGTCGGCATGCGACAGATGTGGCCAGCCTAGTTCTACTTTAGCGTATCGGTTTTTGTAGCTACATTTGCATATGTACATACATGATTGCATAAATTAATTTTCATTTGTAAAGGTCTGATTTATCACCTGGCGGTCTACCCCGGAAAACGGAATCACTGGCTTTATCAGCTCTTACTGGTGGAAGCACCTGTAAAGTCCAACTGGCTAGCGACTACCACCCATCCTCAATACTTATAAATAAATCCTAGGTCTACTGTGAGTGTATATAATTACAGTTAATTCTATTCATCCATTGCTCAATAGCATTCGCTTATGCTCATTTAAGTATAGACTTCTGAAAATAAATGAACTGAAATTGAAATTTCACTCTTTCAGTCCATCGCTTACATACACTAATCTAATTCATATCATAACATTTTCGATATGATACATATCTGCCTTTTTTGGGCAGTGATGATTGGTTAACAACCTTATCTAACCTATATAATATCATATAATATGTAAACCTCTATTGTTATTGTTTGATACAACCATAAAATTTTTAGATTTCTAATATTGGTTCCCTCATCGACTGAATCTTAACGAGCAAAGATTTTATTTTATTTTGTTTTACTGTACTAAGCAAAGTTATTTTACTGAGAAAAGTTAATTAACTGAGCAAACTTATTTAACAGAGCAAACTTTGCTCATTTAGGTATGCGTCTTTAAACCTGAGCTTACTTTAATGCGATATGACAAATATTCGCTGAATCCCGATAGTGTAGCCGCAGCATAAAATAGTCTACGCATTTGTAGGAAAACATAAAAAACAAGGTATTTCGTGTTTACTCATCACTTCACTGTATTCTACTAGTGAATGAATGAGTAAGGCTGGCACGGATCCAAAGCGTGATTCAATGATTACCAGTGAAATGTTTTTTGCACACGTCAGCTTTCGAGGACTGCTCTAGATTTAAGGGAAATTCGTGTCGATTCTGATGAGTCTAGAATTCTTGGTAAATATATTGCGATTCTAGCTTTTGTCTTCCCTACAGTACCGACCCGGATAAAATATACCTAGCTCAATGTTGTTCAGATACCATATTATAAAAGTAATTACTTTAACCACTATTTACAAGGGAACGTTACAAATGTCTATGTTACTCAACTGTTACAGACCAGTACCAGAGAAGGAAGCGTGGCCGTGACACTGGCTGCATTGCCACGATATATGGCAATGGATAGCTATGTTTATCGCTATGAGAACCAGCCCTTGGTCACGCGTTGCTTCAGTCATAAGCCCAGCAAGATTATAGAAAACCCGGAGACAAAAGGAAAGTAATATCAAAACAAGAATTCTAAGCTTCTAAGAGCGTGGTTAGGGCTCTGAGGATGGGTAACATATACGTTTAGCTGAGAAGCGTAGACGCGTAGAGGCTAAACACGTTTCGATTTGATGTTTCAAAGGAATTTAGCGGATTTGTTTCAAAATGTTTTTCTGTTTCCATATTGAAATAAAATACATAAAGAAAGTGACGCCCGAATCAAGTAGCTTTATATGTTTGGTGGGATATCGTATCAAGTATATAAGTAACCGCATAGGTCTATTGACATATAGGAACTTGATATATAGGAACTGGAATACGGAGTGTATTCCAATTCCTATACATCAAGTTTGTTTAGTTTGAGGCTAGATGGCGTTGAGTAAAATATTTTACCGTAGAAAAAAAATGCGGGGGCTCTTGATTGAGTTTACCAGACGCTTGACCGGACCTGGCTCTTATTTATGCCAGCAAATTAGCGTTGCTTTTCAGCGTCGCAATGCACACTCCCATCTGGTTCTGATCTGGATCAGTTGAGTTGATGCCTATAGATCGTATGTCACGGCTTAAATCTGACTAATGGTCGCTCCTGGGGTCAAAGTTCGACCGTTAAGAATCTAATTCCTTTCTACACTCATCCACATACGCTTGAACCAACGTACGTATGTATCTTACTCCTCAATTTGACTCCTCCGACGCAGTGTAGGTACTTAAAAAGAGGTCTGAAGTTGTTTTTTCTCCTTTTAGATACTATTACTACATACCTAGCTAAAGATATTTTACAATGGGGATTGAAGATGCATAATAACTTATATAACCTAAATAAGTTTTGGTAGGTACCATTGCTTAAAAACCTTTTAAAGACCGCAAGCAAGCCCAAATTACTGAGTTCATTTCCGCTCAATTAAATCCAATCGGCGCACTAAATTGAGTATTTTATTTTATTACTCCCTCGTTTCGTTACACAACATAATATTTTATTTTATCGACTTCATAATGAAGTAAAAATCACATTCTTACTCATTATTTTTGCGAAGGATTTTTGCTTTAGATTAGGCAAAAATGATGTGCCTATCGTGCTACATCAGAAAATGCTTATATTAATTCTCTTGACCAAAATGTTAGACGAACCTAATAAAAAAAACAGGATTTCGAACCATATTGTGGTCCCAAATGCGCGGTCCCATTTGACAGCGGTCCTAAAAGCCTTTCTTCTCATTAAAGCCACAAAATAACGAATAGTACTGACGTAGTAAGGCGTGCAATAAACGTTGTACGACCAGTAGTTTTGTAAAGAGGTGTGTTGGTTTTATTTACCCTTAGGTCATGTGTATCGTAGGCAACAGGGCCCGAACTTACCTGAAAAAAGTTAAAAAGCACATGATTAATTCATTCATTAATTAAGCTTATTTATTTCCAATCTATTACATCAAAATCGTTCAAATATATTTCATATCTATTGTTTTGTGGTTTATTTCATCATCATTATTTTATCTGTTTTCTTGAATCGGAATCTTTTCAGGTTTAGACCTTCTTCAGCTTAATTCTCTGGCTAATCGTAGGTAGTCTTAATCTATGAAATTTATTCACATCTATTTACACTCAAAGTACCCATGTTCTTACGTGTCAGGAACATGGTCAATAGTTTATTTTATAACAATTAAGTGATTATGTTATTCAGATTTTGAGAACTGTTCTTCTCAAAAAACTAATAAGAATAAAAAAAATATATGCTATCCATAGGGGTAATAATATTTAGTCTTACACTGAAATTCATAGACAAATAGGGGTTCATGCTTATTTAAAACATAATATATCATGCCCTATCTGGACTATAAATTATATGTCTATTTTTTTTTTACTTTATTTATTACATGACATTAATTTCACATAGCGCCATCTACTAAGCATACTAACTAAGCATAGCTTGTAATATGGGAACTTTTACGGATAGAATACTTACTATACAATACAACACCCAAACATAGAACAAACAACAATATTTATCACACAAATGTTTGGCCTGTGTGGGGATCGAACCCACAGCCTACAGCGCAGAAGGCAGAGCTACCAACAACCGAGCTGTGAGGGTTTTTGATTTATAATAATTAGAATTAACCATTTTTTTGTAGTCCGACAAAATTTAGTGACAGTCAGATTCAATTAGAAAAACTTCGTACTTTCGATTTTGTTTAATATTTTCGTATTTCAAACCAAACTTAAAATCAAGCTTGAATTAAACAACGTTAATTTTGGATGCGGCTCTTACATAACCTAGACCCAATAGGTTGATGACTTGTTTCATGGTGAGAGAACGGAAAATAAAATTATAGTCTGCGTAAATTTCCATGCTTCGTGGCCCAAGAAAGTTTTGAGACCGACAATGTTCCTGTCTTATTATGCCATTGTTATAAACTCTCACAATAATTGTTTTAAAATATTTAAAGAAGACGGTACAACATCACATTCAGACTGTGAGAGGTGGTGTGTGAAATACTTTCGAATATTCAATTTACTTTTTGGTTGCATAATTTTATGAATATTAGCGTGAATATATGCGTAGAAAATATTTTGGGTATATACATATGTCCATATACACACCAGCAGTCCATAATGTCCACGGCTGGACAGAGTCTTTATTAATTTAAAATTGGAAGGTTTTACCATAATCACCGCGATTGGCTGGCGGATTGATTAGTGATCGCAGTAACGGTGTTATATAATGAAGGCTACTGCGGTTCTTCTAATTAGATCCCTTAGTCGGATTTTACGAAATGCAGAAGCATAACCGCTTTCGGCGATAAGGTCACCTTATACAATTTTTCACCTAATATTTGTATAATTGAATGCAATTTTGTGATGTATTGATTAAATGGATTCTTAGGCCTAACTTGTAGCTAAAAGGCAAAAAGTAATGCCAATAAAGGCTTCTGTTAGTCAATACTCAGAGTTGTCTCTGTTCAAAGGGCAGATTTTTCTAGTTTTCGCTTTTTATACTACATGACATAAAGACGGAACCAACAAGCTCTTTTCTATAACTACTTGTGTTGGTCATAGTCGCAAAGAACATTGACCTACGCTGCACTGCATTGCGCCATCAACTTGAGCTATTAAGGTGTTAAGACCCGTGTTCGTAATTTTAATAGTAGAGCCCTTTTGTAAAGGGCTCGTCCGGGGAAGAACTACAACCATACCTATTTCGCCAAGTAGCATTGCTGTGGTTCAATTTGAAGGGTACGGTTGCCCGTGAAATAACGGACTCACGGGGCTTAACACCTTTATGCCTCAAGTTGACGGGCTTAATGCAGTGCCGCGTAGGCCATGTTATTTGTGGATGTGACCAAGATTTTGCTATAGGCAAGAGGTGCTCTTATTGTCAGGTGGGCTACTTGCTTGTTCTCCTAGTAATATAAAATAAACCCGGCAATCATACCAACAAAAAAGAGGAATTCAGCTTGGCGGTTGAAATAAGAACACTTTTCACAAGGAACTATAATGCTCTCAAAAATCACACATGTGTAGAACCCCTTAAAAATTACAAATCACATAAATAATAAATAAAATAAAGTATAATATAAATAAAGAGTCTTTAAAAATTAGGTACACCTCACACGTTATCTAATTATCCCAGACTAAGCAATGGTAAGTCCGCCATTGGCATCTTCATAGAAGCTCAGTGCGTTGAAATCTTTTGTGTGGCTGAAGCGTGGAAGTGTTTTTTTTTTAATTGAACGACAGGGAAGCGCTTAGCCTTCATTTCACCTGGTTATATTAAGATAAGGCCGAAGGTGGAGACGCACTTCACCCGGAATCCTCAACAAACTGAGGAACTTGGCTATCTTACCTCTAAATGCCGGAACACAACAATTTCAGAATGAAAACGTATTGTATGATAAGTATGTATTAACAAAAAAATGTATTTAAGTATTATATCCGTAGTCTAGTACCCATATTACAAGCTATGCTTAGTTTGGTGGGACTAGATGTCGTTGCATGAAATTAATGTCCTGTAATATTTATTTATTCATAAATTTCCTAGTTGTTCCTTGCCATAACAACATCACATATGTTGCTATGTTTTGGCATAAAGGAGCAACATAGAATGTATCAGTTTTATTGCGAGCGATGTTTGACATCACATTCCCTTCCCAAGAGAGTTGCTTTATAAAACAAAAAGTAGTCTGTCCCATTTAAAGTTTCAGCTCTCTTCCTTAAGTTTTGGCGTGAAGTAGATACTAAGAACAAATCAGTTTTGCATGGCGATATTTGAAATCTCATTCCCATTACACGGGTTTTATGGAACAAATCTTAGCCTGACCCATTCCCTGTTTAAAGCAACAATTATGTGCAATAAAGTTCCAGATCAATCAATCTATTTAGTATTTTGGCATGAAGAACGAACGAACATCCAAACATACGAACAATGTTTCGCTATTATTATAATTCGTGTGATTTCAATTCTGAGCTCGCTACCTTGCCCTTCGCACACCACCCTAAGATTTTCAATCTATGCCCGTGTTACGAAACAGTCTTAGTTTGGTTTATGGCCAATCGAGACGAGTCTACTGTGGAACAGGTCTAGAGCATTGAACCCGCTGTCTCGCTCTATAGTCGTGCTTATTCGCTCTAGCTTTTAATAAGTTGCTAAATCTGATATAACTTGTTGTCGAGAAGCTGAGATTGTGATTGAAAAGTCGGTAAATTAGTTACACCTGTGCATGAGTAAACACCTAGAGGATTGGTGATTGCTGGGAAATTATTAGACAGAAAAAAGTGATGCAGATTGATCCATTTAATTGGGAGTACTTCGCTGAAAAAAGACTTGAGTGGCGGCGACACGTACAGGATAGGGTTACACGTTTGAAGAGGAGAGAAGGCTAGTACTAGATTTTAAGCGCGACCAGCATAATATACATTACAATCACGTGACTGGAACCTTGACTTGCAAGAAGCCCATAAAGCAAAGGCCAAGTCTCCGTAGAAGATTAATATTAGACAGAAGGTAGCTGATCCCTTAGACTGCTTTTACGACATCCATTGGGCTTGGAATTGAGAGTTTTGAGATTTCTTTGTTTCAATTTCTAAGATGCAACCACGACGGCACAATGTTTTTTTTAGGCGTAGGTAGATTCGTTTCATTTGAGAATATTACTTGTATTTGTAAGCATATAAATCTCATGAAATATCACACGTTTCCTTTCTCTACCAAAGTTTGCTAGGTTTTTTTTTTTTATTGTGCGACGGGGAAGCGCTTGCCTTCATCTTACCTGGTAACAAGTTATTATAAGGCCGAAGGTGGAGGCGCACTTCACCCGGAATCCTCAACAAACTGAGGGACTGGCTATCTTACCTCTGAATGCCGGAACACAACAATTTTAGAATTATTATTGTGGCGACAGAATTAGGTAAGATGGTGGTAGCTAGCTAGGCGGACTTCAACAAAGTCCTACCACCAACCAAATCAAGCACAATATATTGTACTCCCCATGGAGATCGAACCCGGGACCTCTGGATCTGAAATCGGTGGGTTGAACCACTAGACCACACAGGCGGTTAAAATGGCGGTTAAAGGTAAACCAGAAATCATTCGAAAGTTTATTTCACTACGCTCAAATTTAGATGAACCCACAGTTTCGTAAGTGGCAATTGAATCACGATTTACATTAGTTAATTTAGATTAGCATCGCTGTTGGAGGTTAATTATTTCGAGGATGGGAATTAGATTGACCGATCACAAATTATTATGTATGGACCCCTTGGTAATAATAATACAGGGATGGCCTGGGTTAGATAGATGGAATAGGTTAATTATCTATTTAACAAGCCTCACATCTCAGTTGGCAGCCCTGCTTTCTGCGCTGTATGTTGTTCTGTTGTTTGTGTTATGTTTTGAGTCCCATTTGGGACAAATTTGTGTGTGATGAATAATATTTGTGATATTACAGGAATTAATGTCCTGTGATATTAAATATTTATTATATCACATCAACAGCCCATTCGTGTTCACTGCTGGACAGAGCCTCCTCCACAGCTAGAGGGCTTAGCCATAATCACCATGCTTGGTGGATTGGTAATCGCATTAAATCGGTAAAGGTATAAAAGGTAATATTACACAGAAGAAAGCTGCTGCCCTTCTTCTGGTGAGATCCCTTAGTAGGGTTTTACGACAGCCATGGGCTAAATTGGAGGTAAATAATTAAAATTGAATAAATTAGAAAATAATAGATATTTATTATATTAGTTTGGGACTAGATGGCGCTGTGTGAAATTAATGTCCTGTAATATTTATTTATATATATAATATCATATTTATCCAACATTCTAGAAACAACTAGGACAGTAGCTTTACTTCCCACCATTTTGAATCAGCAAACATTTTTCTACTCACAAGTGGCGAAAGTTATCTACCGTAACAGATCACGTAGCCATCCTATCACACATTGCTTTAATCATTTAAAGCCATGAACCTATAGTAAAACTGGACTGCGCACTGTATTCTTAAAAACGAGCCGAGCGAGAGGTTTGAGAATAGTAATTTCTCTCGTTCTAATAGGGTGTCCACACCGCCCACTTTAATGAATGCAAATACGAATTAGTAGATACATTTATTTTCTTATTATTGTAACAGTAATAGGTTTATAGTGTTTGGTTTTTCTAAACACTTGCACCTTTTCTCAAGCCGGTACCACTAAGGTAATTGATAAAAATCTTTTCGATAGACGATATGACGAAAGACTCAGGTACTAACTTAACGCATTCAGCGTTAAGTTACTAAAGTAGACCTTTTGAACCGCTTACCTTCCAGTATCATCATCATCATCATCATCATCGTCATCAGGGTTTTGCCATAATCACCACGCTTGGCATGTTGTTGATCGCAGTAATGATGATACGTAGTAGTAAGCCGAATTGACTTTGACGCATTCTGGCTATAAATGCTGTATACATGTATCATCATCATCATTACAGCCCATAAAAGTCAACTGTATAGGACATGGGCCTCACCCAATGCTAAAGAAAGCAATGGAGGGTTTGGCCATAATACGAATCTTTAACGACTACTACTGCATTACCTCAGAACTCTGTTTACTCAACCGATTTAGCTGTACTTGTCGTAGGTTTTACAACGAAAAAAGCTAAAAATAAGCTCTTTTTGGAATAAAATGGAACCGACTTCACCACTAAAAACTTACAAATAACTCTAAGGGTAAGTTCATATAATTTGAAGGCGGTGCAATACAATAAACATGTTGTTGTGCTTTGCAATTCGGCACCAACTTCAAATTATATGAACTTACCCTAAGAGCTATTTGAAAGTTTTTAGTGGTGAAGTCGATTCCATTTTTTTTCCAAAAACAGTTTATTACACCTATACACGCAGCAAAAATACACCATTTCCTCTATATATCAATAATTGTATTGCGTTATAATATGCTATTGAAGGTTAGCCGTTAGGCAAAGAAGCCATATTGATTTAGTAGTTATCTGAGTAATATGGACACATATGGATTACAAAATACTACAATTATCACTTTTACACGGCAAAATTCTGTATTTCGTAAGTCACTTTGTGGTAGAGGATTTCATGGTTGTAAAATAAAAAATATATTAAGTATTTGTTTTTGCAATGTCTATCAAAGTAATATATATCATAAAAAAATAAACAAATTCAAAAAAAGATCCCAAGGCTTACCAAAGAGGAATGCAATATGTAATGGCAACATGTAAGACAAGGAAGCATTACTATAACTGAGCTATCTCACCTGGCTCGTTTTTCTACTTCGACAAAAGACAAACAATTTTGAAACTTATTTTCAGCGTGTGGTGTGTAAATTTCATGGACCTAATTTTTGAGTACGCTGTCCAGTTTTAGTATACGTTCATGTTTTAAGATTATTTTATTTATTATTTGCTTATAATCACTCATTCGAATGAAACCTTAAATAAGCTCGAGGCGTTTCATCAAAGAAACTCAATGGTGCAAGAAGTTTCACACAGGAAGTGACTCCCGTGGGAGACGCATTCGAGTCGAAGTCGTCACGCTTTGATGCACCGGAGAATGTTTTTGTTATATCCAGTGTGAACGGATTTGAGCTTTTGGGCCTTTTTTGAAGCTTCGAAGATTTTTGGTTAAAAAACTGATCAGAAGCGGAAAATCCAACTCATATCGTCGTGTAGTAAACGCCTATTGTCGAAAAGCTCTGCTGGTGAAACTAAAATAAATGAATCGTCCTGTCGACGATCATTCCAATGGTCATAGGAGAACGGTTGTGGAATCCATGTTCTTATTTATTTACTGAAGAATTAATGAACATTTCATCAGTTCTCAGAAATTACATCGTTACACAAACATATAGGTAACACAGTACTAATACATAGTACAAATGACGGCCTTATCGATAATAGTGATAGGAAAAGATAATTATTTTTGTTTCAGGCAACTTCGGACGAAGAAGTAGAAAGTAAACTAATAGCATGCTAATAGTACCTATTAATTATGTCGCCCCTAAAATGAGACGCCATACCATTGATCTTACGAACACATAGTAGGTACGTATCAAATAAATAAATATAACAAGATATTTCACACAACGCCATCTATCCCTAAACAAGAGAAATCTTATAATATGGGAACTAGAGAATATGAATTGTTTTTGTGAATACATACTTATCATACAATTGACACAAAAACACGGAACAAAAATCTTCTTCATCTTATGGCGTGTTCAGTATCACATCTAGATTAATCACACAAATGTTTCAGTGGGGGTATTTTTTAATTGAGTAATATTTTTAGGATCATTT
Organism: Venusia cambrica; assembly: GCA_951394065.1. Taxonomy (NCBI): domain Eukaryota; kingdom Metazoa; phylum Arthropoda; class Insecta; order Lepidoptera; family Geometridae; genus Venusia; species Venusia cambrica. The sequence continues at coordinate 7,606,726 of OX596058.1, read as the reverse complement.
TGAAACGTCAAATCTACCGCCTGTTCGGAATCGCGACCCGAAAAAACTGCAAAGGAACAGCTTACAAATGAGCTGTATTCTAGTGGCCACTCTGCGTTGATACCATAGTCATGTTGAAGCGAATATTTTAGTAGAATCAGGGCCCAGGACTTTAATAATGCTACAAGATGTCTGTCAATCATGCCCTCGATTTCACGCATCTGTATCCCCTTCGTTAGTTTGTGAGTAAAGAGCATTCTATTTAAAATGCGGCTTTATGGATCCCTCTTCCTTAATTAGTTTCTTCCCTTTGTTTGTTTGAGCCACATGGTTTCTTTCACACAGTTCATGGCCGGCGTTCATTATCACCACAGACCACTTAGTTCATTGCTGGTGTAAGTCTCTAATTAACGGTTGCCGGTGGAGTGGCTTTATATGGAATCATTCGTTTTATGTTAATGGTGGTTTTGGGTGTACACGCATATTTGTAATTTTGTGAGTACAGTTGACTTAGTTTTGCATATTCTGTTGATTTACAAGGTGAATGCATAGATTGAATAGAACAACTTAAAATTCTTGCAAACAGTTGCGATTATGAGCCTATATCACATCACATCAACAGCCCATTAGTGCTGCCAGCAGTCTGTCCACTGCTGGACAGACTGCTGGCATCTTCCAAATCGGGAGGATTTTGCCATAATCCTCACGCTTGGCAGACGGATTGGTAATCAAAGTAAAGGTGGCCCGCAAGATTTTTGAATATTAGTAGCACCCCACGGACCATAGGTCCCCAAAAGGCTCAAATAAGTCTAAATCTGTCGAGACCACTTTATTAGCGCCTTATATGATCTTCGGCCGAATCAGCCCTAACTGATGGAAAGGAATACCTGGCAGCAATACCTCACAGGCAGATGAGATGGCGCAAGGGTGTTGACGCAGGTAGGGTCCCACACGCGACAAGCGTCATACCGTCGGGCTGCTAACCATTATCACGTAATAGACCATTGGGCTCGAGAACGGCTGGAGCATTTACACTGGTAAAAGCTCGACGGTAATTTGCTTGCGTGGTGCGAAATCCTGCCAGCAGACCTACTGCGTGAAAGTCCGTGTATACCAAGTTGATCTACAGCCGCACCGCACCGGCACTGGTGAGAGGCGTAGCACTTTGCACCCAGAGCCAAGACAAGGGGCACTACGAAATATGACCAAATCTATTACAATACCGTGGTGTAAGATAGTTGTGCTTGCAGCCAAAGACCTGATTCCCATTTGAAACAGCTAAGAGTCGAGCAAGATCTGTGGAGATTGAGCACGTATGTAACAAATAGTTCGATGTCAACTCGCACAGAGGCCTGTCCCAGTGCTGCGCCATTGGGATTTACACCTTTGATTGTTTTTCAATTGTACTTCATCTTATGTTGTCTTGGTGTACTCAAGAGTTTTACTTCCACAGCCCATTAATGATAGATGACATAGCTGAACAGAGCCTACTCCAAAATGGGAGGGTTTTTCATAATCAGCACGTTTGGTAGGTGGATAGGTGACCAATAAATATGTTTTATTCATGAAAACATCTGTGCTGGAGACACAATTTTGATGGAATAAGCTTACCATTCTACTAAGTACTCACAATCAGTCCAAACCTACATTTTTCTATATGTTATAAAAAGTTTCACACCAAGTTTTATGACTTTTTCTGTCCGTTAGTCAAGTCTTAACGTTATTAAACATGGTCGTTACAAGCAGTTAACAAGCTTCCAAACTCCCAAGTATTCCTGTCACGAAGCCATTTTCGTAATTTACTGATTTTTTGTTCAACAAAGTCTTCTTTCTTAAAGCTCAACTAATTTCGTCTCACGAAGAGTTTAATAAAACTCGATGCCTTCATCCTCAAACCCATTAAATTAAGCTACGTCCGTCCATCAACGGTTTTATCGGGATCATCAATTTGTGTAAAAATAAACGTGAGGGTTGATTTTGTAAGTTTTTTATAGAAACTCGTAGTTTATCATAATGAAGACAATAATTCTTCATTACTGGGATCTTCATGATGAAGATGATGTTGTAAAAAGATTAAAGTACTCGTGTGTTACAGTAAGAACTCAAAATAACGCCAATAATCTTTGCAATGACATAATTTTCGAATGAAAACCTTCCATTCTTATGAATTTGTAAGAAAAAGTATAAAAATATACATAAAACTATCGTATCATCATATCAGCCTACACACATCCACTGCTGAACATAGGCCTCCCCCAATCGACGCCACCTAAAGTGAACCTGAGCCTCCTTCATCTATCGACTCCCTGCGACCGCCACAATGTCGTCGGTCCATCGAGTGGAGGGTCTTCCCACACAACGTTTCGCGTTTAATCGCGGTCGCCATGCAAGAACCTTTATACCCCGGCAGTGATCGGCGGTAATCTGCAAGCTATGTGGCCTGCCTACTTCTTCAGCTTGCTATTTTTAGGGTTGTCAGTGACTTTGGTTCTTCTACAGATGTCCACATTTGTCCACGGATTTTATCACATAGTGAAATTCCAAGCATAGATTTAACCTGTACCTGCTGGTTGTTGAAACGTTATATAAGTAAATGATGCTTAGTTGAATCATACAAAAACGTCCAACAGCTTATATGTGAGAGACTGCATTTGTGAGTTTAGGAGAGCCAGTGCCGTCTGGGTTAGCTTGCTCTGTCTTTGACCTTTCTCTTGCATGTGCAAGATTTGAGGTCAGGAGTTTATCCATGGTTTAACGAATGAAAACTACATTGAATATTACAAACATTAGGTGGCATAAGTAAAATGGGTGGCCTTATCGCTTAAAGCAAATTAGTCCAGGAAACCTTAAACCATTGTAACTAAAAAAGGATTTCATTTGATACAGAATTTACAGTATACCTATATAAACACTTAATTGTACAAATAAACAAAAGTAAAAAATAAAAAAATGTTGCTAATTGAATAATGAAAAGCCATGATGCTCATTATTCATGATTGCACCTACGGTAGAAGTCAAGATTATGTAGGTTGCTAATTGAATAAGCATATTTTTGATCAATTTATAATTTGTCATGAAGAGGCGTTATCATAAATCAACATCATTGAACCTGTTCATTAGATAATTTTAATTGGAAACATTGGGAAACATAATTTTACGTAACTTCGTTTTTAGGCGTCTGTATCCAAAGAGTGCCAACGGAACCCTATTACCCCGCTATTCGTCCGTCTGTCTGTCCTTCTTTCAGCGGGCTGTCTCTCATGAAACGTAATAGAGACAGCTGAAGTTCTCACAGAGTTTGTATTTCTATCGCTGCTTTTGCAACAAACAATACAAATCAAATAAAATTGAAAAATAAAGGGGAGCAAAGAGATACAAGAAACCTGATTTTATGCCTTGACCCGTAGGTCAGAACCCTCGGAGTGCGTGTTCGCACTTGACCGATTTTATTGTAAAAAACACGGCAATTCAACAAGCTTGTATAACTCTAGGCCAAAGCACGGATGAATTTATTTAACTAAATTCATCAACGATAGAATGAGCTTTCCCAGAAGCACATAAAACATAACGTATACCTACTATAAAAACAGCATTAAGATATTTAGATGCCTCAAGTTTACCTTTGAATTGATATTATAAATGGAATGAGGGGATTATTACGTAGGTACATCTTCTACTTTCCACTTTATCAATACTTTACCGAAATCGTTAGTGATTGCTTATCAGAAAGTTATATTCTATCTTGAGTGGATCATGCGAATACTTTCACACAACATGTCAAGCTATTGTGTAAAGATAACCGATAATGTAGAAAACTTCTTGCACAGGCTCTTGGGAAAACTGGATGAGTGTGTCAATGACCTAGTAAGAAGTGTATAGCATTTTACCAGCATCATAGTCATCTGAAACCTCCGGAATTAGTTAGTTGAAGTGGCAAAGTGGAAAGGCACGCCAAAGGATCACGCATATTGACTAAGAATACCCCCCACCAAAATTAACCAAAATTAGAAACCTGGAATTGGATAATAATTATTTCAGTGGTGTAAAATCTCACTAGGTACCACAAAGATGTACCTAGTAGAAGAGATCTAAGTTAATTTCTTAAAGTTTCTTATTTTATGTGCAAGTGATACTGCACGGGTACAGCTAGTTTAAAATTAAGTGCTGTTTGGCTGGCGAATTTTTTGAATGCCAAGTCGAATCGTTTGATACTCTAAAAACCGGCGATAGCGACGGATTTTTTGTATATAATTATTAGGGACGCACAGGTTACGTTGGAGTTCGCTGTATTAAAATTTCATAAAAGAAACCGCTACTACCCGTTTTTTGGTCTACGGAACGCCTTGATGGCCACTGAAGTATAAGTCATATTGTACAAACTATAGAATATGACCTTACAAGAATACCTATCAATTCCTTAGATCGCGAGTTTCCTTTCAATCTATCAAACACCGTACGCATATCTCCCACGCCACTGAATCTTTATAACCGTTTAGCACTACAAGTTCCCACATACCTCAATGAAGACAAAACAATGACAAAAGTCGGTGAGGCTACTCGGTAGTCAGTGTCGGTATGTATACCTACTATCTAATTACTATGGCCTGCGTAACCGTTGGTACTGAGAAGAGCCATGTCATTGGCTTGAGTTCACGCAGCACCTGATGTTATCACAAAACCGAAAGCTAGCTATGTGTGCATTTGCATCTAGAAATTGCGTTTTTAAGCTAGTATCGTTTGTGCGATGGAAGCGACTAAAAATTTTTGCCGAAAATCGTGGCACCAACACGGTGCCTCAGCAGTTTTTATCTTGAATAATGATTTATTCTTTTTTTTTTATTTATCTTAGTCACGCGTACGGTACTGGTCTGGAATAGTTGAGTTTTTTGTACATATTATTTTTTATTGATGATAGCCATTCGTTTGTCCACCAGAAAGGTATAACGGTATAAACAGTATAAAGGTACACTTGCAAATAAGCCACAAAAATAATAATAATTAAGTAAATGTTAATTGCCCTAAAACAATTCTTCAGATCTTGGGGTTCTAAAAAGGTTCTCTTTTCTTTCTCTCGGGAAACAATTTTAAATAATTCGTAATCCGAATTGAGAGATGAACATAATGCAATACAGATATTTTTAAGAATCGATATTATTTTTAACTATAAATGTTCGTTTAACCCACAGTTTAACCTATGGAAAACGAGACTAATCAAAGAGTTTAATATTTTATCCAATATGCATCGACCATGCATCGTGACCAAATTGTGAATCAGTTGATATTGGTAGGTACCTAATAAATGTAGGTATGCATTTCATGCTACCTAAAGAAGACATACGTTGTTCTTCTGGTACCTTCTATCCCATATATATCTGATAATGACGATTACAAAACAGTCCTAGCCGTGATATACAAATGATCGCGTGGGCTAAGGCCATCGGATGCACTACATTACGTCTAGTAGGGTATTACCGGATAGTTCGCATAACATCCTTCGTGGTATAGTAACCTTACACTTGTACTACTTTACTTTTTTTTTTTTTTTTGTTTTACTTTTATACTTGTACTTGCTTTTGTCTGATTCTACCATTGTGGTGGTTACCATTGCCACAGATAAACCAAGAGTTACGAGCTTTGTGAGGCAAGGTGGATATGACTGATGGATCAGGAAGTTCTTATTGAGATGCATAAAGCAAAATTATTGTCCGCTAATTTGCTTCAGGCCATAAAAAGGAACTGCAACCTTGTTAAATAATATTTATGAATAGGATTGTGTTTTAACCAAGCTTGCCTAGTAGGTTACTTGACGATATGGCAATGGTTTGATTATATAGGTAGAAATCTAAGTAGGAATCATTACCGTGGTCCAGCCAGATGGGCCACGGTTTCCGGAGTTGTAAAATTCCCAGAATTCCGGAATGTATGCCCTAGCGACATTAAATAGGTTGCAATTGTATTATGGGGAGTACAATATATTGTGCTTGTTTTGGTTGGTAGTAGGACTTTGTTTAAGTCCACCTGGCTAGCTACCACCATCTTACCTAATTCTGTCGCCATAGCAACAATTCTAAAATTGTTGTGTTCCGGCATTCAGAGGTAAAATAGCCAGTTCCAGTTCGTAGGTCATGCAAAGGAAGTTCTCCGACATCGACTTACTCTTTCAATCGCTTAACAGTTTTAAAAGCATCCTCCAGAGCTTTGTTGTGAATGGAAATTTCAACACTGTCATTTTAAATTTATTTATCACCCTAGGCGACACTTGAGCAAAGGGCTGGCTCTTATTTTGGCCAGCGAATTAGAATAGCTAGTCAGCGTGGCAATGTAGGCAGTGGCTTAGGAACGCTTCCGTCTGGGACTGGCCTGAGTTACCTATAGACCGTTTGTAACGGTCCTTATGTAACCCAAATGCTTCCATTGTAGGTATATACTTAATTTAATTGTACATTATTGTTTTGATTTTTTTGTGAATAACATTGAGAAAAGTTTTCATGTGTTGTTGTTTATGTTGTTTTGTTTTGCATTTTGCCCACTTTTTTATTTTCTTCTACTTAATAGTGATAACTTTTTTGGATTCGGATTTTTTCTTTAATATCATAAAAGTACTGACAAAAAGGCCAGCGAAATAGCAAGTATTCTAATACCTGTGGCATTGCTTCAGCATGCCAATGTTACCAGTTTCTTGGGTACTCTTCAGTCTGGTGCGTCTGTATCAGTTGAATTACATATAGATCGTTTGTAACGGTCCGGAGTAACCTGACTTTTACATTGTAAATAGTTTCGTTTATTTAAATTGTAGTTTACAAGTTATGTCTATAGCCAACTGTATCCATAGCAACAAATTATAACAGAAGAGGTTTTCAGCACATAGCCAGAAAATACTTCCACGGATGATGATGAGTTCATCTTCATCATGAAAGCAGACGGGTACATAACCGTTTTACTCCATTCACCATCATTGCCAAGTTGATTCTAATCATATAAATGAATGAGGGCGTTAGATAACTGACTAGATTTATAGTTTTAGCCGCCTCACAAATAGTACTCATTACTCAAATAGAGCTGCACTGACTATTACCTAATGATAGTAATTATAAACGTCTCAACAATAACCCAAGATGTAGCCACAACATGTTGAAAACGTGTGATTTCAAAATCTTGTTTCTTATGTACCAAACCACATACACAAGGCGCGGAAGGAGGCAAGTAGCACGCTTTCTACGGTAATTACTAGACGTAGATAAACGCTGATCCGATCTGCCCCGGGGCATGCTCAGTAGCGGTACATAAGCACTCCTTGTCAGGTGAGTATTATAATGTTTACCTACTACGATTAGTGTGTTGAAAGAGCCAGTTGGATTAAGAGCTTTATATTACACCAGTAAGTGAAACGGGACACCTCAAAACTGACACATGTCATAATAATTCAAATTCAAATTCTTTTATTTCGGACAACTTAGATCCATAGAGGTTAGTAGCACATTTAAATAAAAAACAAAGAAAAGGGAGATAGTAAGACACAATTAAAATAAAATATAATAAAAATAATTAAAGGAGACAATGATTCACAGAGGTAAGACACAATTAAAATTAAAATAATAAAAGGAGACACTGATTCACAGAGTGATCACCAGAGTAACGAACAGTTTTCTAGAAGCACTCTGAATCAGTGCTCACGGCTTGCCCACATCGGTGACAAGTACCTATCCACTAAAGTTTTCAGGATAATAAATTGTTTTATTTATTTTTAAGCAGGTACAATTATTTGCCAAACCAAGTTTGTGAAAACTTTTAATTTGACAAGAAGTGCTCTTGTTTGCCAAAAACCGAAAAGTCATTATCCGAAAGTCACTAACTGAACCTAAAATAAAACGTTTGGTTAGCAGGTTCGGTTAGTGACTAGTTTCGTTCATTCAGGTAGAGTTTGAGAAGGATGTTGGGTGTCGGCATTTAGAGGTAAGATTGCCAGTTCCTCAGTTTGTTGAGGATTCCGCATGAAGTGCGCTTCCACCTTCGGTCTTATCATAACTTGAACCCAGGTGAGATGAAGGATCATACAATATAATCCTTCCGCGTTCTACAATAAAAAAAATGGTAGCCTGTTAGCTCGTGTACGATAGGGTAGTGTAGTTCCAGTCCCTCTCACACAGAGGTGAACCAATGAAGAGAGCTCTGTGGTACAAAGAGACTATTGTTCTAAAGGTAGACCGTCAAAATATTTGACGGTCCTGATCAACAGATATTAAGAATAAGATCTCTTAAGAGGTAGAGCAGATAATGGAAAGCAGTGTTGTGTATTTTTTTGAATGATCTCCGTCATCCAACCCGTCTGTCAAACCGTAGACGTTATGGACACCCCCTTCAGTCTTGAAGAAGGCGTTTTGCAACTGTGGAGAGTTACAGGTAGAACTAGGCAAACATTTGCAGTAGCATGTGGGTCATCGTCATCTTGAATCTGTGCAACGAGATTTCGTTGACCACTGGCCAGTAATAACTGATTGTAATGAGTATACCCATAATAATACACACCAATACGGGAATAAAACTGTATTGTGGTAGAGATATAGCACTATTAACTCATCTTGTAGAACCGAATATCGAATGCTCAAATTAAAGTATTAAATACGATTTATCAATTAATTAAGAAGCTGTGTGACACAATGTGCGTATGCGTCCATCATCATCTTTCAGAGGGAATAGTTTAGGACTGGTAGTGAATATATTAATCAGAAAAAAAAGATTGAATGAATGAATTAATGAATGAATGAAAATTCTTTATTGCACACATTAAAATAATACTGGATTACTTAAAAAAAATTACACAAAATTAGCCACCCTATCGCTAGAAGCACTCTTTTAAGAATGTTACTTATTAAGTTACTTTAAAGTACCTATACAATTTGATTTGTACGATGTACAGTAATGTATTGTCATTCACTCATTCCTTCATTCTTTAATTCATTAATTGTTAACATGATGGTAGGATACGTTGAATCTACACTATATGCGTACTTTATAGGAAATACGAGGGGCTATACCTATGTTTTAATAAACTATAAATTATTATAGAGATAGCTCTATAATAATTTTATAGTTTAGATTAACATACCAAGCATGAGTTCACAAAGGAAGAGCGTGAAAGTTAATAATTATGTAAGGTCCTGTGTTATCTAACGTAGAATTATGTAATACGACCACCTTATAAATGCTAATGTTATTTTGACCTGACTCGCATCTGTAAAAGTCAATTGTCTAGATACGTATGAAAATAGTTAAATATAAAAAGCTGAATAGTCGACTATAAACCCTAGATTGCACAATGAATAGATAAGTGTTTATTGAAATTAAGTTTGCGATTGCTAAGTAGGTGTTTGATTATGTATAATTTGGATTTCACAATGTGTTTACTTACAGAAGACTGTGACATACTTACTATATTATGCGTAATATTGCAAAATTTATCAATGTTGGAAAAAAACTGTCTTCGATAAAGAAAACATTTAGACACTGAGAAAATTACAAAGATTTTCTTAACTATCAACTGTGAGATGAATTTACGAGAGTCACAACGAATTATGATGTACTTTTTACCTGCCAACCTATAAACAAAACAAACCGTAGTATTTCTACTACAACAGAATAGGATTACGGGTGAATTGAGCTTCCATGCACAAAAAAAGCAGTTGAATGTAGAGAAGTTTTTTTTATTGTACGACAGGGAAGCGCTCGACCTTCATCTCACCTAATGTCAAGTTATGATAAGGCTGAAAAGAAGGTGGAAGCGCACTTCACCCGGAACCCTAAACACTTAACAGACTGAGGAACTGGCTTTCTTACCTCTAAATGCCGGAACACAAGAATTTAGAACTGTTGTTATGGCGACAGACAGTGTTCAATGGATTGTGGCCCATAAAATACACGCATGTTTTCCATAAGGAAAACATTAGCGTATTTTAATGTTTTAGTTTTTTTGCACCATTCAACTTTTTATACATATAAGTGAATTTTTTACTTGTTGATACACAGATTAGGTACGATGAGGTCAACTCAAAACAAATGCACACACACCATTCATGAACGTGCATATGCAAGCATGTGGCAACGTCACGGACGGTGACTTGCTTGCATATGCACGATAGTACCATGCTGTAAGCTGTGTAATTAATACACTGTTCCATTGTGTGTATGATTTGCGGCTGCATTTGCAGTGGAAGATGGCAACATGCAGAATTGTTAGCTTATACCTAAGTCTGTTAGTAGGCGAAAAGTTTGATACAACTTTAGATTATGAATATTTGGCGAAGAATTCTCGCAAAGCAAATTGAAGGAAGGGAAAGGTAAGGTTCTTATGTGAAATTTAACTCGTGACAGTACAGCGAGGCAGGCTTTCGGCATGATATAAATGTAGTAGCTATAGCTACACTAGGTATCAGGAAATGGCCATGTGTGGTGGTATATAAATGGGCTGTCTTATCGTTTAGAATAGAAGCCATTTCTTACAGACTACCTTTGGATGGAGAGGATTTTATGACTAACAAACAACTATATTAATCACAAAATTTTGTCCAGCTTTGTCCCAGGTGGGAATTAACCCACAACAATGCGCAATTTTGTCCCGCATAAAGTACTTATACTTATAAGAGTGATCAACAACCTTCCTCTATTGACCCTTTGGAGGAACAACTGCGACTGAAGTCCTATTTTTTTATACTACGAAGGTGGCAAACAGGCATACGGTTCATGTGATCGAATGTGGTTAAATACATATGAACGCTTGCAACACTCAAGCGTTGCCGACCCTTTAATAAATTGAAATATGATAAAATAGTGAGCAATAAATCCTTCTAAGCCCTACCTTTTGAAGCTGTAATACCTATTTTAAGTGTGAGCCCTTGAAAACAACTCCTTCTCAACTCCACATTACCGGTATCCTGCTTACTACGCTGGTGCGGTCTTTGACAAGGGATGTAGGTATAGCTCAGGAAGCTGACTCAATACCAGTAAATACAGTAGACTACTGGTTTATCAGACAGGCGCCAGCTACAGTGAAGAAATATAGCCAATTAGATGAGTAATAGTCGATAACTGATCAAGAATAGGCCAGTGACTACAGCCCAGTTACTGAATACCGAAATCTGACTACGTCTTTGGTCAAATTCAAAGGTATACACATAAAAAAAAATAACAATTGAAATGAGATTATGTACAATTAAACTAACTATATACATGGGAAGCAGATTGGAACTATATCCATGGGAGCATCGGATTACCTAAGGACTGTTACAATCGGTCTTTAGGTAACTCAACTGTTCCAGACCAGTACCAGTCGGTAGCGTACACTGGACGCATTCCCTTGGGATCAAGCGCCGCCTCAATCAAAAGCCTCGATTGAAAACCCGGAGGTCACCAGCTCCCCATGAATCCATCCACGAACCCCAAAAAGCTCAAATAGGTAACCAACAAATAGGTCCCGGGTTCGATCCCCAGGGGAGTACGATATTGTGCTTGGTTTGGTTGATGGTAGGACTTTTTTGAAGTCCACCTTGCTAGCTACCACCATCATACCTAATTCTGTCGTCATAACAACAATTCTAAATAATAAATGTGTTCCGGAATTTAGAGGATTTAGAGGTAAGATAGCCAGTTCCTCAGATTGTTGAGGATTCTTGGTGAAGTGCGTTTCAACCTTCGGCCCTATCATAGCATGAAAAATGGTGAGATGAAGGCCAATCACGTCCCTGTCATACAAGAAAAAAAAATAGGATCTTTTGAATCGTCAACTACAGCTCGTTCGTAATCGCGAAAGGCACACATCAATGTCAGCAATTCAGGATACGTTTAATGCTATTTAATTACAAAAGAACTAATAAATAGATACGGTAAGAAATGCAACACAATTCAGACTGCAATAATCTGTTTGTACTTTCGTAAGTAATAATAATGCATAAATGCAGAGTAAAGATGAGAAGATCTCACAACATGTGTCTATGTATATGGGTTGTATTTCGTAGTATCGACAATAGGTACCTCCATAGTACAATACCTCCGTGATGCAATACGCTATGTTTTTCTATTCAACTCTATTATATCTAGTTTATTGATACAAGCCTTGAATAGTAAAGAAAACGTGTTGAGTGCATTATTTCAAAAGTGTTAGTAAACAGCATAAGGAACCACATCTGCATAGATGTAATAGTAAACATAGATCTCTCACAACACATGGCTTTGACCAACACTGGCAGGTTGGTGATCACATTGTGGGTACCAACTTAACTCCATGTGCCCTTTAACGACGGAATATAGCAGAAAGAGATACTGTATTTTCATCGGGGACACGGCTTATAATATAAATACCTACTTATTTTCATCGTTACCTAGATTTTGAATTTCACTGGCACTCGAAAGCACGTTAAGTGATTGTGATTGAAAACGGTATATCGATTTTTTCTCGAAACGTAGCTTTGGTAACGGTGTTCCACTGCACGTTGCTGAATAGTTAACCAAAGTAAGACGATGATGTGTTTTCTAATAGTACCTAGGTATTTTTATACAATATGGGCTAGGTCTTCTTGATGGTGGATTCTTGAGGCTTATCTAGCTTAAGGCATATTGTCTCCTTGAGCAAGGATGAGGTCTACGATGGAGCGAGCATATCCAGTAGGCCCTGGGTGTCAAGACAACTATATTTTGACCTATTCCCTTCTATATACACAGCAATTGTGTTTATTTGTAAGTTAGGTACACATATTCATTCACCTAAATATAGTCCATACAAGGCAGGAAACAAACGCATATGAATTGGTTAATTCATTTTTGTTGAGGAAAAAGATCCACATGAGACGCTAAATTAATTTACAAATTAAAATTATTAATGAGTACATAAAGTAGTCTTTACCAGGTATTGTAGAGGTAATCAATGTTCCATTTTTATGTCAGCTTCAGTAGGTATGAGATGAATCTTTGTTAACACTTACCTTCACTTTTGCAAATCCAAAACCATCGCACTCATCACTAGCTATCCAAAACTGTATTTCATCCAAAAAGGTTGTCTACCATATTAAATATAACCGAAAAAAAAGCACAATATCGTCACGATCTAAACAGGTTTTAGTCTATGGTAGAGCGGTTTGAAAAACGAACGTGCTGCCAACGTCTCGCGCCAGCGACTACGCGCGAGTAACTGAGGACTACTGAGAAGTGAGGTTAACCAACGGTTTGTGCATAGGAATCGCATGGTGCATCGTCGAGAGGTCAAAATCTTGAGATCAATGAGTAAACTATAATGTAATTCATCTATGAGATGTGTGCAGCAGATCCATCTCCTGCTACTGTTGTTTTTGTATGTTCCATCTTATTCCATACCCTATTCTGTTCCAACTGTTTTTTTTTAATAGCTCTTAGCCAAGCGCAGGGTATCAGTTTTGCATTAGATGTGCGCTGTGTAATATGCCCTGTGTGCATCGTTCAAAGCAGTTTTTAACCCTCTTCAATTTTTTGATGGAAGCAAAATGCAAATAAATAAATAGGTAGGTACCTTTCTTACAATAAATTAATGTATAATATAGATAGCGGGTTATTTCGATTATTTTCAGTGCTTTAATGCCCAAACTGCTTAGTCGGTCACTTCGATCAATGTGATCGCCATTCCAACTGCCAAGCGTGGTGATTATGGCAAAACTTCAAATTTTGTAAGAGTCTCTGTCCAACAGTGAGCATTAGCATGGACGAAATATAGTAGTATATTTCGTACATGGCATTAGTGAGCAGTGAGTCATACGGGTTGAACTAAATTCGAAATTGAAAAAAAAAGTATTTTTTTAAACGATTCGAAATAATTTTAGTGATACAACTGGCCAGTTTGAATAAAGAAAACGAAGCAATAGGAAACTAAACAAGGTCTATTGGCTGCCGGCGAATGGTGTTTCGCCATAGAATAAACACTCACATTATATTCAGATACGTCATTCTGATTAATATCTTCGTTTCTATATGCAACGAAATTGACTATCTAATCAAAACCAGACGTACATTTTTAGACCGCGTAACCATAGCTATCCTCAACAACAAAATAACCGTTTCCTGAATGTTATTCCTCAGTTTTAAGTACGCAGTTTACAGGTTATGGTAAATTGTAGCTTTCAAACTCGCCGTGTATTAAAAAGAGTGAAATTCGCCACTACATACAATAAACTCGAATACAAGAAACTATGAAAACTTTCGCTTTCACAAAAACATGTTTGAATTGAATTGTCGTCTTCCCGGATTTCCTCAGTTTGTTGAGGATTCTGCGAGATGTGCGCGTCCACCTTCGCCCTTATCATAACTCAACCCCAGGTGAGATGAAGGCCAAGTACTTACCCGTGAAAAAAAATATGTATGTAACCACATCGAATACATATAATGCGTGTAATAGGTACCACACGTGCGAAGTCGCTGAAAGCTAATATTATTAATAATATATGAAATCAATGCAATGCATTTATTTTGATCTTATTTATTTCCGTCAATCAAAGTAATCGCACATGCAGTCGACGCATCATTGCCACCGTAGTGGCAATTTATCGATGCCCTTCTTGAAAAAATCTGCTGGATGGGAGGCAACAAACTCTACAAAGGCATTTTGTACTGCCTCCCGAGTATTGAATTTTTATCCCGGTAAGAAGTTGTCCAAATTCTGGAAAAAGTAGAAGTCGGTAGGCGCAAGATCTGGTGAGTACGGCGGATGACGGAGAGCTTCCAGCTCTAGCTCTTGTAGCGTGGAGACAGTCTGTTGTGCGGTGTGAGGTCGCACGTTGTCGTGCAGCAGTAACGAGGATGATCGATTCACCAAAGCTGGTTGGCGTTGTGTGAGTTTCTCCATCATTGTGTTCAGTTACTTCACAGTACATATCTGAAGTAATTCTCGTTCCATTTGGTAAGAAGCTGTGATGAATCATACCGGTGCTAGACCACCAAACAGTGACCATCACTTTTTTAGGTGTAATTTTTCGTTTAGGGCATTTTTTAGGTGCTGAACCAGGATCTAACCAATTCGATGAGCGCCTACAATTGTCGAAAGGAATCCATTTTTCATCGCAGATAACAATGCGATTCAAAATTCCTTCGTTTCTGTGCCTGTTGAGCAGCGCAAGGCAGGCCTCAACGCGCGCCTCTCGCTGGCGTTCGTGGGGTACCCATTTGTCAAGCTTTTTTACCTGCCGATGCTAACTTCGAAAGCTGCTGCTATTTCGACAGTAGACTGAGTATCATCAGCTTCCATAATCGCCTTTAATTCGTCATTATCGACCAAAGTTTCCGGACAACCACGGGGTGTATTTTTCAGGTGGAAAATTTTGAGCACGGAAGCGGGTAAACCAATAACGGGTTGTGCGTTCGTTTGTAGTGTTCTCTCCGTATACGTCGTTTATGTTGCGTGCCGTTTGTGCCGCGTTGTTACCCCGTCGGTACCCATATTCGATAATTACTCGAATTTTTAACGTATCTACGATGACGAAAAAGACCTAAATGGGATGAAAACATAACGCTAATCAGTAAACAAAAGACTGATTTTGAAAATAGAATGTCATGTTTTGACAATAAAATTAATTTGAAATTAGAATTCATATATATTCATATATATATATATATATATTCTGGTTGACCACCTATTAAACTAAACGAATAATATATGTAAGGTGTAAGGTTTTTATTTTTTTATTGGTTATAGTCAAGCTTTGGTCCACCAGCTCACTTAAACAGGAACTAAGTTTCGAGCTGCCACTAAATATTTCAGGACATTAAAACATTTATTTCACTCGGCACCAACTAGCCCCAAACTAAGCAAAGCTTGTAATATAGGAGCTAGATGGCGTTGTATGAAATTAATATCAATAAAAGTGTAATAATATAATAATAATAGATCACGGAGAAAATACTTGTATATGTTTTTTTGTAAATCCATACTTATCATACAATACAGCACAGCAGAAAAATATCTGTATTCGTCACACAAATGTTTGTTCCGGATGGGAATCGATCCATACAGTTTAAAAAGATAGCTTCTGTCACTCATAATCTTTGGCAAACTGACCACAATATCTTTAAATTGAACGTTCACTCTCATTCTTGCATAATTACATCCTTGTAGCTGTAACTGTAAACATATAAAATTGTACCAAGGGCAAACGCAGGAAACAGTCGTTTTTATTTAAGCTAATTATAATTATTGTCATAAAGCTATTAGTATTACTTTATGTACAGTCACCTGCAATAATTTATATATAGGTACTTGTATATACTACATCATTTTCAAAATGGTCTTGTTTCCACATCTGTTAGATATGTTATTAATTTTAAATAGAGTCTAATCAGACATAATATACAAAAGTAATAACAGAATTGACCACACGCAAATGTAAAAGTACATATGTGCTTTATTTAGAAAATCATTAAGTGTATACATATTATTGCAGTAATATGTATACACTTCATAATTTTCTTAAAGGTTTTGTATTCACATCAGGCATTATAATATTAATTTAGTATTTAAGCTTTATATATCTATCAGATTCGAATCCAAAAATTATGACAGAATTTTCGAGATGTGAGCGTGACTATAAAAGTAATGTGTTATTAAACATAACACAACAATCTTTGAATTGTTATTATGACAACATATAATAGGTAGGATGGTGGAAGCTAGCCAGGCAGATTTAAACAAAGTCCTAGCACCAACCAAACAAGCACAATATTGTACTCCCCTGGGGATCGAACCCGGGACCTCTGGGTCTGAAATCGAAACCTGAAATCGGTGGGTTGCACCAGGCCAGACCTCTGTCCTGTATCTTTCGTATAAATGCTGGAACACAGCAATTTAGAATTGTTGTATTATATTTATACGTTTTTTTTTATTGTACGACGGGGAAGCGCAGACCAACTTCATCTCACCTGGTAACAAGTTGAGATAAGGCCGAAGGTGGAGGCACACTTCACCCGGAATCCTCAACAAATTGAGGAACTGGCTATCTTACCTGTAAATTCCGGAACACAACAATTTTTACAACATAGCTAGACAGTTGATTTTTCAGTGTTTCCTGTAGCCGCTATAACAACAAATAGAAAAAAAAAATTGGTTGTGTGGTTTATGAAACCACGATGCAAGTGAATCTTTTGGAATGATAATGGGGTTGTAATAGTAGACAAAATATACAACTGTAAATTTTATTTTTAATAAATAAGCGTATTAGCGTACGGAATACAAGATTAATTCAATCATTTAAATGCACTGATCAAAAAACACGGCCGGCTGTAATACGACATGCGATAGATTGACGAAAAATTTTGGAGCGATAGAATAAAGGTTTCACTTTAAAAACAAATTAGAAATTACAGAGGGGGCTCTTCTGTAATTTGTCTTGAAGCATGGTAGGTAATATATAATAAATATTACTGGACATTGATTTCATACAGCGCCATCTAGCCCCAAATCAATCATAGCTTGTAATATGGGTACTAGATTAGGGATAAATACTAATATACTCTATTTTTTGTAAATACATACGTGCAATATGATACAACACCCAAACACAGAACAAAAATCTATATTCATTACACAAATGTTTGTCCTGGGTGGGAATCGAACCCACAACCTACAGCCAGTCGAAGCCCTCAATGTGCATGTCCGCACTTGACCGGTTTTTTATAGTTTACCCTCTTTTTTAGTTTTTAATCCCTCTAGGTTATGAAACATCAGTTTCGTGGCAATTTCTACAGTAAAAGTAGTACCTATATAATTTGCTCGGAATATAATTTACAGTATTAACTCTCATGATGCCTTAAACGGTGTTAAGCCCATGTTTATGTAGGCTAATACCATTTAAGCACTAAGTCTTTCATGCTCAGTAGCACTTGCGGTACTAAGCGAATGTTCAACTGGAATCAACGCTAACATTTTCAAACACATCGCGCTATAACTCACGACTTGAATATAGGTACGATCTATCGAGAAGACAGGCGTTTGGGACCGCTGTCAAAAGGGACCACGGTCCCAATCGACTGATTCATTTTTTTTTATTAAATTTAATCAATTAAATTTTATCAGGCATTTGGGACCACTCGCAATATTACTACTAAATATATGGTTTTAGTACAGTTGGAACGAAAAGTATTTGAAAAAACAACATCCATATCACTAGTCAATTAAATAAAATTATTTATGTGACAACAGAAGTTGTTAGTTATGATTGTATAAATCTTTCTCTAGCTAGAGTTCTTGATTGGACTATAAATAATAAATAGTAAATAAATGGAAATATATATATACGAGTATATATTAAAAAGTAAATAAATAAATTTATGAATCAGTCGATTGGGACCCTGGTCCCTTTTGACACCGGTCCCAAATGCCTGTCTTCTCGATCTATCACACAGATTGTTGTGGGTTCAAATCCGGTCGTGCACCGATGGTTTTCTGTTTATATGGTCATTTGAAACGTAAACATGCTCTGACGGTGAAAGTCACCCTTTGAGGAAGCCTGTATATCCCTCCTTAGGACAAAAAATAGCTGTGTTGTGCCTCTGGTTAGTGTTTTGCTAAGCGCGGCAAAGAGCCGTGGGCATGTGCTGAATATAATTTTGCCTCTGTATAGGTACGACGAGAGCATTTGAGGTTCATGTAACAGGCATCAGGGCCCGTATTCTGTATGACCAATCGTGTCTTAACGCGCCCGCGTTACGATATCTGCATGGAATCATCGTACTGACATATCGTAATGGGGGCAGGTACTAGTTGGTTGGAGGATCTAAATAATACCACTGTGTGACATAAGTCGTCTCGACTTATTTCTTTTCTGCGATTCTGTTTTTAATTAAAGGTCTGTTTTTAATTAAACTTGAACCACTAACTTGTATCTACTTTATTTTATTTATTAGGTTAATATGACACCAAAAACGTTTTCCACAACATACAAATATTTCTATATCAAAAAGGTCTTGCTACATTGTAGCTTAACTTAGCTAGTAAACTTATTAACAATCGTTTTCTTAAGTTGTCCTATGGACAGAGTAAATATGTCTACATCCTCATAGTGGGTATTGTAAGATTTAAAGAGTTAGAAGATGTGCGCCGAGCAGCATAAGTTTGGCAGGAGGCAGTGGTAAATAGTTTGTAGAATGTCCTAGGACTTCAAATTTCTTTGTTGCTAATCTCTTGCCAGAGTATAGTTGTGTTGGTCGTGGGTTGAGGGTTGGAAAGTTTGCATATTTGACCTCTCCGATTGCTAAGGCAAGAAACATAAATAGACAGAAAATATAGCTATATACCGTATAATTAAACATTTATAAGTACAACAAGTCATTTCGAAGAAGGTTCAATAAGATGACTATCATAAACACCCAAAAGAATTTGACATGTTGATTGTGAATAACTCGTGTGAAATAAACTTGCAAGTTCACGATGTTTTGTTATGGACCGTTAGCGCGGTCCACGTAATACTATTACGTGCTAACTGTCAATTATTACTATTGGCACTTTCTTTAAAACTCGTTTAATTTGTGCTACTGGTCATTGAAAACATGTAATAGCAACGAGTAAGGGGTAAGTTACCTTACATACCTATTCTCGGGCCTTGGCGATTTTTTTTAAATAACATTATAACATAATAGTACTATAATTGACTGAGTGAGGGAAGCGAGCGAAGCGTCTGAGTTTCGAGATTGGCTAAAATGTTTTTGTCCGCTGTCTGTCTGCTGTCGGGTTGTTCTCGCCTACAGGTCGGTTTTCAACCGATTTTGACGAAAATTGGCACACATACCCACTACGCAGATCTACGTGTCCCGCGTCCACTACGACGTGAAGACCGCAAAGGTGGTGGAGTACGTTCGAGGAAAACAGGAGTGAGGTTGAGGATTGAGAAGCTGGACTCTCGTCATAATGTGAGCTTCACATTCATGGTGAGAGTTCCTACGGAACGCCTCTCGACCGTCCTGAGCCCTATTTTCTGGCCGAAAGGGGTGGAGTTCCAGCGATTCAAGGGTCGCCTGTCGTGAGATCCCCCGCACCGCAACACGTCGGCGCCATCACGTGTGCCTTAGGTTAAGTTTTATTTTGTATGTATTTTAGTTTAAAGGTTTTATTAATATGGGTCTCAGAATTAGTATTTAACATCCTGTACTATTATTTCGTTGCCTGAAATAAACTTATACTATTATTATTATAAGATTCACATTATTACATTATTAGACCCAATAGATGGCGCTGCGATCGCCACGACGAACGGAGTTCCGACCGTTCCACTAGTCGATAAAAAAGAAGCATGATTAATGACAAATTAGATGAAGAAGAAGTCAAGTAACTTTCTTGAATGCAAAGAGCGAGGACATTCCCCGAAGTAGGTATTTTCTATCCAAGGTGAAATTAAAAGTGAAACCTCGAAGTCATCACCATTGTTTGACGGCCGGCGGTCTGCGACGGATACGTTCTATTTGCTGTTTGTAAACAAACCGCAATGAAGATGAGGCCGCTATAAACAAACAAACCTTTTGCTATTTATAAAACTACGGGTAACACGCGTGCAAAACCGCGGGCAAATGTTACTCATATTAAAGTGGCAAGTGGTTGTAAGATATTGTACCTTTGGATTTAAGTAGAAAATATAAAGTAATACTAATAAGCGTTTACTTGTAACGCCAGGAACCTCGTTCACGTCATCCCGTGGGAATCACCCAGAATCCTTTGCAGCACCCCTACACCATATAAAGAAGCTAACTTTAGAGCCTTTCGATGTTTAAGAATTCTTTAGACTTGAGGATTCCGGGTGAAGTACGGCTCCACCTCCGGCCTTATCTAAACTTAACCAGGTGAGATGAAGGACACGGTCAAAGTCAAGGTCCTAAACCAGAAGGTTTGGGATCTGCTGTGAGTTGATTTTAAACAGTCAAATTCAGTTTCACGACGGTATTGTATATTTAGATCAAGCGAAAGTGTCCTTAAAAATATTTTCTGACCTATATATAGGATTAAGAAGCTGCTTATTACCTTAGCTAAATAAAAAATCCTATCTTGATAGGCCAAGCAATCGAGTGATATATTTTTCATAACAGGCATAGCGCAAAGCAACACATAGGTGCCTTATAAAACAGCGTAAACCTAATAATTTTTTTCGGCTGCTTCGTTCGGAAAAACCACCATCATTAAAGCCTAAAAAGTCCATTGGGGAAATGGGAAAATAACAGGTAATGTGGTAGAGTAGACGATATGTGACGAGTTTGGGTGAATGGTGGTATATGTAGATATAGTATAACAAGTTTAGCTGTGAACGGCTGAAGAACAAAAACTTCGAATCATGTGCTAGGGAAGCAGTTGGTTTCTTGAGTTAAATCTAATTTGAAATGGTAGAAAGTATCGTGGTTTGTATCCTTAACTAGTTTTCTTTCTGATAATGTCAAGCGCGTTGATGTCTTTTCTCAAGAAATCCTAAAAAGTACTAACAAAAGCTTTAAACACGTTTGATATGTAATTACTGAATTGTGAGTTTTATTTGAAAAAAAAAATTGTAAATATTACAGGACAGTAATTCATCACAGCGCCATCTAGTCCCAAAGTTTCACACAAAGATGCGAACTATGTAAACTAGATTACGGAAATAATATATACTTATTTTGTATGTTATATACTTATCATACTATTGTATGATAAGAACAGCGTCAAATTGATATGAGCGTCTAGGGGGTACATTATGCACAGATAACATTGAGAGCTTTGTTTGCTAAAATAATTTTGAACACCCTGACTGCTCATATAAATATGAAACAATGAGAATAAAGGTATTTTGAACACCTTGGGTGCTTACAACAATATGACGATTTTAACCGCGAAAATCAAATTGATTTTATGCTTTTCAGGTCATTTTAACTTCTCTAGACGCTAATATCAATTTGACGCTGACTGTTCCTCCTTGAGGGCTCTAAATCTATCCAATCTCGTAACCACTCAACAAAGGTTTATTACGCAATCACTCAAACCTATCAATGAATATCTCGTATCGATAAAGCGATAGGCACCGATAGTGTTTAGTCACGTATTGAAAAGAGAAAACACTAATTCAAGTTGTCATAACAATGAACGTGATGGTATTTGACGTACCTTTTAGCAGCCAGCGGTGCAAGTGAAAAGCTTATTTCTAATCGAGGATTTCGTTCGGAGTCAAACGAATGAGTGCGATCACGACATAAGTTAAAACTTATAGGTAGAGTAGCAGCAACATTCCAGTGGCTTTACAAAAGGTATGATGTACTTTAGGAAAGTAAAGGTTCATTGTACTGTAAGACGGGGACGCGCTTGGCCTTCATCTAAACTGGTGTCAAGTTCTGATGGTGACGTGGAAACGGTTTTGTTTGGAAGAATGGGCTGCTGTAAACACTAACACATTATAATGCTCCTATTTAAGTGAATTCATAAATTTACTGGACAGTTCACAACAAACGCCTATTCTAAGCATAGCTTGAATATTAGAACAAAATTACGCATAGCACACACATAAAAGAAGTAACATAACACATGAAAATTATATAATTTGATGTATACTTTTTGAATGCATACTGATTGACAATATGACAAAGAGAAAATATCTACTAAGATTCATTAAACATTTTATTGTACCGGATCTATTTTACGCCCTTTGGTGAAAAAATATTGAAGAAATGCCGCATTCTAACATAAAATCAGTGTTTTGCGAGGTCGTCTTCATTTTAACTAAGTACCTGCCTATATCTTACATCTTACACCACATTTGTTATTGCATAAACTCATCAACCTTTCAACCGGAGGCATAGGTACCTGTCGAGAGCTCTATTCACTTCCAAGATTTTAACCTACCCGGCTCGATCTATCTACTCGACACACCTTCCTGACAATCAACGCAACCTTAGGGTTTTTTTTTTTGGTGATAGTCAAGCGTTAGACCACCAGCTTACATGTAAAACAAGTAAGATGTGGCCTAAGATGGAGCACGCTTGCCTAAAAGGAACCTATTTTTTGGAATCTGATCTCAATCAAAATTGTAAATATCTTTACACTTAACATGTATTGAGTATATTCTGATTTGTGGGCCTAATAAATGAAATTAAATAAAATGAAATGAAAAATATATACTCTGGACTTGAAGGCTCCAAGAACCAAAAGTACCCCTCACCTGTATGCCCTTTATCTAATAAAAGCTAAAGGAGCTTTTATTTTACACTTGCTGTACCCGCGGTGTTACTTGCGTGGAATTCAGTCTGTGGCTGTAGTATCTGTGTCTGTATTAGTAAAAAATCTAGATACAAAACTATGTTACTCTTATCAACTACTTAAGTATTTTGTTTCAAAATCAGAATCTTTTTTATTATTGTTTTTTAATATTAAGCCCTACAACTTTTCTATAGACATAATTTAAATATAGGTTGTGTTCATAATTAATCATCGTAAAAAACGCAACGTCACGTTTTCAATAGAACATGTGGTGTTCTATTGAAAACCCCTTTCATATTAACAGGTGTTTTTTTATTCGGACGAGTAATTATGGATATACCCTACATCCAAACTAACAAACTTTATTAATTTATTATGTACTCAACTGTCTGAGGAACTTACTCCTCAGACAGTTGAGGATTCCGGGTGAAATGCACTTTCCAACTTCGGCCTTATCATAACTTGAAAACCAGGTGAGGTGAAGGCCAGGCGCTTCCCCGTCGTACAATAAAAAAAGAAATATTACCTCTTCATTATATTAGAAAGACTTCTTGGCTGTTACAAATATATAAAATAAATAAATTAGTATTTCTGATTAATCACATATCAAATACCTAATCCATCAATCAAAAAAATAAGTGACGTCAGCTAACATCTATCGGAAAGAACTGACGTCATGAGTCGCCTTATACTATCACTTTCCGTTTGTATTTACCGTATCTTCACTTGCAAAGGTTTAATATTGTTCGAGGATGAAATGAGTTCTCAAGTGATGAAACGAGTTTTATTTTTATTTATTATGTGTCCTTAGCTTAGCATGCTAAATTAGGATGTTCCATTCTTGTGGTTGTGCCAAGGCGAGACTTTAGCACCTATTGTATTAAGTACCGACAATTCTTTACCTACATATGTTATTTACTAATAATAGATTGTAAGTTTCGATATGTTTAGAAGTATTTAACGGGCATTGCACCCGTTTGGCTAGTAACCTTATGCGATACAATCAATAAACAAAGTGTAGTTATAGTTACGCAACGGGGCCAACCCGGTCTGATTGGCTGGCTTAATGGGACGTGACCATATGGGCTAGTTGTACTAGCCATTGACTGCTAAATATGGAATGACAGATTAATATGATGTATTTGATTGCATCTTCGACAAGGTCCTTATCAGCGAAATTGATCAGCAGGCAATACGTGCGTGCTTCATCCTAGGCCACATTTCACCTGTTATGAGTATGAATGAGTAATATTAAAGACTATCAATAATAAAACAATAATTAAGAGTAAGTGTTTATTAAGTTAGGTAATCTTATTTTTGTATTTCAAGTCATATCACTTGGTCACATTTACAAATGTGTCATTATAACAATAATGACACAAATATTCAGCGTCAGGACCCTCGTTGCTTATTTGGTGAGCGTTCCCGGCTTGAGGAAATGATGCGGGTTCGAGTCCCGTCGCGGGTTCTAAATTTTTTTGTCATTATAACATTTGTAAATTGGGTATTGTTACAAAAATATTACTCAAGCAAAACATTAACTTTTTTAGAACACTATTTTTGCTAGATAGGATTTCTATTCGAGCTTTCATACAAAACTTCGTACCTTTTTAAAAGGTAAGGGCCGTAAGTAAAATAATCCCAATTATGTCCCAGTTATGAGGAAACCACCTGCCTACAGCATCACGACTTTATATCACGAGGCCACATCGCATGTCGCAACTCACAAAATGGCTACCGCACCTCAGAGGCCTTAGCATGAGTTTCTGACAGCTAACTAAAACTATTTTCGTTTTCGTATAGGGCGCTTATTTCCATACATTTGGTTAGCGGACAGTGAAAGGAACTACAGTTGCTCTACTATTCCGTTTCAGTTAGCTGTCAGAAACTCATACTAAGGCCTCAGTACTATATTGCTCTTAAAACTTTATGCTAGATAAAGGTGTTGATTTCCGATTGCGAAATTCTAAACCACTAACTAGTGACCAGTACCAGACGGAAGCGTGCCCAAGACACTGGCTGCATTGCCACGCTGAATAGCTATGCACGTTGCATTTGTCGTTTCACTTGGGGGCTAAAAATGTATAATTCCCATAATAGAACGTCACCGGTAAATTATTCGGGGGACATGTAAAGTTGGGATCTTGGCAACGTACCTTTGAAACATTTGATTGGTGCTGGCGCCAATGCAAATTACAAGTGATGTGGGTAGGTGTTAGCTAAACCTACAGTAAGTAAATCTGTATTGACAGGATGGCATCATGTGGGTGCGTTTGCATTCAAGTCAGGTAATGAGGCGTAGGTTCATTGTTAATACGTAGTGATTCACACCCGGTGACTGGAAAACAAGTGGATTTTTGCTATACATCTCCCAGCAGATGGTTCATTATTGGTTGTCGTTGTGAGTTCGATTCCCACCCGGGACGAACATATGTGTTTTGTTGTTAGATTGTATTTTTAGTATGTAATTAACACATTGTATGTAATAACAGTTTCGACCGTGTTACACTGGTCGTGGTCACGGGTAGACAACTGTCGGAACTGTCGGGAATATAAAAAGGTACGCGATAAAGACCGGTTTTTGTTATTAATTATGTACCTATAGTAATCGCGATAGTTGGTATGTATTTACAATGAATAAAAGTACCTATAATATACCTAAGTATCTATTCAAATTCTTCGTAATCTAGTTGGTAGGTAATATATGAAATCAGCTTCAAGTTTTGCTTATTTTAGGGCTAGATGGCGTTGTGCTAAATGTCAAGTAACATTATATTTATTTATTTACCATTATGATTCTCAGAATTATGTAAGATAGGTACCATCTTCCTTCTAGACCAAAATCTATGACATCTAAATCCACCATTTTGATTTCGTCGTTGCGTAACAAACCAATTTTAAGACTTTCGAATTAATTTTATTACCTTCCTTGTTAGTTTGATTAGATTAGCATAACATAAGCAACAATGACTTTAATTTGATTATGTGATAACATGTCAAGCATATATATACCTGTACCTACTTGTAGATAAAAAAAAGTAGCAGACTCACACCCTTTTCTTCTTCGAACATTCACCTCTGATCACCACTCAGAGCGTGGATCTTATGAGGATCACCTTCGAAGAGGTAGTTGCAAGCCTATCGCCGCTTAGCGCAATAGGTACTCTAGTCCAGGCCATTCGAATTTTGGATTTGGACATACCGGTTTCCTCGCGAGTGGATAATATTACGCCTAAAATAAATATATTTTAATATTTCGTATTTTCAATTTGTGATATTGGTGGTTCATTGAAAAAGGATACTGGCAAAAAAACAAACAGGTTTGGCATGCACAGCGTGCCGCCGCCGGTAAGTGAAAGTGACTTACCTCGAAGGTGCCAGGTTCCCGCAACACCATCACTTTTTTAAAGAAAATTTGGGGCATAGTCACCTTCGACCTCACTGTCTATCGCACTGTCAAATCAATCTGTCCCGCAGAGTTCTGAATTCAAATTCACTGAGATTTTCATACAAATTTTTGCGATCATCTAATGTGCTAAAAATTATTGCAACTTGGAACGTTTTCTATCACTTGTTTTTTGCTTTGATGTTTTATGTAATGTAAGAAAAATGTTATTTCATGCACTTTAT
The DNA here is from genome assembly GCA_951394065.1 of Venusia cambrica. Taxonomy (NCBI): domain Eukaryota; kingdom Metazoa; phylum Arthropoda; class Insecta; order Lepidoptera; family Geometridae; genus Venusia; species Venusia cambrica. The sequence goes on along the minus strand of OX596058.1, from coordinate 7,579,914 downwards.
CAGAAAACACGAACCTTTCCCTTCTAACACCGTGTTCAACTAAACCACGACAGCTACCAGCATAACTAATGTGTATAGCGAGCCAGTACAAAACTATGACTCGGCTGGTACCCACTGTCGCAATGCAATACTTGGCATGCGAAATTTATCCCAATATCTCAATAGATAAAATTTGTTTTCGCTCAGCATATATCTGCTGCCGCATGTACCTGGGCGGTTTGTATTTAGTTGCAATGTACCAAGATTGCATTTAAGATAAAACAGCGGATGCATTAATTATGATTGACCTCGAAAATGTAACGAAAGTGAGTTCAGAAAAGCGTGAAGAAAAGTAAACCAGATTAGACCATCATTAATTAAGTGTTTATTGTAATTACCTACGAAAGTGGTTTATTACCTACGTTTGCCTACTTACGTAATAAAAATAACAAGGTGCCTATAGGGAGCTTGGGACCATCTGTACGGGATATTGCCGATTAGTAGGTACCTATACCTACCTACGTACACTCCATTTTTATGTTAATTATTTAAAATCCTCATACATTTTTTTGCCGATTCCTTACACTTTGTTTCATAAGGTTGGATTTTGCATTGATTTTCAGAAAAGTACAGTCAATGTAAAAATATAATACTCCCATGTCAGAAAGAACATCAGACGGGCTAGACAGCTAATAAATCATATGCAAGTGTATCCACTGTTCTGTGCATGCCGCGCATTATATATTTTATACCTATTATTTACATTGTTCAATAATTTTGCATCTAAAATAAAACAGTATACAAAAAACATATTTTACTATGTAAGTATATAGCATAATAATGTAAAACTTTATTTATACTCAAACAATATGTAAAATCATAGTTTTTCAAATACAAATATCTTTATTGCTCCAAACATGGTATAAAGGTAAATAAAGCTAATAATTAACAAAGGGAGCAGACGGGTTACAACGGTCTTTATGTAACTGAACAAATCCAGACCGGAAATGGTGATGCAGCCAGAATCATGGACACGCTTCCGGTGTATGGACACCGGAAGCGAGTCATGGGACTCTGGCAGCATCAACATTCTGAATAAATGCTAATTCTATGGCCGAAGCCATCCCTTGGGTCACGCGTCGTGTCACGTCGTCGCCTCAATCAAAGCCCTCAAGATTTTCGAAAACCTGCATGATACAGGCTCCCCACGGACCCAAGGTCTTGAATACGTAAGCTTAAAACTTAAATATTTGCGCTTTTAAATGTTATACAATAATAATTATTTATGTCAAACAAGATACAAACATTATTGTGTTCAATAAACTGAATTTACAAGATGTCTAAACGTATTCCACTCGTGGGTCGTGAGGCAAACTGAGACTATGAATCCAACTAAAGTGGGGGTACACTTGAAAATAAATATCGAATAGTAGTTTGTAGGTAATAGTAGGTAGGTACCTACTTACACCTACCACTACTCGTGGGAAAATAGCAAAATGAGGTTTTCCGTATGGTAATGTAATGACATGTTGTAACGAATACAACTTGTTAATGAAGGTAACTAGGTAGGTATCAACAAATATTATATTATCTTCATATAGAGACCTCGCACTCGACTTCAACAGTCTATAAAGGTCCACCGTTGGACACAATTGGAGGGGGCTCTATCTATACCTACAACAGGTCTCACAGCTCAGTTGTTATATAGTAGGCCCTGCCTTTTATGCAGTAGGTTGTGGGTTCGATTTATGCCCAGGACTTTCAATCTATCTATCTATCTATATCTTATACTTAGAATAAAATCGTAGAAAAGCTATGTCTGTACATTTAATATTTTCAAAAAAAGAATGATGCTGCCTTCTTAAAACACGCAGCTGAGCATAAAAATACAGTTTTTAGATTTTTTGTCTGTTTGTCTGTTTGTTTGTGCACTTGTATTTCCGGAACGGCTTATCGATTTTTTCGATAAAATATATACATAAAAAAGTTGTGTTAACTTTTAAATATTTTAATAGAAGTCTAAACATTATCTGAAAACTGATAATCTGGCATCGTTTTAGGAAATTTGAAACATAATCATCATCATCACATAAAAAGTATTACTACAGAACATGGGCACAGACAAGGATACGGTCTACGATGAAGTGAACAGTATAAGCTACCTATTTGAGTGTATGCTGCTTCTTATCTCTCAGCTCTCAAGTCTCAACTAGCGTGACTGGGGGATTTGCCATAACTACCACGCTTGACAGGCAAGTTGATGGTGGCAGTATTTGTGTTAAGTACTAAAGAGTAGAGAAGAGAGATCCAAGTTTATAAGGAAAATAATGTATTTACGGCGTCCTATGTTATGTCCAAGTGAAACTGCACTGGTACAGCTAGTTATGAATATAGTTGATGTTTGTTGTGCGTTTGGGTGTTATTTCTGCATCATATATTTTTTTTTTTATTGGGGACATTTATTCAATAAAAAGTACAATTAAACTAACTATGTACAAAGGAATCAGTCAGATTACCTAAGGACCGTTACAAACGGCCTATAGGTAACTCAACTGTTCCAGACCAGTACCAGACGGAAGCGTGCCCAAGACACTGGCTGCATTGCCACGCTGAATAGCTATGCTAATTCGCTGGCCTAAATAAGAGCCAGCCCTTAGGTCACGTGTCGCCTCAATCAAAAGCCCCGCAATATTTTTGAAAACCCGGAGGGCACTGGCTCATAATTATGTATGTATTTACAAAAATAAAGTACCTACAAGCTATTCTGGTGCTAGATGGAGCTGTGTGTAATGAAGATGTCCTATGATATATATTTCTTTATTGATTTGTGAGTAGTAGACTTCCGTGTTGAGATTTTACAACGAAATGCATGTCATTTACATAGAACCAAAAGTAATTTACATCGACTTTAGTGTCAGTAGTCCATATTAGCATCTTTATGACGCCGACCGCATACAAATAACCCATTACGTTCCATATTATTGATAATTCAGGCCCCGTCTCGTTCTGTCAACAATCGCTGACAATATATCCTGAGCGAGGGTGCTTAGTCTTTGCACCGACACCTTTACCTAAGTTATTACCGCCTTCTTACCGTAAGATAGCCAGTTCCACAGTTTATTGAGGATTCCGGGTGAAGTGCGCTTCCACCATCGGCCTTATCTTAACTTGTAACCAGGTGAGATGAAGACAGAGCGAAGCGCTCTCATCGTACAGTAAAATATATGTAAAAAAAGAACCAAACAAAACAAGGATTACATCAGTATAAGTACATACATCTCCACGTGCCAGTAAATTTTGATATATCTCCAGACTTTAATACAAAAGTCATTATATTACTTATTACCAGACGTGAATGTTAAATGAAGCCATAACCATCTAGAAAGTGTTATGGTAGTATGTACCTACTACCTATATTTGAAGGCGACTGCTCTATGTATATTTGCTTCTATTCTAGCTTTAGCATGAAGTCTTGAGTGAGTCTCATCTCATATTATCCAACAGTAGATTATACGGGGTAATATATACTTCATACTAATTAATACTTCAGGATGAAAGCCATTTTGTAAAACCGGTCACGATTTTACGACTTACGTAACATACTTTACTATACAACATACTGGTATATAATATAGGTACCTACCTAATTTCAAGCCTTTTCATTCCTATTAGTTCTGATGTAAAACGTAGGTATTAACTTAGCTGGTAGGTAGGTATTATATAAGTACGACTCACATTTAAATTGTATCCGTTGGTGATCCAAGACCGCCTACTCAGGATTCCATAAACGTATTTTCTTCTCCACTTTGAAAATAGTCCACCCCCAGTGTTCCGTATCGATCGTCGGCTCACAGTGTGCCGTTCCATTTTCACTTCACACTAAACCTTCAATAGTCAACGTTCACAACAAAACACGATCGGTTCCGTCTGAAGACTTCATAGAACTACTTTTAATTTAAAAAGAATACCGAATCTCGGCCACAACATAATAAATTATAATATTACCTACTTATAACGTAACGAAGCGAGTCCCATAAATTGTATTTCGCGTATCTATCATTTCTAGTTAGCGCAGGAAATGAGGAAACCTCGCAAGAAAGTATGTTACCTACTTGATACAAGCGCGCGGGTAGTTTTGGTTTTCGATTTTTTTTTCCTGAACGTCGTCGTCCTTTGGCAAAGCATGAACAACTAATACCTACTTGGTAGCTCCGGGTATATTGTAACCACAGTATAAATTGTTGTAGGTATGTTTTCTTGTTACGGTATGTTGAAACGAATACTAGCGCGTGCTCTGAATAGCATAGATTTTATTGTTCCTTACAAAAGGTGGACAATGGCTACTCGACATGCCAGGGCGCGCCCCCTATGTTTGTCAGTAGGCATTTTTGTAACCCAAATAGTGAAGGTCGTCTGTGGGAATGAGGATGGAGGCCAAGCAAGATTGCGACTGGGTTGACCATGTCAGACTGGGTCACAGGAGAAACTCATATGTGAGCTCATCTTATATTTAGGTACCTATCCTCCTACTTTTGAAGCATGTTTGCATTTTATGAAACATCCTCAACTACATTATTTTTAGAGTACCTACTACTACATAGGTACCTTCTATCCGTTAGACTCCCTTAAATGACTATCATTTATATGGTACCTACGCATACGTACAATATAATATCAAAATCAAGAGTAAGTCGGATTCGTGCGACTCGAAAAAAAACAGCATTGTTTTGTGATAAATGGTCAAAACCCTCCCTTAAAAAGCTTCACAACAATTCAATGCTATCGTTTACATATCGTACGAATTACAAGCCTCGTCCCGAGCAATTTGGGCTTCACAGTCAGCACTCCACTACGCTCCATTTTGTTTGAGCTTTTCATCATCTATCTAGCCCATGAACTGAACAGCGGTAGTTCATCGGTCGAAGTCTTATTAGAAGTAGTAAAAGCCTTTGATCTTGTTGGAAACGCGGGCCTTGTCATAAAATGGTTTGGATCCAATGCGCCAGCAGTACTCATACATTATTGCATCGTTTCTATTCTACGGGGTCACCAGTTATTTGTATCAGTTGTGAATTATATTAATCTCTTTTTTTTATATACAACTAGGAGACGGAACCAGCAAGTAGCCACCTGATGCACTCTTGCCTATTACAATGCCTTACTGCGTAGGTCAAATCCACAAAGAACATAGCCTACACGGCACAGCACTGCGCCCGTCAACCTGAGGCATATTGATGGTTGACGGGCCTAGGCAAGGTATTGCCAAATAAATACCGTCGTACCATAGGACCTGTGAGGCGCCCGCATCTTATACTTGCTTTATTCTCGTGACTGGTGACCAGGACCTCGAGAAGAGGATGTTAGTCTAGTAAGGCACTCTTTGCGGTCAACAATGCCTTCTCGTCCTCCCTGAGTCCAGTCCATGCTCGTAGGCAGATGCGACGCTAGCTAGATGTTCTGCCAGATTGCCTACTTAAATTATTAAGACTGCTACCCTCCATGTCACAAGAAAGCGCCACTCAAACCGCGACGCCAAGAGATCGAATGTCAACCTGCTGTTAGATACCTTGCAGTGCATATTGATAGATCTCTGACGATGAACACCAAGGCAGAGCGCACGATTTGGCAAACACGTGCGGCTTAGCAGCTTAGGTAGAGCCGCACGAACACTCTCTAAGCCACGATAAAACCAACGTACAAAAGCCAACGTAAAGCCACCAAAAAGGTGCAGATTATCTGCTGAATGAACTCTTTCGAAGCAAAACCAAGCGACTCAGCGGTTGCCGCTACTGAAGTTGATGTCTGAAGTAAGAGCCCGTGCTTGCTTCTTACCCGGACCTCATAAAAACGAAAGAGGTGTTGCATGTTGAAGACCGGGATGATGGAATGATGAGTTTGTCAAATCTGTCAAACAAAACAAGAATGTCAAATTCAAAAACAGACCTAGATGGGTTTCGGATTGTAAAAATTAAGCGAAATTCAAAAAATAAACAAACCAAAATACCACCCAAAGTAATAGAATTTCAGCCAGGAGACATCGATATTGATGTTGTTAAAGTTATTCGGTACATACAATTTTAATTTCACGAGAATTATAATTAAAAATTTTGAGGTTATACCATTATTTTGCTTTTCCTTTTCAGGCGAATAGAGTCTACGGTAGAAGATTTGAGGATATCAGACTATTTGAAACAGTTTTTGGGAACTGTAAGTACCGTCTTGCAAGATAGAACCGTTGTAGAAATCATTTGTTTTGGATTAGGACATATTTCGGAGTGCAACATATCCAGACACCAACTGGCTTTACTGTTGTGTATCAAAGAATCTTATGCTGCTGCCAAGGTTTTCGTTCATGATCCTATTTTCTACAAAAGTGAATGTGAAATTCTTTGTAAGCTTGGAATTGATGTTATTGCAGAAAACAAGGAAGGCAGTTATATAACAGCTGATAACGGAATCACCCTAGCATACTTTCCACACTGCCCCAAACAATTAACAAACAATTTTCTTTGGTGCAACTGGAGCATCAAATTACATAACTGCCTGCTAGTGTGCAATAGTTTCACTGCTTTGATTGATAATCATCCTAGTAGGATTGTGTCTGAATCAGTTCCTTACATTTACAAATTACATCCTCATACTTCTGAAGAAGTCCTTGAAAATAACTTTCAGTTTACTGATATTTTTAATGATACATCCCTGCATAATTTTCCGAAAGACAACTTACCAAAACCTGAATCAGACTTTTGGAATAAGGGTGAAAAACCCTCATATGAAAACAGTGAAGAATTCATAACATCTCTAATGGTAGAAAAGCTGAACATTTAATTTCTTTGAAGGTCAACAATGGCATCAATATCAACCAAACCAGCTCTGGTAACGCTCAGACAGCTACTGTCAGAGTTACGTAAGCAAAGCCCTTCGAAAAAACTAGTGGAAAATCAAATAGCCATGTACATATTGGCACAGTACCGCAAACATCAGACTACTGATCAGCAGTTGTGCAAAGCAATCGATGAAATGCACTATAAAGCAAGAACCTACTGCAACTATCTTGAGAACTCGAGGGTTTACAAGGAAATCAATGTGGAGTTCAAGGGAAAGGGTGAAAGGTCTATTGAGGAAACTGCAAACATGGTTGGGTTCAAATTACCCCATGATCCAAAATAAATATAAAGTATTCAATCACAATCCCATAATGAAATTATACAAGATACCTAGTGATAATAGAAACAAAATTGTAGTTTAGTTAATGGTAACATTGTAAAATCAATGTATATTGTGGTATTTAAAATAAGAATATATATGTTGTGCATATGTATCTATTAATGAAGCAGTTGTTCTAACATAATTTGTTTTTTTACTGTATCTATTCTCAAAATAAATTTAATCAGCACCACCCATTTTCCCACCTGTTCCACTAAATAAATGACCTTGTTTTGATTGATAAGTATTGTTTACTTTTTTCCTTATTATATGAGTATTACTTGAAAAAGTATAACTCACATAATAAGAAACTTGAGAAATCTACATTAAGACTGGTCACCTGCACAAAATGTATAACTTCATAATTTTCTAAATGGTTTGATAATATCTGGTATCTACTTAATAAGGTAGGTTACCTATACAAGTGTGATATATCTGCAAGGCCTGAATACAATAGTTATAACATAATTTACCAGAAGTGAAAATAACTTTTATATTCACGTCTGGTAAATTCAATTAACCTTTATAAAAAAAAATGTTATCAATAATTGTACACAGTCAGGTCATAAGTATTGTCACACAGTAAAAACTTTTCTTTTAGAATGCTGGCCACAAAAAAGTTTATTGAATTCGAATTTCGAATTGTTCATGAAAATAAAAATGTGTACTATTTAGAATTTTACTCATTTTTAAATATGGAGTGGACGCTTAAAGAAGACCGTGTTGCAGTTATTGCGTTGCATCGTTGCGGTTACGCGCCAATTCAAATTTTTGACATACTGTAAAATTTGAATATAACCAAAAGATTCGTTTATTGTACCATTAAACGATACAATGAAGACTCTAGTGTAGATGACAGGTCAAGAAGTGGTCGCCCTCGGTCTGTTAGGACTCCAGCAGTGATAAAAGCTGTGAAGGCGCGAATTCAAAGAAATCCCAAACGTAAGCAGAAACTGTTGGCCCTTCAGATGGGGTTAAGCAGAACCACGGTGAAAAGGGTGTTAAATGAAGACTTAGGGCTTCGGGCATATCGAAGAAAAACAGGACATCGTTTAAATGCTCGTCTAATGGACCTGAGACTGAAGAGATGCCGCGCTTTGTTGAAGCGGTACGCGGGAAAAAATATCGGGAAATTCTTTTTTCGGATGAAAAAAATTTTACCGTAGAAGAGAGCTACAACAAACAAAATGATAAGGTGTACGCACACAGTAGCGAAGAAGCGAGCAACCGTATTCCGCGTGTCCAACGAGGTCATTTTCCATCCTCGCTCATGGTATGGTTGGGAGTTTCTTATTGGGGCTTAACAGAGGTAAATTTTTGTGAGAAAGGTGTAAAAACGAATGCAGTTGTATATCAAAATACAGTCCTGACGAACCTCGTGGAACCTGTTTCTCATACCATGTTCAATAACAGGCACTGGGTATTCCAACAAGATTCGGCGCCAGATCATAGAGCGAAGAGCACACAAGACTGGCTGGCGGCGCGTGAAATCGACTTCATCCGGCACGAAGACTGGCCCTCCTCCAGTCCAGATTTGAGTCCGTTAGATTACAAGATATGGCAACACTTGGAGGAAAAGGCGTGCTCAAAGCCTCATCCTAATTTGGAGTCACTCAAGACATCCTTGATTAAGGCAGCCGCCGATATTGACATGGACCTCGTTCGTGCTGCGATAGACGACTGGCCGCGCAGATTGAAGGACTGTATTCAAAATCACGGATGTCATTTTGAATAAACTTTATTGTCATAAGAATCTATGTTTCGTTAAGTTCATTTTGGTATATAAATGGTTACATAATGAATAAACTTGTTTCAATTATTTTATATTAAACTTGTGACAGAATTTATGACCTGACTGTGTATAAATAAAACTGTCAAAAACTTTTACAATAAAATTTAATAAAACATGTACATACTTATAAAACAGTGTTATACCTAAACATAGGTAATGAAATAGGAATGGTTTTTTGACGGGAACACAAAAATTATTTTAATCAGAAAAATACCCTGTAATACATAATTTTGAATAACAACACTCCTCAACAAACTGAGGAACTGGCTATCTTACCTCTGAATACCGGTACACAACATTTTTTTTTAAGAATTGTTATTATGGCGACAGAATTAGGTAAGATGGTGGTAGCTAGCCAGGCGGACTTAAACAAAATACTACCACTAACCAAACCAAGCACAATATTGCCCCCCTGGGGATCGAACCCGGGACCTCTGGATCTGAAATTGGTGGGTTGAACCACTAGACCACAGAGGCGGTTAAAACTAAATATAAGCATACCTGGGTAGTTGGTACCTAATTAATTTGTTTTAGAGTTCCGTAACTAGAGGTCACAACTGGACTCTGTTACCCGTCCCTCGCGTCTGTCCGTCAACATTATTTTTTAATGGTAATAAAAAAATTATGCGATTCAAGATTCGTTGTGTTTTGCCCTAAAATGGTGAGCACCTGGCCGGTTTTATTGATAATCTCATATTATTGAGTGTACTCCTTTTCAATTAGCTTAGCAATGGTCTGGAGTTGCATGTTGCTGGTGCCTTCGTAGATGGTTCCGATCTTGGCGTCACGGAAATACTTCTCTTGTGGGAAATCGCGGGTGAAACCTACTCCACCCATAAAGTCTATGCACTTAGATGTAAGGGTCTGGGCGATTTCTGAAAAGGAACAAATAGATAGGTTGTAATGAAACTGTAATATCCAATATTACAATATTAATAGTCCAATTTAATGTCTACCTTTTATACATTTTTACATAATTTCACAGCTCAGTGGTAGCTGTGCCTTCTGCGCTGTAGATACTTACTCAAAATAAGACACGTTTATTCAGCACCAAACTAATTACTCTCAAACACTACAAGACTACTTAGTTATACTACCGAAACACTAAACACTTTAATCGCACTCAAATACTTATCACTTGATGTTAACTCGCTGTATCGTAATCAAATACTGCCTTGCTTCCGAATCGCGCGTCAATTTATATCCAACTTTATCGAAAGTTCTAGTAAGCGCGCGAATGGTCGCGCCGCTAACTGTTGCGTAATCTGGCACATAAATCATCCTTATGTGTTATTGATAAACAAGTTGTTATTGTCTTATTTTCTCGGAAGTATGCGAAGGCTCGCGAATATTCTCGACTTTTCTGACTGGCGTAACAGTATGTTATGTTTGATGTTAATATGTTTTTTATGCTTATATATTTTTTTTATCACACAAATGTTGTCCTGGTGTGGAATCGAACCCACAGCCTACAGATCAGAAGGCAGAGCTACTTACAACTGAGCTATGAGGCTTGTTAATGAAGGTGGAAGCGCACTTCACCCGGAATCCTCAACAACTTGAGGAACTGGCTATCTTACCTCTAAATGCTGGACACAACAATTTTAGAATAGTTGCTAGGCGACATAATTAGGTACTTAAGATGGTTGTAGCTGGCCAGGCGGACAAAGTCCTACCACCGACCAAGAAATGTTAAAACTTATTTAGATAATTAGCTCACCTGAAGCAAAGTATTTGGCCATCGCAGCCTCCTTTACAAAGTTATGTCCATTCTCTTTAAGGCGAGCCGCGTTGTAAGTGAGCAGTCTCGCTGCTTCCAATTGAGTTGAAAGATGTGCAATTTGGTAGCTAATACCCTGAAATTAAAAGAGCAGAGAGTGGGAAACCCGTGCAACCGTCAATAAATAAATAATAAAATAAATGAAAAGCTAAAATATCCACATAAATACAAGAAATATACATAATACTTTAATAAAATAACTAATCTATGTTTAAATTTTATGTGGACCCTGGGCGGTAAAAGCCTCCTCCATGGATCTCCAGCTATCTCTGTCTTTATTTTAGCCCAATATCCTTTTAACGACATCTTTTACTTTTGTTTGTTTTCTTATCTATATTTTTTACTCGGTGTTTGAGTTTGATACATAACCGTCGTAGCAACCATCAATTAAGTTTTTAAAGTCTCGATCGCTGAGCAAAGCTAAGAGCTATGTAGGTAAACCTACCTGATTTTCATAGATCTTCCTGCCAAACTGCTTCCTTTCCAGCGTGTATGGAATAGTAGCGTCCATGCAACCTTGGCAGAGGCCGATCATCTGTGCTGCGATGCCAATACGACCCTCGTTCAAGAAACCTGCAGCGTATTTGTACCTTTGGAGCGAAATGAATGAATGAATGAATGAAAATACTTTATTGCTCACCTTAAAAATAGAACTGGAAAAACGATTGTTAGCCTATTTTCTTTCTTTCATCGTGTGGGCAATGACCAATGTTTATATTACCTACCTGTGTAGCCTCTGAAACTTGAATATTTATAGAATGTAAAGTACTTAGGTACCTAGTAACTACATAGAATATTCTGATATGCAAGAATTTTGAGCAATTTAATTGTTTAGGAAAACCTGCTATTGGCTGTATAACATAGACTATAATAATAATAATAATAAATTTATGTTTATCTTTCTCACAAATAGGTTCTAAGTAATACAAGATAAACAAGCTATGAAAAAGCATTGTAGTGCCCTGTTTTGTGAGAGTCTGGTGCCTGAAATCGTTTTTTTTTAACTATAGTACAGGTCTCCAGGATAATTGACACTCTGTTATATGAATTGCTGTTGTTTTTCTAATAAAATAAAACATCACCCATCACAACATAACACATAAACCCGGTAGACTTTACGAGCAGCCGTCATAGGCGCTGTCAGGTTCTATAATGACCACTAGGTACATACTGAAGTGCCGGTGACTTAGCGTTTTCTCCGAAGCACGGATTCATATTGCTTATTGGATAGTAAGGATGATTCAAGCAATGTCATACCTAAGTCCTAACAAAATTGGAATCAATCATCACAACACAAAGATGTACCGACCACACGAGATTTGAACCCACGTCGACTAAACCACGGATATCAAGAAACAGAGAAGGCTAAATGTTATTTGAAAAATAACAAAATGATATAGAAGGATAAACATAAAAATGAAAATGTTTATTCCATTTTTATATTATCCTGTAGAGGTGTATTACGTAACATGAAATATAGCAAAGATATACATAAAAGTTAGGCTAGATACCTATTTACCTAGGGTAGGACGCATATCACTTTATTGATTCGGCTGTATATTTGATATCTTACGATTGAACTTCAAAATAGTCGCACTAATCCTGTTGTTTGACTTATTGTCGTTATCTTATTTTTGTTGTTTTATCTACAGTCAAAACTTATCTACAGTAGGTACCTACTTAGGTGTTTGTATTATGTTTGCTGTTAAACATTATATATCTGGGGTTATTTGAGTCGGTTATTAAGGTTCAACGAGAAAGAGCTGTGTGAGTAGGTGTGGGTCCGCCTTTCGGAGGTTGTGGGTTCAAATCCAGTCGTGCACTAATGGACTTTTCGGTTTTTCGGAAAACTCTGTGCGCATTAAACTGAACCACCCCTTAGTACGTGATCCTTATAAGATCCACGCCTACTCTCCACTCCTCAATCTGTGACACTTTTGTGACACACATGTGTGATATTTTGTGTAGGTATGTGAAAAGTATTATTGTATTTTTGACCATTTATGTTTACTTAATCAAAACTGATATGTATGTAAGTGTCTGAATTAATAAACGTATTTAATTTAATTTCAACTAAATTCAAAAGAAACAATAATGAATTAAATTTCTTTGCAAAATGTCGCCGTAACCGAAACCGGTTAGGAGGGCTATAAATGTAAGATCCACGCCCACGCTCCGAGTCGTAATCATAAGTCCGGTTATTTTAAAAGTTATAAATCTTGGATGGGGCAAAAGTCGTGAGTCTGAAAATTTTAAATAAGTACTGAAACGTTGAATACCCGTGTCCATATTCTCCAAGGATGCTGGACTCGTGGACCTTGACGTTGTCGAAGTGGACCATACAAGTGCCCGAAGCGCGGATGCCTAGCTTGTTCTCAGGTTTCGCGACGGTTAATCCCGGAGTGTCTCGCTCTACTATGAAGCAGGTTATACCTCTATAGCCCTGAAATTACATCAGGTATAAATGAATAATCTAGGTTAGGTTGGTACCTACTTAAAAATAGCTCAGACCCCTTCTTCTGTACAAACAACAAAGTTCAAACATGGTGTGATTATAATGCTTACTACCGACCTATAGGTGGGTCAGTAGGTATGTATCTACTTACTAGGTAGGTACTAGGTATTATGTACTACCATGAACCAAATACCTAGGAATATACATAACTATTATACCTAGATATGGTATAATAGTTATGTATTACCTAGATATGGTATAAAAGTTATGACCTACGAGCGAGACATATTATCAAATGTGGGCGTGGCCGTGCGCTCACACGCGCGAAGACGAAGCGGTAAAATTCGAGTTTGAGCTGATCTAATGTAGGCTCTTAGGACACGATTGGTCATACAGAATAAGGGTTCAGTACGATTTTTTAGGATAATTTTGAAACGTAGGTATTGTAGCGAATAATAAACCGTGGGCATGTACCGAACGTAAGTTTGGACGTGCCTCTCTCAATCAATTCATTCATTTTCCATTCATCATATTCACGCTCTGAGTAGTGATCACAGGCGAATCCTCGAATGGGAAAAAGTCGTGAGTCTCTTTTTTTTAAACTTAAAATCTTTCATCTGTTCGGATTCGCGATCATACCCACCAATCTATTCTTTACTATACAGGAAGATTTATCGGATCGAATTCGAAAGCTTCCGATGGAGATTCCGAAAGCGCAAATCCTAACTCCGTAGGTATGAAATAAAAAAGAATGCATGGACAGAAGATTTTTAGTAAATGTTTGAGAATTGCGTTGAAGTTTATTCCGTAAAAGTGATGTTTCTGTTCCGAAATCTTTCCGTGTGTTTAAGCAAAGTTGTTTGCACATATGACATTTTGAAGATGCAATCGTATAGGGATAATCTGTGTCTGTAGTGACTTAAATTGGATCTAGATTTTTATTATTTTTGGAAAGACACCACAGACACTTTGAAACGGATGTGCTATTTTGAAATGTTCAACGTTAAACTGCGGTTTTTTATGAATGGGCAAGATTGGGCAAGGTCGAGGTCTACGACGGAGCGACCTTTCCCAGGAAGGACTTGCTCTCCCGCGCCATGACAAGTAGGTACACTGGAGATTGAAAATCAGCGGTAGGTAGGCTAGGTACCTAGTCCGGGGCTTTCGTTAACTTGGCTGATAACAGAACCCAGATTTACCTTGGAAGGATCAGCATTAGCCATAACAAGAAACACTCCAGCCACGTCGGAGTTAGAGATCCACATTTTGGAGCCATTGATGATGAAGTGCTCTCCATCCTTTTTAGCGACTGTCTTCAAAGAAAAGGCGTCCGATCCCGCTGTTGGTTCTGTTAGGCAGAAACTGCCGGCCTGGAAATGTTTATCTAGTTGTTACAAAACTCATAAGTATTATGTATAAGTATAATTGGGTCGTCACAAAACAACTTAATTCGATTCAATTGAGTAATTATTAATAGGTTCCTATATTTTACACAACGCTATCTAGCACCAAGCAAAGCAATGCTTGTTATGGGTACCTACTATGGAACTAAGAATAACTAAATAAATATTACAGAACATTAATTTATAGATAGATAGATAGATAACATTTATTAACTTAATATAGCACACTACACAACATCACAAAACGATAAAAACATAGTAGGTAAGTACAAACATATTTTATGGTAAAAAACAACAATATTTTAAGCAACAGGAAATATGAAACACATAACGGTAAATTTCACATAGCGCCCTCTAGTCCTTATCTAAGAATGTCCTCATCATCATCTTTATGTCCTTACCTCCGCCCTCGGCAGGGTCGGCACATAGATAGAAGTTAATGGAAGAGAAGAACTCTCTTCCATTAACTTCTACAAACCGTCAGCTTATCATCCACTCCATTCACAGGTGTGACGACACACCCTAAATACGCAATCCATCCCTCTATTTTTGTTTTTTGTCGCCATAACAACAATTCTGAAATTGTTGTGTTCCGTCATTTAGAGGTAAGATAGCCAGTTCCTTAGTTCTAAGGATTCCGGGTGAAGTGCGTCTCCACCTTCGGCCTTATCTCAACTTGTGGGATGAAAGCCAAGCGCTTCCCCATAGTACAATAAATGAAAAAAAAAATCGGGCTTCCACATTCCATAAAACATTCCTTGCATCGTTTGTTAAGCACTGTAATGTATAAATCAAATCCTTATCTAGTCATCAAGCAAAGTTAACTGTTCAGAGTTGGCTGTTAACACTCACATATGAAGATACCTACTGAACAGTTAATTCACATAGATGTGTAAAACCTTTTTCTGCATTAACTTTGTGTATATTTAATTTGTAACTACCTGTTTTTCTCTTTTTTATTTTACTTTATTATAAGTCAACGAGGTGTAGATATAATAAATTGTCAATCGTTTGCTGGTCCTCGCGATACGGGCTTAGCCTAGTGTGAGGATCAACAGATAATATTTGTTTGTCAATCCTCTAAACATAAACACTCCTGTTAAGTATGAAATAATTTATTACTATGTCTTAAGCTCTCAGATGTTCATGTAGCAATAAATATATTTTGATTTTTTTTCATTATTCATCGTGACTTTCGACCTTATAAATACTTTTTAACACCTCCCACACACAGAACACCCAAACACAGAAGCTAACCTATTCTAGTTTTGTGCATACTTACATATTCAGTGCTAAGTTTCGTCAGATACTTCTGTTTCTGTTCTTCAGTACCTAGTTTCATGAACAGTGAGTTGACAAGGGTGTTGTGTATGTCTACATACGCAGCCACTGCAGGGTCTACTCGGGATAGCTCTTCTACTACCAGCATCATGGTGAGGAACCCGCATCCAGAGCCGCTGTAGGCCTCGGGAGTTTCAATGCCCATCAGCTGCAAATTGTTTGAAGAAAAGAATCTGTTACTAATAATCTGTTAGATTTAAAATTTCAAGTGGGCGTGGATGGCCAAATCCTAAATAATATCAATTACTACTATAATATTTTAAAGTGATAACAAAAAAATGCTAATAGGATCTTTAGATGTACCTATTTATTTGCCATGATTTTGAACAATTAATTTTAAAATGTTAGAAGTATAAAATAGTTCTATAGTCTGTCCAATTTCTTATCATGTGGGGTCGCATATAGTAATTGCCTACTCATTTTTAACAAAATATATTAGGTAAGTATACTTACATGAATTGTATTTTCTTAAAAATGAGCCCTTGCCCTTACTTTGTCGTTTGACATTATCCACCCCTCAGAATTTGATCCTTTTTTACAACATCAATTGGTTAGATTTCCGGCGAGGAAAATTATATCAAAAATCAAATGGTGCAAATTTTTTTTTCTTCAAAATCGATTTCGATAATTCTTTAAGCGTTTTCGGTACCTATAGCTTGTAGTTAAGGATTTGGCCAACCAAGCCCACTTAAAAAATTCAGTGGTTGGTACACAAATTTATTATTGTATATTTTTAATATAATTCGTTATTTCAGTATACTCGAGACTTTATTAGAACATTGTGAAACAAACCCTAAATAATTTTAGATGAGCTCTTTAACTTACACCATTGTCGAAGAGCAATTGTCTAACGCCCTCGTCGATTTTGTGTTCATCTTCCATTTTCTTGACCAGCGGGCCAATTTGTTCCGTCGCCAATTTCCTGACTGTTAAGTGAAAATCAAGTAAAGTGCTAATCTCTCAATTTATAGGGCAGAAGTGTTTTGTTACGAGGGACGCCTTTTAAGTTCTATCGTTCATGTAAACTACTTTCAAACTATGGTAACTAGGTAGCTATGTAGTTAATAATAATAATAAATTACAGGACATCAATTTCACACATCGCAATCTAGCTCCAAACTAATTATAGCTTGAAATATGGGAACTAGATTATGGATAGAATACTTGAATACTTCTTTTTTTGTAAGTACATAGGTACTTAACATACAATATAACACCCAAACACAGAACAAACATCTATAATTTTTCATCACACAAATGTTTGTCCTGGGTGGGAATCGAACCCACAACCTACAGCGCAGAAGGCAGAGTTACTACCAACTGAGTTACGAGGCTTGTTTACCAGCAATTTTGAATTTCTAACTGTTGTAATTTTACCGTGTGTTTGATTTAGAATTTACAAATAATTAAAAGTAGGTTGTATGATTAATGCAATTGTTCAGTCACAGCGTCGTTTTGAATCTGGCAGGTCACGTACGAAAATGAATCTTACTTAGAAAAATGTCTGTAGGTACAATAACTTTCTACAACCGAAGAAGAGGCCTAACACGGCTTCAGTGTTTCGAAGAGCCATCATCTCTGTTCCGTGTTGAAGCCCCATGTCTGCGGATTATCGAAATCTGGTATTTAGAATTCCAGTGTGACATACTAGTCTTAGTGACAAATCTCATAAATCCGCCTTCTCTGAAGATAAAACCGTTGCAGTGAGACAATTAATTCTTGAAGATCGTCATCTGACATATAGAGAGTTAGAGGCGTTATTAGACATCTCAGGGACAACCATTCAGAAGAGATTACATGAGGCCCTTTGTGTGAGAAAGCTTATTTGCCGTTTGATCGCAAGTATTTGCTTTCCGACGATCACAAGGCAGCCTGTGCCAGATGGTTTCAGTAATTGAAGCGGGAAATCCTTTAAATTCTTGACCATTGTCCATACAGTCCTGACAAGCCTCCTTTCTTTCTATTTCCTAAAATTAAGAAAAATCTTCGTGGTCAAAGGTTCCACTCCCGTGAAGAAAAAAATACCATAGGTTATAGCTGTGTCTTTTTCTTCAAACGAAAGGCACGCCATGTAGGTACCTACTCCTACAATAAATAACTGGCAAGGCTTGAATAACGGTCATCAACCTTAGTTTGCTTATCTAGGCAGTGGTTTGTTACGTAATGAATTGCAATGCATGCATAGGTATACCAGCGCGTTGTGTTTACTTCCTTGTAATCGTGGGTATTTGGTACCGTCATCGAAACATATCTGTCAGAGTAGGTACATAGGTTTGACTGACTGACGCTATAGCCGACTCTACAAAATTTGCAGGGTATTAATCATGGCCTTTGAGATGACACAGATGATTGATTTGTAGCTGTACCGATTACTATAGGTAGAACATTGGTGTCTGGGTCAAAAATGTGTGGTTTTGTGTTGTGTCAACTTCTCCACCAATATTCTTAGAGGTCTGACGATGTAGATAATCTCAGAATATAAAAAGCAAAGCCTGTATTACGATATATCTAATAATAAAATTTACTATTGATACTACATATCTAATAAATAGTATTAAATATAAACAATAGAACTCGTAATATAGAGGCCCATGACAATCAGGATAATAATTTTCACACAATCTAGAGCGCTAGAATCTAGCCCTAAACTAAGCATAGCAATATGGGAACTAGATTAGGTACGGATACTATACTTAAATACTTTTTTTAAATACATAGATACTAGGTATACAATACCTACAATACAACAACCAAACATTCGTTGAACTGTTTAGTTTTAAATCAATACAAGACGGGTCACAGCTTAGGTAATAATAGTTTGAAATAGCAATTGATAGGTATTATACCTGTCAATTAATTACTATTTCAAACTATTATTAGTCCGTGTGGCCGTAATTACCATTTAAGGCCTTTCAGGTTAGCACAACGTAGTATCACTTTACATTCGCTTTGAAATGGAAAGCCGTAATTACCAAATCATGAAATAGACCCGTAAGGAAAAAAAAAAGGAAAAAAAAATGTTCCTATCCACCTAATTAGATAAATTATCAACTAAGTACTCATTGCTCAGGTATTTATCCATCCAAATATTTAAGAAAATTATTGTTGTTTATAAAACATAAACACATTATGTTCAGATTATAATTAGTACTTAGTACCTAAGTAAAAAGTGATTAAGTTAAATATTAATGACTGATGGATTTAAAAAAAAAATATAACTTTTCTAGATTTACTTACGACGGAAAAGCGCTTGGTCTTTATCTCACCTGGTAACAAGTTAAGATAGAGCTGAAGGTGGAAGGGCACTTCACCCGGAACCCTCCACAAACTGAGGAACTGGCCTCTGAGAATCTTACCTCTAAGTCCCGGAACACAACAATTTAAGAATTGTTATTATGGCGACAGATTTAGGTAAGATGGTGGTAGATAGCCAGGCGGACTCAAACAAAGTCCTACCACCAAAACCAAGCACAATATATTGTACTCCTCATGGGGATCGAACCCGGGATCTCTGGTTCTGAAATCGGTGGTTTGAACCACTAGACATAAACAGCCGTAAAATACCTACGTCTGGACTCAAGTCATAAAACATTATATTTAATAAGTAGCTCAGGGTATGTAAGTAGGTTTCGGTAGCATTTATAATTGAACGTGTGCAAACATTTTCTCTGCACCTTTTCTATCGCAAAGATGTACCTACTTGTTGTAGAGAGGGTTCCATACAGGGACAGCATATGGCTTGAAGGACTTAAAGTTTTAAGTAAGACTTTAACTCATGACTTTGTGCTTTTATTTAAAAATATAAGCCTTACAAACTTTGTTTAGGTTAGTTTTCTGGCGAAAAAGTTTTAACCACTCGACCGATAAATATGCAGAGTTTTATTCACATTGTAAATTAATAAATAAGTAATAGGATTCAAAAGAAAGCTATTTAATTTCTTACGTATTATGAAATAAGTTTCAATAACAAAAAACATTAAGTAAATAGCAGCCCTTCATTTTAGACAAAACCTCAATTATCTCGAAATCTACTTTGACGAAGTTACGACTTTTCTTCGTATGACGGCAGTATTATAGCTATCCGGTCGGCTCATCATAAGATCTTTCTTATCTCCTTTTTATTTTTCTTATCAAAACCCTCTTGTAATTTATATTGAGCATTGTTTATCTGTGTTGTTGCCAAGTAGGTATTTAGTCAATGTTATCGGAGCATAATATAGAGCGATAATTTGTTAAGAAATGCTCGAGGGTGATATGGTCCGTGTGACAACGCTGGTTCATCTGTTATACCTAGCTAGGTACCTACATATTCTTGCCTTCATGTAGGGTTATTGTGATAATTTTTAGGAAGTTTGGTATATTATGTATGTATCCTAATAGGTAGGTACCTGTTATGTGGTATAGATACATCGGTGACTATGGGCTAAGCAAAATATGTCGGTAAGTACCTACCTTTATCTAATGTTTTTGGTTTTGACCAGACCATTGGCTCTTTTTTTTAATAATGTAAGTATAAATACAATTACAGGACATTAATAAAATAAAAATTTGGGCCATGTTTTTAAATAGATATAGGTACCTACCTATATACTTAGTAAGTTGTATACTATATAAGTTGGAGGTAGGCTTTTTTTTATTCATAACTAAACTAAATATAAGCAATTAATTAGTGATAACTATGTTCATAGCTGGTAAATAGGTATTAGGTTACCTACTTAACTCAACATTCAGAACTAAGTATGTAGATATGTCTCCAAGGTCAGCCATATTCCTGTAGATATACCGGTGTTTTAAGGTGGTTGTAGCGGCACCTAGATGAGTGTGTTTTCTTTCAAAGATAGAGACCTACCTATGTACTAAATTAGAAGCACTGAACACAGCTTTGGGCAAACATAAAAAAATAAGTAGAAAGTATAGTAGTAGGTACCTATATTGTTATTCATTGTTAAATAACTTCAAATAATATACTTAGTACCTACCTAATTTAATATAAGTTATTTAATAACCAAGACTACCTAGCTGAATAGGCTAATTATATGAATGTATTTAGGTAGTTAGTTATAATCTGGGTTAGGCATATTATTAAAACAATGAAAATGGTGTATAAAATAGGTACCTACCTACCTACCTAGCTACGTTTTGAAATGTCTACTTACTTGTTTCCCGCATGGTCAGTTCATCTTCTGTCAGCATGGTCAAAGGTCTAGGACCAGCCTCCGAGCTATAGTTCTTGTTTGGCTGGGCGGCGGCAACGGGGGCTCGCCATTGCTCAACAATCTGCAAAGCCACGTACACCAAAATAGCGTTAGAGCATTTATTTTAATGAATTGACTGAAGATCTACTTGTACAAATTAATAATTGCGCACTCGCACCTTTTTGCAAATTATGCGACGTAGCGGCAACATTGCTAGTTCTAATTGTAAATCAAGTGACCCAGCCGCGCTTGCGCATCAACGTTGGCTGACTGGTCTGTCCTGTCCTGGCATTCTGTTTTCGTAAAGTTCTGTTATCTCACTCGCACTGAGATAACGAGTTCGGGCCAAATGGTGATGAATACATAGCATGCGATTACGAATTTATTCAGATGACCTTGGTATATTATGCTATCGTGCTATACCTGTACATACTAACACTAATAGTAAGTTACTACATAATTAATGCTTTCCTCTTATTATCTACAAACTAAATGTCAACATTTGCTAAAAATTCTACCCACATCCACAAACTCACTTGTCTAGGTACCTATTTAACTTAACTACCTTTAAATAACTATTTAGATCCAAATAACTTAAAAACTTCAAAAATATTAAATAGTTATAGCAATAAACTCCAATCTTTCCTTGATTTGAGGGTGAGAGTGTGTCTACACACAATTATTTATTTACTTAGTTAGAACATGCACCAATGCTCTGATTCGAGAAAGGTTTTTCAAAGGTAACAATGTACCTACGTAATAGATAAGTCAATAAATTGTACCTACTTCTGTAAACCTTTATGTAATCAATAAATGTTATTATTATTATACTGATGATGTTTAGAGCTTTGCGAGGTCTTTAAGTAGTTACATTTATTCTACACAACACGGAGATGAATCAAAAAGAAAATCTGAGAGGTACCTACCTGTAATAAAATGATACATCGCTGAGAGTAGGATAAATATCCCTACGCTACTGCACTGTATTGCGCTCATAAGCTAAGGTTTCTGTCGGTCGTCAGCAACCTATCGGAACAGAGCGATGCAGCTTGGCGGGAGAAATAGGTTTGTTAAAAAAGGAACCTCTTTTTTTATTTAACTGGAGACGGAACAAGCAAGCAGCCCCGTTTGGAAGGAGCTTTTCTAATTATTATAAGATGCTACCTATGAAATCAAGTTGGGTTTCATGGGCTACAATTTTATTTGCGAGAAACCTAAAATAAAAAATATGTGCATGTCTCCAGCTTGCACAGAACGAATCTGTAATTTCTAAATATGTCAATATTTGGTTCAATCTGAAAATCTAGTTTAAAATTTAGATTCCAATCAAACTTCGTAGATACAAGCCTAAGTAGGTAGTTGTGTAAGCCAGGGACAGGGTCTACAGCTTGCACATGTTGTCATAATTATCAATAAACCCATCAATATCAGTCACTTTCTAAAGGTGTAAACCATCGGTGTAAACTTACATACGTTTCTATGCTATGGCTCATGATCATAGACATTACTAAATTTTAATGTTACAGACAGAACTGTTCTTATTTTTAAACAGATACATAGAGTTCAAAATTGTTTTTAACTGTGACCTGCACCAAGCGGCAACGTAACGTAAGGACGATTTTCTCTAGTCAATTTGATTTTATTTGCAGGAAAAAGTTCCGTTCCACATAAATGCAATCAAAATCTACGAAGAGTAATTTTCTCTTAGGTGCTGTCGTAAAAAGTGGAATGGAACGTTATAGACAATGTAAGGTGCGTTCGAAACTTAACATGTTCTAATGCGGAAATAAATTTCTATCTAGAGAAATATAATAACTTACAGCTATGGCTTTCTCTAAGAATGAACTTTGCGATTTCATAGATAACGAAAAATCACGCTTTTTTTGGCCCGTCAGTTACACCCACCAGAAACACTCAGATCCAATTTGGCCATCCTTTTTTGATTAATCCCACTCACTAAAGTAAAATATTCGGGTTTTTGAGAATAAAATATTTCAAAAATGCGCGTTCCAGTTGAACCGTGCAGTAAAAAAGACTTGCATCAACTTTGGATCACCTTCCTTTTGGAAGATGGAAGGATGAAACCCAGAGACCGTAAAATATTTCACCAATATAAGCCAGGGTAGGTCCCATACCCGCAGTTTAAATAAAGCTGCAAACGACCCGATAGAACGATAAATTTTGACGGTTTTAGGTTTCATCTGACATTGACACCCGGAAGTTGGTGCCGCACGGTTGGTAATCATTTTCTAGAACCATGTAGAACCTACCAAAATGTTGCTAGCTGTATTTATATTTCACAAATAGTGGTGAAAATAAACACTTAAGGATGCCATTATATCAGACTCAAAGGTTATTGCGATAGGCGGATGTTTGTTTGCACATATCATACGTAGGTTCACATACTGATGCGTTCTTTGTTGCTCTTTCAGGTCAAACTACTGTCTTGATATTATTGAGTGGAAACCATTACATATAGATGTAATGTTGCTTTTGACCAAGAATAACATGATGGCTACTTCTGACCCGTATTTCTATTCGTGTGCGATAGGAATATTATGTTATATAACGCACACTGACTGACACAGTGCTTCACCACTTTCTGTCACAGAAATTGGCTGCAGATAAGAATTTCAAAACCCTCCCATATAAGTTTCACTTCAAAATTGCTAAACCCATTGGAAAAAACAACATTATCGTCGTGCCATGATCGTGACATAGAATAGAACCTTCAAAATCTGGAATTTTTCTATCCTAATATGGCATCACTGCAACTGTCAGCTGTCTCAATCTCCTCAACTCAAGGCAAGGCAGGCATGCATGGCATACATGTGTGATGAATTTGATTTTCGATTCGAGGGCTATCGTTGGTTTACTGCGCGCATTCTTTAAGAAAAGTGAATTGGATTGCAAATAAATAGTTTCTTAAAAAGAAGTTCGCTTTAACTTGTGTATTTATCAATAGAGTACCTAACAGGTCCTTAGTCCCTGCAGTTCCCCTTGTTTGTGCTGTGATCGTGATCAATTTGTCAGTCATCCAGTGTCGTGTAGTTTCTAGACCTTGCATCTAGTACGATGGCTAAATGGGGTGAAGGCGACCCTCGGTGGATAGTGGAGGAGAGACCAGATGCCACAAATGTCAATAACTGGCATTGGACGGAAAAAAACGCTGGACCCTGGTCGAAAGACCGTCTCAAAGAATTACTCACCGGTTTGTTAATCGAACAAAACGGAATAGATTGCAAAGTGTCTGAGGTAGAGAAGATTGAAGGCGAAGCTACAGCTAATAATAGGAAAGGAAAGCTAATATTTTTTTATGAGTGGGACATCAAGTTGAAATGGGAGGGCTCACTACCTGGTGGTAGTGAAACTGTGAAAGGGGAGGTCCATATCCCTAATTTGTCAGAAGAGAATGATCTCAGTGAAGTTGATGTAAGTAAATTGAATAATTACCATCAATAATTATATAATAATATCATATTAATGAATGCAATAGCATAAAAAATACATGATTCTGCCACACAGTCCTCTAAATCAGTGTTTATAGTGTTTAGTGTAATTGAATTTACCTTTCAGGGTTGAAATTTGATGTTTTTTTGACTAACCTGTTGTAATAAAAATAACATAGTAGGTGCCACCAATAAAACATTGTATACCAACTTCATAATCCATGATTCAGGTCTACTTGAAGCTAAATAAATGTCAGCACTTGCATCCATACAATTTCAATGATGATTTATAATAATAGTCAAAAGAATTGAGAACACCGGTCATATACAGCTAGGTAACCCAAATAAATAAATAAGTATTACATGCAGGACATTAATTTCACACATCCCCATCTAGTCCCAAACTTAGCAAAGCTTCTAATACAGCAACTAGATTACAGATGTACTACATATATACCTTTTTTTGTTTTGTAAATACATACTTATCATACAACAATGTTTCAAATGTGTAGGCAATGGCTTTTTGGCTCCAAAATCCTAAAAACTAATCTGTGCCTTGAATGTATAAAAGCAATTAAGATTCATGTTGCATGTAAGATAACTCTTCATGCTGATAATAAAAGGATTGCAGATAATGTTCTGAATACCATAGTCATCATGGTCTCCGCATACTACTGGCACAAACTATCTACCTTGGTACCAAAGTTCAAGTTGATAGTTCTGGTAGTTTTGGCTGTAGAGGTAGACACATATGCATAGACAACTAAGTCTTGCCATAAGGGCTCTATGTAACCACTTCCGAGGTTTAGAACCCTTAAAATAAGTACTATATTGCATACATAATTCTCATTTTCATTTATAACTATTTGACGGTTGACAGATGACGGTTACTATAAAGGGTAGTGGTGATGAGGCCCAGAGAATCAAAGCCTTCATGCACAATCATGGCCGTGGTGAGATTCGTAAACAACTGGCAGAATATCTCCGCAGTCTCAAAGAAGAATTCTCTAAAGGTAAAAAGATTGCATACTTTTACTGTTCATGATGAATTTCAACAATTACGTTTCTATTTTATCAAAATTCTATCTTATAAATTTTATTTACCTAATGTAATCTAATCCCAAACTAAGCTAAGTTTGTAACATAACAACAAAAGTTTGTAACTAAATTATGAAGAACATGAATACATACAATATATTATTGCATAGTTTTTTTTTTGTTTATACTGAAATGAAATGAAGTAAAACATATCCTAACAACACCTAAACACAGATCAAACATCAATATTTATTACACAAATATTGGTCCCATGTGAGAATCAAACCCACAGCTTACAGAAAGCAGCAAATGCACAAACTGAGCTGTGAGAATAGTTATATAGAAGTAGTGACAATTAAATTCTGTGACTAGCTTGTGATTACACTAGGTTCAAAAAAGTTGAGCATGCATGGAACAATGGCTTAGAAGTTTTTGTACCTACACATTTATTGCTAAGTGTGGACATTGTGACAAAACCCTTTAGATATTTAGAAAAGACTCATCTATAACTGGTTTACTGTACTGAAGCATCAAATTACATCGCATATGTAATTTGATGTTTCTCATCAAATGAATGATGTTTCATATCAAATTACATCTCATATGTAATTTGATGTATCTCATTATTTCAGGTCTAATCTTACCCAAGAAGGGAGAAACCCAAGTTAGACCCGACAATGTCTCGACAATCACTAGCGGCTTCAACAAGAAGATCAATATGGAGCCGATAGTTGGTGCAAAGTCAACTCAAATCGGAGTCAAACTAGATACCAAATGTATTGAGCTCTCAGAGAAGTTCCAATGCCGAGGTCAGGAGTTCTATGACGCAATGACACGAATAGAAATGGTCACGGCGTTTACACAGGTAACTTGCAACTACTTAGGCAGCCCCTAGTACCATTCGCCCATACAAATGTTGTACTAATTTTGAAATGGCATTACAGATTGAAATGAAATTTTAAATAAAATAAATGTTACAGGACATTAATTTTTACACAAGCCTAGCCCCAAACTAAGCATAGCTTGTAATATGGGAACTAGATTACAGATTACTTAAATACTTTTTTAAAAACATACATACTATATGATACAACACGCAAACACAGAACAAACATTTGTGTGATGAATATAGATTCATCACACAAATGTTTGTCCTGGGTGGGAATCGAAACCACAGCCTACAGGGCAGAAGGCAGAGTTACTACCAACTGAGCTATGAGGCTTGTTTTTGCAGGTAGGTATAATTGGATAGGGATTATTTAGGCTTGCAATGCATTACTTATTCTAACAGCACATTTGTAATCAAAATGTATGCAAACAAGTGTAGTTTTATGCCTTTGAATAGATTTTCTATTTTGCAACTGTATAAGTGCAAAAAAGCACTTTCAATATTTTGCATGTATCCATACCTTGAGGATATCAATATCATTTTGACCTTAAATATATCAACCTTTGCTGCTTTTTTACATTTCATCTTAAGAGGGCCCCTGAGTACCGCTGGTTTTCGCAGTCCTTTACAAACGTAGTTCCTTTTTCATTTTGAAGTGATAAGTTTGATTCACATAAATTTTTGCAGGTATAATCGGAAAGATTGTCTGTGGTGCCCTATTTCTTTTTAAAACGCAATATGAAAAAGTAAATACAATGAAATTTGGGAAATTAAATACAATGGGAAATTTTCCATATATTTCGGTTCGTATTGGTATTTTAGAAAAAGTAACACCACCGACACAGATTATCCCTATCCGATTATACCTGCAAAAAATCTTTTGAATCAGACTTGCCATTTCGAAATGAAAATGGAACTACGTTTGTATGGGAAAATGAGACTACTGGGACTTCTTAAATCAAAATGCTGCTTATGTTGTTTTTCGGATATCTTAAGTTTGCCTCCGTGTTAGTTTAAAAAGCGAGCTAATAGGCATTTTCTGGAAAGGCTTGCTCATTCTTGCCCCGGCAAACCTCGAGCACAAGTACCCATACCAGAAATAAAACAAATTAAGGATACAATGCATAATTTACACAAACTCATTTGTGATGTTATATGGTAATATTACAGGGACATGTGAAACTGGATGCCGAGAAAGGTGGCAAGTTTGCCCTGTTCGGTGGAAACGTGACCGGCGAGTTCAGAGAGCTAGTGCCCGGGAAAAAGATTGTGCAGTATTGGAGGCTGAAGCAGTGGCCGGCGCAGCACTTCTCCGAGGTTACCTTCAACATTGATGAGAAGGTGGGTGTTCATATTTGATTAAATCTGACCCGCGAGCACTCAAGCTAAGTTTGTATATGACTCAAAAATCTGCGTCAAGACCCATGTTTTTCAATTGGTTGGCTTGTGGAAAGGATGCATGATAGAGTCCCGTCGCGGGGAGCATATTAAATTTTGAACTGCCATGAAAAAAAAACAAAACATAGGTAGATTGGTGGCGCTTGGCTTATATGTCATCTGGTGTCAAGTTATGATAAGGCCAAAGGTGGAAGCGCACTTCACCTGGATGCCTCAAGATATGTTACTATGGTGACTTGCCTGAATGAAACATGAATGAATCTAATGAATCGAATGAATTGAATTGAATGAATGAATTAACAAAACATTTTGTGACAATAATGTCAAAGTACAATGGGCGGTCTTATCTTTAAAAGCGATTTCTTCCAGGCAATCTTGTACGACTAGAAGGGGAGTACTACCCTGGGTATGATTGATACCCGTGGGCTCACCAATGTAATGGTCGTTTGTGTTCCAGGATGACCACACGCTGGTGAGTTTGAAGCAGGAGCTGGTCCCGGCGGCCGAGGTGGAGCAAACCCGCGAGAACTGGCACCGGTACTACTTCGAGAGCATGAAGCGGGCCTTCGGCTTCGGCGCTTTCTTGTGATCTGCACTGTTGCGGTGAATTAGGTGAGCAACGTATCTGCAAGGGTTCCGTGGCCAATGACAAGCTGCATAGCTCAGTTGGTGGTAACTCCGGCTCGGTCTAGTGGTTCAACCCACCGATTTCAGATCCAGAGGTCCCGGGGTCCTCAGGGGGAGTATTGTGCTTGGTTTGGTTGGTGGTAGGTCTTTGTTTATGTCCACCTGGCTAGCTACTACCATCTTACCTAATTCTGTTGCCATAACAACAATTCTAAAATTGTAGTGTTCCGTTCCGGAGGTAAGATAGCCAGTTCTACAGTTTGATGAGGATTCCGGGTGAAGTGCGTTTCCACTTTCTGCCATATCTTAACTTGTGACCAGGTGAGATGAAGGCCAAGCGTTTCCCTATCGTACGATAAAAAAAAAGTTGTGGGTTCGATTCCCACCCAGGACATGCATTTGTGTGATGAATATAGATGTTTGTTCTGTGATTGGGTGTTGTATCATTAAGTATGTATGTATTTAAAAAAAAGTATTTAAGTATTCTATCCGTAATCTAGTTCCCATATTACAAGTTATGCTTAGTTTGGGGCTAGATGGCGCTGTGTGATATTTATTTGATGGGTGCCAATGGGACACTGTCACTAAGCCTACGTTGGTGTCCATTCGTCCGTCTGTCTGTCAGCCGCTGTATCTCATGTACCGAAATAGGTAGACGGTTGAACGTTTCATTTGTTGAGTGTGTATTTTTATTGCCGCTAGAACAATAAAAAAAATAATAAAAATAAAATACTCTGCCTAAAGCTTATGATCGCTTACTGTTAGAATGTATTTTTTTGTAAGGGTATAAGATTTAGATACATTACAATGTATAAATGTGTGAATTTATTTCATAGACGATAAATATTGAACAGTTTATGAAGAGTGATTTTCCAGTTCACTGGTTATATTTGAACTTATTTTATGTTAGTGTGCACTAAAATAACCAAGCTACTGTCTAGGAATCTCTATCATTGAAAATTGGCAATTGGTGTCGTGTGTACAGAAATGAGCTGATTTATTGCGTTTTTAAACAATTAAACCATATCCGAGCAAGGGGGAGAAAATATATATTTTTTTATTTCTAGGTTCAATTGTACCGATTTAGACGAATTATCGAGCGGCAAATATTCAGCATCTCGCACGTTTTGTTTGTACAGGCAAGTGAAAAAGTGCCTTACCATACCTCACTACCGAGTAAGATATACTGCCAATTTACATGTTAACCTATAGAGAGTGCTACAGTGTTGCCACGATCATAATGAACGTGTTAGAAAATGGAATGGAATACATTAATGTACAGACAGTTAATGCACGGCCCGATAATGTACGACCAATAATGCACAGCCTATAATTGGAAGCCATGACTTCGAATTGTTGGGCCAGTAAAGAGTGGCTTTGAATTATTGGCTGTGGCTTACAACACGGGCCAGGTTATACGAATCTAATGTCGGAGTAAGTCAGTAGGTTGTTTGGTATATATTGCCAGCCAAAAACACCTTTCTTATTTGGCTTTGAATTATCGAGTCTTACATTATCGTCATGTGTTATTTTGTTTAACCAGATTTAATTCACAGCTAATGTTAAAAAAACAATTTACTACCAAAAAAAGTGGATTCGAATAATTGGTCGTGCATTATCGGGTCGTACAATATGGGACCCGTGCCGTTATTATACTAAGAAATATGAACAATGTGATTCGACTGCGAATTAGGCAGTTTCAATGTCACTAGTGATTAATTTTGTTATCGACTTATATATTGTTAATTTGCTGTGTGGAGGTTTGTGTTTGGTGTACTATCAAGCAATCTCTAAGCCAAGCGCTTCCCCGTCGCGACCGTGACGTGATAAATAGGGCATAGATTTGCACGCCAATTTCGTGCACCTGCTTTTTAGCCTACCGAAGCTTAGATAAAAAAAACAAAGGATTTCGCACTATCAGCCAGAATGTGTACTACCTAAAACTTCATCAAAACACATCAGAGCAGCAGTCTTCGTTTATTTATTCGTCGGTCAAGTTTTCTATAAATAAAAAATAATATAGTTACTTATTCAGACATTGAGGTAGTCCATAAGTGCACTACACAATTACACAATTCCTTGCACAAATAATTTCACAGATAGTATCTCAAATAAAATTAATAAAATAAACAATAAACACGCAGTACATAGTAGGGCGAGCGATATCCTTTATTTTTTATCTAAGTAACTAAGGAATGAGGTTATCTTAAAAAAAAAAACTTATGACTATCCATGTTGGGCTTTTCCTAAATATAGGATATAATAGCACGTTCTTATTAGTCGTACGATTCATTTATCAAATATAATTACAACATTATATTAATCAAATGTATTATAATAATTCTTTTTTTTTTATAAATGATGGGGTAGCTCTTGACCTAGACGCTTGTCTTACTCTGGCTGAGAGCAAGAATGAGGTTTCGATGGAGCGACCATTTTATCCAGAACTGTTAGTTTTTAACTGCTCCCTTAGCATCTATGACTCCTTATCGGTCCACGCGTACTGGTCGCTATCCGAACAGGCGGTAGATTTGACCATTCAAAATGTTCCTAAAATATCTTACCGAAACGATATTTGAATTTAGAATTTTATGCTAGTACCAATGTAACGGTATATTTTTCAATATATAGAATCCTGTAACATTGTTATTGCACGTGGTAAGACATTTTTTCATTTTTTTTGGGCATCTGTGATGGCTGTTTGCTTTTTTTTTTGTAAATCGGAGTTGTAACATTAGTACTGCTTAAAACTTTGTGTAAGCGAATTAATTGTAATATAATTTATGGATTTGTCCAATAAATTATGCTAAAATGAAGATCGTGTTTTATTTAAATTAGTTACGTGGTAAATGGCTACTACGCTAAGCATTTAGTATTATGGTAGTTATTTATTTGTATTGGAACTTGATTTTTGAAATAATGTTTTCAAAAATCAAGTTCCAATACAAATAAATAGTAGAGCGAGAGTTTCATCAACTCACGGCTTTAGAATCGTCCCCTCCAACTCAGCCCATGGATGTCGTAAAAGTCGACTAAGGGGCCACACCAGAAGGGCAGCAGTTTTTCTCTGTATTATCAACATCTTTACTGCGATAACCAAGCCGCATGCCAAGCGCGGTGATTATGGCAAAACCCGCCGAAACCAGCCGGCTTCGGTGGCGGCTCTGTCCAGCAGTGGACACATATGGGCTGTTGATGATGATGAATGATGTATTTACGCGAAAAGTGAGTTATGTATTAATATTCAGCGTTATTTAGTCCACATAATATTGATGACCTGTTTTTTTTTTCTTTATAGAGCAACGGCGGGAAAAGTTTTGCCTTCAACTCAATGACAGTCAAGGAAAATATCAAAAAATATTTTTGGATATATATTTTTGTTTATTTATAATAAATAGTACCTAGACACTTCGTAAGAGCTGCATGCAGCTCGCGCCGCTACAAAAAACTAGTTTATTTATAACCATATTTGTACTTGCACACATTAACAGTTTCCTATTCCTGCAACGCAAATAAAACGTTAACAATAAACCGACCATGGTATATCTAGCAGTTAGTACGACATTTTCACAGCGTAAGTCATAGTGAGTAGGTCAAGCGAGGTGACCACATGATATCAAAATGCTCAGATACTGTTGAACCTTGGCAAGAGTAACATGAAGATATTGTGGCTTTTGTTTGTTCTACATACGGTGAGTCTATTTTCGTTCGTCTATTTCAATTTATAACTATGATGATGATGATGGATGTAATGTAATTTATATAAGCCTCATAACTCAGTTGGTAGTAGCTTTGCCTTCAGCGCTGTTGGTTGTGAGTTCGATTCCCACCCAGGACAAACATTTGTATGATTATAGATGTTTGTTCTGTGTTTGGTTAGTCAAAAAAGTATTTAAGTATTCTATCCGTTCGTCTTACAATCTATGCTTAGTTTGGGGCTAGATGGCGCTGTGTGAAATTAATGTCCTGAAATTTTATTTATTTATTTACATTACATCCATCATCATCACCATCAACCTATCGCAGTCCACGGCTGGGCGTAGGTATATCCCAAGGTGCGACACTGAGCCCGATCTTTGGCCAATGTATGGATATATTCGCTCCAACTAGCCGGAGGCCATCCTAGACTACGTTTGCCTAGACGTGGTCTCCACTGACGGACTCGTTGACTCCACTGGTCCTTCGACAAGCATGGCCAACCCACTGCCATCAGCCTGTCATCCAATGTCCTATTTATATTATAAAAACTTAATTATACATATATAATTAAAGAGCTGTGTGGCCAAGTGGGTATGGGCCTGCCTTCCGACCAGGAGGTTCTGGGTTCTAATCCAGTGCTCGACTGGACCAATGGAAATTTCGGTTTTTTGGAAGTTTATGAGCATTTTACGCATGCACATGCTCTGACGGATCCTAGGATCAAAAAGTCCGAATGAAATGTCATTGTGTCAATGGTTAGTATAAGCTAAGCATCGCTAAGCGGCGATGGGCTTGCAACCTGTCACATTAGGATACTAGCTACTTGCAAACCGTGGGCATGTGCTTAACTCAAGTTTGGACGTGCCTCTGACTACCCCCTAGTATCCTTATAGGTTCCACGCTCTGAGTAGTCAGAAAGTCTGAGTAATCAGAGGTGAGTCCTCGAAGGGGAAAAAGTCGTGAGTGTCTGTTTGTTTTTGTTTTTAAATTATGATATAGGTACCTATTTAAAAAAAACACATGTAACACCCGGTACTTCGTTCCCGACATCCTGTGGGAATTTCCTAAAAACCTTTCTTCTTTACCGTTACACTACCAAAGGTACCCTGAAAATTCCAAGTCTATAAAATACCTCTGATTTGAGCCAGGCGTTTTTGTTATTTTCAGTCAGTTGTCAGTCGTTCAGTGTCAGTCAGGCGAAACTTGTGAGAGACATATGTCCAGCAGTGGACTGCAATAGGTTGATGATGATTATATCTATCAGGCTTATATATACAAAACACAGACGTGAATATAATTATGTTATTGCTGGCGACATGTAAAAATGATACTAAAGAAACTCAAATAAAAAAGAAAAAGTTAGGTTAGGTCCATGAAACCAAAAAACGCTCAGTAACACTTCACTTCGTAAGCAACTATAGGTAGGTAGATCATTACCTACTCTCGCAGTAAGCAAGAACCTCTGTCAGCATCCGTCGCCCGCAAACACATCCACCTGAGGCTGGCTTACAAGTAGGTACGTTGAGGTTCCTTTGTGCTGAGGTGATAACAAGCACTTAGGTACCTACTCAAACAAAGAAGTACTTATCATAGCTCAGCTAACTTGATCAGAATGACATACTGAAATCGTCATAATTTACTAGTCTTCGCAACCATAGTGGATAAGAGAATGCCCATCCTAAGGTTGTCTGGAAATGAACGCTTGTAGCGATAAAACTCCCGTGTTTAGTAGGATATAAGTTTTCTTTATATTCCATCTGAACATGAGTGTATGTATTGTAGTATAGGTAAGGATAAGTTTGTTTATATGTGTAGATATAAACAAACGCTATACTATATTTAGATAAATATAGTAGAGTTGGTAAGCCAAGATACTAAGGTGTATTATGACAGTGGGAGGAAAGAAAGTTGCATAACTAAAATACCCAAATAGGTATACCGAATTTGTACCGATGTAGAAGTAGGGGTAAAGAGGCCGAGGAAAAGGTGTGAGAGGAGTGGATGCCTAGTTGATGGGTGACAGCAAGTGTAAGATATGTGATCGTGCTTTGCCGACCTCGCCTAAGGGTGGGGTATTGACAGAAAGAAGAAGAAGAAGGAGTATGCACTGTAGAACTTGGAAAAAAGGTAAGTACTTTAACCGCCTCTGTGATCAAGTGGTTCGCCTACCGGTGTCAGATCCAGGGTACCGGGTTCGATCCCCAGGGGAAGTAGGTACAATATTGTAATATTGCATGGTTTGGTTGGTGGTAGGACTTTGCTTAAGTCGGCCTGGCTATCACCATCTTACCCAAGTCTGTCGCCATAACAACAATTCTAATTTGTTGTGCTCCGACATAACCAGTTCCTGAAACAGATGAGGATTCCGGGTGAAGTGCGCTTCCACCATTCTGCCTTATCATAACATGAAACCTAGGAAGATGATAGCCAAGAGTTTCCAAAATAAAAAAAAAAGTTTCTAAAAAAAAAAAAATATTTTTTTTTGTTTTACAGGCTTTGGCTCAATCAGGCTTCGGAAGGTCGTATTTGAGAAACTCACGATTGGTAAGCATAATTTTCAGTTTCTTAGAGCAATAGGTATTAAATATTAAAAAGTTATCATAAAACATAAAACCTGTTGTCTCTGGGACACAGGCCTGAATCTATGTTTATAATTAAAATATAATACCTAGCTAAGTTTTTCTTATCATTCGGGTCTAAGTACCCACCACGTACGTACTAAATAAATAAGTTAACATGAGCTTCGATAACACTAAGTCAACCGGGACACTGTGTTTAAAAATATTGTTTTTATTATGTTTGTCACATTTTGTAGGAGGCCATCACCAAGGTCAGTAATGATAAGCAAACCACCGCAATATAACAAGTCGTTTCCACAATAAATATTGCGACGGGTACAATAATTTAAAATTTCCCGCTGTCTTTTGAAAATGACAGTGGAATTCACTGCAAAAAAGAGCGCAAAATATTTGGTTGAGCTGTCATCTTAATACACCGCAATGAATGTAATACCTAGATGTCTACATTTCGGACCCATGGCACCCCTGGAAGAAACCCCTGGGGGTGCCACGTGCCACAACCTAGTTTAATTAGTGCAGCTGATCATCTTCCATATTCTAATCTAGTATTAATCGTATCTATCAAAACTTATCCCAATTAATTAATTACTAGCTGTCCCCGCGTAGTTTTATGTATATTCGTATTATATATTGAATGTCAGCCCTTTTGTACTTATTTGTAATTGATTTTAAATGCAAGTTTGAAAAACCAGTCCAGCTAAAACCCTCGCGCGTAGTAAACTCTTTTTACAGAGAGCCCAAATTGCACAATGAATAAAACAACCGACCTCACCACTAAAACTTAAAAAAAACTCAACAAACTTACAATTTTTTTTTTAAATAGGTTGTGAAATGATGGAGTTCTAAGGTAACAAACCAAAAAAAAAAAAAAAATACAACCGAATTGAAAACCTCCTCTTTTGAAGTCGGCTAAAAAGCCGAAATTAGTCGTGTACAAGCGGGCAAAGCCGCGCGCAAAAACAAGTAAGAGTTTTTTTTTATTAACAGTGTCATAAATGGAGCTGCGTCAACACAAAACTCGGTCTTCCAGACTCCCTCCCCCCTAGCGAGAGTTTCAACTCAACCCTGCGCGGTCTACTCCCCCACACATGGCACGGCGTTGTGGATGAGGTGCTTCGAACTTGCTACCTCGACCGGCCACGGCGGTACTCCAACACGTGCCCTGGACAGGCATTGCTGCAGTGCACTGTGGATCAGCTGGTCAATGTAAGTTATGAATCTTATTGAATCCTCAACAAC
The DNA here is from genome assembly GCA_951394065.1 of Venusia cambrica. Classification (NCBI taxonomy): domain Eukaryota; kingdom Metazoa; phylum Arthropoda; class Insecta; order Lepidoptera; family Geometridae; genus Venusia; species Venusia cambrica. The sequence goes on along the minus strand of OX596058.1, from coordinate 7,543,845 downwards.
TACCCATGCCTTTCGAAGCCCTTGCCACCATAGGCTGTTGCGCCTGTAAGTTACTTTGTTGGTCGGTGGTAGGACTTTGTTTAGGTCCGCCTGGCTCACGATCTTACCTAAGTCTGTCGTTATAATTCTAAATTGTTGTGTTCCGGCATTTAGAGGTAAGATAACCAGGATTCCGGATGAAGTGCGCTTATTTCGGCTTTATCATTACTTGTTACCAGGCGAAATGAAGGCCAAGCGCTTCCTCGTCTTACAATAATAAAGTAAATACGATTTGTCTCGATTTCTTTTAACCCAGGATTCTTTATATCATTTTACAGAATTGCCCTGAAGAAAGCTGGAGGAAAGATGATGCTTGTGCACCGGTCGAATCACTCGCTGGCGTCAACTACATGTTTTCCCAAAGGTAAGTATTTCCAAACTATATCCAAAATAGGGGATAATTTTTTTTTGTATGTACAATTAGTACCTAGGTATAACACCCGCCGTGGCTATTGCGGCTTAAATGTCGACCCCTCCATTTCCCGCGGCTGTCGTAAAGTTCGACTAGGTGATCTCACCAGTAGAAGAAGACAATACACAGAAGCAGCTTACTATTGTATTATCTAACGCCGTTTCTGCAATCGCCAATGCGCCTACCAATATTGGTGATTATACCATAGCACTCCAGTTTGGCGGAGGCTCTGTCCAACCGTGGACATCAATGGGCTATTGGTGTTAATGTGTCTACAGTGTTGAAATAATTGGGAAAAAAAAATAGTAAAACTCGTTAAGCTTTGAGTTGAACTTAGTGGAATAGAGGGTCTCTACATAAATGAAACTTTAACAGATTTCTTAGATTCGATTTTTAAACCTACCAGTTGTATCTAGCATGCGTTGTCTTGCCGAGAATATTTTAAGGAATCAGGGGTAATGACGCTCGCCTGCGAACTTATCTATCAGGTGGCGATGTTCACACACAAATACATCGATGTCTTTAAACGTAGATGAACACCACCCGGGCTCTTCGTAGCAACAAGCTAGCCCACATCTTAGTCGCACCATCTCACAAATTGTGCAAATCGGAGAGGTCCGTGTACGTTATGGGTTCCTCCGTATATAACAGGCTCCCGGACACAATCCGAGGGGATGCAACGTCCACGACGACCGCCGAGATCGAGAATACGCAAATGGCTCCTGGAAAACTCGTTCTACTCGATTTATGAGTTCTACGAACAATTTGTTAAAACAGTAATGCAATTTTTTTTTATGTAATTTTATAATTTTATATAATTAATAACAAAACGGGTCTTCGACTCGTTTTTGTTATTAATTATGTATAATAACCGCGATAATTCAAAAAAACGCTATTATAATTTTATATTCTGAGTGCACAAAATCAGCCACTATTGTACTTGAGTACTCGACTTATAACTTGGTGTTATAAATAAATATATTGTATTGTATTGTATTGTTGAAATGCCTCATACTACTCGCTTAGCAACTCACCCAAGTTTCACCTATTTCAGTCGCTTTCAAGACCTGGAAAATAATATACCACTCGAGCGTCGTCCAGCGTGGTTTTTGAGAAATGTAAGTTATTCAATCTTTTGAAGGTGCACAAAGGGGCCATAGGTACACAGGACTACAAATTTTGGCTTGGTTTGGTTGGTGGTAAGACTGAATCTAGGTCCGCCGGTCTAGCTACCCCCATTTTACCTAAGTCTGTCGCTATAACAGCCATTCGAAATTGTTGTGCTCCGGCATCTAGAGGTATATAGCCAGTAACTCACTCTGTTGGGGATTCCGGGTGAAATGCGCTTCCACCTTCGGCCTTATCGTAGCTTGACACCTGGTGAGATCAAGGCCAACCGTTTTCCCGTAGTAGAGTAAAAAATGCCTTTAAATTATTTGCCAGCAGCCAGTTAAATTTAATAGTAAATTTGTATTTATTCCAGTATTTCAACACAAAATGCTGCAACCTCCCACCACTGGTAAGCGCAACCGCGCTGGCCGAATGTGGGTTCGCCAACATGATTGAATACGTCAATCACAGTCCCCAGTTACAAAATAAACACATTTCACAATCTCAGGTAAGATACTGAATACCAATATTTATTAATCAATCTAATCTACGCATTGATGAGAAGGTAGAAGAAGCTGCACTTTTGACCGGATTTTTTCCCCAAATTTCTGAGGTGTACCGTCACCAATATCGATAAGGGCGTTCAAAGTTTTATCTGAGAAGTGAGCCGTTGTAAAAAACTTTCCACGGTTCACCTAGGTGGTCTCAGGAGGTGGACGGTGGGTAATACTGGGTTTTATGTTTAACGCAAACGACACATTTCTAAATTTATTACAAGAAATCGATTATGCATAATTGTGAGTAGGTTAGTAGAAGACACCGGTACGGCGGCTGATGGATAACCTCCAATATTGGAGAGCCACTAATAGAAGAAGTAGAAGAGGAAAAAGTGTCTGACAGCTAAGATAGCTGTGAGACACTTTACAAGATAACCCTTTACGCTGTAGGTTCTAGGTTCGATTCCCACACGGGACAAACAATGGACATGATGTTTGTTCTGTATTGGGTGTTATACTCGTATTGTATCAATAGGATATAAATATACAGGAAGAGTTTTTTTCCAGGGCCACTGAGGCCAAGTCTGAAACCGTGAGAGTTATCGAAAAGTCATGATAGGAGTTACGTACTCGATTTAAAAACAAATAAGTTCTGCATTTCAAAAAAAAAATTTTCTGGAAAAGTGAGTTTTTGTGGCCTTTCATGGAGTTTTTTTAACCTATAGAGAATCCTGCACATCATATCATTAAAAAAATGTGTTTTGGTTATAGAACCGTGATAGCCCAGTGTTCGTCCACTATTCACCTGAAGATAATAATGTGAACTCTGTACAAGTTGCGAATCTCGGCGAGACCCTGCCCCGAGCTTCAACAGTACAGGTGATCCGTTGAATTTAACAAATAAATAAATAAATATTACAGGACATTAATTTCACACAACGCCATCTAGCCAAAAACTAAGTACTTATAGCTTGTAATATGGGAGCTAGGTTACGGATAGAATTCTTAAATACTATTTTTTTGTAAATACATACTTATCATATAATACAACACCCAAACACAGAACAAACATCTATATTCATCACACAAATGTTTGTCATGGGTGGGTATCGAACCCACAACCTACAGCGCAGAAGGCAGAGTTACTACCAACTGAGCTATGAGGCTTGTCAAATAGTACCAACTGGCCTCTACGACTTACGTATGAAGACGCTGAAAACATATTTAAAACTCCAGTTTGACCCAGTACGTACGGTACGCCCTTTCTCCTTTCCCTCACTTACTAGTCTCAAAGCTACATGCTTAGCTTACACACCTACACACCCCCCAACCCCTCACACACATTTACTCCACGTCATTTCCACAACTTTCTGCTACCCGACTCTTACGAGGCCGGTGCTTTCAGATTCACACTTACCACTTCACCTACACCCCCACCAATATTCTAACCATAATTGTCTCTTTTTAAATGTTTTCGTTGTTTTTATTATGTCTAGTTTTAAGGTATTCATTTAATCTAGTTTAAAAATTAATCAGCCCGAGGTTCTTGCCTTTCTCCTTGTGTGCTGGTCGCGATTCCGAACAGGCGGTAGATTTGACGTTTCAAAATGATCCTAAAAATCTTAATGAATAAAAATATTTGACTTTGACTTTAGTTGAACACATTATATATCGTTTATAGTTCAACAACCATACAACCATATATTGTACCATATCGGTGAGGCGGGCAGTGGTGCTGCAACACAGTTTTATATAACTTTAGCAGTCATCTCTGTTTCTCATGTACCCTATCCATTACGCTTTAAGTTCAATAAACGATTTTTATTTTTTTTTAAAGATGAAGGCCAAGCGCTTACCCGTCGTACAATTAAAAAAATGACGTCACTGGCTACCATTTTTCTGCGTTGGTACTGCCCAGTTTTTTTATTCATGCCCTAGAACGACTTACTCACGCTTAGTTAGCTAATGCTTTATTATTTTTAGGCTCGAAGCGTAAACGCCGCCGCCAGTAACAACGGAGAATCCCTTCAGGTTGCGAGTTTTCAGGACATACCGACAGACGCTTCCGTTATAGAAGTAAGTAATGCTCGTTCATGTTTAGCTCAATTACATTTTTGTAATAAAAATGCGTTTATTTGACTAAAATTATAATTATCGACTTACTTCCAGACAAAGGTGTATCTCGAGGTGTAACGCGAACCTTCGGTTTATCTTACTAATATTTTCCTACAGAACGTATGTTGTCGCTTCGTAGGGCCAGAGGGCGTGTTAAAAGAAAGTTAGTCATTACTCATCAATTACCAACAATCAGTGTGATAAAACATTAGGCCTTTCATGTCTCGTCCATTAAAATCTTTCATGTCTATTTCAGGTCATTGACCCTCTCGAATGCTGTGACATATCAGAGTTCATACAACCTGCGTGGAGGCGTGAGTGCGGGTTCGAACTGGGATGGAGCGAGCAAAGTCGGCTGACTGTCAAAGATAGCGAAGAAACAACTATTAACACCCCCGCTACTGAGACGGTTGTCACTCATAGGGACCTCGTGGTCATCCCGCATAGTGTAAGTACTATCTATAACTGGGATGGAGCGGGCAAAGTCGGCTGACTGTCAAAGATAGCGATGATACAACCATTAACACCCCCGCTACTGGGACGGTTGTCACTCATAGGGATCTCGTGGTCATACCGCATAGTGTAAGTACTATCAATAACTGGGATGGAGCGAGCAAAATCGGCTGACTGGCAAAGATAGCGACGAAACAACCATTATTTCACCCGCTACTGAGACGGTTGTCACTCATAGGGACCTCGTGGTCATTCCGCATAGTGTAAGTACTATCAATAACTGGGATGTAGCGAGCAAAGTCGGCTGACTGTCAAAGATAGCGACGAAACAACCATTATTTCACCCGCTACTGAGACGGTTGTCACTCATAGGGACCTCGTGGTCATCCCGCATAGTGTAAGTACTATCTATAAATGGGATGGAGCGATCAAAGTCGGCTGACTGTCAAAGATAGCGACTAAACAACCATTATTTCACCCACTACTGAGACGGTTGTCACTCATAGGGACCTCATGGTCATCCCGCATAGTGTAAGTACTATCTATAACTGGGATAGAGAGAGCAAAGTCGGTTGTCTGTCAAAGATAGTGACGAAACAACCATTATTTCACCCGCTACTAAGACGGTTGTCACTCATAGGGACCTTATGGTCATCCCGCATAGTGTAAGTACTATCAATAACTGAGATGGAGCGAGCAAAGTCGGCTGACTGTCAATGATAGCGATGAAGCAACCATGAATACCCCCGCTACAGAGACGGTGGTCACTTTTTTTAGTAGCTAATAATAAAACTCAAAGTTTATATGGAATCGGAAAAACTCCTTTCAGTGTGAAAAAGAAACCTGCGTGTTCGACAAACTCAACATAACTTTCGGCGGTACAGTCAACATGGAAGCCTTTAAGAAGTTGCTTGACAATCTGACAGACAGTCGTCCGGAATGGAGCAAAGCTAAAGCGCGTGTCGTCACCACTTGTTTGACTAAACCGATTAAAGATTACGAAGCTGACTGTGAGATCAACAAAGTTCTGGCGTGCACTTTCGATGTGTTAAGTGAGGTAAGATACCGGTCTCACACAGGTTCAAGAGAGAGTTCTTACCACAAACGCGCAAAATGTGAAATGTCCCTTCCTTTTTGGACGGTAGGCCAGGCAGGGGTTATTATGCCTTTGGTGGTACAAGTGTCTATATGAGTTATATATCTGACGTGAAACTTTTTTGAAATTCTGGCTAGCTACCACCATCTTGCCTAATTCTGTCGCCATAACAACAATTATAAAAAATGTTGTGTTCCGGAATTTAGAGGTAAGATAGCCAGTTCCTCAGTTTGTTGAGGATTCCGGGCGAAGTGCGCCTCCACCTTCGGCCTTATCTCAACTTGTAACCAGGTGAGATGAAGGCCAAGCACTTCCCCGTCGCACAATAAAAAAAAAACTTTGAAAACATAGATTTGCAACCTTTTTTGTTACGAAATGTGGGGCACTGTGTCGGGTACAGTGGGAGATAATTAAAATGTTTCCATGTAATACAAAAGTTTCACAACTTTTGGATTACATGGAAACATTTTAACTTAATTAAAAAATAAACAGGTTGTGTCGTAAAGACATAGAATCACTTCTATCGTGTCTTTACGACACAATCTGTTTTTTTTACATAACACAAAAATAATGCTTTTCATACCTTCTTCATTTAAAAGCAATTACGCTCTTACATCAACAGTTATTTTCGCTGAGTACTGTGTTCTGGTAAAAGTAGTGGAGGTCGGCTAGAATAGTAAGTAACGAGCTTTCTAATTGTACAAGGTGACTCAAGCTTTTGAGGTGGACCATCCAAGCTCTCTATAGTCTGACAATAGACACATTTTGTGTCATCAACACTGCGAACACCACAGAACACATGATAGAGGTTAGAAAGGCCATCTAGAAACATTTGTTCTAGTACCGCTGTGGCAGGCTACACACACTCACGTAGCATGTCATATTAACAACACATATAACACTTATCATTCATTGGTCGAGTTTCCGATAATCGAAGTCATTGAAAATAAACCTTTATGTCGACTTGGTTATGGATGTCTTTGACAGTTTGTAGAATCGTGCAATCTTTGATGCTACCACCTTGTGAAAACTGCATACTAATCGTGCACTTACCATAGTATCGTGAGGCTACCGAAATTCGCAAAATAGAGAATAAATAATATTCACATAAACGAATAATTCTAAAGTGTGTGCTTAATATTTCGTTTAATAATTATTAATAGACAGTTAGTGGATTGTATAAAAATTATAAAATAACTGATAAAATATAAATTGCAATACATTTTAGCTGGTATCCCGGCGGTAGAGATGTACCCGTATTCATCGATAAAAATAACTTTAGCATTGATACTCAAAATTAAGCATGTGGCTCAAAGTAATACCTTACACATTTACTACGAGCACCGATCCATCTACCAAGAGTGGAGATTTTTCTCTATATTTTTATCACGGGTTACATAATAAAATACAGTTAGCGACTCCGTTGCTAGCGCCGGCCGCCCGCAGAACAATTGATAATATGTGGTCACGTGACGTCACGATCTACACAACAAAATTTAAATCCATGAACTTGTGCGAAGTCACGGGCTACAGCTAGTTGTATAGTAAAATGAGATTGATATAAAAACGGAATCCACCAACTTAGCTCAAGTGTGTCGTATAAGTCCATTGAAGAATCTCACTAGAAGAAGCAGCTCTCATCTGTGTATTTAACACCACATTTTACTCGAGATTCGGAGGAGGCTCTGTTCAGTATTGGACATTAATGGGCTGATAATGTAATACATACGATACAAACTATTATTTATATTCTTGTAGTGTATGGTATCAAATAAAGTACACAACTAGTGAAAAAACCATCAAGGTACTTGTATCCCTCGCTCCGTTCAAGATTAAACAGAAGAATCCCTCGCTGCGTTCGGCATCTTACTTTGAAAGAGATATGATAGATAGTGTGTTAAATAAAAGTAGCTTTTAGATTGTATATTATATTATTCATTGGATACACAGTATATACAAATAGACAATGAGATTTAACAAACAAATCGTATTCCACTAATTAATTACATGTAAGTATATCGTGACCATTCTATTGCATAATGAACTATTAAGTGATCAGAGAGAATCAGGGCTTGAATTTATAACATTTTTCTGTAAACATATTAAGCAAATTATCAAATAAAATAGTGCCGTATAGTCACCCTCCCATGTTTTGTAGGGTCAGAGGCACTAGTATACGTAGGGTCAGCCCGGAATCTCGATGGTTGCTCTGGCAAGAATGGAGTATGCAAGTGAACCAGCCTTTCTAGAAAATGCTTTGTTCAGCAGTGGGCTCATGTGGGCTGAAATTGGTGCAAGTGATTCTAGTTAGTAAGTGATTGAAATTCTTTCTACTCTTGCCTAAGTCTGTTGCCATAACAACAAAAAGCCTTATTATAGCTTAAAAGCCAGGTGAAATGAAGGTCAAAAGCTTCTCCGTCATACAATCATAATTATGTTTATTTATTTCAATTTGAAACAAGATTTCGCCATAGGAAAAATTATACACATTGTCAAAGCATTTCGGCTAACTTTCAATGTTTGGCAGTAAGGTTTCATTTATTTCAACTTTTTACTTGTTACTTCTTATGCTTACGAAATACTTGGTTTTCGTGGAATTTAAAAGTTTGTGTAACGATAGCTTTTGAATGGGTTCACTTTACGTGTTTACGAAAACATTAATAAGCAAGATTTTATAAAACGCAAAAAAGTTATTGCGAAAGAGTTTAAAGTTAGTTGTGAAACATGGGTCGAATGATTCATGACGCTAAAACGCAAATGTTGCTGAAATGGTGAAATAAGTGCTGTTGTAGATAGCGAGAATATTGGTCATGAACTGTTTTACAACGAAATGTTTTACAACGAAACTTTTGTTCTGAAACTGGATTTGCACTGACATAAAAAAGTTAAGTGTCGTACTAATACGTACGTTAGTCTATTGTATCGTTTCGGACTCGGCTTGGCAAACCATTCTTGAAGTTAATGTTAGAGAGGATGTTTATGTGTCAGATCATCTGCCTCTTGTTGTGAAATGTGATTTAAACTTTGTAAGACCGAAGCTGCTGACTCGTGACGTGCATCGTAATACGGTTTTATGGGGGCGAAAGAGATGGTACACAAATAGCTAAATACCACGAACTATGTCACAACAGGCTTCGTGAAATTGATTTCCCCTCAGATTTCGCGGATTGCAGTCACGGATCGTGCAGCTTGGGGAGCATAAGATCGTGTCACACAAGCTTTATAATAGTATTGAGAGTGCCATAAGTGACGCGGCTAGCAATTCAAGTGAGTCAAGTAGCAATCGTCCAGCTGTAGAAAGGATATACGATCAAATGAACGAGTCTCGTAAAATATTCAAAAGTAGATTAAAATGGTGTCAACGCAACCAAGATCAGCTCAAGATGGACATTCTAGCTAAGCATAGATCAGCAAAAATTTTTGGCAAATTTTGGAAGGCAACGAGAAAGCTTGATCTTAGATTAATGTAGATGGGAATAGTGAACCTGCTGATATTTCAACTATGTTAAAGGAGCGTTTTAAAGTGCATTCGCCACTTGGCCCTTCGGCTTCTATCAAAAGTCTTAAATCCGGATGTCTGGTGGATGTGCCACTGGTGCACTAAGCAGTGCTGCTAAGCAGATAAGGGATGCCCTAAAGAAAATGAGCGGTGGCAAATCGCCCGGGCATGATGGTACACTTATGTGTAGAGCGTTTGAGGCATGCGGGGGTTCACTTACCGAGAGTCCTGGCTCTGTTCTTCACAATGTGCATGAGTCATTCGTACTTACCGTGATTTAATGAAAACTATAGTTGTGCCTATTGTGAAGAACAGAACTGGGGATATCTCAGACAAGAATAATTATCGCCCGATTTCGTTAGCAACAACGATTGCTAAGATGTTGGACAGCGTGCTAAATTCTTGCCTGGAAAAATATTCCAATATCCATGACGCACAGTTCGGATTTCGATCGTTGGAAAATGACGCAACACAATAGTTATTCGAGGTCCCGGGGTTCGATCCCCTCATGGGGATCACAATATTGTGCTTGATTTGGTTGGTGTAAGTTCACATGGTTAGCTACCACCATTTTACCTTTGTCGCCATAACAACATATCTTAAAAATTGTTGTGCTTAGGCATTTAGAGATAAGATAGTCAGTCCCTCAGTTTATTGTGAATTCCGGGTGAAGTGCGCTTCCGCCTTTGGCCTTATCATAAATTGAAAATCAGGTGATGTAGGCCAATCAACTCCACGTCGTACAAAAAAAGGCCAGGCCATCTGTGATTTAGGCTGCTGAATATTTAGGTTTGATAACTATGAGCTTTAAAACCAGAGACCATTATATTTGCGCCTTCTTCGACCCTCGGCCGAATCAGCCACCGCACCAGCCTTAATAGGCATAGGCAGATAGTATGGCCCAAGGGTGTCGACGCAGGTAGCTTCCCACACCAAAAACCTGGCCATTTTATTTCTATTTTATTGTTACGCATACATGGTATCTTACTAAGGGAATTCATCAATTTAACTTAGTATGTGTGTATGCACCACTAATATTTAATTACTAAAAAATACACTAGTATGTACTGCCTTTACAGATGATATCAACTAGGTATACCCTAAGTATACCTAAGGTACTAAGTATACCTAGGGTGTCGAAGGTTTTCATTATTTACGTACATTAGGTAGGTATGTGTACTTGGGGGAACTGCTTCTATGTTTTTATGACGAATTTCTGGAAACTTTAGAATTTAAAAACTTTGTTACCTTAAAGTAAACAAGACTTTACTACAATGCCCGGGTCAAAACTACAATGCTACAATTTTGTGAAATTGTGAAAATATAAAATTATCCATTACTTACTGAAAAAGGCACAATAGTACATTTTTTGTGCGGGATGGCTCCTAATTTTAAATGTCGTTTGCCTGATTTTTTTATCATGGAATCATTTTCCGCAAAGTGTTGTGAGCATATTGTAAAAGATGATCTAGGTATCCATTCAACTCTGCCCGTTGCCTCAATCCACTTTTTTTTTAATATTTACATCTTTTGGGAAACTGAAAATATATTTTTAGCGTTTAACTAAGCGTTACGAACTTCAACATACCAATAAAATGAAATTCTAAGAACAACTTAATTACTAATACAGTTAGATAACTTGTGTCAACAAAATATGATCTGTGGCGAACACCAACCCGCCAGCCCAGCTTGGATTGTAAACCATCCGTATTAGAAAAGGCTAATATCCAAGGTCGGTTATACACATCACACAATAGTATTTGTATAAAATATATTCACAATTTGTAAATAATATATTTGTGTATAATATAGGTACACACAATTTGTATATAATATACAAATTCTTTGTAACCGATCAAATAAGAAAAGGGAGGTTATGTTTTATTTTGTAATCATTTTTGTTACAGAACTGTCCTTTAAGTGAATCAGCCGCAAAGCACGACATTTGCAAGTAAGTAGCTTTTAGTAGTAGAAAAGTTTTTTTTTTATAATTTAGACTGGACTGGATTAAATGTTATGTACATTGGATACTTTGCCTGAGAGAGAGAGAAAATTGTCCATCTCTTTCTGTTCTTACCAAATGTCCTAACAGTGAAGTTCGCCTCTGCAGTTTACACTGTACCTACTTTGCGTGTGTTATCGTGACAATATTAATGATTAAATAATAAATCTAAATCCAAGGCGCATATTAATATGTACTTTAAAACTAAAATACATAAAAAATAGGACTTAACCTAAGACCACGTGATATCCACGTCGTTCTTACGCGAAATATAGTCGTATGTAAATTGAAGCCTCAAATTACATTGGGGATCAAAAACATGTAAAATTTGCTACTACAATATTTTTGCAATTCTTTGCATAATAGACCGAGCGAGCGAAGCGTCTAAGTTTCGAGATTGGCCAAAAAAGTTTTTGTCCGCTGTCTGTCGGATGTCGGCTGTCGGTTTGTTCTCGCTTACAGTTCGCATTTTTCGACCAATTTTGATGAAAATTGGCTCACGTGTTCCTTGATTTATTAAAATTTTTTAGTCGATCGCGATTTTATATTCGGGGCAAAATATGTGGGAAAAGGGGGGAAGTTTGCTGTAGTATTATTTACCAACGGATTTCAATTAAATTTGAAAGGAACACCAAGGATTTAATTCTACACAAGAGATTGTGAAAAAAAAAACACAAAAAGATGGAATGGAAGGGAAAAAGGGGAGAAATTTGCTGTAGGATTTCAATTTTTGTTTTTTTTTCGGAATATTAAACTTACTTACTAATCTAACAACGCAGTACTCTCCACCTTTGACAAATCTGTAAACATTAGGTTTGATCTCCTCAGACCCAGGGTAAAACGAGTAATCGCTAAATCTTATACCCCGATTTGCTAAGTCTAAAAGGAAAAGTGAAAGAGGAAAGCATCGGTTATTGCATGGTTATTAGGGCTCGCGAAGTCTATGTTCTTACAGAACCACTAGTTATATATGTTCAGTTTCCTAACTGAACGAATGTCGCGAACGATAATATTCAGTCAGTTATGGAAGCAATATGAAAAGTATAATCCTTTTCAGAATAAAAATAGTTATTAGTCACACGTAGCTTATGCGTATTGACGAATTGAACATTTTATAATCTAAGATGTGTATCGAAACGACAGTTTATGAAAAACCGCTTCATGCGTACAACTCAGGGGAACCACCTTAAAGTTCACTTCTCTTTACAGACACTCGAGCAATGATACATTTTTATGCCAGATAAATACTTCTAAATCCAGACCGGTAAGTTTTTTTATGAATGTAAATAATCAGAACTTTTTTTTATTTACTATAATTAATATAACTTTTAAAACATACAATATCCCATATAAAAAATAACATAGACGAAATATTAAAATAAATAAAAATATATTAATTAAAAATAAATCTATGTAAATAAAATGGAAAGTAATAAAAAAAATAAACCAAAGAAAGAAACAAAAAATAACATCGAAAAAAATCCGAGGTAGGATTTTTGATTCAAAATTAAAAAAAAAACAAAATTTGTTGATTCGACCTTGTCACCATCTTGTAATGGAAGGTGATGAGCGAGTCATTGAGTTTACAAAAATAATTAAGAACTTGCCTTCTTTACTACTTCTCTGTTCTTCATAGATGTTAATGTCACCCTTCCATCTCATTCTGTATTTACTGTTGATCCTCGTTGGGGGTTTCAATTTGCTCATCGATTCTTTGCCGGCTATTTACTACTATCCTAATATCGTTTCTCGATTCCTTACCTTATGTCCAACTTAAACTTAACGAATAAAAACATATTGCTTGCAGAAAAATCGTCGCAGTGCCTGTATCTTACCAGAGATTGTAGAATATAGGGTACTCTCAGAATGTGGACTAAATTCCCTGAAACGTGTTGAACAAGTTGTGCAAAAGACAACTAAGAAACGTAAATATTCTTGGCAAAATACGGTGAGTTCCTTTTTCAGTTAAAAATATGACGCTAAAGGTTATTTTTTAAAGACTGGCCACTTCCGTCACATTATAAAAAGTTATAAGTTGTTTTTTTTTCTGAGCAAAAAGTATTCACTCGATTTTAATTAATTGATTTTTTGGTTGTTCCATTTCACGGGAAATATATCTAAATAAATCATTCAATGGATTTAAGTGTCCATTACTATGTAAGTAATTTTTTTTTTTTGGTTTTGCCTAGTCTAGATATCTTGTGTTTCAGTGCAAAGATCTAACACCATCCACCAGCTGCGTGCTTTCTAAAATGGGGGTTCTGAATAAATACGGATTCATAGATTACTTCAACTTCAAAGACAAAATCCGTCACTTGGCGGGCAACGCCACATGGTCGCACATAAATGAATTGTATTCTCTGACGAGTTTGTACCAAGAGCATTGCAACTCAGCCAAGCAGCTGCTTAATATCGTGGACTCTATGTTGATGGTGAGATTTATACTTACCTCTCATAAAATAAATAAAAAATAAGCCCGGTATTGTTCGATTCCTTTGACATTTCGTATTCAATAGGTACTAGATATCTTTAGTTGATCATAAAATACGGCTTGTTATTGACATTCACCACACAGCCATAGATCGATAAAACAAGCACCTTGTAAATAGTCAAGGATTTTGTGAACCTTCGCTAGAAAGATAACAATGTGAAGATTAGGTACAAATCGATTCACATGTATAGTTTTGGTAAATACGTTAATGAGTTTACTATAGCTGTTTCAATTATCTTTTCAGACCTGCCCTATCTCAAAAAGGAAGTCATCACAAGCATGCGTCAAAACCTTCAACACAATGATCAATTCCCCAGTAAGCAGGAACCAATCAAAAGAACATATCGATCAGGTTTTGAACCATTTCCACCAAGTTTTCTTCCCTTCTCCACACGCAACACATATAACTTCCCTGGTGCCGATAAAAACAACAAAGATTGTGAAAAAACCTTTATATGAGTATGGTTTACTGAGCTCTTCATACGTACCGAAGGTAGAAATAATAGATGTCAAGCCAAAAGTAGTGAAAAAACCTCTGATTTTGCTGCCAGTCTACATGAGAGTCCCCTCCACTAACTTAGCTTACAGACCTTACCTGAGCGACGGGATGATAAATAGCCCTTTTAATTTGCAAAATCAAACAGCCCATGTTAATAACTTTAATAGTGGTTCAACCTTGCCCGTACCTCTATCTACCAATGCAAACTAATTTTGTATAATTAGATAGGTAGGTACTCAAAATAAAACCAAAATTTCGAAGCAATATGAAAAGTGTATTCAATATAATTATAATGTATTGTCACAGTAACTATTGTACTTAATATACTCCTTATATTACTATAGCTATAAGAAAATGTCCAATCTGTAATGTCACCATATCAGTCTTAAAATTTATTTTAAAACATTTTGGTCTGTTTTATTTTTTTCTGAAAATTATTGCATCAGTTAATTTGAATCAGACATTTTTGTACTTATCGAAAACGATTACATGAATAAATAACGTACACCTAAATACTCACTCTATATAATTTTTATATGGATACATCCAACGCAACGTACTATTTTTGAACTCATTACTAGTTTATTTAAAAATAAATTATAATAGCAAGAAAATGGGCACATGAGTTATACTCGGACGTCTTAAAACAAAAAATATTGCGAAATTAACTTAACAAGTTTAAGGCACCAATTTTCATGATATATTTTTTATCTGTCATGAGTTTAAATGGCAAGTCGAAAAAAAAAACAAATAATATTCGAGGGTATAAAACTCATTTAAATGTCTCACGGTACATATAAATGTTGCCAGTAAAATATTCACATAATTAAGTGTCATTTCATTACATTAAACTAAAAACTGCAAGCTCAACGTAAATCTATCTACAATCAAACCATACGATGTAAACCTTAAACAATAAAATATCGCAGTAGAAATAATAAATTGTGATTGCATTCATATATTATACAAATAAAACAGTAAAAGGTTAATAAAGCTATTCGTTCGTTCGATTTAGAACTGAATATTTAACGGTATTTGCTCAGCAAACATACCTCTGATAGACAGTAATACTTCCTTCATACCAAAGCAATTTACAGAATTCCTAATTTCACTAGATTTTAACACTTCTATAAAAGAAGGATAGTGATAACCCTTGTCAGACTCACTTATAAATTGATCTTTCTGCAAAACTTTTAGTTACTCAAGGCATATTTAAGCTTATACTATCGTAGTTTCTCATAGACCTTGTATCACCATTTAGAGAATGGGAGCCAGCATTAATCCTTGTCAAAATCTCTTGCTGCAATGCCTTCAAAGTCCTCACAGCTGAGAAGTCATTCGTTGGCGCGAGGAGTAGTGCTCTTCTAGCGTGAGGTAGAGCTTCCGATGGCTTGTTTAGCGCAAGAATAGCTCTGGCCATTGCGTAGGCACATTCGAAAGCGTTTGGACGCAGGATGGACGCACGGGCAGCTAGCTCCAAAGCCTCTGACGGCTCCTGTAGAAAAGAGTTAATTGAAGCGAAAACTGATGCTGTGAATAAAGTGAAAGTGTCTGGGTAGAAAATAAACATCTAACTATTAAACATAATTGGGGGAAAGGTTACACAATTGCGTCATATCATAGAAAA
This sequence comes from Venusia cambrica, assembly GCA_951394065.1. Taxonomy (NCBI): domain Eukaryota; kingdom Metazoa; phylum Arthropoda; class Insecta; order Lepidoptera; family Geometridae; genus Venusia; species Venusia cambrica. The sequence goes on along the minus strand of OX596058.1, from coordinate 7,528,005 downwards.
ATGTGTTCGGTTTTCACCTTAAACGTAAGAAGTTCATGATGTAAGTATATATTATGATACAATTATAGCTTACATTGAGTTTCCTTTTGCATCTTGACATATTCAGGAGTAGATTTGTCTTCAGTTGCACAAAAGCTGATACATGCTCCTGAGGGACTGGTTGGGTTGAGGGGGTAGTTACCCCTTCATCGCTTATGAGAGGGTTGATCTTCTTTAACGCATATTGATAGCGGTGAGCGGCTTCTGATGGGCGATTCCGTCGGTACAGCATGTTCCCGTCTTCTAGAAGTTTGTTTAGGAGTATAAGCCTGAAAAAAACATATACTTCGGTAAAGATAAATGAAATACTAATTTATTTAATATCTGAACAGTAACCTCATAAAGAGTTTACAAAGATAGACCAGTAGCCAGAAGGCGATGATGGTCTAATTCAAATTTTAATTTAAAAAGGGTGTAAATACAAGTGGTTTTAATTGATTTAACACTGTTTTGTAAAATATGGAAAACTCGCAGTTATAAACTATCGACTTACATGAACTCTGGTTTGCCTGATGCCATGACCCACGTTGTGGGGCCTAGTTTAGCGCCTTTTCTCAAAAAACAATTTACAACCTGCAAACAAAATAACGGAAAATGTAGGCAAGTCGTTAAAAGTACATTAACAAATCATGATCCGCCTCTTTTAGCTCTTTTATAGCTATGGGTGTTAGTAAACTTACGGGAACATTTCTCTGTCCAATAGCGCGGTCTAAAGGCCTAAGCCCACTATGGTCGACTCTTTCCAACGAAGCTCCTCGCTCCAAAAGAATATCCACCAGATCTGAAGGACCACCGCACGCTAGGCCAAGTGGCGTCCGACCGTTACCGTCAGGTTGATCTATTGAACAAAAGATAATGTATAAAGATAATTTCTGTCTGATATTTGACTTATTCCAAGACTCTTGCTCTTTCGAGAAAGATTAAAGTAAGGTGGTAAGAAAGTTTACCGATGTTAGCTCCTCTGTCCAATAAAACAATCATTGATTGAATCCTCGATCTAAGACACGCCCATCCCAGAGGTGATACACCATCGGCGTCTAAAGCATCTGGATCCGCACCTAAAACAAAAGCAATGTCATATGTAACTCCATCGTTGTTTACTTGCCTAACTTGTTAATCTCTAGGAAACGGGTTGGAAGTTGGTTTTAATACTGTCAACTTACCATGATCTAAAAGCATCTCCACGACATCAGCATGTCCCTCCGCCGCTGCCAAAATCAGCGGGCTCTTCCCATTCGACCCCAATACATCCGCACCAGACTCTAAAAGCCTCAAAACCAGAGCTGTTCTTCCGTTCTTGGCTGCTAATGCGAGTGGTGACATCTGCCGTGCGTTGAGAGAGTAAGGAGTTGCGCCTCGGATGAGTAGGGCATCGGCGATGGCAGCATTGCCAGTAGAACAGGCCGCTGTGAGGGCAGTGTCGCCAGTGACTGGGCAGATTCCATCAGGCTGGAAAGGAGATTTTTATTTAACAGGTGAATGATATGTAATACCTCTTAGGCCTCAGATTACCGTTGAATTCTTTCCCAAGCGCATTACGTTACTACATTTACTTTTGTAAACATACAAACGTAGGTTACAAACTCAAATTATTTGAAAATACGTGTGTAAATTTATTTGAAATCGGACATGCCATTTCAAAATGAACTGGGCCTTCTTAAACTCAGAAAGCAGCAAAGGAACTCACGATCAACTCAGCAGTATCCAGAAGATACTCAACAATATCCAAGTGCCCGTTCTGTGCGGCTGCTATCAGAGCATGCCTTGAACCTGGAACCAGTTGCTCTATGCTCCCATCTTCGATATCCAATGAATGTCTATCGTGCCCTGTTTGACAGCCGAGTAAATAGATGACCGTATCTCGGTGGCCGTTCTTGGCAGCATGGACTAATGGTGTTTGCTCGGTTGTGTCAGTGTGGCTTAGCGACGATCCTGCAATAAAAAACATCCAATTTATAATTGGTTCACTGTTCTCCTTAAAAACAGATGAAGATCATAGGAGTAGTGAGCGTTTGTAGAACAGTGACATCAAAAATTTTAAATTATTTTTAATAATTATTTTACCTGCAGCGATAAGTCTTCGAGCTACGTCAGTATGCCCTCTTTGACACGCTAATGACAAGGCGGTGCAACCTTGCGAGTTAGCCATCTCCAAGTCTGCTCCAAATTCGAGCAACAGCGCTACCATTGATAGGATCCCTTGGTACGCGTACATGCATAGTAGCGGAGCATGTCCTAAGCATTCCGTGATCTGATTGGGTGATCCACCTGCCAATAACATGAGGCGTGATACTTTGACATTCGGCGTGTAAATATTCCGCAAGTGCGCGATCGCTTCACCAATATTGGCGGAACTTGTGGCCACCATTGTTGCTTGAAGATCTCTCGGGCATAGTCCCAACTGAGCTGGTCCCAGATTTCTGTACATGTGGGCTTTCAGTATGTGATGTCCGAGTTCCATTGTCTTCTCTGAATCCAGAGGTGATTGAACTCTGGATAGTCTAAAAGCGATACCGCAGTGTCCTGCTCGAAGATCGCATAAGAATTTAGAACTTTCATTGTCATCTCGCCGGATCAACCATTCCCTAAAGGATGGGTGGAAAAACATGTATGTGTTGTCCATTCGTTTGACGAGGAAGTCTGCAAGGCTATCGAACCGGAGACAAAACTCTTCCCAGGGCAGGAAATGATTCACAAGCAAGGAATTTACGGAATAGTAAATTTCTACTAGGGTCAGGGGATAAAGCGCTGCTAGGCAGACACTAAGAATATGCGTAACCTTTTCAAAGGATTGTACTGTAGGGAATCTTAAATTGAACTGAAGCAAAAATATCTGTGCCAAAGAAATCGGAACCACTTTGTAATTAGTGGATTTGACGACGATATGGCTACGCTCTAATAAATCTAATATTAATTTTAGGAACAAAAACGAGCCTTGGCTCAAATGGAGCACGTATTGCGCAAACTTCATCACCGAGTTATGAACTCCTTCAGTCTTTCCCGTCGAACATTTGATGTTCGTCTCTATTATTGGAGCAGCTTGGACTCTTCCATTGAAATACTCCAAAAGATCCTTATTCACATTATCCGATTCATCCAAGCTCAGTCTCGCATAGGGCAGTTGCTTGGTCAGTTCCAAAAACTGTGTTCTAACCGTCCCAACAACTTTGAGCCACGAAGGCATCTCAGTCACATGCCTCGCTAAGAACGAAGCTATTGTATGCCCGTGGTCTGGTTTGTGATACTCTGCTTCACAAAGTCCATCAACCAAAATGATGCTGTTGTTAGAATCGATACTCCCGTTTCTTCTCAAGAACACCAATGGTTCGATGATTCCTCTCATGAAAGCCAAGTCTGCGTCTGCAATACATTCCTTCAATGACAAACAAGCAAGGATATGCGGTTCGCTGAGTAGGTACTCTCTGTAGGCTTGTAATCTCGGTGCTTGGCAAAGCTGAGCTGCCAGGGAGTGGACGAATTCTCCCACCAGACATGTGCTGTTGTTATCGGCCTGAAAAAGAAGCAAATATGTAACTGGTTCTTTTTTCCCATTGTAGTTTTTACTATTTACTTAGAAGTACATGGGGGAGAAAGGTCTCCCCCACATACTTCTAAGTAAATAGTGCTACTTCTAAGTATAAAGCCCTGCAGTGGGACAGTATAGGTTAAAAAAAAACGTGTTTACTACAGTGTTATGATACAATTTTCGGGATACTTACTTGGCAAAAATGATAAGCAACAACGTGGCTAGCCAAATGGGTGAACATGCCAGCAGTCATTTCTTCAGGCAGCAGCTCCCTGATATCTGACTGCTCCCGTAACTCTTCGTACTCATAGTTCCTTTTGCGACCGAAACAGGAGTACTCTACCAATTGAAGGATCAGCGCTGTTTTGCCGGTGCCAGGACATCCTGAGATCAGGATACCTGCAAGGAAATAAAACTATATTTAAGCATACCTACTACCCGTCAATTACGATCGAACATTTGGCAATCTTAGTTTCATAGAAACTCTAAGATTGAATGCAAGTGTCATACAAACCTGGTGAGCTGGACTCCAAAACCTTTTCCATGTCCCTCATGAGCCATTGTCGACCTGCGAAGTAGCCCTGGTTGTCTGAAGATGGTACTTCGAAGAAAAGCGGTCGTAACGTAAGCTGGGGCGATGGGTGTGTGTGATGAACTGTGAAAAGCAAATATCAGTTAGGTATGTACCTATTTCCTTTAACTCCATTTTGATTGATCTGACTAAAATTGGAAGACCAATTTGTGCCTAAGATTTAAAAGAATCCTTCCGAAAACCTTCTTATTGTAGTAACCAGTAATGTAATGAGCATTTGGTACAGTACCTATTTTATTATCTGTGACTATACTAACTCAACCCCACAAATAAAACATACTTTACATACAGAGGGAGTAGGAGATATAGTAGGTATCTATCTCTCACTCTTTCGCAATCCATTGAAATTTTGCAATGTTCGACCTATTTCTTCACTTTGAATAGCAGCTTATTTTTGTGAAAAAATTTGACCCGATATATTTCCGAAGACAGAAGTTTATCACTTAGTTTGATAAATAGGTAGTACCTACATAGTGAAAATAAATGTTTTTTTATGTATACTTTTGAACTGTTACCTTTTTTGAGTTCGGATGATGTAGGAGACTGTTTGCTGCTGACTCTCGCTGATCTCCGCGCGGCTGTCTTCCTCGTTTTGAAGAAACCACTGGACATGCGGGTGAGCTCTTCTGATCTTCCACTTTGTAATGCTGTAAATAAAAATGGTAGACATTGAATCTAAAACATTGTCCTTCGACTTAATCATAGCCTATAGAAGAAGACAACTTAAAACGGGATTTTTTGATCAGCTTACCATTAACAGAATGCCGTCGACTGCCAGGGCTTGATGACGAGCAATTGCTGGCAGCTGATAAGCTCATGGAGGCCAGAGATCCCAGGGAATCCCGGCCGAGGGGAGTCGCGGCGTCCACCTCCGATGATCCAGTCAATGTAGACACCTGGAACCAAGCATTTTCAAAATTGAAATTTTAGTATAACGGACGCCTGCCTGACGTCAACCCTCCTTGGGAATACTAGGTTCTGTAGGATGAGGTAATAAGGGCTATGTCCATTTTAGTAAATTAAGTGGATAAGGAGGGATAAGGATATGGATAAGAGGGGGTGAGGATACTAATGTCCCAGGTGAATGGTGAGTGTGACAATAGTTGGTAGAGCAGTCTGCTCAGTGGTGGTACTACTGTAAGAAACTGTATAGGTGCTATTTTATTTCATGTGTTTCCTGGAGAAAGTAACTAAGTTTAGAAAAAATCTACGATGGGGAAGCGCTTAGCCTCTATCTCATCTTATATCAAGGTATGATCAGGCCGAAGAAGGAAAAAGCGCACTTCCTTTAAGCACCCGTAACTCCTCAAAAGACTTAGGCAGGCTATCTAAGCTCTAAATGCCGGATTGCAACAATTATAATTGTTTTTATGGCGTCATATTTAGGTAAGATGGTGGTTGCTAGCCGGGCGTAATTGAACAAGCCCGATCACCAATCAAAGTACAGGATTTCAAAAACATAGCCCCTTATTGTTCCGCACATGGGTGTCGTAACAGGCGACTGGAGAATGTAACTTTTTCTGGGGATTTTCTGCATCCTATCATTACTGTAAATATAGTATTAAAAGTACCATCACTGCAAAGTCATATTTTCCGGGCTTGGAGATTGTGGCATACCCGTCGAGTCTTAGAAGAGGCTCTATCATATTTAATAGTTGACAATTATGGTATGTTGATGATATGCACATAATTAACAGCAATCTATTTTTAAATATACCTATTCAAAGAACAATATGTACATACAATGAAACTACCATGTACACTATACATTTACCATGGAAGCCATCAATAGGTAACTCAAATGTCGGACCAGTTCCAGATGGAAGCGTGCCTATGACACCAGCTGCTTTTTCACGCTATTCAATTTATTGGTTCATTTGTTCTCGGGTAAAAGCTTCTTTGTCCAAAAATATATCCAAGAACAAGAACTTACCGGACTAGTGTTATGTGAAGCAAGGGTATGTGCATCAAGAGACGCGAGGGAAGTACAACTCTCTCTCGATTTGCTCCGAGAACCTCTTCTCTCTCCGAGGAGAAGACCTAGGCGCATGTATAGGTCATTCTGTCTCCTGGACTCGTATCCAGCTTGCTTGATGTGACCTCCTTCGTCATCTGAAAAATGATAATAACACGTTTCAATTTTTTTCTTTCATATTCCAGATATACATTTATTCAATAAAAAGTATAATTAAACTAACTATGTACAAAGAAATCAGTCAGATTACTTAAGGACCGTTACAAACGGCCTATAGGTAACTCAACTGTTCCAGACCAGTACCAGACGGAAGCGTTTCAAATTGTGATGCAAAAATTATTTATGCGTAAACAAAAATGGATGCCAAAATTATATTGCCTTTCGTGCTTATGTGTCTTTAACGCATTTAATCATTTTAAGCATAGTATATTTTGATAGATTTGGTAGGTATCTAGCAAAACCTGCGGGCCAAACTTTTAACGTAAAACAAGTAAAAAACACACATAAAAACTTTGACATGGCTATAAAACACAATTATCATGCTATAACACTCAGAAATAAAAAACAAAAAACCATTCCAGCTTCTATGGGAGTTTTATAGGTCAACGTATTTGATCGATATTTATAAAAAAACATTCAAAAAAGGTCTACCATTCTCGAGTGGTACAAAAAGTCCATGACACCAGACATCTACATCGTATTGTGTTCAATTCAGTTCAACCAAATGCCAACGCTACTATGGTCGTAACTTGCCTTGAAATGGGCGGACATTGTCAAGGCTACAAAATGATAACTGGTGTAGTCTATGGCATAGGTAAAAAGTCTTATAAAATTAAATTTATTTTTATGTACCGTAAGTATGATGTGTTCAATGTTATCAATGATTTACGTGAAAATTAACTAGCTACCTTCAGTTTTTATCATTTCAAGATTAGACAGACCTAGTACGTAAATATTTCGTGGCATAAAGTTTTTACAGTCCGCTTCTACAAGTAAACCCTGGACAACTAACCTTCGCACAAACTCCTTTAATCGGTGCGCCCGCATAAAAGATGTAAAGAAAACCATTTACTTGTACCACCACCAAATTAAATTACTTTACTGAGTGTACAATATAAAAAAGATACGAGTATAACAATATTTCTGTTATGTGCTTGTAGATTCGACGAAGACTAGGTGTGTAGGGCTAGGCACGTTATACATAATATATATATGTCACCGTCAGATTGTAAACACCGTCCGTTTGTAATATGCCTCGTCATATTGTCAACAGCAACTAACATTTACAATTTTACGCATTATTTCTAGTACTACGCTCCTCTAGTTCTGCCGCTTGCTTTTGCATAGACACAGACCTGCCTCACTCTCTCCTCAAGAGGGTGAGGTGAGCAAATGGCCTTACAGGAATGTTCAATCGAATCCTATAACGCAAGCCTAGTGGTTATCCTTCACGCGGTGCCCCCCGTTCTCGATCTAGTTCCATCAGAAATAGAGTTAACTGAAACCACAGGATGACTTCTGTTGGGATGGAGAGGTCATGTTCAGACGGGTTCATCATCGATCACCATTTTTGCCTGGACGGTGCTTATAATCTTATGCTGACATGTGTACAATATGCCGAGGCATATTACAAACGGACGGTGCTTACAATCTAACGCTGGCATATATAATAGGTACCAACCAAACAGGGCTTCTAAATTTAAATTCATTGCAATAATTCGATACTTATGTGATGTGGGTGAGTGACACCCGGTAGGTGTTCTAATAAACATGATACCCACGTGTCACTAGTTTCCTAAACTGACTCAATGACATCACATTTTACGGTTTGCTTGAATGACGCCCTCGCTAGTATAGTAACAAATATATAATGCATTGTGTTACGGTTTTGGCATGGCTGAATGGTAGTGGGCTCTTCTTATGAGACAAACTAACTATATTATAGCAACAATCAACTAGCTTTGTTGTCGCACAAACCTAGAGTAATATAAGTCTAGGTTTGTAGTTTTTTATACGATCGGTCAGCTCATGACCACAGGGCTTGCCTAGGCAAGGCTAAGGTCTACAATGTAATCTATTATAATCTAAAATATTATATTTACATTTATATTATTCAATATTGTTATTATTTGTATGTAGATCGTAAATAGAGGCGAATTTTACTTTTGTGTATCCTTAATTTGTTTTGAAGCTACAGTTTACCAAAAACAGTCTCATGTATAACTCTTGAGTTTCACATTAAAATAACCATATATTTCCCTAAAATGAGATTCGTAAACCACGGAAACTGTCCAACTATTAGGCATAAATAACAGGTAATTTCCACGTCATAAACAATTATGGTCTGTGGATATTACGACTTCCGTTGGGGTGTCGTGGACCTATTATATATGTTACGTTGACCATGTTATGTTTATCAGCCCGGATAATGTATACGGGTGCTGTGATATAGGAGGGCTATTGAAACATTTTACTGATTTGAGTTGGGATTATCGTATCTTTCTTATACTAAAATCAAAACGAAAAATGAGCTATTATGAGCATATATATATGAGCATGGCTAAAATGGGACTAGATTTCCGCTGCATTCAATTTTCATCTTTCGCTTTATTTGAATGGAAGATTCCTTGCCCGTACGTCTCTCGCCAAAATGTCATGATCTTTGTTTGAGAATAATGAATCTTACGATGAACTTACTTAACTAAACGTTGGACTCCAAATGAAGTCATTATACAGAGAACTGTTGACTGTGATAAGAAGTGTCGACATCTGTTACAATTTAAAATAATAAATATTTTTTTTTAGAGCATCAGCAGCTCTACCGTTTGTGAATGTAGAGTCCGTTTGCTGTTTTTAAATTGTAAGACGGGGAAACGTTTGGCCTTCATCTCATTTGGTTTCAAGTTATGATAGCTACCTTATATCTAGATTGATATCTAGCTACCTTAACCATAAATGCTGAAACACAACAATTTAGAATTGTTGTTTGGCGACAGACTAAGGCAAGATTAAATAAAAAATAATAAATATTACAGGACATTTGCGTGTTGTATTGTATGATAACTATGTATTAAAAAAAAAGTATTTAAGTATTCTATCCGTATTCTAGTGCCCATATTACAAGCTATGCTCAGTTTGGCGCTGTGTGAAATAAATGTCCTGTAATTTTTTTTTTTTTTATTTCACTCCGCAGCCGCAAACTAAGCATAGTTTGTAATATGGGAACTAGATTATGGATAGAATACTCAAATACTTTGTAAATACATACGTACTATATGATACTACACCCAAACACAGAGCAAACCTCTGTATTAATTACATAAATGTTTGTCCTGGGTGGAAATCGAACCCACATCCTACAGCGCAGAAGGCAGAGTTGCTACCAACTGTGCTATGAGGCTTGTTATATTAGGTGGTAGCTCTCCAGGCGTACTTAAACAAAGACCACCAACTAAACCAAGCACAATATTGAGACCTCTGGATCCGACGCTGCTGGTGGTCGAACCAAAGTCAAAGTCAACAATTTTTATTCATTAAGATTTTTAGGATCATTTTGAAACGTCAAATCAACCGCCTGTTCGGAATCGCGAGCAGTACACACGAAGAAAGACAAGAAACTCGGGCTGATTCATTTTGATGATCCATCAAACATTTAGGTATGCAGAGTTAATAATAATTTAAGTATACAACATTACAAGTACTTCATAAACCTAAATACTTGCCACTAGACCACAGAGGCGGTTATATCCTCCAAGTATCTAGTTAATGTGTTCGAAATTGCGCCTTTATGTCAGTAGTACAATTGACAAGTACCATTTATGGCACAAGTGACAACTTTGTATCCTTCGTACTATGAAAGAAAAGCAAAGATATTCTTCAATAATTGTAACCGAAATTATGAATATAGTACATTAAAGGATAGTAAAGTTATTCTCCGTAGTAGCCGATAATAATGGAACTAGCGATACAACTTTATATCTATAAGCAGTAGGTATTGTATGTTGTAGGTATAAACTAGCAATTTTTAGCATCTACATATCAAAGTTCATCTCTTAAATGCACAGCATCCACGAGCAACCCACAGGCGTCATCGACACCGAACCTGTTATTGTAAACTATTACCTCACCCACTCACATACAAACTATTATTTACTCTACAATGCCTGTTTTTACATACCAACTGTGCTATAATCTGCACGAGCGTGGGAGCGGGTTTGCGCGTCTATCCCTGCAAATATGTGGGAAGGTTCTGGAGTCTATGTTTTTGTGATAGATTCCGTAAAAACAGCCGCGAGATCTTTAAATGTTCTGGAAATAATGGTCGGTTGGCATGGGAGAAATGTGATAATACCTAGGTCTAGATAATTTGATGGCGTGGAAGGAAATGTCGGGTATTTGAAACGACCTTTTGTGATTGGTTTGTGGTTTTTGTTTGATGGTGAATGTATACTAATTAATGAAATAAAACGATCGTGTAACACAAGTATGTTACACGAGTGCCTTGATGTTGGTTTATTAGATTAGCGGAAGGAAGGGTATCTAGCTTTGCTCTATGTCTCACCAACAAAAAATAAACCAGTCAAGTGCACGGGACACGCGCACGGAGGGTTCCGATCTACGTTTCAAGGTAAAAAATCACATTCAAATTATTAATTTCCGATTTTCTATTTTTAAATTTATTTGTTATTGGTTGTTATATATGCCGCTATAACAACAAATAAGAAATAAATCGCTCAAACACTCTCAAAAATTGCTCGCTGACAGAAATACGAATGGACAGATAGGCGGGTAGCGGAGTCTTAGTAATAGGGTTCCATTGGCACACTTTGGTTACGGAACCCTAAAAATGTTGCTGTTTCTTCCTTAAAAGTAAGTAGGTATACGGCTGCCCATCGCATCCTACCGACGACACTGGATAACATTGAAACTCCTAACGTAATTGTGGTCAGACTCCAGTGTCCGATGGCAGAACTGTGGTTCCCACGATCACAGAATATCCAATAGTACCTGTTACATCCGCAGGTGTGGATCTCTGGTTACAGTTGACCCTGGATGAGATTTTTATCCTTAAACCAAGTAGATAAGGTCAAATGTGTAATGCAGCTTGGCAGCCTTTGGCTTGAACTCTGGTACCGTTTCGGTGTCTAATATTTCCTTAGCGTGTACTTTATTGGCTTGCTTGCTCGTGGCTAGGAAATTCTTGTAACTTGGCACTACAGGTAAACCTATAGTTCATTACAAGCGTAGTTGAAATTTATAGTAAAAAGCCTGGCTATAACTAACTGAACCTAAATGAATTGCTGGCCCATTGGAGGATGGACCTCATTAAATGTTTTCTCGCTACTGAATTTGGCTGTAATTTTGGGAAGTTCATATAGCTTTGTGAATCTCTGCTAGATGGCGTTAATCAGCACTTAAACTGAGTTGGATATGACACGAAAATTCGGAATCTGCGTCAGGACTCTTGTTGCTTCATTGGTTAGAGCGTTTCTGGCAGGAAAAGATGCGGGTTCGAGTCCAGTCGCAGGTTGTGATTTGTGTCACATTTGTAAATGTTGGTTGAATTTCAATGTGTCATTAGAAGCTTTCCTTAGTATGTTCTAAAACCTAAGTAAGCTTATAATGTCGAATGATATTTTTGGTTACATAAATGTACAGAATTATTTTTGAGATTGTATCTACTCATTTATATTTTTTTTTAATCTGCATCGGTTGCTGTGTTGTAAAAATATACGTGCTATTTCAAACTTGTAAATCGCGCAAATAAGGTTTACGAACCGTAATCGAAATAAACTCGTCAACAACACAACATCCATTCAAACACCAATAAGGATTGAATCTACTTTCTACTACTCCCAGCCCACAGCGCTGCGCAGGAGTTGTCATGCCGAGGGCGGTGCCCTTGATTCGTAAATCAAATCAGTTGGCATTAACACAGACCTACCTAGTCCAGTTGGCCTGGCATTATAGTACAAGCCTTGGGACGTACACTTTGTTCATTGTTTTAAGGTAAAAGCTCACTAGCTTTTATACTTAGACCTTTGTATGTAATATTTAGTATAAAAAAATTACTCACGACATTTTCCCCTTCGAGGATTTAACTCTGATCACTACTCAGAGCATGGATCTTATGATGATCACCAACATACTAGTCAGAGGCACGTCCAAATTTACGGTTTGCAAGTATTGCAATCCCATCGCCACTTAGCGGAATACAAGACAGTGACACATGACACATTTATGGCATATTCTGATATCTTTGATTTTCACACACTTTTGATATCTTTGATTTTCACTAACTTTTGATTAATAACATATCAAAAACAGACCATTTATGTCCGCTGTTGGACAAGACCTCCTCCAAAATCAAGTATTGGATAATACTCAGAAGTAAGCCGTAAGCAGTTGCTGCCCTTTTTTGGTGAAAGCCTTTAGTCGACTTTTACGATATCCACAGGCTGAGCTAGAGTGGTCGATGTCTAAGCCACGACCATCAGGAATTAATAAAAATTATGGGATTAGATAGATATATGATCTAAACGCAGCTAAGCTATATTACTCGGTACAAAAGACATAAACGCGCTCCCTGTTCCAGAAGGTCTACTACGAAAATGAAACATGACGAATCCGTTGTCGGATTGACCCTTTTTCAATACAAAAATGACAAAGTTCTTTCCGGAACTTCGAGTTCGAGTTTCATAGTACCCTGACACGCGTTTTATTTAATTCATAATGATTGATTATTAGTAATTCATTCATTAATAACATTCATTTATTCAATAAAAAGTACAGTTAAAATAAGTATGTTCAAAGGAATCAGTCAGATTACCTAAGGACCGTTACAAACGGCCAATATGTAACTCAACTGTTCATTAATTGTTCCCTAAAGTACGCGAAATCCAATCCGATGGAGCCACCACGTGAAATAGTAAAGTGGAAAAAGAGCTGGGACATATCTTATGTATAGGCAGAGATTGGCTTTTCAAAGCTTGGTTGGACATTTTAAATAAGCTTTGCGAATGATTTGCATAGTTATATATTAATGTATTTTTTTTTAATTTAGTCCTTAAATCAACCGTCTACATTCGTGTTTACGTCATTCTAAACTAGATTTCTGATATAAGTGCCTCATCAAATTTCAACAAACCGGTCGAGTGAGAGTCGGACGTGTGTGGAGAGGGTTCCGTACTATGTAGGTATATCTTACAGTAGAGAAACCTTGGCCGGGTAAATTAAACAAATAAAATAAAAATAACTCAAATTTTGAATGGAAAAAAATGCCAATGCCAATTGAGATGCATTTATTTTGTGCTACAAATCAGTCGTTTACGTAAACGCTATTTTGCCCAGAGCATTGTTCCGTATTTAAGATAATGCATACGCAAAGTGCAGTATTTTATGGATATAAGAAACAGTATACACCCTATTCTTTGTGGTATTGCACAAGGAAGCACACTGGGGTACATGTGTTAAGTTTCTTTCTTCAGATTTGACATCAATTATTTTACTGTTATTATCATTATAGGTTGTAATTTTTTTTCCTATTGTTGAGGTTATACCCGAGCTAGACCATTTGATATACTACACGATGCTATTGGGTATTTTTTTATATTGTTTCACAAAATCAACCTTTGAAACCTAATGTGACGGTTCGTTTTAACGTGAATTAAATATAACGTCACCAAATTCTATATTTTTACCAAACTTCAACCTTTTCCATCCAGTTTTTCCATCGGTAGTTCAGGAGAAAATAGGGTGTGACAGGCAGACGCGCAGTGATCTTATAAGAGTTCCGTTTTGTCATCGGAGTTACGAAACCCTAAAACTGAATGTCATCTTTTTAGCAATATCTATATTCTACCAAATTATGTAAATAAACACCTCCGCAGTCATTTAAACCCATGTTTGATCGTTTATTACACTTATAAAAATATTGATTGCCTGGCCTAATCCAAAACAAATTTACATTTACAATTCGAAAGTTATATTTTTTACCATAGGAGATATTTATCTTATATCCCTGTAAATACACACTATCAATAACGATTATCGAGTCCACCCACGGTGATGTGATGTTAGTATGACACTGATTCTTATCTCGAATTGTTCTTGTAGCATCATCGAAGTAAAACTAGTATCTTTATCTTATCCATCATCATTATTGCCCTGCTTTTATACCGCACTTCTTCAGATGTCATCTCAGCACTCACTTCTTGATTATAGCAATCCACACAGAAATAAGGTAAGATAGCTAGATCCTAAGTTTGTTAAGGATTCCGGGTGAAGTGCCTTATCTCAACTTGTAACCAGGTGAGATGATGGCCAAGCGCTTCCCCGTCATACAATAAAAAAAAAGTCACTCACACAATCCATCTATCCATTCCTCGGTCTAACCCTACTTCTTCATCCACCCACATTCATACAATACTCGTTCTAGCACTATTTTAGTGACTTTATTCCCTCCGTATGACATATCCATACTACGCTAATCTATAACTCCAAATTTTCCGTCTCTGTACTTTTCCTCACAGGTTGTAATCATACGATTACAAAATATTTGATTATTACTCCTGGAGTGTACCCATGATTCCTATAATTATATTATGATATGCTAACTAGGTTCTAGCTTTAAGAACTACAAACTGGTTTTCTACGTTGATATCAATTAACCAACCAACATAATGTTTGTTTAAAATAATTATGTTTGTACATTCCTTATGGTGTAAAGTGCACAAGTTATAACTTCATGCTAATGTAATTAAAATCGATCTAACGATCATGTCAGTAAATTAATGCTGATGAATAATGTAGGTAAATAAATGACAAATAATAATCAATAATAAATGTTATTACAAAACAAGAATGTGCCCTGAAATCTCACACAGAATGCAAATCAACACACAAAAACCAAGCTGTGCGGCAAAATAAAAACAACGTCGATGCAAACAGGCAAAAAGATGTGCAAAAGTCGAACGACTGTGCTCAATCGGATGCAGGAATGTGGACTGGATTCCGATGAATCAATTTAAACAAAGATCTATCTAAAGACACTGTTTGTAGATAGATATCTTCTCATATCAACCAAAATATCATCCTACGCGTAATGATACTCGGAATGCAATCCACTATTCTTTGTTTTCCGTGCCTGTCAGCTGGTTGAGCCCCTGTGGAACCGAAGAGTGTGCAGACCACAGCGACCTGATCTTATTGAAGACCAAGCTGTGCCATGCCGCGCTTCGTGGTCCTTCCTCGGGCAAGCCTGTAGAACCATAACTACTTACTTAAATATTCAATTGAGTTGAAGATTGCAACCGAACTCTACATGGCAAGGCACCTAAACAAGGTATTTATGAGTTTTATTACTATCAAAACTTGTTTGTGATCGATAGCGGATACAATCAATTCAACCTGTACCGTCGAAAAACCGTCACAAATCTCAAATTGGAATATAATTTCGACAAATAGAAACGTTGCTTACTAATCGACAGAGGGCAAGGGCCGCGCGAACGAATGGTACTTTACTCTCTCACTTTATTACAAGACACAGCTGAGGGAATATTTCAATTACTCACGAAGTAAATAAATTAACGGAAAATATGTAACAGATCGTGCGATAGCTGGTCGACCCGCAGTCTGTTGCAAAAGTACGTATTGACTAACAAATGTGCTAGACCGGTCCTAGCCCCTACGTGCATCCGGTAGGGTGAGTGGGCGAGCCCTGTCGCAACTGTCACTCAAACATAATTTACTGAGGAATCATAAAACCCTTACGGGAAAGTGAGAGGCGCCTCGTGAATGATTTTACCTAACGCGTCCCAATCCTCAATGGAGTTTTGCGTTGCGAAACGAGCTACGGTCCGCCGGCTAGTGCAAACAGGTTGCTTACCGGATAGAGGTACATGGTTGTCATGTGAATGGCGAGACCGCTGGGCGAACGGACTTCGCAGGGATTTCGGGCTGAGGAAGAATCTTCTTCGAGTGTGCGGTGGGGTGGGGCAGCTCTGAACTAAGTTGGTGGTCTGTCAAACAAACAATAGGTACACATTATACACAGGCCTCACAACTCAGAAACAAACATTTGTGTGATGAATATAGATGCTTGTTCTGTGTTACTGTATCGAGTGTATGTATTCACAAAAAAGTATGTAAGTATTAGCAGGTATTAGCCGGGATGGGCAGCAGCTTCCGCCTGAGTACGTAACACCATTACTAGGATCACCGATCCGCCTGACAAGCGTGGTGATGATTATGGCAAAACCATTCAGTCTTGGACGAGGCTCATGTCCAGCGGAGTATCCGTAAACTTGCTGTTAGTTTTCATTCTAGTTTACAAGCAATACTAGATTGCGTTGAGTAAAGTATCCAGTTAGATTTTTTATATATCGAGTTCATTGGTCCGTTCAATTTTCAATTAAATAATTAACCGTCTGCCGTCCCACTCATTTTCATACGACACGACGATGTAATGCTTAGAATGTTCATAAACGGTTCGGGTGTTGTTTGCTTATTAATAAAATCTAGGCCTTAGCTCAGTAAAAAAAGCGTGTTGGAAGCTAACCTGCTTAGGTGGTTTCGGTAGCCGCATGGGCGACTGCCAATCGTCTGGTCGCTGCGGGGAAGGTGTGTAGCGCTCCATTGCAGGTCGACGCTGGCTGTTCCTCGCGCACAATGGACAAGCTTCGTTCCTGAACATGCACGAGTAACACCTGGAATTTAAAAACATGTATCAAAGTCACTATACCTCTGCTGGTCCAGAACTCTGATGACCTGGAACAAATTTCAGTACATAATCTGCCACGATTTAGTTTCTTAACATTTTGACCAGACATTTTGATAAGAAAGGGTTTAAAGGGGAGGGATGGATTGAGATGTATAGAGGATTGGACTTAAGGTCTCGGTAAGGTAAAACTGTAACCATTTGATTGTCATGACAAGTATAATACAGGTGGCGCAAGGCTTGGTAATGCTAAAATTGTAAAACAAATAATTGTGTTTTCTTGTATGCCTCAGTATAAACAGGCTTTTTAACCGCCTCTGTGGTTTAGTGTTTCAACTCACCGATTTCAGATCCAAAGGTTCCGGGTTCTATCCCCAGGAGAATACAATATTGTGCTTGGTTTAGTTGGTAGGACTTTGTTTAAGTCCGCCTGGCTAGCTACCACCATCTTACCTAATTCTGTCGCCTTAACAACAATTCTAAAATTTTTGTGTTCCGGCATTTAGAGGTAAGATAGCCAGTCCCAGTTTGCTGAGGATCCAGGTGAGTGCGCCTCCACCTTCGGCCTTATCTTAACTTGTAACCAGGTGAGATGAAGGCCAAGCGCTAAAAAAAGGCTCAATTACCTTTCATGTCCACAAGTGTCAATAAGTTTCCTCTTCTTGCCTTTGTCAAAGGGCATATTACAGCTAGGGCAGGTGGTGCCGCCGGTTTCACTGTCCAGCAGTTGACGGATTGCGGCTAAATCTGCAACAATATACACTCAATTGTAGCATGTTGGTTACATAAAGTTTGTATGTAATTGACCGAGCGAGCGAAGCGTCGTTCATCTGTCCGGATGTTGGTATTCGCGTACAAGTCGTTTTGTATTATGAACAAGCCTTATAGCTCAGTTGGTAGTAGCTCCGCCTTCTATGCTGTAGGCTGTGGGTTCGATTCCCACCCAGAACAAACGTTTGTGTGATGAATATAAATGTTTGTTCTTGGTTTGGGTGTAGTATCATATAGTACGTATATATTTACAAAAAGTATTTAAGTATTCTATCCGAATTCTAGTACCCATATTACAAACTATGCTTAGTTTGGAGCTAGATGGCGCTGTGTGAAATTAATGTCCTGTAATATTTATTTTATTTTTCAACTAATCTTGATGAAACTTGGCATACAGGTTAATGGAGTTTTTTCATCGCTTGCGATTTTTAATTGATGGGGTATTTCTCCCAAAAACGGGGAAGTTTGCTGCAGCGCCATTTTACGGCCGATTTTGACAATATTTGACAGATACATTTGGTACTCAATTCTAAGCACGAATTTTGAATATGAGCAAAATCGGTCAAGAGGTTATCAAGACATAAGGCAAAAGAGGTTATTTATTCACAGAACTACTAGTCTTAGGTAGGTCACGTTATTAACGCCTCAAGAATATTGCCTACCAAGTATACATTTGTGCGTTGTTGTCACCGGGCGTGCGGCGATCGATTTGCGTCTTAACGGGTCTTGGAGGCATTATAAGGGTAATTATACAATCTCTAGTATTGATATAGCTGACTATTGAAGGGTTTGTGTTACTGTGGATCGTTGTGCCTGTACTTAGAGGGTAAATAAACCGGCTAATTGCGAAAAAACACTCGGCTGTGTTCCGACCGAAAAGTCATTTCAAGTCCAAAAGTCATGGTTCGGGCCCCTTTTTTTGAACTGAATGTTTTTTTATTATTAGTTGCTATAGCAGCAATAGAAATACACACTGAAAGTTTCAACTGTCTACCCTAACGGTTCATGAGATACAGCCCACTTACAAATCAACAGATAGACAGCAGAGCAGAGGCTTAGCAGTAAGGTCCCGTTGGCAACCCTTGCGTACGGAACCCTAAAAACGAAACCGAAGGATCACTTTACTGTACGTTTTACCACTATTTTGATATTTCACCGCCACATAAACCTACCGCACTCATTATCAAATTACTTCTACGATTACATTGCACCTTACTATTATCCGTTATTATTTTTAGATATATTTATATGATACATCCTTAATACTAATATTTTAAAGGTAAGTAATAGCGATATTAAAAATGTTGGTTTTCATAAAAGCATTTTCGTTTTCTCCACTGTACCGAGTAAGAAGGTGCGTATGTAGAGATTTATTGCGGTAAGTAAAATAAAGTGATTAATGACGTCTTCTGAAACCATTCTGAAGTCAAAACTTAAATCAACACTTCCATATTAAACGGTTCGTAAATAACATGTCTGCAGACTAAGTAATTAATATCAGTGTTAACATGTCGACTTAAACACGCCCTGTAGTACCGCATACAAACCACGTTTGTATGGGACCCATGTAATTGGAATTTTAAAGGGTCAGATAGACCTAATCTAGATTAAAGAGGTTATGGGGATAAACATTTTACTGTAGAGTTTTCCCGTACAAACACTACTTTCCATTTATTTTGATTTTAATCGGGTTTTCAGAAAAACTTCGTTATCTTTATACATATTCCAATTTCACTTTATCACAACATTGACAAATATTATATTGACAAAAAAAAACACAACCCGCGACGGGACTCGAACCTGCGTATTTTCTCAAGCCGGAAACGCTCTAACCTTCATTGCTCAATAGCAATGAAGGTCCTGACGCAGTTTCCTATTTTTGTGCCATATTTAACGTTCGATTTTCGCTGAGACTACTCGCGGCCGCGTAATCGCGCTCCGACAGTTTTGCAAAGTGCTGACGGCATCACAACAAACCTGCCGTCGACAAATGGCTGACCGCGGTGATGACCTACATTACTCATCGCGTGTAGGCATCTATGTCGATATCAGACTAACTTGTTAAGGCGATAACATACTTGCCGCAACAATGTCTACAAAAAAAACTCATGTCAAACTTGTAACAGAAACCGAACATTTTCTGTTCCAAGAACATAAAAAAATATCTGAGCGCTACGAATCAGAATACCAGCAATGGCTAGAAGAAAAGCAAGAAAGAATAAAACTTCAGAGCCTTGTAGCGGACTTGAAGAGTCAAATTAATATCCTGCAGCAGCAATTAAAATGCGCAGTAGAACCCCAACCAATTCCATCAACATCTTACACGGAAACTCCAACTGAACGTACTGAATACGCTACAGATGAAGAAGAATTAGCCAGAGAAACAGAGTGGATCAGAACGAAGTCAAGGAAAAAAAGAAAATTGAACACGTCACCTACACTCTCGCCCCAAGAAGAGAAAGCAGCTTCTACCACCGAAAAAACAAAAAAGGTTCCTCGGCCACCCCCCATCATCGTGGATGGCGTGAACAATTATCAACATTTTTATGACTCCTTGACGATGAGCCAGCCTGCAGGCTCCTTCGCCACTAAAACCCTTAACGGTGATAGCATTAAAATAAACGCCTACAACGATGAAGCGTATAGATCTATTACCAAGTCGCTGTCGGAAAACAACTGCCTTTGGCATTCATATGAAAACAAGCAAGATAGACCGATTAGAGTTGTAGCTAAGAAGTTGCCATCTTCCTGCCAACCAGAGAGAATAGTTGAAGACCTTATAAAACAAGGATTCCAGGTTAAAGAAGCAGTGAACAAGCTGAGTTGGAAGACAAAGGAGCCTCTCAACTTGTTTATCCTAACCTTCAGCAACGCTGAAGAAATCAGCAAAGTTTATGCAATTAAGCACATACTGGGATGCGTTGTTGACATTCAACCCCTGCGATCCACAAAACTTATCCCGCAGTGCAAGAGGTGTCAAGTCTACGGACATACACATAAGTATTGCGCCAAAGAACCTAGATGTGTAAAATGCACAGGCAAACACCTTACCAAAGACTGCACCAAACCCGCAGAACAGAAACCAAAATGCGTACACTGCGGAGAGCCACATCCGGCTAATTACAGGGGATGCATGATAGCTAAAGAAATGCAAAAGATGCGTAATAACACCAACAAAAAACCAACAATCGTGCGCCAGCAGCAGGCAACAACGGTTAAGACGACATCTACTCAACAACAGACTCGTGGGCCGAGAGCTACGCCTAACCCACAAAGTAAGACAAAAAACGTTTCTTATGCTCAAATAGCTGCATCCGGAACTAGCCCAACTGTTCAGTACAGTAAACATGCCAAAAGCTCTGACCACAATAAGTTAGATGAAATACTCAAGTTTATGACATTATTTGATGAGCGTCTTAAGAAAATAGAAAATAGCGCCAAATTAGCTATTGCAAGGACTAAAAAATGATTAACTCAATAAAAATCATGGCCTGGAACTGTAACGGGCTTCAAAATCATCAAAATGAGCTACAAGTAGTTCTTGATACGGAAAATGTAGATGTGTGCCTCATATCAGAAACACACTTTACAAAGCAATCCTATGCAAAGTTCAAAGGCTACAAAGTATACTACGCAATTCATCCAGATAACAAAGCCAAAGGCGGAAGTGCTGTAATTGTTAGAGAACACATAAAGCATCATGAAGTAAAGAAACATGAACAGCCAGATATACAATCTGTAGCTGTCTGCATCTATACAGAGAGGTATCCTGTGACTGTGGCTGGTATATACTGCCCACCGAGGTACAATATAAAAAAAGAATCCTACCTAAGCTTGTTACAATCACTTGGGGAAAGGTTCATATTAGGAGGTGACTTTAATGCTAAAAACACGCATTGGGGCTCCCGCTTAACGAATACCAAGGGAAAAGAACTGATGAATGCCATAAAAGAACTCAAATGCGAGGTATCATCGACAAGGTCACCAACGTACTGGCCCACCGACCCACAAAAAAAACCGGACCTGATTGACTTTTTTATACATAGAAATCTATCAGCCAATTATCTTAGTACAAAGCAGAGTTATGATATGAGCTCGGACCACTCTGCAATCTACCTAGAAATAAGAAACAAAGTATTATTTAAGGAAAACACTCTCACCCTAGTAAATAAACACACTGATTGGGAGAGTTTTAAATTAGAACTAGACGATAACTTAAATCTAAAAGTACCACTTAAGACTCCGGAACAGTTGAATGCCGAAGTTGAGCATTTTGTAACTCTAATACAGCAGACTGCCTGGAAAAATACACCTTATTTGAGAAGCCGGATTGCCAGAAACCATTATCCAAAAGAGATTTTGGAACTCTTACATGAGAAAAGGAAACAGAGGCAGCAATGGCATCAATCCAGATGCCCACAAGACAAAACTAAGCTGAATAATTTGACAAAAAAACTAAAAAAGATAATACAACACTTTAATGATACCTTAACCAATACCTACATTGGAAAGTTGACTGCTGAAAAAAGTACAAATTACTCACTTTGGAAAGCTACCAAAAATATGAAACGACCAATGGCACAGATCCCACCATTGGGATCAATGATCAATGGAAACATGAAATGGGCCGTAAGTAATGAAGAAAAGGCAAAAGTGTTTGCAGATCACTTGGAAACGATATTTCAACCAAATGAAGGTCAAACCCAAACAGAAGACATCAGTAAAATAGAAGAAGAACTAGGTGAAATATGTATCAAACACGTTTCGCCAAGAGAAGTTTTTCAAGAAATCAAGAGAAACATCAATCCAAGAAAGTCCCCTGGATTTGATCTAATTCCGGGTGAAATATTACATAACCTCCCTAGAAAAGCCCTGGTCAAACTGACTAACCTTATTAACGCAGCTTTAAGGCTAAAATATGTGCCCGACTTATGGAAAGTAGCTGAAGTGATTATGATAGCGAAACCAGGGAAACCATCAAATGATGTCAAATCATATAGGCCAATCTCACTCTTACCTATCGTATCCAAACTTTTCGAAAAGCTACTGCTTAAAAGACTTAAACCGATCATAGAAACAAGAGCGATTATTCCAGACCACCAATTTGGCTTCAGGGAAAAGCACTCGACTATAGACCAAGTCCACAGAATTACTAATGTAATTGAGAACGCCATTGAAAACAAAAATGTTTGTTCTACAATTTTCTTAGACGTAGCCCAAGCATTTGATAAGGTATGGCACGAAGGTATTATACAAAAACTAAGAAAACTTCTACCCAAACCATTCGCCGATATTCTGCAATCATATTTGACGGATAGAGTCTTTAGAGTAAGGCAAGAAGATGCCTACTCAGAAATCAAGAAAATTAAAGCCGGAGTGCCGCAAGGAAGTGTTTTGGGTCCAGTCCTGTACCTATTATACACCAGCGACATCCCTCATCTAGAAAATAATACCCTTGCGACGTTTGCTGACGATACAGCTATAATGGCTGTTGGAAAAACACATGCAGACGCTGCAGAAAAGGCTCAAGATGCAGTCAACAAAATTTGGGACTGGATGAAAAAATGGCGAATCAAACTTAATGATTCAAAATCGGTGCACATTAACTTCACAAATAAAAAAGATCAGTATTTCCCTATATATATCAACAATGAGCCTATACCGTATGAAAACACTGCGAAGTACCTAGGCATGACTCTTGACGCAAAGCTACGCTGGAAAGCTCACGTCAAGAAGAAAAAGGAAGAGTTAGATATTAGATACAATAGAATGTACTGGCTCCTAGGAAGGCAGTCAACATTGTCAACACACAACAAAATTCTGTTGTATAAAGCAGTCCTGAAGCCAGTATGGACTTATGGTATTCAGCTGTGGGGCTGTACCAAAAAAAGTAACATCAAAATAATCCAACGCTTCCAAAATAAGGTACTCAGGGATATAGTGAATGCACCTTGGTACATCAGGAACGACGACCTCCACAGGGACCTTAACATAGAGTTCGTTGATAAAGTTATAAAAAAACATGCAGAAGCTCATGAACAAAGACTTCATAAACATGTGAACCTTGAGGCAATCCAGCTGCTAGACAACACAAAAACAGTGAGAAGACTGAAAAGAACTAAACCTTTTGAGTTAGTGTAGTGTTAAATAGTATAAAGTAGTGTCAGTGTAAGTGAAAGTGCTACTTCAAAGAACACAATAACGCAGTGTCTCCCCTTAAATAGAAACTGTAAGAAACGTGACATTGGACACATTCTTTAAAATAATTAATTTTATAAAACTAAGTTAGCATAAAATTACTCATTAGCCTACATAGGCTAGATTGTAATATAGTTTTAGAGCATATACTAAATGAATATGCACTAAATATATAAAAAAAAAAAAAAAAAATATTTAACTTAGCTTAAGCGCTGACTATATTACTCTTGTGTCATTATAACACCTGTAAACCTATATTATCTTTACCTGCAAAATTTTATTTCAATCGGCCATGCCATTTCGAGAACGAAGACAATTACCATTGGAGAGAAAAATCAGCGGTACTTCGTACCTTCTTGAGGCACTCAGTATCTTTGATTGGCTTAAATCTTCTTAATTAAATATGAACAGTCATAAATTATCGTCATTATTAGTTTCCAAATTAAGTCATTTTGTTTCGTTAGATTTACTTTAGTACGCATATAAATCTTAAAAAATAATGAACATCTGTCTTACGCGAAACATCGATACTATTTTTTTTTTAATTGTACCACGGATATGTGTACTTGGCCTTCATCTCATCTGGTTACACAAGTTGAGATAAGGCCTAAGGTGGAGGCGCACTTCACCCAGAATCCTCAACAAACTGAGGAACTGGCTATCTTACCTCTGTATATATATATATATATTGCATATACAACGAACCGATACGTACCGACTTACTTTCCATCTTATCATTTCGAAGACCGGCGCCCGCGCATACCGCGAAGTCTTGCAAGTTTTTCGCCATATTCGTCACTGATATTTTATTACCCGCAAACTAGCTTTTTGTCCTGATAAATGCATACCGGATAAGATTGATCGGTATTAATTGAATTGACAGACTATAAACCATGTTTTACATCATTTTCAGCTTTCTTACTGTGACCTTTTTGTGTCAGAAAAACGTGTTTATGACGTCCTGTTAATGAAACTTGATAAATAATGGGCTGTTACGTCAACTGTTGCTTTTATAATTACGATGGTGCCATATCTTGGCACTTGGACACTTAATGACCAACCACAATATTCAGAGTAAAGATCTATAGTCTCTTAACCCTAATTAATGTATATACATAAAGTAAAGTATACATAAATTGGGGCAGTGTAATCCATCTCCTCATGGTCTACCATGGTATCGGAATCCCCGACTTTTGCTAGGGGTAACGGCTGAAGATCCTAGCTCAGGTAGGATGGAAGGTCCACCTGTATTTACCAGCGATTACCCTGCCGAAGTCAGGCGCCGAACGGTTAGCTGTCTTCCGTCGGCATGCGAAAGAGTGTCCGTTGGAAATGCTCGCCCCATCGTAGACCTCATCCATAATCTGGCCTAAATCTAGACAACCTTATGGTCAAATCAACCTCATAGTATCGTATGACGAAAACACAGTTTTTATCGTAGTGATATTTAAGCAAGTTAGTAAATAATTTTTGAGAAATAATCTATATTTTTAATAACAAACATCACGAGATATCAGTTCGAGGTGAACATCTAGTGAAACTATCCTTAATTCTACGTCTACAAGTTTTTTCGCTGCACAAATCAATGTGTACACTGTTTTAATCTTAAATTACTTTCAATTACTTAATCTGAGCTCGAAAAGTTAGTTCTGGTTTTGTATGTAGGTCACAATGTAGGTAAATACGACTATAATATAGCAGGAATATATATACTAATATATATAATGTCATCGTGAATAAAATTTACATACACGTAAAAGTTTAAATACTTTCAATTTTGATAATTAAAAACACTTTTTGTTTGTGTTAGTAGGCTGACCTTTATAAGGTAGATAGTTTTACGATGTCTCCAACGCAAAAGGAATCTTAGATAAAGTTACGAAAAATACTTCTAGTGCCACTAGAGACTCAAACAAAAACCATTTCGAACGTAACTTTTTGCCAATATTAATTCGATTAACGGTCTAAAAACTTCGTTATCGCTCTAACTAAT
Organism: Venusia cambrica; assembly: GCA_951394065.1. Lineage (NCBI taxonomy): Eukaryota > Metazoa > Arthropoda > Insecta > Lepidoptera > Geometridae > Venusia > Venusia cambrica. Next base: position 7,502,194 of record OX596058.1, on the reverse strand, counting down.
TTAAATATCATTGCATGACATCATAGTGCAAAAACATCGAGCCACGTGGGGTCGACAGTAGCGAAAAAATATTACTTAACACCTACCTCCATTGTTTCGAACTCCTACCACGTAAATTTCCACTTCCTATCGTCCTTTCGTGTAGAACAGTATCTTGGTACAAGGTCCCATTTGTCTGGTTTTGCAATTGCTGAATCACGCAAAGCTATGACGATTTCTTAAAATTTTTACTATATTTTTTTTTACTAAATCTTGTTCAATGTAATCTCTGCCTTACGGCGCTTAGAATTGGATCTAATGGGAAAGTTTTCCCACGAATGTGGCAAAGTCATATAGGAGTCGTTAGCAGAAGTAGCTTATCAAACTAGTGAACATTTTGACATTCACAATCAGCTTGACAGACAGCACTACTAAAATGACGGACTATGTTGAGCTATCGGATTATACCGCGGTGACAGCGAGTTTATCTTGAGCCGATTGAAATTACCATGAAAGACAATAGTTACCACAGCAAAAAATACAGGTATTTTTTACGTAACATAAACCACTTTCACCCAAAGTGTTACCTACGAGTGTGTGCTTTAAAAAAACATGTAATCAGGACAAGTTATTAACCTAAACTCATTACGACTATTATTGAAGCCACTACTACTCTTTTGCGGCCGTTGAACCAAATGTGGCAGAGTGCTCAGCAGCTTATGGTCACTGCACTCACCTATGCTGCTTATTTAGTTATGACCGCTATACAAGGCGTAGGTCACGCGTTAGGAGTATTAAAGTAATTTTCGGTGAGACGAGTCATCAATTTCGGAGTCGTTAATGTTTTTTGTCGGATAGTCTATTAGAGGCCAGACGGCGTTATTATCTGCGGTCTACGTTGTAGGTGTCTTGCTTTTGTTCAGTAAAGGTTGATGCCCACCAAAGCTTGGATAAACAGATGCTTGATACTTCCTGATCAAATCCAAAATTCATGTGACTTTGAGATCAACAACTATTATGTCCTCTGTTTAAATTGTACTCTCTGTTAACATTACCAATAATGGATTATTATATCAAAAAACGCGTGAGTATAATTATATATTTCAAATGTGAGGTTTACTCACGTATAGAGAGTTAACGTACATTCGAACGGGATGATTCACACTTACCCTGACGATAGTTTCCTTGAAGAACCGAAACAAAAGTGGTGCCTAAAAATGGTGAGTAAAACCAGTACTTAAAATGAAATTCATAATTACACAGCACCATCTACACCCAAACTAAGCAAAGCTTGTAATAAATAAATGGCGATCTCTCACGCTTTAAACGATGTTTGGTTTGTACGCAATCTTTCTTCGATTAAACCATGGTTTTGTGTCATAGTAAATTTGATTCCTCTATGCTAATGGTAACTAACAGTTACTAGCGTGGGTTGATTTTATGAGATAGCTAATTAATAATTAATTTAGAAAATTGAATTAGTTAATGTACGATTGTCACTGCTATAATGTTTTATTACCTCATTATTGTTAATAGAAACCACAGTGAGTGCTGTTATTTAATTATGCCAAAGCTTTAATACCGTTAAGAAAGTATATGAGAAGGATAATTTTATTGTATTTCTATTTGTTAGTTTATGTATTAAATTTATGGATAAGTACAAAACTTCATTAAAGCTATAAGTCTTGCTTGCTAGTTTGAAGTCACATAATTCACCATTTAAAATTATATTTATATATTAAAGCTAATTAAATAAACGGACAGCAAATTCACGAGGTTTTGGTTCAGTAAGGAGTTTCTGGATGCTAAAAACCTAGCAAATGACGTACTCAACCATAAGTTCGAATGCCGTCAAAATATTTTTCTAGTTGATTTTTCTTGCAGACCGAATATGTAAAAAAATACTATTTAATTAATTGCCTATATTGTTCTCCTGTACCTAGCTAACGTCAAATATACATGCAAGACTTCAACGATGTAAATGGGACTTCAGTCAGGGATCCATGTCAGTTGATTTAATTTTGCTCTGTAAATGGTCAAATTAGTGAATAAATATTACAGAAAATGTTACTGTTATAAAGTTTCTGTGTGAGTTTACGACGTCATTATTTCAATATAAATGAACAACTCACGAGCGCAGGAACACTGATTCTGAAGTACCTAAACAAGAAAAATATTTTTACTATTAGAATCGTTCTACTTTCTTTACTTTCATTGCTATTTTTCTGTTATTTTAACCGCATCTGTGGTCTAGTGGTTCAAACCACCAATTTTAGATCCAGAGGTCCCGGATTCAATCACCAGGGGAATCAATATTGTTCTTGGTTTGGTTGGTGGTAGGATTTTGTTTAAGTCCGCCTGGTTAGCTACCACCATCTTACCTGATTCTTCCTCAAAAAAATGTTGAGTTCCGTCATTTAGAGGTATGATAGCCAGTTCCTCAGTTTGTTGATGATTTCGGATGAAATGCGCCTTCGGGTGAAACTTGTAACCAGGTGAGATGAAGACCAAGCGGTATAATTTAGAAACATTAAAAATAATATGTATAAATAATAATATATACTAATATGCAGTCAGGTTACCTAAAGACCGTTACAAATGGCCTATAGGTAACTCAACTGTTCCAGACCATTAACAGACGGAAGCGTGCCCAAGACACTGGCTGTTTTCGTGAACACGTCTAAATGTCTTTGTAATGTGAAATATGTGTTTTCGAAGACCTCAAAACGAAAAAGAAGCGCTGGGTTCACAGCTTGTTTTTATGCTGAGTTGGGAACCCTCTAATTGTTGTTGATTGATTTATGGTGTGTGTGTGTGTGTGTGTGTTTTGTATTGCGTTACTTTTTATCATATTTTTGTTTTTCAAGTGAAAGTTTATCAGTGTTCAAGCTGAGTATGACACGAAATTTCGGAATTTGCGTCAGGACCCTCGTTGCTCAATTGGTTACAGCGTTTTTGGTTTGAGGAAAAGATGCAGGTTCGAGTCCCGTCACGGGTCGTGAATTTTTGTGCCAATAAAACATTTGTAAATTGTATTACTTTCTAAAATTTTGTTTACAAATTCTTTGTCACAATATTTGTCAATGTCAAAGTAGTTTTTTCATTAATTAAGATTTTTTTGATACTTTTGAAACGTCAAATCCTGATAATTAATACCCGGGACTTGATTCCCTTTACCCCGTGGAGATTCCCCATAAACCTTTCATACAAATAAAATTCATACTAAGCCTGAATATTCGACTAGTAGGTACTTATAACATAAACATTTTGCAAAAGGTGTAAAAAATCCTTTGCAAACAGAAATTGTCCTAACAAAAAAGGCTACTAAGTGATTTTATACTTACAAGTGCACAAGTTAGAATACAAACTATCTAAGTACGATTAAATCATTTATCTTTCGCCACATTGATCATATGAATGGCCTTAGTAGATGTTATCAGCTGTACATACCCCTGGTCCACTCAACACTTGGAATTATCTGGTAGTTTCTATCTTTTACGCAGCTTAGTTTGACCAGATAGTCTATTTCATTTGGCTAATCCAAAAAAACGGACACTTTTTATTTGAATTACGTTTTGTTCGGCAATAGAAATAACACGTTCTGTGGATATTTAAACTGTCTCAAGAGACACAGACCGCTGACAGACAGAAGGACAGTGGAGGCCTAGTAATAAGGTACTGTTGGCTTCCTTTGGGTACGGAACCCTATTTTAGGATGTCAGACCGACAATGATTATTCCGTATAAATTCCGCACACCACAAGATGGCGAGCATTATCCACGTTAGTTTTTAAGAATCCGCCGATCACCAATCCACTTGCCAAGAGCTGCTCAACCTCCTGTTCTACAGTAGGTAGATGTTGTCAAGATAAGTGAATGCTATTGTTTATTCGACGATGAGGAAGCGCTTTGCTTCCATCTCACCAGGTGCTTGGCCGAAGCGCACTTCACCAAACATTCTCAACAGACTGAGCTAGCTACGATATGTTACTTCATACACCATCCACTGTGTGATACTTTCATTAAGAGTTGGCAAAGTGACCCAGCTGCTTCAGTGGTACCCAGTGTCACCTACTTGTCGCACTACTCATCATAAGCTTGACAGTTTGATCCCTTTGCCATTAGTATAAGATTCAAAATTGTGTATCAGATGAGTTACAGGTTGCAGGGTCAAATAGATTAGCCAACTAGATGCATTAATAGGCAACTTATGCAGTTGACTTGTTGTCCTATTTGCCACCGAATGCTCGACATGTCAAATGAGGGTAATGATTTAGGCTAGGCGCAATATCAGGTACCGTTTCATACACATAAACTGCCAACTACATTCAGCGTTTACTAGCATGCGACTATTATTTAGCATTTCACGTATATATTAGGTACCTACAAGTTTAAAACAGTTGTTTATGAACTGTCTTCGCTTTGTTTTATTTATTGCTGACTTCGATCCTATCATCCCATGGGAAATTCATTAAATGGTTTTAGTGCGCCGCTAGACTACAATAGGGTAGGTACCCTAAAAATTACAAGACTCTAAGACCTCTGGTGTGGTGTGTGCGTTTATTGTTAGTTCACCAGTCAACTTGGGTGCTGAGCAGTGGGTAAAATCTGGCAGAGGATGATGATGATAAAGTCAGTGTATATTAGGGTGTCCCGAAATATATTTTTTTCTATTTTCCCTACGCAAGACCCCTCAAAAGTTGCGGTGTTATGTATAGATCACTGTAATAATATTAAAAAAAATATAAAAATATATCTCGAGGGCTCTACCATCCTTTTTATAAATCAAAAAATCACCTAAATAACCTTCTGGACAATGTCTCTTATTTTATATTATTAATATTATTCCCATTTTATTTTTTAATTATTTTGATAGTAGAACCCTAAGTTACGATTTACAAACAACGACAGGTTGATTTCTGTTAAGAATTGTTTTAGATTGAACTTGTGAAATTCATGTTTTGACATGTTTTTCTCAAATTCTCTACTTCTACGGTGAGGCAGTTTGTCTCATTTCTATTACGGTTTTACTGCTGTAAGGTGTCGGCTGCGGTTGCTTCGGTAGTCTTAGCTGACGTAGGATTGGTGTCTTCGGAAGATCTTATTCTTGTTATTGATAAAAATAAAATTCATAGAGCTGTTTCAAAAGTAAGGACCAAGGCCAGCAAAGATATTGATACAATGGAAGTAAAAAGTATCTATTTTGATGGAAGAAAAGACAAGACACTCATAAATGATAAAATAGGTGACCAGTACCACCGCAGAGAAGTCTTGGAAGAGCACATTTCAATTCTTACAGAGCCAGGATCGATTTATTTGGGACACACAACGCCAAGTCGTGGCACTGCCACTTATCTTTGTTAGAAAATCAAGGGTTGAACTAAAAAGAGTTGATCTGTGTGGGGTGCGATGGTACTGCTACAAATACTGGTTGGAAGGGAGGTGTCATTCAATACCTGGAAAATTGTTACATGCTTCACGCGAATGAATTAGCGCTACGCTATTTGTTTGATTCTCTCGATGGTAGCACGTCTGGACCAAAGGAATACTCTGGACCTATTGGAAAACAGCTAGCTATTTGTGAAGGTAAACCTTTGACGTCCTTTAGTTCAGTGGCTGGCAATTTGCTTGAATTACCTGATAATATAGTGAAGGAACTAAGCACGGATCAAAAGTATCTCTACGAAATGTGTCATGCTGTGATGACTGGTTCCTGTTCCCCCGAACTAGCGAGCCGCCAGCCTGGAAAAATGGCGCATTCGAGATGGCTCTCTACTGCCAATCGTATACTCAGACTTTACGTAAGTACTGTTTCACCGTCAAATAATTTGCAGCTGCTTGTGAACTACGTGGTAAAAGTTTACGCTCCTGTTTGGTTCCTCATCAAGCAAAACTCATTATTTAAAGATGGAGCCAAGCATATATTTCAAATGATTATGTATTCTCAATTTTACCCGATAGTCAGAGATCTATTGTTGATTCAGTGATCGAAAGAAACGCTTTTTTTGCGCACCCAGAAAACTTGCTAATTACCATGTTATTTGACGATAGAGACCATATTCGAGAGCTTGCGTCTCGTAAAATATTAAAGACCAGAGAATCAGAAAAGAGCAACTCTCGAAGGGTATTTAAAGCACCAAAGATTAACTTTTCTGCACAAGATTACATTGATATAATATATTTGCAAGAGTGTGAGATATCACATCCACCAGTTCTGCGACACGTCTCCAACGACGAACTAAAAATTAAGACTAAACAAAATAACCTCAATCTTGCTGATTTTCCGTGTCACACACAGTCAGTGGAAAGATGTGTGAAACTAGTGACGGAGGCTTCTCAAAGCGTCACAGACGCAACATCTCGGGATGGCTTCATTAGAAACAAATTAAAATCCCGCGCGGAAATGCCTAATTTTGGGCACAAAAACCAGTTCCGTTTTTAAAGAACCTATTGATTTTTTTGTCTCATAACTATTGCCAACCTTTGTTTTACTTAATATTTGTAGCTTTAAATTAATAAAAACCATTTAAAAGTTATTTTTGTATTATTTATAGTTTATGTTAGGAACCTCTAATATTGGTCATTTTGAAAATTTTCAAGGACCGGTAGAGGCCTCAAGATGATTGATAACTAATTAAATTTTGTGATAATCGTAATCTTTGTGTCAATACGCAAATTTTGACACCTCTTGCGTAGCCGTATCTCAAAAAAAAAATATTCCCATACAAGGACGGGACACCCTAGTGTATATAGTTAAGTTTTTTCGAGTGTTTTATTCATCTATTCTATACTTTTTGATGAAGGCACCAACTTTGTTACGGTTCTCCCAGGGAACCATCATCAGGGTGAGTGTGATTTCAAAACCACTGACGTAAGATTTGAAAGAGGCAATGTAGCTGATTTGATTTTGAGACCTATCAATATGGACCATTAAAACTGATGGAACCACCAAAAACATTACCACTTACGGCTCCGTTTAATATACCCCATACTGTGTTGTACTCGATTAAAAAACAATATTGACAGGGCGTGGGTTTGACGCATGCACTTATCAACTTGGAAAAGTTTGACTCCCATCTCAATAAATATGGAGTGCCTCGTTTGCACCGGCAAGTGAATCATATAGTACCTATATATATATAGTTATTAAAATTCTAAAATTCCATATTAAACCTTTTCACTTTTTTTTGGGTTAATAACGTACTAATTTTAAGGTGATTTATCAAAGTAATTAAGTACTTCGTACTACGAGTAAGACCTACTTAAACAGAGAAATATAATTGCCGTGGTGGTCGCGGCTTACGAATCGACGGTCACCACAGCCCGCGGATATCGTAAAGTCCATTAAAGGCTGAGAGCCTTTAATTGAGGAAGGAAGGACTAGAAGAAGGGCAGCAGTTTCCTTCTGTATATCATCTAGCACCTTTACTAGGATCACCACTTTTTAACCACGTGGTCTAGACTACAGAGGCTCCTCAGATGTTTCGCCCACCGGTATTAGATCCAAAGGTCTCGGGTTCAATCCCCAGGGGGCACAATATTATGTTTGATTTGGTTGCTAATAGGAATTTGTTTAAGCCCGCCTGGCTAGCTACCACCATCCTACCTTAGTCTGTCACCAGCCATAGCCAGTTCTTGAGGGATTCAGGGTGAGATATTCCCTGTCGTCCGAAATAAAAAAAACAATCCAAATTCCGAGCGTGGTGATTATGACAACACCCTCACACCTCCCCCCCTGGAGGATACCCTGTCAAACAGTGGACACTTGTTGTATTAGTTGTATTAAAAGCAATGCTCTGTTTGGCTGTAAACGCAGCACCAAACATTACGGGCACGATATATCGTGGGAATGTGTACTTTGTAACTTTTTAATTGGAGAAGTACACCAATATGTGCGGTGTCAAATTAGTTTTGGAAGAAAAATAGTCTTGTTCACACTGAATTTAAGGTTTCCGGTCTCAGGGCTTATTTACACTGTGGTAGTAGAAAGTTACATAACTTGTCCGCTAGGACAGTTATTTTAATTAACAAGTAAAAGTCTCCAAAGCACCAATTTTGGGTCGAACGGGTGATTCCTGAAGAGCCAAAGGTCAATTTTGTTCGCCATAAGTAAAAAGGTAATCAAGTTCGCGATGTGAGGAATACAAAACACATGAAAAATGTTAACTGGCAAAAACTTTTTATACAATGGCTGTTCCAAATAAATAATTGGGAAAATATATGAAAAAATACTACAGCCGAATTGGTAGTGACACATTGAATGTTTTGTATGCTCCGAGAATTTATCAGTGAATTATTTACGAGAGATGTATAAAAAAAAATCGCTTCACGTCAACACTTTATTTGGCAAAAGCAAAAGGGGGTCAATTCTCAAAGCAATAGTAAAAGGAGCGGTGAAAGTGTCAGATTACGACGGAACCTGTCCGGTATAATGGTCAATAATAATTCTCAGTTAACACTGAAACTATAACCGTAACTCGCGCGAGAAAACAGTTTTTGATCGTGACTGTGTTTCAAGAGTTTACCATGCGAGCGAGGTACCCTTTTACCTGCGAAACTCGACGTTAGTTTACATTACAATGTATCTTTGAAACATCTGACTACAAAAGGAATATTTATTGCCACTTACAAACGCAAATACCAAATTGAACGCATTCAAAAATAAAATTATGATAAGCATTTATTGTGCCAATACCATTACACCTACCTAAATTATTGGACCACCTAAGTTACAAGCCCTAAAATAAAAAACAAAATTGATACACCTGGCGATGTGAGAACGTGTTTTTGTGAGCCTTTTCTCGCGCACGAAATCTGAAGGCTACAAATAAACGTGCTTAGAACCTGAGGTCTCGTTTGTAGTGGAAAATGAGTCGGCGATTCGTATCGCTTGATCGTGACATGAAATTCGTAAGTTTGCACGAGTTTGTGACATTATGACACGAGTGTTCATCTCGATGGGCACGCGTCACTGTCGAGCGATCGAGATATCGAGATGTTATCTATTGATGCCGTGATCGGCACCCATGACGTAAATGGCAACATACACATTGAATAGCTAAACTAAAAGAAACTGCCCAAGACTGGACTTTTCCCATCATAGTAGGTACCCACTTTCCCATGTAATTAAAAAATCTTACATCCGCTGAATCAATATGGTAACGTCAATCAGCGTCTCCAGTCAATCATTCTATCAAACCATGGCCACAGATTATATAATGGCGGTGCAATCAGACCAATTAAACGCGTAAGTAATTGCGTACTAAAATAACTGTCAACTATTGATGCCAATCAAGGTTTTCACGATGCATAGGTAATTAATTAAAACATTTGAGTGTTCCTGGCTACTTTATCTGTAGAAATTTTATGAACTTCAGATTTTTTTGGGTTTACCCAAAAGGTGCTAACGGGTACCTATTACTATACTAAGCTACCGCTGTCAGTTTGTCTGTAACTTGTGAACCGTAATAGGCAGAGAGTTGAAATTTTCATAGAATGTGAATTGCCACTGTAACAAAAAAATAAAATAATAAGGGAGCCATACCAGAAATGTTACTAATCATGTGGATCGGAATCCTTGGTGTGCGTGTCTGCAATTGTATTATAATTCATTTTATCTGAGTTTTACCTAGCTACTGGTTTCAAGTAAATGTATATAGTAGTGTCAAGTGTGAATGCAAGCTTGGATATAGTTTGAAAGATTTATCAGGTTGAAATTGGACGCTGTTGCAACGCTGTACATCCACCGACACTCGATGTCTGAGACATAATTTATAGTGTCTAGTTATGTCATGAATTCTTACATTATTCTTAAATTCTTACCACGTTGGAATTGTTCTCTCCAAATGGCCAGGTCAGAAGTACCCTAAGCCGACGAGAATATATGAAGAACGTGATGATAATGAATGAAGCAAAATAGGTGTGCAAGGAATGTAGTAAGTGGAAATCCGCTGTCTCTGCCTACTCCTCTGGGAAATAGACGCGAGTCTATATATGTATTATAAAACCTGTTACAAACTATGCCTCGAGCATCGCAATTAAAGCTTGTAAAAACAAAGAATGCACACATAGTGCATAATCTCTTGGATTATACAAGAACATAATCGTTTCCAAGAACAGGAAGTGAGTTTTCCCAACAAGTTTTCTCATTCACATGACTATCGGATCGACTTTTGTGCGAGAAATAATGAGTTTGCATTCATTGGTAGGACTATTACACCTTACCGTGGCACACAAAGTCAAGGTAAACAAATAATAGCCCATTAATTGACAAAACATTTGCCAAATTCTGAATTAAAATTAATATGTCATCTCATATACATCTCAGCTTGTGGTTTCGACGGAGTTAAAATGTTTTGAGCCTTTGGTCTCAAACCTTGAGACCATATTTGAATCTTGAAACTACATTTTTCTGGGAAGTTACTAATTCAGCGCATTCGAATGTACAAAAGGCGATATCAACTATTTCTTTACATTAGACGACATGGGGTCCGATTCAAATAAGTAAATTTGTAGTTTAAAAAACTAAAAACACGCTATGTATTTCGTACTGTTTCGACTGTTTTGACATATGTCAATGTCTAAATGTTTACGTATGCCAAGCGTGAAACTTGACGAAGCTTAGTAAGATTTGTCACCTCAAATCTCAAATGCCGAAACAAACGATAGTTGGACTCTTCAAAACAAATAGCATACGCACCCAAACTCGACGAGGTCTTTACTAGAAGCCACTAAAGAAGTCCACTATTCTCCTCTATATCTCCTGGCTCCATCATGAGGTCCAAGATACCAAATTAAAGTTTCGTCATCCGAACTACTTAGACAGACTAACTTCATGTAAACATACACATTTTCATTTCGATACTACAAATAGAAGTAGGTTAAAATTGGCTTCTTATTTTGTATAACGTTGTAAGTTACAAGTGAAGCTAATATAGGCGTGTCAAAAAAGCGGCTACTGCACGCCAAACCCCATCACTAAATTAAAATTCTAGTCATTATGTGCAACACCGTAGCCAAGAACTGTAGTTGGCTGTACCGGCTAAATGGTTCACACGTACTGAAAACGCATTCGAAATGTCACATTCTCACTGCATTTTGTATCAACTAAATGTTGTTACATTTACTGCGATTAGGGTTGCTAGGACAGGCGTGAGCTTTGCATAATTTTGCCGGATGCGTCCACCCGAAAGCCATATTTTACGGCCATTTTGATTGGTAAAGCAGCCGTGCCAAATTCAACGGTAAAGTGAATTATTTAATTCAGAGTATTTGCCAGGATTATTTAAAAGAGGCTTATGTAATGCTTAAATTTACTATGCGCCGGCATAAAATCAGAGTAAAGTGCGCATGTGAATGAATATGGATCAAAGTCCATAGTTGTATAGTACTTGATATAAGTACTACATGCTTTCAATACACCAGTAAGACTGGTGTATTGAAAGCATGTGATTTGACCAAAATCCATGATTATCCGGACATTATTAAAAAAAAAAGCTCGAGCAATGGCAACACTTCGGTACTAACTAGCCATGTACTTGAGTATCAGCTAGATATTTATTGACAGCCAGTTTGCATATTAATAGTCAATCTAATAGCAAGTTCATTTGAATAGCATTGTTGACAGTGATATTTTAGATTGTTTTGGGCATAATAAGATATTTGTTACCATTCTAAATCGGGATCTACGGTCACTTCTCGGACATGATTGTCTTGTAAAATTACCTGAAAACAAACAGAAATACAAATCAGATACAATAATTAGGATTATTAGAATATGGATTAGGTTCGAGGGGCCTAACCACAACGTCTTATAGCGTTCTCGTTTTGATATTACACTTACTTTAGTCTCGTTCTTTCTACACTGGATAGATAGTGACAAAAGTAAAGTAATATCAATACAAGAATACTATAAGAGGTCAAGGTAGTCCCCCTGACCTATAATATTAATATATCAGCAGTTTATGGTGGTTTTTGGGTAGACGTTTTCTTTTGTAGAATGGTAGATTTAGTCTTCGATATTTCTAAAGAGTGTTGATAGCCTTGCGTTCTGGCAGTGGGTTAAAATCTTCTCAGACACGAATTAACTTTTTGGTTTCGAGAAAAATAACAATGTACGCAACGCACCATGCCCTAACGATGAAGGTTATAAAACTGTGATATGATATCTTTATCATAAAACTCTCTCTCACTCTGACTCAATGATTTGAAAATTGTTTTGAATTTTTGTCGTTCATCTTTCACTCTTAACGTTCCTAACCTTGCGCTAAAGCCTTTCACGATGTTAAGATCTATAGGTAATTTAGGTTTTATCTACTCTTTTATACGAGTACGTTCATTATTCGTTTTACTTGCTGCTTAATGACGATTATAAGTACCAATAAAATAAAGCGATAAAATTTGAATGTCCCTTGATCATGACTCCTTCGTTTTCTTTCGCAGGCACATTCCAACTTTCGACGTTTAATATTTTACTATTTCTCTATCATTAAGCAATGTTCTTTAGAAAATCAGTGAAACGCGGGACTCTTACCACAGATAATAAATCAATGCTTTCTCGTGGCAAAGGCAAATGGAATTATGCTATGTAGTCCGTGGAACACAATTGCGCATAATCAAAGAAATCAAAGGGATTTCTGTCATTATGTTCTGGATATTTGTTTTCAATGCGGGAGTTGAGTTTGGAATGTTTATTGAAAGCTTTCCACTGTGAGTTCATTAGAGCTTTTCACGATAGAACTGTAAAAATAAAGATGATTTCAACTAATCAAATCTAATTTCTATTTATTAGGTACTTTCACTTTTGTTCTGGTGCACCAGAATGCAATAAACGCAAATTGACGAAGCCAGTAAATAATCACTGACTATTCGTAGAAATCACTTTTTTTTATTCTACGACGAAAGAGCGCTTTGCCCTCATCTCACCTAGTGTCAAGTTATGATAAGGCCGAAGGTGGCAGTGTACTTCACCCGGAATCCTCATCAGACTGTGGTTCTGGCTATCTTATCACTAATTGCCGAAAATATTTCATAACATTTGATTATATTTATGGCGTCTCATTTTGGTAAGATGGTGGTTATCCAGGCGTAACCCCTACCACCAACCAAACCAATCACAAATTTAACCCTTGAGAATCGAACCCGGGTTCTCTGGATCTGGTCAGGACTGGTGTGCAAACCACAGAGGCGGTTACCACATTCTGAAAGATTACTACAAAACAAGTTCGTATTATTATGATAGTAGGTACACTACACTACATTTCAATTATAATGTTTACAAGTGAACGCTGTCAGCTGTATAAGGATAGCTAAAACTTGTGTAAGCTTCGAGACCGAGTTGGGAAACTGACTGGAACATAATCCTTTTCGCAAGATGAGTCTGTTTATGGCCAAGCTGCAGCATAAAATGTCTTTGATTCTGTACGTGTGAAGTATTTTGAGTAGCTTGGTTGAATGGCTGAGTGAGGTTTGAACATAAGATGAAATAATAAAGCAATTTTTTTGTTTCTGCTTATTGTTGGGCGCCAATAGTATGCAAATGTTTTTTTATTTATAGTTATACATTTCTTTCAGAATATGATTGTTCACAAGGGATCGATTGCATTCAAAACTGGATATGTCAATTTACTGTTTAATAACGGTTACAGCGTTTAACCTGTAGTGGTTAATATGCTGGTAAAACAAGGTTTTCGTCCAAAATGAATGTCAATTACAATAACAATCATGTATTTATGACATATTCACAAGCTATGACAGTAAAATGCTAGTGAAATTTTACGTAATTACTGATATAATTGGCCAGTTGATCCACAGTATAAACAGAACCGCTCGTAACAGAAAACTTTGCGATACTTCGATAAAAAACTACATTCTTAAGAACAAAAGGTTTTAAAACTACGTTTAAACACCTTTTGTTGTAAGGGTTTTCCTTTTCTTTGGACGACTTAAAAAAAATGGGCCATTCTTTATTATATTTCTGTTTAGCACTATTCTAACAAAAACTTATAAATACGTGTAATGTATATATAACATGAGTACATACTATTTTTAGATGTAATATTTTCAAATACGATTTCTAATTTCTTCATAAAATAAGTCATCACTGTTATACTTACCTATACAAATATATACTATGTAGAATACTAAAAGGAGTAAACATATTCAATAAATATAAGAAGAATGTCACTACAATGAATTACTCTCGTTAGTTCTCGTCGCTTGTAACTTTAGAGATATGGACACATCAGTGTTGGTACCTACCTTTAAATTGGTGATAGCCAACGCAATTATCTACCAGTTCACTTGAACAACAAATACTATATAAGGTACATACAGAGACTAAGCTGATTCCTGCAAGATTGTCCAAGCTTTCTGCAACTTACCTTCGCTTAATTTTAATTGGTTGGTTAATAAACGTCTGATTGCGCGTGTCGTGACAAGGGACGGTTAACGGCTGTAACTGATAAGTACAATTTCACCGATAAATGGTTATTGTTACACACGGCCCCGTGAGCAAATTGTCAGAATTGCCGCTGATTGGCAGTGGCAGTGGTACGCGGTTGCGTAATCGAGTGAACCAGCTTTTTGGGTTTGAGCAAGTTTTAACGTTGGGATGGAACCTTTCATGCATTCAATTTTTTTGTATTTCATGTGATTGCACTTTTTCACAACATTTACAACTTCTCTTTTTCTACATATTTTTTCTGAATTTGTGCTAGATGACGGTAGCGTTTTAGCTGAGAGATATGACACAAAAATTCGGAATCCGCGCCGGTGCTCCCGTAGCTCAGTTGGTTAGAGCGTTTCCGGCTTTAGGAAAAGACCCGGGTTCGAGTCTTGTCGTGGGTTGTGTATTTTTGTGCCATAATAACATTAACTTTATAATATAAATTGTTCAATATATTCAATACCTTGTTAACGTATTTTGAATTGACCTGATGTTGGTTTGATTGCGCTACGCCAATGAATTGCCTGGACTTCTGTGACAAAAACTGATTAATACTTGAAGTTTTTATACATTTTCTTGGCATGAAATTACCATAGGTAATACTTTGGTACTACAATGGTAATATAGATTAAAGAGCAACAGTTGTTTACCCCCAGAGAATTACTAATAGCATACTTTTATTTTATTTATATGTGATACGTTTGAATGTAATCTCGCCTAAAGCAATGATGCCGCGTTCGATGGAGCACGCTGTAAAATATACCTGATATATCGTTGTAGGATGTACATATATTTAATGTTCATGGTTTTTTTTACTTACACATTTTTTGATTTTAGCGATAAATTTCGCCTTTTGTTCTTAAACTTTGTGACCAAATGTTTGTATTGTTTGATTTAAACTTTGTATACAAAAGTGTTTATTCATCCACGCTTCCAAGTTGATATTATCGGGAAAAACAGACTCGGGCTAGGCCTTTCACTCTTTCGCAGTACTTATATCTACATACGTACCCGACTCTTCGTCGAGTAGGTATGTCCTTATCTCTAAGATTAAAATAAACAACCCGCATTGGTCTGTTATCGAATCTTAAATTTAAATTACAGCTGCTTTTATATCAAGTAGGTATAGGCCGCGCATACAGACTGTCCCAATTGTGCAGTTTCGCATATTTATTTTCGACCGCGACTGGTCCTTTGGGCTGGTTCCCTTTGGATCGACGCGGGTCAATGACCTGTTTGATTAACGGTTGTAGGTACAAACTGGGCTAAATCCTGAGATTTATTGCAGATTTACGGATTAAAGTTAATATGTTTAGGGTTTTTTGGTTTTGATGATGGTTCTCAGGAACATTCATATTTTTTTATTAAGAGTTGTTTAGTTTGAAAAAAGTTTGAAGAGAAAGACTGTGTTTAACAAGCCTCACAGCTCAGTTGGTAGTAACTATGCCTTCTGCACTATAAGTTGTGGGTTCGATTCCCACCCAGGACAAACATTTGTGTGATGAATATAGTTTGTTCTGTTTATGGGTGTTATATTGTATGAGAAGTATGTATTTGCAAAAAAAAAGTACCTATTTAAGTATTCTATCCGTAATCTAGTCTCCATATTACAAGCTATGCTTAGTTTGGCAAGCTATGCAAATGGCGCTGTGTGAAAATTTATGTTTTGTAATTTTTTTTTTTTGATAAGGCACAATGCAACATATATAAAATGAGTATGACTTATTATTTTGACTAGGTATTAAGTATATGTATTTCCAAAGCCTGGAAATACAAAAACTTACTTTTTTTTTTTTTTGTACGACGGGGAAGCGTTTGGCCTTCATCTCACCTGCTATAACTAGCTAAATCAGAAATGCAGGCATTTTAATTGAAACCCATTGAAACCCAAATGAAACAGAGTTAGGTAATAGGCCTGCTGGTTTCTAGTTATGATAAAGGCGAAGGTGGAAACTCACTTTACCCGGAATCCTCAACCGACTAAGGAACTAGCTATCTTACCTCTAAATGCCGGAACACAACATCTTGAATTTACATTATTTTTGTATTTCAAGTGATTGCACTTAAAAACAATATTTACAAACGGAACCCGTATCTTTCGGGTCCCGTCGCGGGTTGTGTACATTTGTATATTTCGAATTATTGTAATGGCGACAGACTTAACGGGCTATATAGTACCTCAGATTAGCAACTCAACGCAACTTTATTCTAGTTACGAACTAAGATATAGTGATAATAAAGGTGACATTGCTGTGTGCTCAACCACGGCGCTTATGACCAACAGATGACAGAAATATGCGCGTATTTCTACGTATTGATTTTTTACGGTAAAACAAATATGAATTTTGAAAATCTAAAACACATACCTCCTGCTGTATACTGTACAAAGTTTCAAGCCCTAATTGAGCATATTTATTGAATGGCGAACATTTTTGGTACAAATTAGAGTCAAATTTGGATTTTTTTCTATAGAATTTCTTTTATGTAATCGTGTTTTCGAAACACAAGCGTTCTAGCATCTATCCTGAACTATATAACATATATTAATCTCAAAGTAAATGCTACAGTATTGTGGAAGATATGATCGCTGAAGCTATGCCAATTCACATATCAAGTAAGATGATGGCAGCTAGCCAGGCGGACATTAACAAAGTCCTACCACCAGCCACAACGTTATTTAATTTGTCACTTACGGTTATTTTAATAAGTACTGAATTTAAAATTAGGTAAGGGCCATAGCTCACAGGATACTTTTAACGTAAGCGATCAGCAGTTTAGCGACTTAATCTTACTTAAGTCTATCGCTACAACTAAATTGTTGTGTTCCGGCATTTAGAGATAGCCAGCTCCTCAGACTGTTGAGGATTCTGGGTGAAGTGCGCTTCCACCTTCGGCATTATTGAAACCAGGTGAATTTGATGAACTTTACAATGTTTGGTTCTGAGCACATACTGTAAGCGTAACTACGCTTTCAGCAATATGGAACATTTGGATCGACAAAACACTCCGAAGAGTATATATATATATATATATGACAGGACAAGACATTTATTTCACACAGCGCCATCTAGCCCCAAACTAAGCATAGCTGTATGTGTGTACATAGTAATATGGGAACTAGATTACGGATAGAATACTTAAATACTTTGTAATTACATACGTACTAAATAATTCAACACCCAAATACAGAACAAACATCTATATTCATCACAAAAATGTTTGTCCTGGGTGGGAATCGAACAAACAACCTACAGCGCAGAAGGCAGAATTACTACCAACTGAGCTATGAGGCTCGTATATAGTGTATAAAAGACCTTAAAAATACGCGCAATCCAAACGTTACTTAAATTGTTTAACACGAATCAGCCTGGTTGGCCCAAATGTTTGATAATTAACAAATAATTTGCATTAAGTTTACTGACTGCGGTTGGCAATGCAGCTTAATTTGAGTAATAACATATAAAGTGGTTTCGGTGTGATTATGTTATGAAAGCTAAAGATTAATTAACCCAAAAATATGGGTATATAATTTGTAATACATATAACATAGCAAGGTTATATAAGTACAATTTTTTCTCCAAATTTTTTAACAATTATTTTTTCAAGATAATAAAGATATTTTTAATGTTTTACTAATAGCAACAATAGCATTAACATGATTTACACACAAAATTATCTAGTCTATAGCAAGACATATGATACATATGATACATATGTATTTACAAATAAAAAAAAAAGTATTTATGTAGTCTATCCGTAATCTGGTTCCCATATTACAAGCTATGCTTAGTTTGGGGCTAGATGGCGCTTTGTGAATTGAAAATTTATTTTCATTCTCCTGTAAAATGTATTTATTTATATAAGTTCGTAAAAAAATATTACAATCAGTCGTGGGAAGTACTTACTCTCACATGAAAAATATATCAGCGCATATAAATTCAGTAGCCAAACATTCAAAATGTATTTTATAATCCTAAAATCGGTGTCGTATCGATTGCTATCGGGGTCAACATTACAAATTAACGAAACCCCTTCTTTGAAGATTCATATTTTCACTGCAGTTTTAAGTTTCCTCAGTTTGTTAAGGATTCCGGTTGAAGTGCGCCTCCACCTTCGGCCTCATCTTAACTTGTTACCAGGTGAGATGACGGCCATACGCTTCTCCGTGGCACAATATAAAAAAAAAAGTTAATGTGGCCCCCGAAAAAATTTGGTGTGTTATAAGTTTGACACCAATTTCAAATTATTTGGGTTATGAAAATGAGCATGATTAGTCATACGAGCAGGGGAAGGCTGACAAGAAATTGACATATCTTTCACACAAAGAGGACACGAGTATGATAGGTGTAGATGCTGGGTTGACGGTTGATAGGAGTGTGTGGAAGAAAATAACATGATGTTCTGACCTCATCTTATTTGGGATAAGGGCAGAAGAATGATGATAAGCTTGACGCCCATGCCGTGTCTCTAGTTGAATAGATGTTTGATAATTCAAAAAAGGATTTAAAATCCTTTTTTCAAAAAGGAACTTTTTTCAGAAACACCTTTAATTTTCCTATAACATTGATGAAAGATTCCGTGTCACACTCAGAACTATAATCATAATCATAATCAATCAATTATTTGCCAGAATGCATAAAATATTATAGGAACAGATCTATTAGATTATATTAGGATCAATAAACAAGATTCAGGGTTTAATTCGGAAAAGTATATGCATTGCATACAATTTTGCAGCATAACAAAATGTACGTACTTTACAAGCGGTATTCAAAATATATATTTTTTTATTTATTAAATTCGATCAAAAGTGATTCGATCCTTTCGCAGCCGAAACTGGTTAATAATAATATCCCAAAAAAACAATAATTGATGTTATGGATTCGTGATTGAACCGATGCGTTAAGAAACCATCTATCTAGCTATCAAAAGGCTAAATCCTATTTAATGATTAATTTTTCAATTCATTAGACCATTTGGCCACAAACGTGGCTTCCAATTTTAACGTTTTTCACATACATTGTCCAAATAACGGAGAATGGGGAAGTAATCCACGATATTGCCATAATGCGGCAAATAGATGCTCCCACGCATCTTTCTGTTTTATTGCCGAAGATTTTAATAATCAGGGACAGAGAGATTGGATGCGATAAAACGTGGATGACCATCTCTAGTTCGCATTGATGGAAAGCATAATGACAGCAACTGTGAATTGACACAGAAACATTATATGAACACGGGTGTCAAACCAACGCAATGGCATCAATTAATTTGAAGACCATTTTTTTTATTATTTGTTTTATAATTCTTGAAGTCGGAACAACTGTGTAGGTCATATCCACCAAAATCATGACCAACGCGGCACTGCATTGTGCCCGTCAGCTTGAGGCATAAAGGTGTTAAGCCCGTACTTTTACCGAGAACCCTTCAAACTGGAACACAGCTATGCTGAATATAGGTATTGGGAACACACATATGAGATAAAAAGTAGCCTATGTCCTCTTTCCGTCTAGAAAAACATATGTGTCAGCTCAGCTTAATCCATTCAGTAGGTAAAGGAGGGAAACAAACATCCATCCAACATCCAAACTAACTTTCGCTTTTAAAATATTAGTGTGCTTAATGTAGTTATTTAATAGTTAAGTTATATTTGTTTTCAGTAGTTTGTGAAAGCATTTTTTACAGTGGCTTAGAAGAAAAATTCATAACAAATTGCATTGGTTTGAAACCATATTACCCTGCAGTTAGAAGCGGCACACAAGTTACTTCCTTATAATCTATATTTTAAGCCTAGTTTTCTTGTAGATTTTTATCTGAATTTGATCAATTAATTTCTTGATTCCCATTCCCATTAAAATAAGGGTACTAGAAAATACTTACATGGTTCTTATATACATAAGCTTACACAATTTTATAGTCCAACCTGCTGCATTTTAGCACTTTTTGTTGAATAAGCGATGTGTAACGAAACTCTGTGACCTTTTCTTAACAGCACTAACCTTTAGAAAGCTCCCGTTAACAAGTCAGCATTCGTCACATACCTAACTGTTCATAATCACATAATAATTCTCCAATGTTTCGGAGCACGACCCTCCTGACATTTGCAGTAATCCCCTAAATGCTTTCATCCCCACAGCAAAAGCTCGTTAATGTGTTCGTGGAATTTGATAGCAACTGATAGAAACCCCTCTTCTGGGTATATTCAATACACTACTTTATTATAATTGGAACGATTTCCAGTGAACTGTAAATTGGAAGATGTCTGACTGGGTTTGGTCCAATTTAATTGAATTTCGTAATAAACGACAGAGGAATATCAACTGATTATTCATAAAATGTATATTAAATGAGAATTGTGCTGAACATACACGCGTGACGTGAGGCTGTTGAGTCCGGAACTTCCTTTTTTTTATTGTACGACGGACAAGCGCTTGGCCTTCATCTCACATGGTAACAAGTTGAGATAAGGCCGAAGGTGGAGGAGCACTTCACCCGGAATCCTCAACAAAGTGAGGAACTGGCTGTCTTATTTTATTATATTTTCTATCCTTATTATATTTTGACTGTTCAAAGCCCTAATCTTAAAAAAGAGAGATCTTGTGTTTGTTACTTACTATATATTCTATGCCGCCCCTGTTTGTGGGTATTAGTAAGATTAAAAACATCGTGTTCCAAAGTAAGAATGTATTTTAGGCCAAGGAAGATTTCTCTACACCACTTTGTAAATGTAAACAAAGTGGTGTAGAGAAACAAAACCGTGCCATGGCGTGACTCCTCCAAGCAAGCCCGGATTAATTGTAAAAGACGAGTATGGATCTCACCAGAAGAACGCCAGTAGCTTCCTTCTGTGCTTTCACTGCGATCACCAATCCGTCTGCCAAGCGTGATGATTATGATCCTCGGGCTTTAGATACGTCCACAGTGGAAATTAATAGTTAATGATGATGATGCAACAAAATATCTTTAAAACATCACCCCATTCATTCGATTTTATCATTGTTCCAACATTACAAGTACCTAGATACTATTAACGTCAAACCCATAAACCCTCTCCTAGCTCGTTGATTGATTTATTTTATACCATCACCCATTACAGCACGTGTGGTCCAATCGCATACCAGTCGTACGTATTTCGTTTATCGTCTGACTCTAGTCAGGTGTGGCTTCAACACAATGTAACTCACTCCTAATGAGCCCCGCCTGTTGTCAACACTGGCATCTCTCGTTACGAGCTATAGAACTTATTTGAAGATATATCTATATAAGTTTATCTACAGATACGCGTTGAACTGTGTAGGAGTGTCACAATCTACTAACATTCAACATTCCAATATTTTAGGATTCAACATACGGCGAATTCAACTTTTAGCAAATTCAAGTTTAAGGAATTCAACTTTCTGCAAATTCAACATTTTAGGATTCAACATGCTGAATCCAACTTTTTGCCATTTAACATTTTAGGAATTCAACTTTCTGGTGCTGTTCATTAGAATGAGTGTTCGTAAAGGTAATTGTTTTTCACATATTTTGATTTGTGTAATTTTTTTTTAAGATAACGTATAGTACAGACAAAGTTTATCCCTATCCAAACAAACCAAACAAAATTGATTTTGGTGGATAAAATGGAACTTACCTAATGGCAGATTAAATTTTATCCATTGTTTACCTATATATTCGGCAACCAAGAGGAAGGATCTGATATTTCATAAAGTAGGTGGCTTAAAAAATCTGACCTTATTCGAGCAGCGTACCTTAGTAATAAAGGTACAGTGGTGTCCGAACATAGAGACGTCACTTAAGATAGAATATCAGGGATAAGTACTTATGAGTCGGTCTTTGGTAATTGGTGGCTTTAAAACAAATCGTGAATTTCGCCAATACATACAAGCTTGAAATTATTAAATTAAGGTATTACTTTCAAAAATAATGTTCTTTTAAGTTACTTTAACATGCTAAGATTTACCATATCGGCTGCCTAGCTGAGTTTTACGATCAAAGTTTGCTAAACCTGAGGAACAACCTTATCTTAAATATCCATTAAATCTGCCATTAACTGGTGATTTTATATGGATACTTCAAATTTGAAACAGTGCTATGAACATTTAAGTAAAATGACAACTCTAGATACGGAACGGTTAAAGGAGTGTAGTAACAAAACAATCTGAAATGTTTAAAACATCAAACAAATCAGAGATATTTAACTGGCAATTGAAACTTACAAAAAAAGCACAATCAAGCCGAGATTGCTAAGTGTAAATACCGAGATAAATAATATCTATATTGGATTATCACCGGTTTCAGAGGTTTTGCAGCAATGCCTAAAAGCCATGATGCGCTTCGTAATCGTGTTTGTTAAATTATTTGTAATGAAATTTTTATATTTCAAGTGATTGCTTGGTCACAACATTTACAAATATTTTAATGACACAAACATTCACAAACCGCGACGGGACTCGAACCCGCATATTTTCCTAAAGCCGGAAACGCTCTATCCAACTGAGCTACGAGGGTCCCGACGCAAATTCCGAATTTTTGTGTCATATCTCTCAGCTTGAGCGCTGATAACGCCATCTAGCAGAGATTCACTGAACTGTGATTTCTATGTGCAATTAAGTTTTCTTATCCGTGTCGATACTATAATGTTTATACTTTTCTCAAGCTCGCTAGTGAATCAGTAAAAATCGTGCTTATAACTATTGGATACCTTTTGGTTTTCAATTTCTGCTGTGTGTGTTGTTGAACTGTATTAGTAAATGTTTATTTTATTTTATTTTATCTTGCATGTTGGTTTTTGCCTTTCTTATCGTCATTGTCGATATGAAGATCAAAAACAGTATGTGTGTAAGCTATACTGAAGCCAAATATGTTTTATGCAATTTCAGTAATTTAACATATATGTGCTCCAAGCATAATTAATGTTGCCATCTACCCAAGTCTCTGCAATTTTACGGAGCTGGGCTGGCTGTGGTCAGGTTAGCTCAATTGGGGGCAAGGCACAATACATGCGGGACGACAGTGCAGGACATTTCTTCCCCAAAAAACCCCTAAGGGTAGTAGAGCCCCTTGTGAAAGGGCTCGTCCGGGGAAGTACTACCACCATACCTATTTCAGCCGCCAAGCAGCATTGCTGTGTTCCGCTTTGAAGGGTATGGTTGCCGGTGAAATTACGGGCACGCGAGGCTTTACACCTTTATGCTTTAAGTTCATGGGCGCAATGCAGTGCCGTGTAGGCTCGATTCTTTGTGGATTTGACCTACGCAGTAAGGAATTGTTATAGGCAAGAGTGCACTTAACATCAGGTGGGCTACTTGCTTGCTCAGTCTCTCTCAAATTTGTATTAAAAAAAACCCTTCAAATTTCTTCTAAAGACACATACTTTTTTTTATTACTGTACGACGGGGAAGCGCCTTTATCTCATCCGATGTCAAGTAAGATAAGTCCGCATTATAAATCCTCATTGAACTGAGGAACTGGCTATCTTCACTCTAAATACCAAAACACAGCTGTTTAGATTCGACAGACTTAAGTATAATGGTACATATAAATCAGATACCATTTCTAAATCACGCTTCTATAAAGTTTACCCAATAAGTGTTATTTTATCGATGTTTTCCGTCTGTTATTCGATTATAATCACACACACAAATGGTAATGTCCAATAAAGTTAGTTCCATGTCGTTTTCTAAACATTTCTTGAATCCAAATAGCTCTATTATCAATTATGACGGGCGAGCGTGGTTGTAAGCGCTATAGCGTACGCTTTTACACACCTTTCTATGACTTCTAACTGCTTGTTACAAAGCAAATAATGTCTACATAAATAAAAACATGACCGAAATGTTAATATCAAGGAATAAGGGACCGCGGTTCTCACGATAGCTATTGGAAAAAGATTTTCCCCGTATACGTATTGATATTTTGAACCATTGTGAGGTAACAATGAATCTATTGACACGTTATTGAATCAATATTTTCCTAAAACAGTTCTTGGTTTTATCAGAAACTATTACAGTTTTGTAGAATTGTAAGTCAGAAACGGAAAAGCATTACCAGAAACAACTATTGAATAAATCAAATTTAGTTATACTGAATCGAGGAGAAAAATTGACTCTGAGCAGCAATAATTTAAATGCGGCATTGCCATCCACGTCAAGTTTTACAGTTACGTAAATCCTTCAAAAAGAGAGTTAATAAGCATTTCCTGGGAAGAGTTGCTATATGGTAGACCCCGGTCTTGCCCAGAAAAGCTTGAAGCAATCCATCGTGAAAAAAAAAAGATTGAGAATATTTGAAAAACGAAATCAATGATATATTATAGTAAATAGGATACAAATAAAGAAACATAGCAAGTTCGTCAACTTTAAATTCTAGACTGACACCAAAAGACTGAGACAGTTTAAACATAGTGTTACCCTTGCATGTCACGAACCTAGGTATCCTAGATTTGTCTCAAAACTAGAAACCGTGATTACGTGAGTCATGTTGTCCCAATTTCGTGACATCTAAGATTACTTTAATTGCGTCGTCAACCTTTTCTAGCATTTGCTCACGTTGTTACTTGATATTGAGGTAAAATATTTGCGTAATGTTTGGAATACGGTCGAATTTGGTTATGGAAAAACTGTGAAGAAGCTACAATGTTTTTTAACTAGACAGTCCTGAATTTATCAGATGATTAATGAATTTAATCATCTGAAATCTTTACCTGCTATAAAACGAAGCTATCCTTTTCATTCTGGGGCTCTACTATGAAAATCGAACGTCGTTGGATCCGAAAAAACTTCTGACATTTTTGTATTGAAAAACTTGCAATCCGTCAACGGCACCCTTATGTTTCGTTTTTTGTAGTAGACCTACAGGTTCGGGCTTAATCAATATTCAATTATTCAGTGTTTTTTATATTAGGATGGGTGGGTGACCTTTATCTCACCTAGTAACAAGTTGAGATAAGGCCGAATGTGGAAGCGCACTTCACCCGGAATCCTCAACCAACTGAGGAACTGGCTATCTTACCTCTAAATGCTGGAACACGACAATTCTTAAGAATTGCTATTATGGCGACAGACTTAGTTTGGATGGTGGTAGCTAGCCAGGCGGACTTAAACAAAATACTACCACCAACTAAACCAAGCACAATATTGTACTCCCCATGGGAATCGAACCCGGGACCAATCATCAACTCGTTTTGATTGCTGTGCCTAGACGGCCAGTCAGTCAAAGAGATCAACAATAGTTTAATTTACCTACAACAAACACACTCAACTCTGCAAATTCTCTTGATTAAAAAAACAGCAATAGATATTTTTAATGACACAATTTATAATGCTCTTTTTTTCTGCACACGCATTGCGCTTTATTGCCGGCACTTCAAGGTAAGTAAGTTATCAGTCCACAATCAGTCACTGCTACATCAAATCATACATTTATTCCATTCGTACTCTGGCCATAAAAATGCATGAGTTGAAGACTAACAGGGGGCCCCCCGTGGCTTGAGCTGCGTGATACTGCATTTGTTTTAAAATCAGAGATTTATAAAATACATTTCTTCAATGACGATCTGACCATTTATGATGGTTCCTACCTATAACTGGTTGATAATCTAGATCCAAAACTAGATTGCAAAGAAATTATTGATCTAATTTACTTCCAACTCCGGAGTAGCAGACGTACGGCAGAAACACATTGTAGATATTATGACAAACACATTGATTCGACTCTATCTATGTCATGAATACTGGAAAGGAATGAAACTCCTTGCCCTCATTTGTTTATCCGAAATAATACAATCTTAGAGTTTTCAAGTACAGAGAACAACAGATTTTCTTGTTCTTCGGGTGAGGTGGTGGTCAAACACTTGGCTTTAAAAAATCCAGACAGAACGCTAACGTATTTGCAGGTACCTCATAATTTTACAGCCCATATATCTTTATAATGTGGCAGGTACAAGGCGACAAACCGCTTCGTACAACCAGAATTTAGGCAGCAGCAGCGTTTTCTCAACTCAAAAACGCACTGCAACTGCGACCTCCGACCCGCATACTCCAAGAAGATTCACATCTAATAGATGATTCATTCAGCTCTTTTATTTATCAAAGGATACTTTGACTCGTTGGCAGCTGTAAAACACTCATGGTATATTCTCCATATACCAGGTAATGTCAGCAACTAATGAGTTGAAAGAAAAAGACAGTGTTTTCAAGCCTTTGATATTAAAAGCGTAGAAGACAAATATTTAACCAACCGTAGGCTGCAGCCATGTTTACAGATATTTGTAACGGGTACATGTGAAATATTACGCTTTTTATTACATACGAAACCATATTTAATTGCTTTTAAAATTGAGTGTGAGCCTCGTAAAATATGGGCTTGTAATCTGGGGCTTAATCTGTTTAGTTCTCGTAAAATATGAAAGTGAGGAAGGTCTGATGTCTCAGTCCAGATCTTTTACATTTGAACATTTTATCAGTTCATCATCATAGGACCTGCATACGTCTACTGTTGAACATCAACCGCCCCCGAACAATGACAAAGCGACTTTTAACCACCTCTATCTACAAACCGCCAACAGTGATTACAATGTCAACTGTTCATCGTATATGAATGAATACGTATAGGTGATGAAGGCCAAGCGCTTCCCGGTCAAACAATAAAAAAAAATCTCCTATACTTCGTTCTCTAGACATTATCTGAATTACACATGAAAATTTTATCATGATATGAAATAATTTTTCGGACTAAAATACTGTCTGTGTAAGATTTTCTAAGTATAATATACAGATAGGGTTCGGCCTGTACACAGTCATCAAAAAGTACTAAACAACATCCTAAGTAACCGTGCATCCGCGCCATGGTTTTTGATGACTACTAGCTGCAACGGAAATGAACACAGTTATTGAAGAAGTAATGCTATACCATTAGTATTTTATTATCTGTGGTCTTATCCAAACTCCCTAGTGTCACAGCTATTAGCTATCCAAAAAAGCTTAAAAGCCAACACGTAGAGCTGAACGAAGATGTTAATAACATAGGGGGAATGCTCACTGGATCACGTGTCCTAACTTAACCTAACTTCCATCTATAAACCTATCTGCTTATTATAGGTTTATAGATGTGTTCGAAAATCGAAACAAAAAGAAATAAATCTGGTTCACTGCTAACAAAACCATGGATACGTCAAAAGAGCGGTCTAGAAACTAGTACATACATCAGTCGCTATAACAGTTGATCGGACCCAGTCAACGGACTCGTATATCAAATCGTGAGGTAATAGGGGCGTCGATTTGACTGGCATAACACCTTCGCGTTTGCGGTTCGTGCTAAATTACGTTGTATCAAATCAAATGAAACGATTCGATCAAATGACGACCCAAACATCATCTCATAGCATGTATTTTTATGAGATCGATTGTGAGGGTCCAAGTGATTCAAATTAATGGAGATTTGCCCAACAATGGGATGTCCAGATGCAGGTCAATTATAGATTAGACTGGCGCAGGATTGAGAAGGTTGGCGCGCAAGCGAAGAGAGGTCGATGTCCACCTATGGAATGAGATAGGCTATATGTGGTGATGATGATGCATGATCCAGGGCAAATAGTAACAAAAATGTTAAAACTAATATTATACTATTCTATTTTGATCGTAGAGAGAGAGATCGTAGATTCTTTTATATTAATACCTACGCTAAGGGCCCTCTTTTTTACACTTTTGGGCAAAGAGATGTGATAAGAATTGCACACTTTAATTTAGATTAAATCAAAGTGTCCAAATGTAAAATGGAGGATTGCCTCAAGATATTTATAAATAATCTAATTTCAGCAACTGACTATTGCATGACTTTTATTACCTAGTGTAAATACAACTATTGTCATAAACAAAACCGTGTATCATTATCATAGCTTGGAAGAAAAATCGTCAGTGTGTTGTTCATATGTACTTAGGTCGGATGATGCTGCCTAATGTAAAGTTATTATATTAGTTATATAAGATTATACCCCTTTATTACCAATTTATTCAATTTCGGTAAGATTACGTATAACGCGAGCTAAGATGCAAACTTGTCTTGTCTCATTTAAATCTTTGCATCGTTCATAGGTTAAAACCTTTTAATTGCTACCTAGAAAATGCTATTAAACCTTTCAAATGGGCGGGAAGCAATAACAAGTAGTTAATGATGCCCAGTAGCTAAACTGAGGACCAGTTTATTCGATAGTCGATCATTCTAGATCATATGATTCGATAACGCAAAAACATATCTTTATGAATATGGAGATAAGCTTGAGAGGTTAGTATACTTTTAATCTGCACCGAAATTTATATAAACGGTTTATGTTATAACATAGTGATGAAATCAATTCATAACTAAGGAGAATATATTCCTTTTACTGACAATTTTCCGAAGTCAGCACAATAATACAGGGCAATTATTGTTAACTAAAGCTAAAAGTCCAATGCGCGGTCTTATCATTTGATCTCTTCCAGACTCCTTAGAATGGAGAGGATAGTTTAAGTTTGATGGCAGGAAGGAGTAATACTCACGAAGTCAAATGACTTATACAATGCATTTTTAATGAATCTGCAAGCTACTGTATATTAAACTGTGGCAAAATTTACATATTGAACTTAGCGATAGCGCTATCTGAAGATTAATGATAAATATTCTTTAGAGTAATTCAGCCCAAACTTGTGAGCTGTTTTAAGAGCATAATTTATTTATGCACCTCGGTCAGGTGATCAAACAAAACCCGAATGTCTCCCAAATACTTGACAAAGACGCCGTAAGGTCGTCAGAACCTGCTCCATACCGATCGAAGGACTTGTTAGCTCATCGTAATGCGAGCCACGTCCAGCCAGGAATGTCTCCGTGGTATCCCGGGACAGGAGCGAAAGGTATTCCTGTATTGTTGCAAAGGTATTCTAAGAGTTCAGGGCATTTGTATTTATAGATGAGATGCTGTTTTGTTTCTGGTGCAAGAGACAAGAAATAGTTTATCAAAATGTTTAAGCATTACTTTGCAGGAAGGACTTATTATAACTATAGCTTACCGTAAGCCCCGGTACTATTAAATGGTGGGATAGCGACCCTTTTAGTTAGACCCATTTAGCCCACATAGTTGCGTACCTTTAGTAGGTATATTTCTTTGTATGTTCGTTTTTGTCTGTTTAATTTTTAACCAGCTGTGTACCTAGTTGTAATAAAATATATATGTATATAGAGAGATATATATTTATATGTATATAGATATATTTTAGCTTACTTTAACTGTACCTATATAACCTATTTATATAGTTTGTTAATATATACTAATATGTGGTATATTTAAATGTGTCTTTCTTCTTTCATCTTTTTTTTTACCTACTATAAAAACATGCCAAATTAGTGTCTTGGGCACGCTTTCGTCTGGTACCGGTCTGGAACAGTTGAGTTACCTATAGGCCGTTTGTAACGGTCCTTAGGTAATCTGACTGATTCCTTTGTACATAGTTAGTTTAATTGTACTTTTTATTAAACTACAGTGATAATCATAATGCCAAGAACATTTATAAAATTAAACTGCTGTCTCGATTAAAACAATATTATTCATCAATATATTGAAAGAGTGAAGTCGATTTTAGATTATCTAATGGACGGTAGCCCTAAATACACCAGTTTCCACTTCTGCTGGATGATAAAAAAAAAGTAATCACATAATTAGGTAAAGTAATTGTACAATTGCAAGCGATATAAAAAACTGAAAAATGCAAGGTTTTGTTTTTTGAATACAATCTCATACTGTTTAGTATAAGGTTCGAATTCGATAGGCTCAGGTAAGATGGTTAAGTCTTAAGGTTAAGTGGTTAAGTCCAACCACCAACCAAAACAAGCATTATGTGTACAATAAAGAATTACAAGAATTACAAGAGAGGCGTTTATGTTCAGATAAATAGATATTACAGGACATTATTTTTTACACAGCGCCATCTAGCCCCAAACTAAGCATTGCTAGTAATATGGGAACTAGATTACGGAAGAATACTGAAATACTTTTTATAATTACATACGTACTATATGATACATTGATTGTTAATATCATGTGTGATATTCAGCGTGGTAATGCAGACAGTGTCTTGGCCACATTTCTGTCTTGGCCACTGGTCTGGATCGATTAAGTTCTCTATAGATAGTATTAGTTACTCTTATAAATAGTTAGTTTCTTTGTGCATATTGTTTGTGTACACATATGTGCAAATAAATGTTGTTTATAACTAGTTGCAACACTAAACGAGCGATCTCGTCTTGTTGTCAGAGTCGTACTAAAGTACAGTTGTATCGACCGTGCCTGTATCGCAGCCTATAATCAGACTGACTGCTGCACAATACTTGTAAACGCAAAGGCCGTAAACACGTACCAAGCCGCTGCTTAAATTGCGGAGGTACGGTAATGCCACGACAGAATTGAGGAGATTTTTCGAGGAAATATGTTTGATGATGATGATCTGATGAAATAAGAAATAATAAAATTAAGATGTTCCTAATATCATACCAAATCGGCTGAACGGATTTTGAACGTAATTTGACATGAATATTAGTGTATGCCATATGGAAGAACTAAGTCTACTTTCATATGGATTCACTTACATACAACGCGGGCGAAGCCGCGGTAAAAAACTGGATTCCATTTATATTTATATTTATTCCAATAAATAGATTTTAGTGATCAAGTTGCCCATTATGATTTTAACTGAATTCATTTTGTGTAAAAAAAAATAGAGTACCTACTTGCTTTTCCATGATTGGTGTAAATGAAGTAAAAGATGATGTTTTTTAAAAGAGATACGTTTTTTTTAAAGATAAGTTTCCTCGACAAGAATCTTGTTCATATAATGATGATGAGATGTTAGTATTGAGTTACTAGATAACAGGATACGTAATAATGTGTGCGCAACTAGAACGTAGGCTTACAGTGTTGATGCTAGTCCTTTGTGAAGTGGTAGATAATTCTATGTAAGGGTGTTATTCTCCGCAACAGCTTTGTCTATCAGTTGTTGGCAACCATAGGCAATTGAAATTGTAATCCCATGTCCGCACTTTCGAGCCTTCGGGCCTTTCATATGCCGCGGTTAACCACAGCTGGCTCAAATCAAAAGCTTTAAAATGTATGCAACATCTAGGTTTGTCTAGTCTATTTGGAAAGAAGTGAGCTAGCTCTACTACGGTACTACAAGTCTGGCTTTCCTAACTGTATCTAGAGATTTTAACTGCGTTTTGAGGTTCAATGACGCTGTTCGGTAGATTTATGTCCTGATATGGACAATAGATGCTTATATTTGTTAAACAATGTAGTAGTAACAAAAACTAGTCGTGCGTTACATCTCGGTCGCTACCACTTTTGTTACCGCGCATCATGTTTATGATGTACATGAAATCAGTTAGTTACTAGAATCTGTATTTAAACTGGTATTTGTCGTAAAAAAATTACAAAGTTCTCAGTTTTCTCTCGTTTTTTTTTATTTGATGACGTAATTGTGCTTGGCCTTCATCTCACCTGATTTTAAAGTTATGATAAGAACGAAGGTGGCACAAGGAAGCGCACTTCACCAAGAATCCTCAATATACTGAGAAACTGGTCTTACCTCTAAATGCCGGAACACAATAATTTTAGAAATGTAGTTATGGCGACATAAATTGTTAATATGGTGGTAGTTAGCCAGGCGGGCTTAGACAAAGTCCTACTATCAACCAAACCATGCACAATATTGTACTCCCCTGGGGATCGAACCCGGAACCTCTGAAACTCACACCGGTGGGCAAACCACTAGACCACGGAGGTGGTCTCGCATTCATGAGCTCCTTTTTAAAATCATTTTAGAAGGAATATTTTGTGTATATACCATTGTAACCGTAACCACGATGTCTATTCTCTGAGATCATACCCAGTGGATATTATACAATCTATGGTAATATTTACAGCGGACATATAACTGTCAGTGTAGAACCAATTGTGAGGGTAGATTGCGGGCAATAATATATATGAATTATACCGTAGCTCACAAAGATTAGAAAGTGGAGAGGTTGAATTTCAAGGAAAGGTTAAATTTTATTCAATTCGAAGGCAGGTTTACTACTCATTGATTATGTTGAGCAGAATCTGGAGAATGAATGACAGTACTCAAATATTTTTTATGGGTTTGATTATAATCTCCACGCTTGGCATGTATGAATAGATAAATATACAAGCTTCATAGCTCAGTTGGTAGTAGCTCTGCCTCCTGCGCTGTAGGCTATGGGTTCGATTCCCACCCAGGACAAACATTTGTGTGATGAATATAGATGTTTGTTCTGTGTTTGGGTGTTGTATCATATAGTACGTATGTATTTACAAAAGTATTGAAGTATTCTATCGATAAGCTAGTTCCCATATTACAAGCTATGCTTAGTTTGGGGCTAGATGGCGCTGTGTAAAATTAATGTGCTGTAATATTTATATATTTTACTTTCACAAGCCTCACAGCTGTTGGTAGCTCTGACTTCTGCGCTGTAATTTGTGGGTTTATTCTGTGTTGTATTGTGATATGTTTGTTTTTACAAAAAAACGTTTTTGGGAATAAGATTACGGATAATATTTATTACCAAGCTTAGTTTGGGGCTAGATGGCGCTGTGTGAAAATGAATAATTATATCATGGTCATAGCATGAACTAATAATATTGTTTCATGGTTATAATATAGAATGGAGTAAGTAAGTACCTGCTTACGTGAAAAGAACATAATGCAGGTAGAATTACGTGTGTTTTAGAACCAATTGGTAAAAAAGCGTAGCTATAGCGAATAATACCTGACTAATGACTTGTTGTATTCCAAGGCCATTCTAGGTGCTTGCTCTAGATGACATAACATAGTTTGTGAGTCATCGCTTCAGATTGATCGGCTTACAGAGATCTGTCGCATGAACTAATTTGCATGGTGATACAAAACAAGACTGTTAGGTATAAGTTCTACTATAGAAAAAATGTCGCTATATATTTTTGTTTATTTTTATTGTTTGACGGGGATGTACTTGGCCTTCATCTCACCTGATTTTCAAGTTATGATAAGGCAGAAGGTGGAAGCGCACTTCTCCCGGAATTTATGTTGATGATAGCCAGTTGGCTATCTTACCTCTTAATGCCGGAACACAACAATTTAAGAATTGTTGTGATGGCGACATAATTAGGTAAGATGATTGTAGCAAGCCAGACGGACTTAAACAAATTTCAACCACCAATCAAACAAAGCACAATATCGTACACCCCCTGAGGATCGAATCCGGGGCCTCTGGATCTGTTACCGGTGTGCGAACCACTAGACCTCAGAGGTCTTAACAATAGAATAAATTCGTTATCGTTATATCTGAAACAATACGACATTTTTATCGACAGCTTCATCAAAATGAGATTGACATTTAGACTACGACCTTACCAGACGATAAGTGATGATAAGGTCTACAAGAATAACAGGAATGGTCTCGAAGACAAGTATTTCGTATGAGCAGGTTTTATCTTTACAAGGCTTTATTAGACATTTTGTGGTCAGGGTAAAAAAAGAACTTGTGTAAACACCGCCAGTTTTTGACAAATAACAAACGTCCTGCTCAAACTCAGACAGTAGGATTCGATGAATGTGATATCTTGGGGTGGAAAGGGATCTTACCAGGGGATAGGCAACAGCGTGCGCAGGAGTATTAACTATAAACTGGGATTATAAATTCGCTTTCTTAGCGTGGTAGCTCTGGTTGACCAGTCCAGTATTAGAGGTTCAGCTTCCTCCAACAAATTGAGGTTTTATCATATTCTATACGTATAGAAGGAGGGTTGAAGATTATAGTAATGATGATGAATGAAGCAACTGAAGAATTATAATGAGTTTTTCTTTGTATACCTTATTTCTGATATTCAGTTTCGGTTCTGAGTTCATTGATAAAATGACATAAGCCCGTAAACCAAGATGTCATCAAAGGCTTCATGCGTAGATATTACAAAAAATATCATTACTTAGAGATAATCCGCAATAAGTAAAGCTGTTTCACATCGCAACTTCAACCCGTTATTTTACTGAACCTGATATGAGACTTGAGCCTTCATATGACAGGAAGGTTTGAAGATAGCCACCACGCTAAGTAAGCGGATTGATAATCGCAGTATCTACCTGAAATATGCTGTTGCCAACCTCTGGCTCGACAACTACTGGCTTAGTTTGAAAAATATTTTCTCAAGTCAAAGTATCGGTTGCTTAAGCTTACTACCTGACCACTAGAACCTAAATAAATGTTTAAATATTACTAGGCTTTTGACAAAACGCCATCTAGCCCTAAACTAAGTAAAACTGATCAAAGGATCATTGATTTTGGAAAATTTACATACTAATACTTTTTGGATACAATATTGCACCCAAATATAGACCAAATACCTGTCATTACACACAAATAAATGTCCTGGGTGGGAACCGAGTTACCTACAGTACAGAAGGCAGAGCTAATACCCAGCTAATACCCACTGAGCAGTGAGGCCAACCCAAAATCGAAATACCTTAGACCCCTTAGATACGGCTTCAGCCCTAGTCTTATCTACAGACCTTCAGAAAATCGTTTCATATTTTCCATAAATCGATATCATATCGATCATACAAGGTTCTCAGTAATTTGGAGTGTGGTATGTTTTCCTAGTAGGTAACAGTGAATTACCACAAGACCAGTGAAGCCTTTACAAGGCTTTGATACCCGCCAACCGGTTGTAACTCGTAACTCCACACTCGTAGTGATGTCCATCACTCAACAAACGTATCGATACAGCTATCGATAAATCCCGGTCAGCCGATAAAAAAAGATTGATTACGCCACCGCGGTTTTATTGATCATTTTGATGTTTATGTCCTCGTAAATACAGTTGAAACAAAATTGAAATTGATTTATTCGATTATGGCTGCATTGAGCTATAGCTTGTGTCAAAGCACCTTGCGCCAGACCAATAAAACAGATAAGGTATATTATCTGGATAAGTCATTCTTAGTTAGTTTCAAGCATATTATGCTGCAGTAGTTAACATTTCTAATATATTTATTTGAGTAAATTACATAATTTAATTAATATATTATAATACTTCTGTAGGTCTGTTTTAATACCAAAGTATTCAAAAAAAACCAAAGTGAAGGTTTACACTCCACTGAAAATATGTACATCATTTATAAAAAAAACTTATTTTTAGTGCATCTTTGCATCGACAAAAGCTCAACACTACAGAAACCCTGACGGGTATTATTAGGTCTTCATGCCCTCCATTTACTAACCCGACAATGGTTCCGAAATCACGGTTTTACTTTTAGAATAATAATTATGAATAATAGATACCTATACTGTATTATAAAGTCGAAAGTAATAATATCATGTGGACGAACATAATAACTAGTACTACTATATTAACCCTCGCAGTAGGTACCTAGATAAAAAGTAACCTACTTTTTAGATAAAAAGTAACCTACTTTTTATCTGCTTTTTATTTCTGGTTTGGTTGGTGGTAAGACTTTGTTAAAGTCCGCCTGGCTAACTACCAACATCTCACTTAATTTTGTCGTCGTAACAACTATTCTTAAATTGTTGTGTTCTGGCATTTAGAGTAAGATAGCATGTATACTGATCCTCAGTTTGTTGAGGATTCCTGGTGAAGTGCGCGAAGTATCGAAGGGGTATCGAAGAGGTATCGATTCCCAGGGGTGCAATATGTGCTCGGTTTGTTTAGGGGCAGGGCTTGTTGCAAGTCCGCCTGTCTAGTAACGATCATACCTAAGTACATCCATAACAATAATTGTAATTTTTGTTTTCCGGCATTTGTGGTAAGAACTGGCGTTCTTAATTCTATTGAGAATTTGCCGGGTGAGTGCGCCTCCATCTTTAGCCTTATCATAACTTGACACCAGGTAAGATGAAAGCCAAGCGCTATCCCGTAGTAGAAAAACCTCATTATTTTATATATATAAACCTGTATGTTTTGTCAACCAGGATTCCAACAATATCTGCTTTCAACATACACCGGCGCTATGAAATTGATTCACTTTGAATATATTTTAGACCCTTTAGGTGTGGATTTTACGGCCATACCTAAGAGCTAAAATATGGCTCATAAAACTAAATTAACGCGATATTTGGCAATGCGCATGTTTATTGAACATGGCTGCCGTTTGTAATACAATACATTAACAAAGTGGAGTCCATTAAAACTAGACTTTATGGGATCAGATGGAAGGTTGCTTTGCAACTACGTAGAAATTTTACAAATTTATCTAACATATTTTTTTATTATATCTTCGTCCTTATTCGTCCCATTACACAGGACAGGTAGACTTGAACTTCATTGAGATGACAGCCAAACTCCGTCTTAGATAAAAAAAAAGCAATGTAGCGTTTGTTGCCAGGTGAGCCTGATGTCAAGTTATGATAAAACCGAAGGTAGTGCCGCACTTCACTCGGAATCCTCAACATACTGAGCAACTAGCAACATACAGGCTATATATGTAATTAAAAACACCAATATTTTTGAAATTCAACGTTTAGATTTCCAGTATTGGTGTCTTAACTTAATCTTTACGATTAAAGTTAGTTCAGTAAGGTCCTATTTGGAAAATTTTAACATATAAATAATGGTAAATAATTTTGTGTTGTTGATACGATGTTATATGACGTATTATTAAACCATATAATATAATAATATAATACGCGTTATATGCCATAAACCATATAACGCGTACCGTATAGTGAGGCCTTATGCATTTCCTTCAATTGATTAGCATCAATTAGCACCATCCATTTCAATCTGAAGTCCTCAATGACTCTTACGGCGCAATTCTAGAGCGTCCATAAAATGAACCACTGAAGAACAAAATCCCATCGTAAAACGTACAGCTCATAGTCCGAATAATGTTTTGCTTGTGACATACAGGCGTCAGGAATAACAAACTGAAGGACATCACTTCAACAAATAAAGTGGATATAGGATGGAATTACTCCGAACATACTCCGAGTAGGTTATATGACGAGCTCAAAATCATCGAAATTTTCAAGAAACTAAAAAAAATACTTTTCGACATCATGTATGGTTTGAAGAAGATATTTTACTTACATCAATGAAAGGAGGTTACTTAACATTACTCTCATCATTAGAAAATGTGTATGTCGCTAGCTCTTGCCCTCGACGTTGCCCATTGGGCACCAGGAATAAAATGTTATAATGTCTTTTCCCACGGCAAAAACTAAATTCACGTATTTGACGCATATGATAATCCACTGTATTGTGTTGCAATGAAGTTATTATACTAAAGATCCCTATAGGTGTTATTATACTAAAGTTATTATACTAAAGATCCCTATAGGTGTTATTATACTAAAGTTATTATACTAAAGATCCCTATACTGAGTGCATTTTTAAATAATCGTAACACACAGTCATAAAAAACAATAAACTTAATTTTCAAAATGTATCAGAAAGGAAACATTAGTGATAAAACATTAAAACTCAATTAGTAATTAAGAGAAGTCGTGAAACAAAATGGTCACTCACTTAATTGATGGAATTATGTTTTTGGCACATTGGACACTTTGCGAGTAATTTAAATTAGTGATCGCTATCTTAAGGGAAGAGTGTTGCGTAAGTATTTAAGCGGATAATGTTTCAAGAATTTAACTTTTTGTACTTCAGTTTTTAACGTACATTTGTTAATATTTTTTGCGCTGAAACATTTATAAAAATCCGACCATAAATATAACAATTGACCGTCTTGTTTTCTTACGATATGAATAATTATAATGATAAAAAAATGTTACACTGACACAAACATGCACAACGCATCTTTTCCTATTCCCTCAAGTCCCGTCGCGGGTTGTGAATTTTTGTGTCATAATAACATTTGTAAATGTTGTGACCAAGTACGGCACTTTAAATACAAAAATATGAAAAAAAAATACGTAGGTTACTAATTAGTACCGTGTAATACGGTTAGTCTGTACTAACCGTATTACACGGTACTAATTAGTAATTAGATAGATAGATAGATAAACTCTTTCTTTGTACACCAAAAAACAAAAATAAACAGACAAGCAAAAAAAACACTGAAACTAGGTAAAATGGGCGGTCTTATCAAAATTTAATTATTTAATTAGTGATACTCTTTAAATATCTACATTATGTTGTTACATCAATAGTCAAAAGACAAAAAAAGCAAAAAGACACCTGAATGCTTGCTCCATAGATCCTGCCACCTGGGAGGTACATGCTTCTTGTAGGTCATCTTGGCGCTCTACCATATACAACAAAGTAAAGGTGTTTGAAGAGAATCGCCTCGTAGATCTCAACATAAAACGCCAGATACGTAAACAGAAGCCCAAGCCATCCTATATCTATACATACAACTCGAAGGGGTAGCTCTTTTGTGATACTTGTAATCGCGTATTTAAAACTAAATTCGGCCTCGCGAGCCATATTAGAGCGCATGCTAGAAGAAACAATAATTAATTTATTTTTTGCTAAATGTCGCCGTAACCGAAACCGGTTAGGAGGACTATA
This sequence comes from Venusia cambrica, assembly GCA_951394065.1. Classification (NCBI taxonomy): domain Eukaryota; kingdom Metazoa; phylum Arthropoda; class Insecta; order Lepidoptera; family Geometridae; genus Venusia; species Venusia cambrica. Next base: position 7,463,205 of record OX596058.1, on the reverse strand, counting down.
TATATATATATACATCAATAGGTACTTGGCTGATGACAATTTCGTAATTTGTAATTCGTTGAGCTCGTAGGTAAAATTAATTAAGAAAAAAAATATTTTCTCAAACAAATGAACATGCAAGGTACACTGTGAAGTTGATAGAAAATTAGATTGTAATTGTTTTGTACGAGACTGGTGACTATCTCAGAAGAAAGGTTTAAAAATATCTGTATTACAGGTCACCAGGTCGCTTCACTCCACAGACTCCTAGTACAATAACAGAACTTCGGAGGAAAATTAATAACTCTTGATGAAATGATGATTGATGAAACTTATAACATGGCTAAGCTTCAACTCCTTACTAAGTTTTCATCTGTTTGGAAATGTTAGATAGGCTATTAATACTATCGAACATTACATACTTAGATTTAATAAGAAAGTTTTTTCGTCGTGCCACACACATTTTGAGATATTATGACTTATATTGTTATTGTGTGTGCCAACACAATGCAAACAAGTTCTAGAAAAATGTTCAGAATAGCCTTTTGTAAATTTTTGGAAAATTCTACTCGTGATATATGAAAGGATTCATTGACTTTCGCTTCAATAATAATATTTTTCAAAGGAACCCTATCAAAGTAATGGCATAAAACATGAAAACTCACATGGTTTTATGTATGTTTTATAACAAAACGCAATACAGACATTATGAAAAAAGTTCATATCCGCTTGGAAATAAAGTCCGCTATATGAACAATCTTTGATGATCTTCTAGTATTCTATTACTCTACAAACGCGTCCTAGCCTTTTACCGGTGCTCTGTTTTTCCTCCAACAAAAAGTTTACAGATCTTCTATCAATTATCGTTCTTATTGCTTTAGTCGTAAAGACTTACATGTTCGCTTGATGCTCTACAAGTTGGAAAGTTCTCAGAAATTGTGTTATTATCTTATAACATGTCGTGTCTTACTCTTGTTGTTTCATAAAAGTTATATTTCCTGATAGCGTTAACTGTGCATTTGTACAGGCTAAGGGCCATGTCACACGGACTGTGCGTCATGCGCTGCGTATTACGGCGAAGCGTTTTGTTTTGGTTATCCGTCGGCGATCGGTGCAGTTTTCCTAAGATGCAGAATGCTTTTCTAAAGGGATCTTTTTACTCTAGTTTGCATTTTCATAGAAACTGTTCTACTGACCAATCCATCGGCATTGTTTTTTGCCTATGGACCTATCAATAGAACCCCTGACAAATCGAACTACCCGTAGTCTTATCGATAGTAGGTACTAAGGACAGGTTCATCTAGCCGTGGTTCTATTAAAACTAAAGTGCGTAATAATCTCTTTACATAAAAACGTCATGATTAAGTCGTCACTTCACCTTCCCAAAAACCAAGTTTTGACGGTAGGTACGGAAAATCAATTTTAAGACGCAAATAACATCGAATTTTGTGAGTTGTGATTGACAACTTAAAAATTACGTTCGTTTGCGAGTTGCGACAACTTGTGAGTAGCAGTTTCTCATTAGGTGAAAATTTTAAGTCACAAAAGAACGCTCATTTGGCCTCACCCTCATCGGGTAAGGAATCACTTATGCGTAATTAAACTTATTTCAAGTGGATAATCCTATGAAGTCCGATAAAGATTGTAGAGTGGACCCAGTATGCCATGACCCAGTTGTCCTTTCCTACTTGTCTAATCCCTGGATTAGCGAGGACGTCAGGTAGTCAAGGCCAGAATCAAAACACCAATAATAGGTCAGCAGGACTTAAGCCGGACAGGCTTTAAGTAATTAAGACAGGCTTTTTTAACTATTTTTTGGCGTACGGCAAGTCCATTACATGACAATGTGACTTGAAATGTTCAAGTAGTATTAGTTGTTTGTGTACGTATGTTGGGAATGAAGTACCTAGTGTAGAAAATCCATGCGGGGTACAAAAACTTATTTCTTTAAAGTGTTTTTCAACTTATACTAGTTAGGTTAGTTAGGTAGGTGCTTTCTTTACATAGTTTTGATTCAAAATAAAATCTGAAAACAGAAAAAATATTTAGTAATAAATCCGACAAATCTCTCTGAAAAAATCAAATCGACACGTGTTTCGCCTCTACACGAGGCATCCTCAGGAAATATAGTCTTGTTGCTCACTGACTAGCCCTCTGTGGACGTGTTGTCGCTCCGAGCTCTGCGCTGCAGCGCATTCAATATGGATTTCCGCAAAATAACGCCTGAATCAATTAGCTATAGTTTTGATTATTAAAATAAAATCAATCGAAAGTATTTTTTACTAAATAGCCAGTCAATAGCAGATAGGTACTTGCGGGTACTAGGGTAGACATTAACTCGATCAAATATTTGTATATTAATTTGTTATTAGATATAGTTTGATACAAATCAAATTTAATTCAAACCGAAAATGTATTGAACACCTTTGGATGTGATTAATTAAAAGATTAAACCATAAAACTAAAAGTATCATATTAACACTGTCGAATTTGATTAATTAAATTAATTGGGTCCATTAATTAATTTCAACCGGTTCGACGTTTTGGCACAGTGACTTTAGAACAGCTAATATCCTATTGGGTCTTGTAATATGCAGTGACAGACTTCACTTAAATACGGGAGTGCTTCTTGCGAACTATTTTGTTTACATCACTGGATCCAAAGGAACATTTTGCAGAAAATTGTCGGAATATTATTTACCCAAATGTAGACACAGACGATATGGCTGGTCCACAAATTGAAAGGGCTATGGTATGAGCCACAGATCAATCGGTAGGAGCTATCAGTGTTTGGCACTGATAGATGATATATTTTATGAGCTGTGGTTTTAAGTGACAGTTGATTCTTTCAACTTCACTCATGTTTTATTAGAATCACTGTCACGTTGAATAAATTAATATACCATTTCATTATTTATCTTGTATAACAGTCACATACAAGTATTTATGGTTACTAGTTATTCATGTTATGTTATGTTCGGAATCTTAGTTGGATTTTGGTTATTGATACTATAAGAAGGTTTTTTATACCGTGGTATAGGTGACAAACATTCATATCGGCCTTATGCCTGTGTGTCACCTGGTGGTAGAAATCGGTTACCCTCACGTATGGATGCTCGCAGCAACAGAATCACCACTCGCGAGAAACGAGACGGCATTTTTACTAAAACAGTATCTTTTCTCTTCAAAGCCTTTATTTAAAACTGGTACAGTATCACCCGCTATGTGGTCTCAGTTCAGCTCTCAGATAATTATGCAAATTTTCTAAAGAAAAGTTCACAATAATGAGTTATTATTATACTAATCACTCACTCCCGGCTATGGAACACTGTGAATTCTTTGTAAAATAGAAAAATATGTTGTTTGCAACTTGGATAAGTCAAACAACATAGTTTGAGTACACTTATTGGAAGCCAAGTAACCGCGGTCAGGTGATTCGCCTACCGGTATCAGGCCCAGAGAACGGGTTCTATCTCCAGGGGTCTACAAATTTGAGCTCGGTTTGATTGGTAGGGCCTGGCTAGTTTCCAACATCTTACCTAAGTCTGTCAAAACAGCAATTATATTTTTAGTATTTAATTATAAGGTAAGATAGCCAGTTCCTCAGTCAGTGAGCTGAAGGTTAATCAAGTTCCCCATCGTAGTCAGAGGACCCTGGTTCAATCACCAAGAAAGTCAATATTGAACTTGGTTTGGTTGGTGGTAGGACTTTGTTTAGGTCCGCGTGGCCATCTATCTAAGTCTGTTGCCGTAAAAACAATTTTCAATTGTCGTGTTCCGGCATTTAGAGGTAAGATAACCAGTTATTCAGACAGTTGTGGATTCCAGGTGAAGTGCGCTTCCGCTTTTTTCCCTAGGAAAATAAAAAAAGATGAAATTAATTGCCAAAACCTTAATAGACATAGGTACTTAAAGCTAAGAAACAACCTTAACTACATCCCTAGCAAGGTAATTATGTATTTGCAGTGCATGTAGGATATGGCCTTTACACAGTTTGACATTACCATAACTTATAGGACTAAAGGTGTGAAACAGCCTCTTACCAGCCAACAATTACCTGCCTTCCTGTACATAATCCATATCAGTCTACTTTTCTGTCTAGAATTGGTCAAACCGGCAAATTATTTACTGTCATGCTGAGCACATTGACATATTTTAAATGGATATAATTTGTAAGACATACCGACAAACTTAACGATATGAGAAATACATGACTTCTATGTCTAGGTGTTAGTAAACTCAATTGAAATGATATTGTGTCTTTATGGAAGTATTATGATATGTTATGAAGATTTTTAGCTAGGTTTGCTTGAAGAGAACACTTGTTAGGGTTAAGCTCGCTTTTGCCATGGTCTTATCTTTTGTTATATTATTTAATGTATTTAATGTGTAACCCCTCTATCTCAGGATGACGTAGAAGCCGACTAAGGTATCTCACCAGAAAGGCAGCAGCTTACTTTTCATTTACTGTGATCACAAAACCGCCTGCTATATAATGTAAAACTAGCGCCAATTTTAACATATTTTAAAGTCACAAATATATAACATATTTTAAAATCACAAATATTAAAAATAATATGTATCTACAATTAAACTAACTATCTACAAAGGAAGCAGTCGGACTAAGCACCGTTACAAACGGCCTATCTCAACGGCGGGTAACTCAACTGTTCCAGACCAGTACCAGACGGAAGCGTGCCCAAGACACTGGCTGCATTGTCGCGCTGAATAACTAAGCTAATTCGCAGGCCTAAATAAAAGCCAGCCCTTGGGTCACGAGTCGCCTCAACCAAAGGTAGGTACCTAATATTGTGATTTACAAAATGTTCATTGTAAGCGTGGTTGTTCAACCTTGGCCTCAATAAAACCAGTGTAAAATATGTCACATTTTAAATATGCAACTTTAATACTCTTTCTGTTTATGGTCATAATTTGCGCCTTTTAGTTAACAGGCTTGTTATGACATTAGACATTAGCGCTGATTAGCATCGTGCTAGGCTCAACAGCTTTAGTACTCAAGTACTTTACAAATACCTATTATGCTTTTGAGAAATTGTAAAGAAATGCGGCTTAAAGGCCACTATTTGTATTTGACATCGGAACAATATCTCTTAAGACTCGGCTACGTAGTTTAGTGGTGAGGACAGTACGGAGCATACAATTTTGAAAGAAACATGGAATACTGGCCGTCACTTATATTTTAAAGGAAATTTAAGGGAACTTTGTATGTCTAAAAATTCTGCGGTCATCGATAAAAACTCATAGAGAGCATACAACGCAATGTTATCTAATTTTTTACAAACTATCCGAGCACGATTGGTGTGTTCGATAGTTCGTTAGACGGGTGATCAAATGAGGCAAGTTCAAATCCTGCGGGCGGTCGTATCGTTGATTTTAGTTAACCATACGACCGACATTGTTGTTTTTAGTTAAGCATTTTACATTGATATATAGCTTTTATCAATAACATTTACTTCTTGTGTAATATCATTTTTTTTTTTTTTTTAAATCTCACTTTTGAAGTAAAACTAAAAAAAAATAGTTTTTCTTAAACGCGGAACTTGTTTTTATTTTAAATCGAGCATATAACTCCTAACATGACTTTTCGATAACTCTCACGGTTTTAGACCTCAGTGGCCTGAAAAAAAAGCTCAACCTGTATATTCCAAAAGAAAAAAAAAAAGATGGGTTAGATCTAGGTCACTAGACTTGTCTAGCTCTAGGTCAGAGCAAGGGTAAGGTAGATAGAGCAAGCTTTCTCAAAATGCACTACCTAGTTCTCCCACGCACTGACAGAACACAGCAAATCTTTTGGCAACGGAGTTCAGCAGGTAGGTGTTCTATATCCTGGTGGATATAACAACGGGTGGAAATAATAGATAAAAAAAAAACCGTAGCTCAGGGTAGACGAGTTTTTAACCGCCTCTGTGGTCTAGTGGTTCAACCCACCGATTTCAGATCCAGAGGTCTCGGGTTCGATCGCCAGGGGCAGCAATATTATGCTTGTTTTGGTTGGTGGTAAGATTTGGTTTAAGTCCGCCTGGCTAGCTACCACCATCTTACCTAATTCTGTCGCCATAATAACCATTCTTAAATTGTTGTGTTCCGGAATTTAGAGAAGATAACCAGTTCCTCAGTTAGTTGAGGATTCCGGGTGAAGTGCGCCTCCACCTTCGGCCTTAACTCAACTTGTCAGGTGAGTCGAAGGCCAAGCGCTTTTTCGTCGTAGAATAAAAACCTGCAATGCCTGTGAATTTTCCAAAACCCGTTTGCGGTTCGACGGTTCCTCTAAGTACGCACGGGTCAGTTTTGGTCAGATGTATTGATAACATCAATCAATAGTTACAGTCAAACCTACATTACCGTATATAATGATGAAAATGAATAATCCACTGATCTTTTACAGCCATGTCATTTGAATCGTTTACGCACACTTCACACAAAGCGAGTATTTCTCCGTGAAAGTTGTTTACGTGTTTATGGTGTGTAAAAATGAGTGTTTATGGTGTTGCCAGGCCTGTTCCCGATTACTGATAGTAAAGCAATATCAATTAGACAAAGTTATTTTATGCGCCTTAGCACGGAGTGAACACTTCAGAAGAAAGTCTAAACGTCGCGATTGAAGAGAAATTGGTCATGACGTTTAAACCCGTCTACTATATTTCTCTTAGCTAAATAATATTATAACGCTAATCCCGAAAGCTATAGAAACATCGCGAATGCAATGGAGTCACAGATTACGCTATATTCATTGTTTACGCCGACCGCCTAATACAATAGAGACACAGACTACGCAATAATTAAAGCGTAGTAACCCGTAAGTAGCCCTGGAATAATCGAAATCGCGTTGCGATTCATCTTGCACGTACTAGAATGTTCTATAGAGTTGGATATAAATATGACGCGCAACTAAGGTGCGGGACAGTATTGAATTACGGTACAGTGAGTTAACTCCATGTAAAATTTTAGTGCAATATAATACAATACAAACTAGTAATTTGAAAGAGTATCTTAGTGTAACACAGTTAGTGTTTTAGAGTTTGGTCCTGAATAAACTTTTTTCAGTTTGAGTTATAATCGGTTGCTTTAAATTTTACCGAATCCCAGCTCGTAACAATATGAAGCCGTCAATTAGAGCGAGGAAGTGTTTTATTTCTGTAAGAGAAACCAGACTAGAGTAACAAAAAATTGAGTTACATAAATCTTTTAGGACAATAATCATGATCGGAGACCAAAACAAAACAACCGAAGCGACATTACGTGATGCTTTGAAACACGTCATGACTTACCATAATTTTCAGCATGCAGTATGCACAATTTTTATGATGTGTAATTTACCTGGAACAATAATAAATTAACAGATTAAACAACTGCTTAGGCACTAAGAATAAATAACTTTCTATAATTTTGTTGGAGCAACACTATCTTTTATATTTTTAAAACTACTTGTATTAGGTATATACCCATATAAAAGACACCTTACGTGCTATTATTGCAGTCATGTAAGGGCACACCAACGGAGCTCTTCAGTATAAGAAAAGTGGCTGAAGTCGGTCTGGAAGACATCATCATCACCGCTATCATATTGTTCCCATTCGTTTGAATCATATAGAATCCGTTCATTCGATTTTTCATGATTTCCGGTAAAAGCTTTAACTTCAACCTAACGTTTCTGGATAATTTAACTTGTCTTCTACCTATAATGTTGTGGTGGACGCTGTTTAAGAATCGACCCCTCTAAATCAGCCTTCCGATAATGTTCTAAGATTAAGAGAATATTTACTATAACCAATCCGCCTACCAAGAATAGTTTTTTTGTATTTTTTATTTTACGATGGGGAAGCGCTTGGCCTACATCTCACCTAGTAACAAGTTGAGATGAGGTGGAGGCGCATTTCACTCGGTTCACTCAATCATCAACAAACTGAGGAACTGGATATTTTACCTCTAAATGCCGGAACATTTTTTTTTAAGAATTGTTATCATGGCAACATAATTAGGTGAGATGGTGGTAGCTAGCCAGGCGGACTTAAACAAAATCCTACCACCAACCAAACAAAGCACAATATTGCTCCCCCTGGGGATCGAACCCGGGACTTCTGGAACTGAAATCAGTGGGTTGAACCACTCCAGTTTTATTTGTGTTGATGATGATTATACCTAAGAGTAGGATAACACGAATAGGCTAGTCTGGAAACGTCGATTTCAATAATCGGTATAAGCCGATTACCCAACAAGTTTTGTGCATATTGATGAATTATTATTGGTTTCAAGTACAGAAATTTGATTAAGATCGTGCACAAATCACCTTTTCCTAAATTGGTGATTGGAGTTAAATTAATGTGCAACAATTATGTATATAGGGTGATGCGAATGCGACAAGTGCTATGATAATAAAACCTGTTACATCGATAGAACATTCTAGGCTAGATGGCGGCTGTGTGAAATTAATTTCCTGTTATATTTATTCTGGTAGATATGTTATTAATTCGGTATGGAAGTGCGATAATGTACCAGGCTTAAATACAAAAGTGATGACATAATTTATCAGACGTGAGTACGTACCTAATGAATGAATGAATGAACGAATGAAAATACTTTATGTACATCTTAAAAATAAAACTGGATAATTAGAAATGTTAGTATATAACAGACGGTTTTATCGCTTAAATGCGATTACTTCCAGACAACCTTAATAAGAATTATTTTCACGCTAACCCTTGAGTATTAGGTAGCGGGTGCTAGTACTACTTTAATGGCGAAAATACTAATAATTACTTACTTATTTAATACAGATACTTCGCATTACATAGTGTCCTTACAATATAATATTTACATACTTATGTATAAGGATGTAAATACATTGTGTACATAGTTCAATTTCGTAACGCTAAAAAGGTTTTATTACTTTAGATTTGAAGATGCTTAACGAAGGAGCAGCGCGAACATGCACTGATTGACTAAAACTTACTCTTTGCCTACCCCTGTGGGAAACAAAATGAGTCTATGAATGACTATAACTTGCTTCTTAGTTGACGGGACAAACATTATAGATACTTACATAATTATAGAGCTAACCATCTGAAAGTCAAGTGGTAATGTTTTGAGGCTCGTTAACAAAAAATGAACATTTAATTTCATGCAAAATGCCAGCAATATCGCCAAAATTGCTGAACAAATAAGGCAATAAATAATAATCGTTACTTGTAATTTTTAAATCTGTATTAATTTGATGTGAAAGGTGGCCATGTACACCAGACACCTTCTGAACATTTATGTAAAAATAATAAGCCAATTGAAGGTATATAATAATTTACCTTTCAATAAGTTAAACACCTACATAATGACTCGGGGTGTCAAAAATTAATAAAAAAATATTTTGATATTCGCCTCAAGCTTTCGTAAGTACATTACGTCACATGTATTTTTAACATTGCAGTCTTTTATTGCAAATAAATTAATAATTTTATGTAAAGACTATTACAATTTTGTATGAAAGTTGTAAGACATACTAGTCTTTTATTGCAAGTGTATTTTAAGTGGTTTACTTGAGTACTCGTAAAACTTATTTTTAAGTGGTCATCATATTTCAATAAAAATTTAACCAGCTTTACCTAAAGCCGAGTAAAAGTGAACAAAACTCGAGCACTACATTATATATGAAAACCTGTAAATCCACCAAGTTTTTAAAAGACTATATACTTAGCGAATAAACACACGATTTTATCTTCTTTGACAGCCGACCTTATATGACCATATAAGTGTAGATCCTGAGGTTTACCGAAGGTAGACCGGAGACTTCAAAGACCGAAGTAGACCAGTCCAGACATACTTACCTCCACAAAATCCTCAAATGTCCACAAAAAACAATTTTATTATATTTTCGGTTTTACGAGGAATGGCTTGGCCTTCATCTCACCTGGTGTCAAGTTAAGATGAAGCCGAAGGCAGAAGCGCACGTCACCCGGATTTTTCAATAGACTTAGGATCTGGCTGGCTGACCACTAAATACCGGACCACAACAATTTAGTATTCTTATTATGGCGACAGACTTCGGTAAGTTGGTGGTAAGTCAGATGGACTTGAGACAAGTCCTACCACAAACCAAACCACACGCAAAATTCTACCTCGGGATCTTACCCGGGATCTCCAGTATGTATCGGGGTTGCTAGTATTATATCCTAGCCTATCGTTGCATAGCTAATACTAGTCAGAAGTTAGTATGAGATTGGAGTTTTTAACTGACAGGTTGCAGACCAATGCTGACAAGACTTCTTTTTTATTAACTTTGACAAAAGTGATGATGTGATGATCAATTCATGTTTATTTATTTAACCAGAACACAGAAGAAAAGATCGATGGGTGGTGTAAAAGGGAATAATATAAGTTCTTGGAAAATGTGTATACCGCTACCACAGGCATTTACCATTTACAGTTTGTAGTGAGGACAGTAGTGATAAAAGTATTAAGTTAAATAACTAAAGTCCGACCACTGAAAAAGCACGTGTGTCAGTGTTGTCACATTATAAGAATGGACAATCCACATGCTTCCAAAAACACCTCATTTGTCAAATTATGATAAGTAGTTTAGAAGTTAAGAGGGAACAGATGAACATACATACTTTCATTTAAACCGGTCAAAATAAAAAGAAGTCTGAATAAAAATGAAGGGTTTTTTTTTATCATTGGTGCCAAGCGTTTGACCACCAGCTTACTCGAAAAACAAGTAAAGCTATGATCTAAGGTGGAGCACGCTTGTCTAAAAGGAATCTTTTCATTTTGGACTTCAAGACACCAAGATTGTTTTCGTGCGGAAAAACAGACGAGGGAAAGGAGTTCCATTCCTTACCAGTATTAATGATAAAAGTAGAGGCGAAACGATGTGTTTGGCACAATGGAACATGCAAAATGGAACCTCCTTTTTGCTTCGCCGTAATTGGTTAAAAATGTTGTAAGCGCGTATGGAATAGGTATTAATTTAAAAGTAGAAATTCAAATGTTTTAGGTCAATTACTAATGTGATCTTGTGGTAGGCACACTAAAGGGTAAAAGGTAAAAGAGGTATTCCTACTTTTATATCACTCATGTTACTAGTATTCCATATTGGCAGATCACCATAATGGACAGGATAAAACATACACTTGACGGTCCTTAAACCAGTGCACTAGACAGACGTAAGTAAGAGAATAATGGCAGTGGATTGGTGGGGGTGCCACTTATCGAATATCCTGAATAATTATGACGACAACTCTGCCAAGCCCGTTTAGAACCACGCCAGTGTATTGTCAAAAAAAAAAACTATCTATAATATAGTGTGACAACAACTAAGAAGAAGTTAAACGGGAATAGTATTCCTTTTGTCACATGCTACAAATTTGGTTATGTCATTCGATTATTATAAAAACTTATGAAGTAGGTACATGTATTTTTAAACAGGCTTCAACGTGTTGCATTTTTTATCCATGATTCATTTTTAGGTTGCACTTTATTACCTAACGAATGACTCATACAAAAATGCAGACGCTACCGGCGCAGGCGGCGCTTAAAATTCTATTGCCTAAACATGGACTGGAATGAAAATGAGAACACATACTTAGCTTTTGATTGCAGCATTGCCTTTTGAACCATACATTTAGAGGTTGAGAGCGTGAAAGTTGCACGTTTCAGATACTATTATAAATCAAGGATGTTTATGAGATAATTTGGTCTTGCATATCTAAACCAAGATTGAGTTCATTTTATTGATATACATAACAAGCCTCACAGCTCAGTTGGTGCCTTTTGCGCTGTAGGTTGTGGGTTTGATTCCCACCTATGTCGCGCTAGACCAGGGATGAGACATAGGTTACTTTTCATCCCATATATCAGTTTCCGTGGGATAGGTATAAAACTGATTTGTTCTATGTAGCTCCTTCACGCAAAGACTACGGATCGCTTTGAGCTAAAACATTGAACATACATTTACTACTTTTTGTTTTGGTGCCATGGGAGCAAAGCTGGGGGCAAAAAATAGTTCATAATATTTTTTATCTGATTCAAATTAAGCGGTAAGAACCGCCAATGTTTTTTTTTTTTTGACATAATACACTTTGATTGGGAAGTTAATTCAATTATCTATCATGTTTTGAATTTAAGAAGTAAAGAACATTATCTTGGAGCTCTAGAATATTTCCACTTGGTCTATTTTATACGAATATTTACAACACCATACTGGTCCATAGGCGTTAATATAATGAAACCGAGAGTTGATCTCATCGTTTTGGGTTGTCGCCCACAAGGCCCACTTATCCAATTGTTCCATTTTAAGCAGGCTATTAAAGGTAGAGCCATACGAGATGCTAAAAGAAATATGTCACGAAATAACATTCCCGAGTTTCATTGACGTACCATTGAATATGACAAGTGTGATATGGAGCTGCAAAAAGGGAATGAATAAGCATACTCAAAAAGGTACCTCAGGTTATTGAGGATTCCGGGTGAAGTGCGCCTCCACCTTCGGCTTTATCATAACTTGTAGACAGGTAAGATGAAGGCCAAGCGCTTCAACATCGTACAATAAAAAATTGCATCTTTATGTGAAGTACAAATTGCAACAACAAATAAGCCTTCAGGAACCGATAGTTGAATTCCTAAAATGTTGAGTTTGCAAAAAGTTGAATAAGGTATAAGTAATTTTCAAGTAATGGATGTTTTTTCCTCCTTCACGCTAAAACTACAGAACGTATTGAGCTGAAACTTTGCCCATAATGTTGCTATACCCCGGATATAAGACTATAAGTAGATTTTTTTTTCATAAATCCCATACAATCGCCATACAGAAGTGATACGTTCTATTTTTCTTGTTCTATTTTTTGAAACTTTGCATACGTGCTATAGACCGGGTATGACACGAGCTACTTTTTATTCCATAAATCAGTTCTTATAAGATGAGAATGGTTTAACATGGTGATGTATGACTTCCCCTTCTCATACTTAAGTTAGTTTTAACCCTAGTGACTCAAAACTGATTTGTTATATTTTTCTCCTTCACAGTATAAACGGATTCAGCAGAAATTTTGCACAGATATTATGGTGGACCAGTAATAACATGCAGCCTCCTTTTTAAGCTATCATTTACTAAAATATCTACTCGTAACCATCAATCATAATCATATCGCTCTCCGCTATTACTCGACTAAACCCAAAAGCGCAAGCGAAGCGACGCCCGCTTAAAAAATATCATTTCCGCACATTATTGTTGAAATTTGGTACGCGGTAGCGTAGCCTGGTGCTTGCATGTACGCACAAACAGATTATAGTGATAACGGTATTGTTGAGCTTGCGTATTTGTAAGTAAATAAGTTGATTTTGTAAGTGATCTTGGCAACGGAAAGACTTCATTCCTTAGTTTGTAACGGGAATGGTTCAATATTAGCTTAGGCCCTTCTTGTATAAAACTAAGCTATTTGCTTGTTAATGATGTTTTTTGGAAATCGAGAATGATAATGGACAACTCTAAAACAATTATAAATTTTATATCAATCTGCGTATTGGAGTACAGAATACATAACTAATACTCGTACAATACTAGATGCACAGATCACAAAACAAAACAGGGTCGGCTGTAATGCGACATGCTATAGATGGACGAAATATTTTGGGGCTATAGAATAAAAGTGTCTCTTTAAAAAATACTAGTGCTTTTTTATTTTTTTATTGTACTACGGGGAATCGCTTGGCCTTCATCTCACCTGGTAACAAGTTGAGATAAGGCCGAAGGTGGTAGCACACTTCACCCGGAATCCGCAACAAACTCTAAATGCCGGAACACAACAATTTTATAATTGTTATTATGGCGACAGTATTATTTAAGATGTGGTAGCTAGCCACCAGGCGGACTCAAACAAAGTCCTACCACCAACCAAACCAAGCACAATATATTGTACTCCCCTTGGGGATCGAACCCGGGACCTCTGGATCTGAAATTGGTGGGTTGAACCACTAGACCACAGAGGCGGTTGATCTGTATATATCTAATCTAATTCGCATATTACAAGCTATGCTTAGTTTGGGGCTGAATGGCGGTGTGTGAATTTTATATTCAGTAATTTTGCATTTTCCAGTCGAGAATTTTTTTTTGAGAAGTAGGTATTAATGTCATACCTAGTACAAACTTATTTACACCTGTGTACACGAACAATATGTCGTGAGTCAGAGCCATCGACGCCGGCGCCGGCTACGGTCCGTACATGGATTTCACGTTACGAAACGCCTGACCGATATTCAATGATAGCGGCATATATTTGCTTATGTGACACAATTTATAGTACCTAGTGCTCGGTCAACTGAGAATGGGTTCTGCACTTGAATTAGTATCTTTTAAACGGTTTTATGCATAAATTTACATTTTGTTTTGACACATAATGTTTTTGAAGTGAATAGGAAGATAATGATACATTTTATTTTAAGACTGAAATGCGTTAAATTATGACAAAACCGTCTAGTCTAAGCGGTCTTTGACTTGAGAGTCTTCCAGATTTGGCGGCCAGCGGTGGCGGCTTAACGCGGCCCAGGCGCTTCAATAACACATTACCGCGGCCGGCCGCTCGAAGGCCGCGTCATGAACGCTTGAAGATGTTTGACACACCTATAGTGCAAGCGAATGCAACTGGTCGCCACCGCAAGCCGCTTATGTGTGGGATACTCGTATCGTTTTATGTCCCCTCGACATAAAACGTTTATAAATAGAGTTTTTTTTATTGTGACACGGGGAAGCGCTTGGCCTTCATCTCACCTGACTACAAGTTGAGGTAAGGCCGAAGGTGGTAGCGTACTTCACTCGGAATCCTCAACAAACTGAGGAACTGGCTATCTTACCTCTAAATGCCGGAACATTTTAGAATTGTTGTTATGGCGACAGAATTAGGTAAGATGGTGGTAGCTAGCCAGGCGGGCCCAAACAAAGTCCTACCACCAACCAAACCAAGCACTTATATACTGTACTCCCCATGGGGATCGAACCCTCTGGATCTGAAATCGGTGGGTTGAACCACTAGACTATAGAGGCGGTTGAAAGTAATTCATAGTCTAGATAAAAGATTTGCTTTTTATCCTATACAACATTATCATAATGTTAAAGATAAAAGATTTGCTTTTTATCCTATACAACATTATCATAATGTTGTATAGGATAAAAAGCAAATCTTTTATCTAGACTATGAATTACTTTCAACCGCCTCTGTAGTCTAGTGGTTCAACCCACCGATCATAATGTTGTATATGATAATAATATAACTTATCTGTGAACAAGTTAAATAAATTTTTCGAAGTCAATGTGGGTCACCTAAACAAAATAAACAAACGACCAACATAAAACAAACTTAACATACCTACTCACAGATAAACACAGAAGATAATACAAAACCAATAATCTGTTATGTAAACCTCTTCTACTTCTACATTTGGAATATCGGCCGTACCCGTTAATCGAAGACATATTTTTCTAAATTAATATTCTGATTGCGTATCCTTCATCGAAAGCAATTTACATAAAGCTATTCAATTTCGGTGTTGAGAGTAAATTCTCGTCAGAAATTTATAATGAATGGTATTTTTTAGTTCAGGTTTTTCTATTTGAAAAAACTTATAGGTTTTTTATTTTTCTCCGGGGAAGCAAGTGGCCTTCAGCCCAGTTGATTTCATGTTCAATTCTAGATAAACTCAGGTACATAAGATAGTGGCAGCTATTTGTACCCGGAATCGAACCCAGGACCTCTGAATCTGACACTGTTGGGCAAATCACTAGACCACAGGCTTTAAGGTGATAAAAGAAAAAGCACAAACAATAAACAAGTTAGAATTATTGCAATTAAAATATTGCAGTAAACTGAGAATGGATTAATTATAACATGACATTAAAACGAAACTCTAAATGCACCCATGGCTAGAGCTTGTCAGAAGTATCTCAGTCTCAGACATAAACCTTAATAATCTTCAATTTGCGCATCCGGTGCTCGACAATTAATTTCTTGGACTCATTTTTATTTTTACGTTTCACACAGCAGTAAAGAGAGCGTAAGTACCTTACTGTGTTAAACTTGAGAGAAAATGTGTTAGCCTAAATGTCTTGAAACTTCACAAAATGGAAAAAAGGAAATTCAAATTGCCTTGAATATATTGTTGATTTATTGAATTATCATGTATTTGGTTTTCTTTCTATCTCCCTCTAACTTAATCTAGGACAGTTCCGGGTGAAGTGCGCTTCCACCTTCGTCCTTATCATAACTTGAAACCAAGTGAGATGAAGGCCAACCGCTTCCCCGTAGTACAAAAAAAAAAAAAAAACTATTATTTCTATTGAGTGACTTGGTTTTCTGGTCTTTACGTGACGGTCTTAATATTCTATATTATTCAGTTTTTTATACATTTATTCAATAAAAAGTACAATTAAACTAACTATGTACAAAGGAATCAGTCAGATTACCTAAGGAACGTTACAAACGGCCTATAGGTAACTCAACTGTTCCAGACCAGTACCAGGCGGAAGCGTGCCCAAGACACTGGCTGCATTGCCACGCTGAATAGCTATGCTAATTCGCTGGCCTAAATAAGAGCCAGCCCTTGGGTCACGTGTCGCCTCAATCAAAAGCCCTCATTGCTCAAAAGCAATATTTTTGAAAACCCGGAGGGCGCCGGCTCCCTACGGACCCAAGGTCTCCACCCCAAAAGGCTCAAATAGGTAAGCTCTGTCGAGACCACTATATTGTATATATTATATATATATATATATATTATATACTATACCACAATATATATTCAGTTATATTGTTTATCCTTAGACCTATAAAGTCTTTTATTTTATTACCAAGGTGCTGCTTTTTATGGTCAACTAAAGTATAATTATATTTTTTTTATCATTTTATTATATGGATTGAGATAGTGATCTTAAAGGTGGTCCGATTCCATCATAATATGACGACCGTAATGATAGCGTCAGTTATCAGACCCAAATCATAGCAAACTATCTCATTCTTTTCATAGACAATTGCTCGTTCAATATCAAGAACACCATCAATAACAGTCCGGTAATTATCGACTTCGGGTAACATTGCTATAATTAACGTGTGAGGAATTATGCAAGCTTTTGAGAGATGATTTCTTTTATACGTCGTATCTTTTATCAAAGATGTACTCGTTATCTCACTATATCTTTATGAATCTCATGCATTGACCCTCTTCCATGGTTCACGGTTGGTAAACGATGATTGGTTTTATGGGTTTAGCTGCAGGTTCCGTATCCGTACAATTTAATGCTTTCGACTTGTGAACCTTCTTCACGTAATATATCGGTTATAATTATAGAAAACGTTGGTTTCAATGACGATGCGTAGGTACTAAGATCTTCTAA
This sequence comes from Venusia cambrica, assembly GCA_951394065.1. NCBI lineage: Eukaryota > Metazoa > Arthropoda > Insecta > Lepidoptera > Geometridae > Venusia > Venusia cambrica. Next base: position 7,445,840 of record OX596058.1, on the reverse strand, counting down.
TATAAAATAAAATAATCATGTAACATATACTTTTTATAGATTTATTCCATATTCGTCCCGAGGAAGTTTGGCCCATATAAAAAAAATTGCTTTCGTCTCGCTTTCTATGCCGTATACGGCCCATAATGGGAAGCGCTTGGCCTTGATCTCACCCTGTTTACAAGTTGACGATAAGGCCGCCACCTTCGGCCGTATCGTTAACAAGCGCACTTCACCCAGAACCCTCAACAGTCTAAGGAACTAGCATTCTTACCTCTAAATGCCGGAATACAACAATTTAGAATTGTTGTTATGGCGATAGACTTAGGTAAGGTGGTGATAGCTGTCCTACCACCAACCAAACCAAGCGCACACATACTGTACTCTCCTGGGATCTCTGGATCGATTACCGGTGGGCGAACCACTAGACCACATAGGTGGTTATAATATATGTACAAGAGAAGCAGTCGCGTTACCTAAGGACCTTAACAAACAGTTAATAGGTAACTCAACTGTTCCAGTCATGTACCAGACGGAAGCGTGCACACACGTGACACTGGCTGCATTGCCACGTTAATTCGCTGGTCTAAATGAGAGCCAACACTTGGGTCACGTGTCGCCTCACAACAACCTCACAATGTCAGTTAGGGCTACTAACTGACATTCGAGGCATATGCTATCTACATACTCGTATATATTTTATATGCCTGGTTTAAAATATTATGTAGAAAGTGGTTTTGAAAATGTTAAATTAAATGTTGGCTAATGTATAATCTGAAAGTGGAGGAGAATTTTACCGCCGATAAAAGTGGTCCATGCACAAGTACAGAATAGAAAAAAACCTACGTTTCTATCGAATCTACATTAGTTATGTATTTTTAGAATAAATACTTTTTACGTTTTTAGTTAAGTTACAATATTTGTGTCAAGGAAAATAAAAGCTATTATTATATCATTGTTATCTGAAAGTTAATTTTCAGATAATACATTATTCAGGTCAAGAAAGACACTTCCATATTATAATTTATATTTGTTTAAAGCGATACTTAGACACACTATAAAATGGTATACTTGGACATTTAAATGCTATGATTATTATAATAACATGACGGCCTTAAGTCAGGTAATTCATATTCACAGATGTAACAGCTCAAATTACGCACAACATGTGATTCATGCGTATAACGCATGAATCTATTTATCAAGGTGTGCAAGTGGAAGTCCGTTGTTTGTGCCTACTACTTTGGGAAAAAACGTGAGTGTGTATATGATATGTGTGTGTATGTATATAGTATGCATGTAATAATCTTTATAGGTAAATACTCGTTTGAGCATTGCGCACAGCCAAATGATACATTGAACTTAGGTTTTATTTTATAATGTTTAGTTGAAGTATAGATATGGGTATTGTATTGTATGATAAGTATGTATTTACAAGTATTTAAGTTTTTTATCCGTAATATTGTTCCCATATTACAATCCATGTTTGGGGCTTTATGTGTTTTAATTTCACACAGTGCCTATATGGCAATGTGTGAAATTAAAGTCCTGTAATATTTATTTAATAATATTTAGAGATAAGCTTAGTTAAGAATTGCTCAACTTCTTCTATCAATGATTTTCTTATTATCTTATATCAATTATGAAAAAATCATTTAATTTATATTCACATATTAAGCTAAGCGCAGAAACAGGTATTGTTTCATACCTGATTCTTGGACTTGACTGATTTGACTTGGACTGATTCTTGGACTTCCACCGATTCTTGGTGCATTTGATTGAGAAGACAATGCAATCCAATTTTTTTGGGTGATCTAACACTAACTCTATTGTTTTGAGATACCTCTTGTCTGTTCCGCTGAATTACTTTTGCAAAGTCACTGGCCATTATGATTTTCTGCTGTAACAACAACTTTGAAAATAATGCATTATGTATGGCGTCGTTTATGCGAGACAAAGACAAAAACAGTCACATAATATTAGGTTTCATTCTACTTAGATCTTCAAGGTGTTTTACATTGACCACTTAATGGACAATTTAAACCCTTATTGACTTAACAATAGAGTCTTTTGGAGAGCCGACATTTCTATCAAGTGTCAAATATCAGTCGGTAAGGATCTAAAGTGCACTTGTGTTTGTAGGTCAGAATATTTCTATCACATCAACAGCCCATTAGTGCTCACTGCTGGACAGAGCTTCCTCCAAAGCTGGAGAAATTTTCCATAATCACTACGCTTGGCGGGCGGATTGGTGATAGCAGATAAGTTTTCCTTCTTCTGGTGAGATTCCTTAGAAGACTTTTAATATATCAATGGAGTTGGAGGGATCGATTCTTAAACCGCGACCGCCACGGAAAGATTTCTATACTAGTATATACTTTTAGGTCGTTTTATTTGACTTTTTTTTTATTGTATTGTACGACGAGGAAGCGCTTAGCCTTCATCTCACCTGGTAACAAGTTGAGATAAGGCCGAAGATAGAGGCGCACTTCACCCGGAATACTCAACAAACTGAGGAACTGGCTATCTTACCTCTGAATGCCGGAACATAACAATTTTATTTTAAGAATTGTTATTATGGCGACAGATTTAGGTAAGATGGTGGTAGCTAGCCAGGCGGACTTAAACAAGATCCTATGGGATCGAACCCGGGACCTCTGGATCTGAAATCTGTGGGTTGAACCACTAGACCACAGAGGCGGATTGGTACAGGCAATTAGTACGATACCTAGGTAATGATACTCGCCGCTTTCCCCCAACTATTTTGCTTTTTATATTCTTGTTCGGAGTATTTGTAAGTAGTTAGTAGTATGTAGGTACTTGAATTTAAATGACACTATATGTTATTTCTTTATAATGTAAGTAGGTACAATTTAATTGGTAATGAATATGCATTAATGTCGCAAAGTATAAAAGTACAAGTTCAGGCATCAGTATCATACTGTAATACAAATTAATATAAATAATGTACAGTGCTTTATTGATTGAAATTTCAAGCTATAAATGTTTACTTTTACTTTGTTAGAACAAATAAAATATTTACTTATTTACTTACTTTGTTAGAATACATAAAATTAATTCCAGTTTTTCTTAACTTAGGTCTGTAACACCCTATCAAAACCACTAAGTTTGCGACTTCAAGTTGAAAAAGGTTGGTGCAAGGTTTTGCATAGCTCTTTGCTTGACGTCTGCCATGGTTGCTTGTTCAATCTCAATTATGATTCTTGTGTTTGAATAATTTATAAAATAGTAAGAAGAGCCTCTAAATAAGGAGTGCCGCTGATTTTGATTATGGCATGTCCGATTCAATAGATATTTTTCTGGTATTTGCATAAGGATAATCCAGGGTTGAATCGCTTTTTTGAAACATAATATGCACAACCAATATAATATGCAAAAGAGTGTTTGTATGGATAAATAATTTTGCGTTTCAGTTTCATTTGGTTGGCCTAGTTTGTTATGATTCTTGTGTTTGAACAAGCTAAAATGTTTTCAATATTGCTTATCAGAAACATTCCTCAATCGATTGGCGAGATTGCAGCAGTAATTGTTATAAAACGATCTCTTTAACAACGTTTAATTGAGCTTATTGAGCGTGCTATTGATGCCAAGTGGTTTTGTCGAGAACATCGGCGTACGTGGTATACGAAGTTCAATACGCACTGAATAAATAGTCAAGGTCGTAATAAAACCGCGCAATCACACTATACTATATTATACAGATTGTTTGGATGTTAATCCTTCCTTCACGCCTAAACCAATGAACGAATTGAGCTGAAACTTTGCACATAAGTTGGAAGACTAGAAGACTGAATCAGAATCAAAATTTATATATTTCTAAGTAGAGCACACAATTTAAAAAATGTGAAAATTCTACACAAATAAAAACCGACTAAAGGCGACGTAGTTTAGTAAATTATAAAAAAAGAAACAAAAAAGACATTTCATACTATACATTAGTAAACGAATGCGACTTTTAATGCCATAAATTATTTCCCACGTGATGGGAATGGGACAATTGATAAATTATAACCACTTGAATGCCACTGGTAATTACAATTACCAAAAATAATACGCCAACTTACGCCACTGGTAACCACAGTTACCAGTGAAGCTTAACATAATACTCGTATATATCATACTTCTGAACGTGTGTTTATACTGTATTCCTCCGAAACTGGTTGGATTATTTTATTGTGTGTTTGAGTGGGTTCATTGATGGTTTAGGTTCACAATTAGACCTACCACACGTCGATGGGAACAAAGTCATTTCACTATTGATCTATAAGTTTAAAACTAGCTGTGGTGATACTGAATCAGGCCCATAACTTTATAATATACTTACCTCCATTTAAGTGAAAAGTTATGTTAGGCACGTCTACGTCTACGTTTTATGTCTGAAAATTTATCAAAAAAAATATTCTAGAAGGTCATTACTAAGTTTTATCTAATGGTTGCCAACTCGATAGGATTCATGAAAAAAGCGAGATGATTATGTTTAGTTTGGGGCTAGATGGCGCTGTGTAAAATGAATGTCTTGTAATATTTATTTTATTTATTATTTATGTATGTTTTTGGAATTACTACTCATTTCTTACAAAAACTCCATACTCGCAAAAGGTTTCAATTATTTTTTGAGTTGTGGATATTTAAAATCGCGTGCCGCCTGACTAATTTATTCAACGTATATGATAAGTCAGTTTATTGTAAAATAAATCATATACCAACCAAAATAAAGACAGTTTATTGGTATTTAATTTAATGATCGATCCATCGTAGTTCTCTTCCTTGTCCAGGCACGCCTCGAAATTAAGTGCTAGCCCATCATAAATATACACATGATTCCTAATTAAGTGCCACTAGTGTAATGTAAGAGCTAAGTTAGAGCTGGAACCTTTTGGAATAAAAAAAAAATAACTTAGAAATCCTGCTGTCAGTCGGTTTGTATATGCAGGGCATAAAAAAAATCTTAGTTGGATATTTAGTTTTTTTTATAATATTTATTCAATCTTTATTCAATAAAATGTACAATAAAACTATATATTTACAAAGGAATCAGTCAGATTACCTAAGGACCGTTGCAAACGGCCTATAGGTAACTCAACAGTTATAGACCAGACCAGACGGAAGCGTGCCCAAGACACTGGCTGCATTGCCACGCTGAATAGCTATGCTAATTCGCTGGCCTAAATAAGAGCCAGCCCTTGGGTCACGTGTCGCCTCAATCAAAAGCCCCACAAGATTTTTGAAAATCCGGAGGGGACTCCCCACGCACCCAAAAGTTTGAAGAATATAATTGTTTTCAAATTTTCTTAAATTCAAGTTAGTTCATCATACTCTAGACATTGTTGATGTGTATATACAAATAACACACAATATCTTAGAAATCAGTAGCTACACTCTAATCTTACTCTCAGCACGTAGTGTACGTGATTGCGATTCTAAGCACTTGTACTGGTTGTATGTCTTCACTTGCGATCGCATGGTCATTTGTCGCACGACTAGATGTTTTCTATAGATAGTCCTGATTGGGAAATTGGACAAAAATGGCAAAGGCCTTGAACGATTTTCCTTTTGCTTTCGATACACGGTTATATTAATGCGTAGCCCTCTAGAACCCAAACAGTTAAATGTTTTTTTAATGGGTAAGCTTGATGAAGCCTCTTACGGCTTACGTGGGCATTATATGGGAACAATGAGGTCTACGACGACGGAGTGAGTTTTCCCAGCAGCTGCATTTTAAGGGCGCTGGAAGGGAATCTGGATCAGATAAGGATCTGTTGCCTGGTGTAGACGACTAGGAGGTAGATCCCACCCAGCTCCAGTTCTTCAAACAAAAATATGAATGCTTCTCATGTTCAAACCGTTTGTAACGTTCCTTAGGTAATACTACTGCTTCCTTCGTATATATAGGTAGTTCAATTATACATATAACATTATTGTCTATAAATAAATACATAATTTTCATTGAGGACTTTTTGCATCAATATTACTTATTATATAATATAAAAACTAGCTGACCCGGTGAACTTCTTACCGCCTCAGAATCAATGTAATTAAAATCACATAATTTTGTGTTAATTGAACTTAATTCATTTTTGGGTACCTATACATTTTATTTATATAAAAAAACGACATCTTTATTCTATAAAATGTACAATGAAATAAATATAAATAAATGAATATTACAGGACGTTAATTTCACACAGCGCCATCTAGCACCAAACTAAGCATGGCTTATAATATGGGTACTAGATTACGGATATAATAGGTACCTATACATTTTATTTATATAAAAAACGACATCTTTATTCTATAAAATGTACAATTAAATAAATGTAAATAAATAAACACTACAGGACATTAATTTCACACAGCGCCATCTAGCCCCAAACTAAGCATAGCTTGTAATATGGGTACTAGATTACGGATAGAATACTTAAATACTTTTTGTAAATACAACGTACTATACGAGTATGATACTACACCCAAACACAGAACAAACATCTACATTCAACACACGAATGTTTGTCCTGGGTGGGAATCGAACCCACAGCCTACAGCGCAGAAGGCAGAGCTACCGCATGAAACAATTAAACTAACTATGTACATAGGAATCAGTCAGATTACCTAAGGACCGTTACAAACGGCCTATAGGTAACTCAACTCGACCAGTAACTGGTCTGGAACAGTTTATTTGGAAACTAGTTTTTTTTTTGTTTTTGGTACTGTCAGGTTTCATATAAAAAAAACATAACCCTCCTTCTGAGGCTGTTGGGTAAAAAATATATCGAAAACAGTCAGTCTGTTCTCGAGATAACATCAAGAAACCCTAAAATGTACAAACGGATTATATTTTTTCCTGATGTTTATTCTACTATTCAGGTCGGAGACAAATCCAACTAATCAAAGATCATAAAAATCGGTCCAACCATTCTTGAGTAAAAATGGTGAAACTAATTACACCACAACTACTCGTATTATGTTATATAGATGATTATATTATTCTAATAAAGGAAAAGTATCGTTTCAACGTTTATGTGTACATGTCAATAAGAAAAAAAATATATAAATATAATAGTATAAAGTTTCCGTTAAATTACACTAAATATGTGTGATGAAATACAAATTAGAACTGTATATTTGTGATGAATGAAAGTATCCGCAGTAAACCACGTCTCAACGATGCAGTACGTTTGTTATCTAGAGAATGTATGTTAAGTAAACGATGGAATTTAATTCGATGCAACTTCGACTTCATAATAGATTAATTCTGTACAGCTCAAGCTAGAGATTTTGTGTTTAAGTCTATTAAAAAGACATTAGTTATTGATATACGGGCTGTTGATTAGGGCAAGGCGTGACCCAAGGGCTGGTTCTTATTTAGGCCAGCGGGCATTGCTATTCAGCGTGGCAATGCCAGTGTTTTGGACACGCTACCGTCTGGTACTGGCTTGGATCAGTTGAGTTCAGTTATCTAGAGTTATGTAGTCCGACTGCTTTACTTGTAAATAGTTTTTTAACATTTTTTTCTTAGGTGAACTTAAATTAAAAATCATAAAAGCTCTTTAAAAATGTTGAAAAACATAGCCTCATTAGCCCCAATAAAGTATATTAAACCATCTCAATTATTATTTTATTGTGAAATGCAGGCCAGATACGACAGTGAGTGTAGGCGTGTTGAATTCTATATTTTCAAAGATACAGACATCTCCAAAGTACACCACCATTTCCAACAAAATTAATGAGCAACATTCGAAACTCTACGGCGGACTGTTCGTTGATGTTGTAATCATAAGTCGATTACTGTTGTTGGTAATTACTGACTATGCCTAAGAAAGCGGCATCTTATATGGAAATAACGATTGTATAAATCAAAGTGAGGCTTGTAACATTTTGAAATTAGTCTAATAAATAGCCGAAATGTTGTTCTGGTTCCTTTCATGGCGGTCATGGCTTCAATCGACCCCTCCAAAACAGCACGCGGATAAATAAAGGCCGACTAAGGGATCATAATTTCATAGAATAAGACTGCCTAGTTCTTCCTAGGCAGACTACATTCGGTATTTGTGTATGTGTGTGTATTTAACCTAGGTAATATAGTCAAGCTAAAACATCCATGGATCACCAAATGCCGAAGGTGGAAGCGCACTTCACCCGGAATCCTCAACAAACTGAGGAAAACTGGCTATATTATTACTTCTTACCATATCATAACTTGAAAATATGGTGAGATGAAAACCAAGCACCTCCCCGGCTTACAATAAAAAAACAGCTTTTGCTGGTTCGAATTGAACACGGCGCACCTCAAGCGCGCAAAATAAATTATAGAAAATAAATTTATGACATTACCAAATTTAAAACAATGTGGGTATTTTCTGGGAAATCTTGCTACATCGTAGGCATCTAGATAGTGCTCAGGGGAGCCTAAAGGCCAGAAAATCCTGATGGGGTTCTTTAAATAATAATCCTTGGTATTGTTTCGACATAATTCATGTAAGTATGCCGTCAACTAAACTTGAAAAAGCCATTGTTGCCAAATTAACAATGTAATTTTACGTTGAAACTACAAATTCTTAGAAATTGAATCATACTGCTTTACTTATAAGTACAGGACATCCGTTCTCAATGTATCAACAAATGTTTTGCACGGTTACCAGTTGTAATAGATTTATCTCACTGTAGGTGTAGTGTAGGTGTTTCTATTATATCATAATATCTGATAGAAGTGAAACTCCGACAATACAGTCAGTTCAAAGTCTAGTCTAAAGTAACACGTCGATCTGCGTTAATAAAACGTTATGAGGGCTAGAGCTATAGCGAGTTGAGTATCTATGCAAGAATGATTAACTTTTGTTAATTTAGTGTTCTAGTGAATAGCAGTGTTTCTGTAGTTCCTACATAGCAGTAGGTGTTACCATGGACAACATTGTAGTCAGTACGTGACCACAGATACATTTACTAGTTACTACGTGTTGTACAACATTGCAATTTGCTCTGAGATAAATCTATCAAGGCATAAGCAAATGGCCACACAGAAGTCGATACAAAATTATAAATAGTTATAATAACGATGATATTTATGGTGCCATAATAATATAGCAATATGACTTATGTGGAATGTACTGGTCTATAAATAAACATAATTCAATGAGTACTAAGACTACAGCAGAAAGGCGAATATATTGTAGAATAAAATCATGTCATTACTTTTCCTTGACCAACTTGTAATTGTCTCGTTCGCTACTGCTGTTTAGTTTCTATTTTTTTTAAGTAATGTATTGTATGTATCGTTGTTATTACCCTATACAAATTATAATTATAAATGAATGTTTATTTTAGTACTTTAGTACACCGCTTTGTCTGCTCTTAGCTATCCTTTCCACCCAAAGGTTGCCTGGAACAGATCGCTTTTAGGGATAAGGCCATACATTGTCTCTAGTTAAGTGTTTTTCTTGCTTGCTTGTTTGTTTGTTTTTGTTTTTTGGTGTACAGTAAAAAGCTTATCTATCTATCTTAATCTGAGACAATTTCAAGACCGATGGCGATGGTACTATGTAAGCAACTTTATTGACCCATATGTGAGACTGTTTATCTCTATGTGGTAGGTATGCTAATTGCTTTACTTCTAAGCATAGAGCAGACAGTGTACTGATTCAATACAGTGAGCACTGGTATGCAGCGGCTGAGCATATTTCAGTTCTTAAAATGCACAGGAATTTATGTAAAAGTCACGTTTTTGTCACGATATTGATGCTAACAAATGTGATTTTGAAATAATGTACTGTGGATTGTGTGGTAATAAGATCTGTCTCATATGTTTTTAATTTTTTCTTTTTATGATTAAATCTTGAAATGTGATTTTTATTTAAGTCTATAATGATATTGTTTTGTTTTATAAATGTAGCGCGCAATATCTATATATATTCATAACGATATATCCACCATATAGCTCCTATTATATTATTATTGCCAAGCTGCATTTCTGTGTTTCGGTTTGAAGAGTTCTGGTTGCTAGTGAAGTGACGGGCGCATCGCAGTGCAGCATAGGTCATGTTCTTTGTGGATATGACCTACGCAGCAAGGCTTTGTTACAGGCCAGAGTTCCACTTATCATCAGGTGGGCTGCTTGTTAATTCCGTCTCCATATCGTATAAAAATCAAATAAATAAATAAATATTACAGGAAATTAATTTAACATAGCGCCTCTAACATGCCCCAAACTATGAATAGCTTGTAATATGGGAGCTAGATTACGGATAGAATACTCAAATACTTTTTATTGTTAATACATACGTACTACCTATAGGATATAACACCCAAACACAGAAGAAACATATATTCATCACACAAAATTTTGTCCTGGGTGGGAATCGAACCCACAGCCTACAGCGCAGAAGGCAGAGCTACTACCAACTGAGCTATGAGGCGTGTTGACTTTCCTTTTCGATTCCGGTTCAGGATGAATCGCTGTGAATTTACACCAAAAAAGGCGCAAAATACACCTTCTATGGAGAACAAATCTAGAAAAACCTCTGATAGGTTTTGTTTTATAGTGTGTACCTGGACGTTTCATAGTGTTAAATGCTGTGCAGACGGAGGAACGGTAGTGTATACTAGCCTAACCCAAAGACCAGCTTTCACCATGTAGGTAAGCTTGATAAACCCTTGCTTAGATAAGTGGACGGACAGATTTACGAGTGGGTTTATCAGCTATTAGTAATTTCTAGCGGAACCCCATTAGTAGGTATAGGTATACTTTGTAATGTTTGTTTTAAAATATGTTCTCTTATTTGCCTACGTGCTGTACCTACAAGTTATGTATTTAAATAAACTTGGACAGACCTTTTAAGTTTTAATGATAAAGTCTGCTAAGGATTATCTACAACCGTTTATTTTAAGTGGAAAACCTGCCCTACCCAGCCTGCACTATAAACTATGGAACAGTAAAAACTGCATTTAAATCAGTTTAGTACCCATTAAGAGATACATGCACCAGGTCAGAGAGTCTAAAATTAGATACAACACAACTCTATCACAAATGCATTGATATTGTGACAATATCAATGATGTCAGTTTACATTTTTAGGGTTCCGAACCCAAATGGTACCAACGGAACCCTATTACTAAGCTCAGATGTCCGTTAGTACAACGAATTTTAACATTTTTGTTCCGTCTTATAGTTTGTACCTACGAAGTGGCGAATTTCTCATTTTTTTCATATAGTTTGTATTTTGTAGGTACCTACGTAAAATACTGTAAAGTTTCACCAATATTTTGCGTTCCGAAAGCTAAGGAACAGCCATAAAAATAAGCACAGTTGCTCAACAGTACTAAGCTTGCAGTTATAGGTGTTAGGCCACGGATCTTGATAACCCTTTGTTCTGCCTTAATAATTATTGCTGTCCTATTGGTATTTAATTGGTAGCTAATAATTCAATTGAACACTTTCGCTTATCCAGATCGGAGCGTGGGAAATGCGAATAAAACGAAGCTATGCTATGTTTGTCGAGGTTTGTTGTATTTTTGTAGAGTTAAATGTGTATTATTACCATACAATTGGAAACTGTGCTGCACTGCTATAAAGCTATTAGTTTGATGTACTTTTGAGCTTCAAACCCGCGGGTTAATGGTGACTTTTGTAGTGGGTAATGCTTAGGACTATAATCAAGCCAGCGTCTGTGTTTTCATCGTCAAACATCCATTCCTTCTTTGATGGTCGCTCCAGCACGGATCTCATCTTTGACTAGGCTAGGCAAGTGATACCAGCTGAACAATATGAATATAATCAGGGGATTACCATCATATTATTGAGTTGGAAACATGATCATATGTTTTTTTTTTACAACTTGGACGCGTAACAAGCTCACCTGATGTTAAGTGCATCTTCATCATTATTGCCTATAACAATGCCTTACTGCGTAGGTCACATCCAGAAAGAATATACCCTACACAGCACTGCATTGCACCCGTCAACTTGAGGCATAAACGTGTATCAATCACATAGATACCTAAACTGCAAGACCAGACATACAAATACCCTTTCAAGGGTAGACGGCGAATGTTTCTCATGGCTTTTTATGTATGTCTGTTGGTCAGCTATTTTCGGATCGATCTCCCAAACAGGTTTGGTTGTATCCCTTTTTCGAACAGTTCTCGGAAAGACTAATTTGCGTTAGGATGTTTGTCTGTTGTCTGGTCATCGATGACTGAGTCAGAGGTATCTTCTTGTATCGTTTCTTTTATTTTATTTTCAATTAACTTGTTTTGTTCGGTCAAGAAACGGGACAGTGCTCTTTAACCTTTTAAATGTCCATAACGAAGTTATTACAACAAATATTTACTTTCTTCGTCAATACTTAATAATTTTCTTAAAAGTATTAAGTATTGGCGATAAGTGGAATCACTACTAGTTTAAACCAATTGCTGTAATTGCTAGTTATAGGATTTAAAAAAAGGTTTTCTTGCCGAGTAATCTAGTTCCTTGCTTCCAAATGATCAAGTACTTAGATACTTTACAATAGACAATAAATTACTTCACACAAAAACCAGCACCATTTCGCGTTCACACTAATAATTACCATATTAGGCAATTCCAATCGGCAATCTGAACTGCCAATTAAATTCTAATTAATCGATGAAACGTCCAGATGGCCCAGAAGACGGTAACTGGAAAGCGGATCCACGACACCGCCTCGCCATATCAGACGCGAACCGTTGGCTGTTCTGTTTGGGAGTGGTACAAGTTCCATGGGGGTAGGCTTACGTAGTGCCCACTGAACAGACTTATATTTCTATAGACTATATTTCTGTATTAACAAGCTTTTTGAACCGCTTCCACTGCGACTAGCATATTCCTATCCTTTGACTGTGTGAAAAATGTATTCGGTTAGCCTTTTTCATCAGAGATTTTTCTTTAATTTCTCCCGTGTACATATTATTGCTATTATTGCATTGATATAATGGGATAAAAATATGGTATTCCATTCTCTTTATGTTAACTCTTCCAGTATTCAGGCGGTTCGTCTTTGGAACGCTTTGCCTACTGAAATTAGATTAGTTCCGTCAATTCATACTTTAAATTTAAGTAGAAACATCACTACTTTGCGTCTCTGTTATTCTGTTCCTGTGTATTTCTGGCCCATGCTAATAGTGTACTTGTAATTTGGCTTCACCTCACCTTATGTCATGTGTATATGGCCGATGGTGGAGTCGCATACACCTGGAATCCTCAACATTCTGATGAACTGGTTATTTTACCTATAGATAGCAAAACACAACAATTTATAATTGTTGTTATGGCGACAGACTTAGGTATGATGGTGGTAGTTAGCCAGGCAGACTTAAGCAAAGTCCTACCACCAACCAAACCAAGCACAATATTGTATAACTCTGGGGATCGAATCCGGGACCTTTGTATCCTGTATCTGACACCGGTAGGCGAACCATGTATGTCTTCAAGAAGAGAGTTAATAGGCACTTTCTGGGTAGGCTCGCTCCATCGTAGATCTCATTCTTACCTGTGTAAGTTTCGTGGTCAAGAGCCGACCCATCGTAAAAAAAAAAAAAAAAAACCACACAACAGAGAGGCGATTATTCTAGGATTCGTTCTATAGGATATTTTTATCTTTCTCTTTATTCACCTATCTACATCACCCGATATCATGACCTTGACCCTCAGCATAAGCATTCGCTAAGCTTTGTGGATACAATAATAATCATCATTGATGTTGTTTGTATGTGAATGAGCGTCGTTAGATTGTGATGTTATAATTATGTGAATATATTTGCATTTTTCTAACACATCACAAGTCGATGTGAACTTTGGGATAAGCGGACAAATAACATCATTGTTATGATGTGAGAAGATCACATTTAGATAACAATGTGATCAAATAGTAAGAAACTTTTAAACGTTGCTAATATACGACTAGGTTTATCTTACAAAAAAAAAGGAATTTGCCTTTCTAAGTCCAGACTCAAGTACTAAGATTCTGAACTATTCAAGTAATGCTGGACTTCAGATTCTTCGGCCTTTCCCATCTCCATGGGCCTGTAATAATTATCACGCTTGGCTGTCAGATTAGTGATTGCTAATATTTACTTCGGCAAATGCTGCTGTCTATCTGCTGGTGAAATCCTGGAGTTGCCTTTTATGACATGCACTGGAACATGCCATACTTTCGAAAAACAACTAATGTATTTTTATTGTACGACGGGTAAGTGCTTGGTCTTCATCTCACCTGATTTTTCAAGTTATGATGCAGGGGGCAGGTGAAAGCGCACTTCACCCAGAGTCCTCAACAAACTGAGGAACTGGCAATCTTACCTCTAAATGCCGGAAAACAACAATCTAGGCATTATTGTTATGGCGACAGAATTAGGTAAGATGGTCCAGGCCAGCCAGGCGGGCTTACAAAAAGTCCTACCACCAACCAAACCAAGCACAATACTGTACTCCGCTGGGGAATCCAGCCCGGGGCTTCTGGATCTGACACCAGTGGCCTCTACATGAAGATCCCTAATTAATCATCTGTGGATAAGCGTGCTCTATATTTTCCTCACTCTAAGACCTACCTAGACGCGGTCATTAAGTAGCGTTACGAACTGACCGTACATAGTGTGAACGCCTTACTCGTAAGTTACTCGACAAGTTATGAATGTAGACCACTCCTTTTGTGGCAAGTTACTGTAAGCACAAGTTGAGGAAGTGTATGATGTTGGTAAAAAATGAATACAAATTGAATCTTGTCGATGATCACTCTTTTTAACAAGCTTTTACCTACGGCTGTCTATGTCTGAGTATCAACTTTTTATATCGATGATCTAGCCATAGATTCTACTATAATAGGTAGGTGTGTTAGTATGTAGCTAGTTGAAAACTAAATATATCTCATACGATAAAAAATGGCCCAACAATCTGAAAAAATATTAAATTACTACTTCTTATCCAATAAAACTTCTTATACCTTACATATTTTCTTGCAAATAACCATTTATTATTTAAACTCTGTTAAAAAAAATGTATTACACAAACAATAATGTTCAAACACGGTATGTATTCGATGTCAAAAATCATGTGTTTCTGGATGCAAAAAAAGAACCTAACAACCTACGAAAACACTCCCGATAATAAGGCTGTCAAAATAACTTTTTAGCAGACATGTGGGCCGAGCTTCCTCGGGACGAATATGGCATAAATCAACTTTTCTTGCAAGTCAAATTTTAAAAAAGGACCATTTTTTAACCCAACTTGCCAATATAAACAGCTGCGCAACGAGATCACGAGAAAAAACAAAAGAATTGATAATGTGCTTGCCTTTGAACAGGTTGGTTCAAGAGCACGGAAAAGTTGTACCAGGATTTGGTACATTCTTTCTGCATTTGTATGCAAAGATGCTCACTTACACCTCGACATCGGAGCGTTGACCGTTACATCAATCGACTTAATGGATTTACATTATTGGAAAATCTGATTTCCAGACGCACGAAGCTTACCCAATTGCTCAACGGAATCTCATTGCCAACGACATAAAGTGCGGGTAATTCGGGGCACGAGCCTTCCGCTAAGCGTCAAAAGTAACAAATTCGAGGATTCCATTGCACCATGCCATGATCAGCACTCTTGAAAGGTGGGCTTAGAAGCGAAATGTTGTGTGTGTGTGTGTAAGGGTAAGTAATATTTTATCAAGGCCAAGCGTTTGACCACCAACACCCTTTTTTTTCGTTGTACGACGGGAATATGCTTGGCCTGAAGGCCAAGCATATTCCATTTGAGATGAATCTCACCTGATTTTCAAGTAATGATAAGGCCGAAGGTGGATGCGTCTTCACCCGGAATCCTCAAAACTGAGGAACTGGCTATCTTACCTCTAAATCATCGGAACACAACAATTTAATAATTGTTGTTATGGCGACAGAAATAGGTAAGATGGTGGTAGCTAGCCAGGCAGACTTAAACAAAGACTTACCACCAATCTAATCACGCACAATATTGCACTTCCCTGGCGATCGAACCCGGGACCTCTGTATCTGATTTCGGTGGGTGAACCACTAGACCACAGAGGCGGTCACATCTTAGTTGAAAGAAAGGTAACCACATCTTAACCTTTTTTTCTCTAAATGGAACCATTAGTAATTTTGAGGGTACTTTTTTTTAATAAATTATGAGTTCTCGCTCAACCGCTTGGGTTGTAGATCTAGGAAGGATGTGGTCTACGATAGAGCGAGCTTTCCAAGGCGGATTCTCAGACTTGGGCCGCCGTAAGATTTCTGAACGGTGTTGATTATGTAGTGGAATATATTAAAGCTCCTTTGACATTAACATCATTCCGCTTACTTCTGATTCGTTTTCGTGACTCTTGAATATTGATACAACTGCTCAGAGTATGACAGGCATGTCACTCACTCACGACAATGCGTCCACTCCATAAATAAACTCTTTCACTTTCACCACAGCTTCACTAACAGTAACAAGCCCCACCACAGAACCACCAATAGATTGTATGGTTGGAAAAGTTTCCATATTCGTGCCTGGCCTCGTGAGATTTGCTCTCAAAAATTAAACAGTACATCATTTTAATGCATTACGGTTGTAAAACAGTCGTTATGGCGATTGACAAATAAATGGAGTTTCGCTTTCAAAGCGAGGATTGTAAAATGTTAGTCCTAATAAAATAAATAGCAGCTTTTCGGAAACTACTCGCTAATGTTACGTTACTGACGTAACATTACGAATATGGAAATATGAAAGCAAGGTAATAGGTATTTGAGAGTCTCACAATTTAAGATTTAAAAAGCTCAATCTCTTTGAAACCAATTTATGATTTTAGTTCATTGGGTGGTCGCACGCCGTAGGCTTTACTGTAAAATATTAGTTGGATTACCCGTTGGAATCCGTTACGTAGAAACATACCATAAGTTCATAAATAAATCGAATTTCAATTCATTCCAAGTGGGTTCTTAGTTTATTTGAGTATCCGACTAGTTTCCTGTTCGAGTTTTAAAACAATAGATACTTTGCGATCTCAGAGACATGCGACTAATAAGCTCGTCCCACTATTCGAGCCAAGCCAATTATTTATGATGGAAGCTTGCTCGTAAGCACTAGGTACGCTATGATACTGTACAATAGATATTCACATAAATTCATAGGTACAAAACGTAAAAAATGCTAGTTTAAAAGCTAGAACGTATGGACACATAAGGAATAATCATCAACAGTCTACTTCTGGACAGAGCCTCCGCCGAAGCTAAATGAGAGTCGGCTAAATATATCTTAAAAGATCAAATTGTCAGTCTTAGTAGACGTTCGGGAACAATAAGTATCTTGTATCTTGGCGAGGCAAATACCATCGGACGTATCAACCACGCCCTGAGTGAAATCGGAATTTAAACCATCTCAGCGAAAATATCGAATACAATAGAATGTTCTCAACCAGCAGAACACAAGAAAGGTAGAAATCTGCGTTTGAGTTTGATAGTTTTAAATGAATGTCAACAAACAAGCCAAGTGTACGATACCATTGGATCATATTTTAATTGAAATTAGCCAAACCATAGTATCCAATGACAGAATTCTACACAAACTATTACATCGTATATTGTTCATGTTATATATCCTGTTTAAAAACTGAAGTACCTACTATTTCACCTTTTTTTTATTGGAGGTAGGACTTTTTTTTAGTCTGCCTGTAACTATTACCGTCTTACCTAATTCTAATACAATTATAACATATCTAAAATCGTTGTGTTCCAGCATTTAGAGGTAAGATAGCCAGTTCCTCATCAGTTTGTTGAGGATTCCGGGTGATGTGCGCCTCCACCTTCGACCTTATCTTAACTTGGACCCAGGTGAGATGAAGGCCAATCGCTTCCCCGTAGTGCAATAAAAAACCATGTAACAATAACTCGGATATGATAAAGTTTTTGCTACTGTGGATTAGTATAGTATCTTATGATCTCATAAGCATTCACATCATCCACAATTCTTCAATAAGGTACGTAGAGGGATGAGGTACGTAACACCTGCTGTGGAACCTGTTGCTATACAATTTCCGCCCTATCGCGAGGACATTATGGAATGCAATAGTTTTAAAGAAGAATTTTATAATGACATAAATTAATTTTCAAATATCTCTATTCTTCTGTTTGCTAACTTTTACCTTTTAACCACTATAAGGTTTTCTATTTTTAAGATAAGCTAATTAAGAGCGAATTCATAGGACAAAGTGACATCGCTATCTCGAACGAGGTCGCATTCGATTCGTATCTCGAGTACTAATGAGAACGCTTTGTAAGTGTTGTCACTTTCAGTTTCATTAATTGATTTATGTACAGATTGTCTAGCTAGGCCATTCGGGGCAGAGAACAGCTACTTGGAAAAGCTTCTTCAAAGCAAGAAAATTTCTAAAGGAGAAAGCAATAGACTAGACGAATAAGAGTTAAAGAATACCAAACAGAATAAAGAGAAGTAAGTTTAGTAAATAAATACTCTAAGAGACATAATGACAATATTGTTACTTCAAACAGCTAAACCGAACTAAAACTGAAATTAATGATACCAGTAATGTAAGTACATTTAAAAGTGAAAGAGACAAACAAACATGTTACCAATGATGTATTGTTCTAGAGCCACGAAACTTTCTATGCGAATATCAGCGCCTGGTTCAAAGTCTGTCTGATCGCAGATAGCTTTGTTTCATATCAGCAATGCGTGAAAAAGGCTTGGTTCAATTTGTTTTGATAGTGTCATCACGCTGTCTCATATATTTTAATTCTATTAACGTTTTGTTATTCAATTTGTTGTGTTCATTCATGTTTTATTAGCTGTGAAGATGCGAGAGTTTGATTGATGGTAAAAGTGTTGGCTTTGTCGATACTTTACCGTAACTTACAGTAAGAAAAAAACAAATTTACCTTAGAGCTTTATGACCATTTGTGCCACCTGATGTACAAATAAACATTTGATTGTGAAAGTGAATGAAATCGAGCCGGCGAAGAGTGGCCAAATAATACCAATGTAACAAACTATAATAAATAAGGTTGTACATCGGCGCGGACGCCATTACAGTCACGAAATGTGTTAAATCTGCAATTGAGATTTATTTAACTTACGGATACGTAGAGTAATGATAAGCAGGAGAACGAAAATTTAATAGTTCCAAACAAAATAGTTTTTTTTGCATATTTTACATTTGAAATCTTCTTCAACATACGGTTATAGTCCATTGCTGAAAAGGTCTTCCGAATTGTTTTTATTACAATCACCACGAATAGGAGGCGAATTGGTGACTAGAGAAGCTGTATTCAGCATAGGTAATAGCAATATACAGAGCAAGCTAGTCTTCTTTTTTTATATTGTACGAATGGAAGCGCATGGCCTTCACCTTACCTGGTTTCAAGTTATGATAAGGCCGCATGTGGAAGCGAACTTTACCCGTAATCCCCAGCAGTATGAGAAACTAGGCTATCATGCCTTTAAATGCCGGGACACAACAATTTAGAATTATTGAGATGGCGACAGACTCAGGTAAGATGGTGGTAGCTAGCTAAGCGGACTTAAACAAAGTCCTACCACTAATCAAACCAAGTACAACATACAAATATACTCCCCTGCGGGGATCGAACCCGAGAAATCTGAA
Source organism: Venusia cambrica (assembly GCA_951394065.1). NCBI lineage: Eukaryota > Metazoa > Arthropoda > Insecta > Lepidoptera > Geometridae > Venusia > Venusia cambrica. The sequence continues at coordinate 7,426,218 of OX596058.1, read as the reverse complement.
TCTGAGTCTGGTGGGAAAACCACTAGACCACAGAGGCGGTTAATATGGTGAGAACCCTTTGTCGGTTTTTTTATAATATCCGCATTTAAAATCTAGCCAAATAATAATATTGAAATTCCAATCAACAACATCTACTGCATATTTTTCTTATTATTTTCTGAATTTTATATTTCTATCTATAAGCCTATTCATACTTTACATTGCTCTCGAACTGGTTTCCAGCTTTAATAATTTATGGTTGTATCCTTCCTAAGTTAAATTACATTAACACGCTAAGCGATTTTGCGGATTAAGTAATGCAATTTCAGTACGGGTATCACGTTTGTGACATTTGGTAACTTGCAATTGGACGGTTGGATATCTGTGATGTGTTGTGCAAGAAACTGTAGAAACAAGAACTTGTTACACGAATTTTGAAAATTTGAACTCTTTAAGTAGTTACCAAGTGTGTGCGCTTTTTTGGTTTATGGCTATTGTAGCGAATTTTATTTTCATAATCTACGAATGTTTTGTATCGCTACGATTCTCTAAAATCATCCTCTCACTCAGCACGTATACCGTGACGATATTACACATTTTTTTTTTGAAAATTTGAATACATATTTAACAATAAACAAATAAAATCACATTTACATTCCATCTTACTTACTATTAAAGTGAAAGTTGGCATGCTGACATGCTTTTCTGTCTTACCTGAAACAAAAAAAAAGCTGAGTATTTTCGACAGTGACAAAAAGTTGGAAACTACATGAAGTTACTTGATACAGCATGACTATAAAATAAGCATCTGGATTGTATAAATATGTAGATGCAAATCTGATTATAAAGGACGCCGGCTTGAAAAGAGATAAACATACAAAATAAAATGGTTATGTACTTATTTACGAATTTCCATGATCATACAACGCATATAGAAATAACTTCATTACTGCATTCCATAACAATATAAAAATTATTTGAATTCAAATAAATATATTTATATTATAATATTTGGTTTCCAGGTTAAGGAAATCAATTCCAGTAAGTTGTAGTCACCATAGCATTCACATATTTTCAGAAAATATATTGCTCATCTAGTGAAATCATCTAGTCTTATCTATTGAGTCAACAATCAAAAATTCTTGCGTTGGAGAAATACGTTACAAGTATAAAATATTGAATTTAATTGTATTTGGGAAAACAGACAACACATGGATACAATTTGAACATTCACAAATGAGAACGCATACATCAACGAAGTTTCCATTGCTAGAAAATGTAAAAGTAAACAACATCTGTGCAGTCCACATATTAGTTAACAACAAATCATAAATGTTTTTTCTCCATACCTAGAAAAAAAAATGCAGAACAGGCGCCTGATGCATTACCCCTACTATTTATGGCCAGGAATTTCTTAAGATAATATTACAAAACCTATTTAACTACCCATGGTTCTACAATTTAATCAAAAACCAACCTTATGGTGACGATATTAAAGTTAAATAAATCAAAACGTATACTCTGCATACTTCGGTAGTATCAGTACTGTACAAAGTATCATTGCTGTTGATAAATGAAATATGAACTCTATTGCTATACCGAGTAAGAATATTTATATGATATCCTTGGAGACGTTGAAAGTAATTAACTTCGATATAATTAATTAGCCGCTGTAGGATGTCTGTTTACGAGTAATGATAATAACGAGAAAACTATTTTTGTAACCGTTGACGTGTTTTATGGTTTTTATCAAGTTACCTATAAAATCAATAAGGTAAATAATTTGGTGACAGTCGATACTATGTTTAAAAGAACCAGATTTTAAAGGGATATTTAATAATCTTTCTGATTAGATTTCTTCACATTTTTCTCTAAAGTTTCCTCTTTATGGAATTAAGGTTCATATTTTGAATACAGTTATAGTACATTGAGACAATTTCATTATTATAGATTTAAAGTGGATCAAGTGCAGACGTCTGTAAAATTATCCTTCAGGGAACTGTTAAACAGTATCTTGATATGGATTATTCGGCGCCAGTCGAATGACCGCCAATTTCAAGATAACGACAAAGTAATGATAAATGATTGAGTATTAATATGTTATAAATATTCAAATGATTTGTAATTTTAAGCAGGTAAAAATAGCTAGTCGAATAAAATGCCATAAAGTCGGTTTTGTCGAAGTTCCTTCAATGTATCACACAACTATTTGTATCTGTTGTAACGATCGTGCGATCACTTGCGTAATAATCCCAAATAAAAGAGAACACACGAGGAAACAACCTAATAGTCTAGGGCTTTTGTATAGATAGTATTTGAGACCTTGTTGTGACTGTATAAACCAATTAACACAAATTGTGCGCCTGTTCTGTGCTTTTTGTATGGAAATAATTATGATAACGCCAGGCGATGTTTCTGTTTTTAATTTGTAGGAGAGGAACTAAAAGTGTTTTATATATTGGATATAGTGGAGCCGTAGTTTTAAGCGTACAAGAACCTATTATCAAACTCCAAAAATAAATAAAGAGAGAATCTATCATCTCATAACTTTGGAAAGTCATCAATTACCTAATTTGCCGTATTTATCACATTTTAATGAATTCAAATCGTCATTCATTTCAAATGGCCCAGTAAAAACTTCATCAGCATTCAAATGGAATGAATGACAGGAAATGCAAGAAGTTAATTTTATTTATTCAAAACAAACAGGTAGGTTGTACCAAACGGAGCGTGATAAATTTATATCGATCAGTTTGGAATATACATTTTTACGTAACTATTTGTATATCTGTTTATATCTTATGTTTACTGATAAAATTGATATTATTGCTTCATAGAATAGATAAGAGTGACCTCGTTTGATAAGTTTCATAGACGGTTACATTCACGTTTCCTTGTGTTCAGTGCGTGTATTCCTAGAATTGTTTATATCTTAGATATTTTTTTATGAAACCACCTTATTTTTATAGTTTTGCTCTCAATTATGGTATAAAATTTAAATAGCAACTACTTATAGTGCTATAATATATCCAAAATATAATACGATGATATTTTATTTACTACGTAATGCGAAGATAACTTTAACGATGTAATTAATTATACTGATGATATTATTAAAACATATTGCTTACATAAATGCAGATAATGCATCGCGATTTTTATACGAGATGTCGTTAAACCTATAAATGGTGACACAGTTTTGTTCTAAGTTATCTTAGTAAATGTAATACAAATACATGTAAATATGATACATATTTTTTTATGACTCTATTAAGATTTTATTTCTAGATTGCTAAGGAATCTATAAAGATTCCGATAGATTTCAACGCTTAAACCATCTCTAAAAATCTTCTGTGGAAGTTTCAAATATATTACGTCAAAAATTTTAGATTTTCATTTTCAGAATAGCGCTCTTGAAATCTCAATCGGAAGTTTCTGAATTGGATACCTCTGACACCGGTGGGCACAAGACCACTGATGCGGTCAACATAAAATAAAACTAGTATGAGTAAGGGTGTTGTTATTTGTGAACAGTAGTTGTATGTGCTATGTTTGAGTAAGTAAACACCAGGTTTCTTACAAATCTGGGCAACGGGAGACATACAAATACTGGGAGTATTTGTATGATAGATATAGATAGATAACATTAAACATTAAGTTATTTCAAAATTTATAATTGTGAATCATATCGCTCTTAATACACTGATGCAAAATGTTTTCTCTATTTAATGTTAGTATACCCAATTTCAATATTCCATTTAAAATCATTGTTTATTTTACTATTATTTTACTATCAAGTATAAATCTTAATCAGAAAAGTTTGCCATTAGCGGTCATTATTTATTATCATTTTCTGTCAAGCTGAAGAATATCAAGATGACCTTTTCAAAAAATAATAACTGTACATCGTTATGGAAGAATCGTGCTACTTGATCGACGAAGTACCCAAAGTAAATTATAAATTGAATATTTTGGAGTAGATTAAGCTAATCGTGAAATGAAAATTGATAAAAGTTGGATAACGAATACACGACAAGCATAATTGGTATGCAATTAGTAAGCAAGGTAGCTTCGAAGATAAGCCCTCAACAGCTCATTAATGCTTCTTGCTGAAGAGATCCTACCCCACCACGCTTGGCAGATGGGCTCGTGATTGCAGTATAGGTATAGATGATATACATAAACATGCTGCTGCCTTCATCTGGTGAGATCACTCAGTCGGCTCATTTGACATGAATTGGAGAAACCGCGACCGCCACGGAAATACTGAATTATGTTTTTCCAAACGATTGTAAGTTGTCAGCTTGTGTGGGTGAGGGTTGTAGGACGAATCTAAATACATGAAATTTGAAATTAAATCACATATAAATAAGTCATAATCTTCATATCGTAACCAAAAGCAGGTTAATAAGGTTCTTGAGCAAACCTCTGTCAATATAACAAACACAAATAATATTTATGGCGCATGAATCGATACGATTGCTCATAAATCTATTGACACATAGAGTTTAAAGGTCTAATGAACTTTAAACACCTGATTCAACGGATAATAAGAACTTGGCTTGTTGCTAGTGTTTTCATTTTGTAAAAGTAGTCTAAAGGCAAAAGCAGGGAAATGGTGTGGTATATAATAAGTCATATGTCGGTAAAGTGTCAGCAACCTTGCGATAATCCGGCGCCAACTACATCCGCTAATCGTATCAAATCGCCTGATTTAACATCCATTGCTGCATATACATCAGCAGCTGCAGCTTTACTCAAAGATTTCCGATAGTGGACAACGTGTTTTGAGATACCATCGAGCGCGTGTTGAGGAAGACAGCTTGTGGTATCGAACCCAATTATGAGGATTATTTTAAAATGAGGATTATTATGATGACACCAAGTGACTGCATATATGGTGCGTAGATTGTAGAGAGTTTTTGTTACTAATGAGCGGGTCCATTGAAGTACTAATGCGTATTTAATATGCAATCGATAATAACTGTTACCTATATGATGTATAGGCATGAAGTAAGCTATTAGATTATCAGTCATTATAAAGAATCCTAGGCCATCTGGGCGTCTACAAAAGACTACATTTATATCATTTATTTATTTCAGTGTAACATTTCTGTGTACTCAATGTTATTTAATTAAATTAATTAGTTGTTCTAATTAAATAAATGAATTAATAGAATCAACTTAAAACTGTGCGAGAGTAAATATTATCAACGGAATATTTACCATGATTTGAAGGGGAATGAGTTCAAGGAAATTGATAGATTCATTGTGTTAATAAACATAAACGTTTCAAAAGTTATATGACCAGTGAAATTGTCTGTAACATTATGAGATGAATCGCAACTGGACCCGCATCTCAACTTATTCACATCACTGTTTTCGTATTGCGTTTTCTATTTTTCACACTAAGATGAGGCGCACTTTATCGGTAATTAGAGCGCTATGTATTAAATGAACTTTTTTGCCAAGGCAACATTTTGTAACCCGCAGATGAATTTTACAGTTTTTTTACCTAGCTTTAGTAACCTGAACTTTGTTTTAACTATAATTGCATGCAGGTCGACTATACACAACTAATAGGGTAATCACAGGCCCGAACGAAGTAAAAACCACGTTTTTACAAACTTGATGTCATATAATTCAAAATCATGCGCGCTACCACTAGTTATCATTATAAGCAAGTAGATGTAATACCAATCATGAACCAGGAACCAAGCAACTCAAGCTAGTGACTGCAAACTAGGATTGGTTAAATGCAGACTAAGCTCGCATTCGATATTATCGCTAGTTGCACTAGATCTTTACATTGCCGACAGAAATTCTGATTGCTATGATTAGGCAAAAGCTTGCATCACTAGTTTTTTTTCGCGACAACGGTTCTATATCGTGTATATTTTTGCTAGTTATGTTTAGACAGCTTCGTATATACTAAAATCAGTAATTAATAAATATTGTCCATCGAAGTGCTTTTTCATTATTTTTCCATTGATTATAATATGGATAACCAAGCGTTTATCCGGTGGTCGAAAGGGGAACGAGGGGTTACTTCAAAGATATCGAGCGCTCACTCGCCAAAGTGGAATTGATAGTACACAGACAAACTGTGAACCCACCATCTGTCTTCTAGGCTCTGCGAATTGGCCTCAACGAGCGAATAATTACCAATGAACCTTATCTTAATCTTAGTCGAGTCCAGGGCTTCGAGCTGGTACTTGGATGAGCCATCCCAGGGATGACAGCAGTACTCCATACAAGATCGGATCTGAGCTTTGTACTAGCACTCCCAGACTCGCATTGAGTCAACCTTGGGCAGAACAGTTAAAATTTGAAGCTGAGCTGAAAGTAGCTTTGCCCAGTAGTTCTCGTAGGCTCGCAAAAACACTATTAAATTTTTGTAGTCATTTGAAGCACCGTAGGAATCAAATCTAGTATTGTTTACACTACACTACTATTCAATACTGTTAACTACGTTATCATAATTGGCAACAATGATATCATAGCAAATTCCTTGTCATGAGTGTTTGCACTCGAATTGAGCATTTACCGCAAGATTGATTTGATATTTGTTTTCTATGAAGTGAGTTATCTGACATATCTATTGTACGGAGTGAGGTTCATAAACCTTGACTTCGATTCGATACGTATATTCATAAATGTTACGCGTTTCTTTCCGCTTGAAGAGTACTGAAACTTATTTATTTGTAAGCTCACCATTTAATTATTTTACATACATAGTTCCACTTACAACTTGCATATCTCTTTTGCTCATCTGCTCTGTTTATTCCTTCCCAATCATACCATTTTAGTTTTGATTATTCGGTCTATCAATACAATATTGATGTTAAGAAATGTTAAGAAACAAGAAATTAATTTGACATAGTTACAAATTAAAAAATTTAACAAGCCTCATAGCTCAGTTGGTAGTCACTCTGCCTTCTGCGCTGTAGGTTGTGGGTTCGATTCCCACCCAGGACAAACATTTGTGTGATGAATATAGATGTTTGTTCTGTGTTTGGGTGTGTATTGTATGATAAGTATGTATTTACAAATTAAAAAAAAAAATGAATTTAAGTATTATATCCGTAATCTAGTTCCCATATTACAAGCTATGCTTAGTTTGGGGCTAGATGGCGCTGTGTGAAATTAATGTCCTTTAAAAAAAAAAGACGAAAAGAATAACCTACCTTGCTTACCTTGGACGAAAAAGGGTTACACCGATTTTTTAACAGCGTTGAACTCTAAGCACCTTCGTTCTTGCGAGAATCTGCTTGAAATATGATGAACGGAGGATCAACGTATCAACTTGATAATAGTCTGGTGGCCTGCAAAGGCCTGCTTGGCTAGCGACCACCCTTCTGCCGATGTCTAACGATAAGCAGTTTGCTGTGTTCCATTGGTGCGAGGGAGAGCCAGTCTCTTCTAGGTAAGTTCAATTCATCGAAATTCTCAAACTTGCTTATGCATGTCTGCGCTAGGTTCTTTTTTTTAACAAAGAGACTGAACAAGCAAGTAGCCCACCTAATGATGAGTGCATCTCTTGCCTATAACAATGCCTTACTGCGTAGGTCACATCTCCAAAGATAGACTACTCGGCACTGCATTGCCCGTCGACTTGAAGCAATTTGTTTATCTAATTTAGGCTACAAATTATTCATCTGAATTACATTTTTGCCTCCTTTGACTTTTGAAAAACCAGTTTCTCATGTTTTGTTTTGAAAACTATACTTTTTGCAATAGTGCTAAAATTTCACTTGTCCTATACATACAATGGTAATTTCACTTGTCCGCTCATGACAAAACCTAGTCACCGGATGATTCATCAAACAATGTGTCCATATTGTATGACATCCTGCGGGCAAGGTTAATTATGAATAACGCTCATTTGCAAACTGTAAGGTCCAGCGGCCATCAAAGCACCAGAGTGTATAAAATTTACATGAATCTCGTACAATAGGTAACAGGTTTTGTAAAATAGTGCGAACTGCCAACGCACTTATACAACACAGCATACTTCAGCAGGTATAAAGCTTAAAGTTTACAAACAAATATTTTGCTGTATTCCATTTTTAAACAGTATTTGTATTCACGCGGCTATGCACATCTGATGTCATTGCAATTATCTCTTTGTAGCAGTGATATTAGATTGCGTTTTTGTTTATTCTATTTTTCATATGACATTTTGATTCAGGATGTTGATGTCTGACTCAATACAATACATATGTATTTCAGTTGCAGTAAAACCCAGTAAGGCACACTTTTGTTGATTGCATAATTACCTCACCGCGAGATCACGTAACGGAAGTTGAAGTTCATCGCGACGTAATTGGGTTCATTTTTCATTGGCCACGGCTGCTATTTGCATAATGAGGAGTTCAAAAATCCGTTTGCTACATCGACCGGTTTTAAAGTTGATGATTTCGTACGGGAATCTGTTTCATTTGAATGAATATCTTGTTGATTGCTAAAATTTCAATTGGTTGGATATTTTGAATGTTGCTATAATTGATATTACAACCTTCTAGTATCTAAGTATACTTCTACTCAATTGGTAGTATTAATCTCTCCATTGGTCAGTTTGGGTGACTATTATGCCAACCTTTTCACTTCTATCTTACAAAAAGGTAATGCTAACACGTATAATGCATACTCATATAAGTAAATATTAGTTGTAGGAATTTTTTAGAAAAGATAGATGACAATAGTGTGTTGTCTTTAACTATTTGCATTGGTGGTAGGCATGCTGACAAATATTTGATTTTGCTTGAAAAGATCTTCGTTTTCTATAAATAAAACAGATACATTGTTCAAAAGTAAAGCAGAAGCTTGAATGAAATCGAAAACTCAACAGCAAGTCCAGATAACATTCAAAATACTCGCTCCTAGAATTGTATACGTACCAAGGTGCGTTTCCTTTATCGCTTAAGATAAGATAATCTAGGTGGGGTCACAGCAGGGCAACGCAGGGTAGATTTATTGCGGGTGAAGTCTATTGACATTGTTTTAAGGGTGATATTTGAATGTTAAGATGGATTGATATCGACAGGGAGTGACTGGGGTTTGTTTGGGAAAGTTGACGGTTGTTGATAGTAGCCATAAGGAAGTAATCTTTTGAAACTCAAGCCTTTCAAATCAAACTTGTCCCTGTTATACGAGCCTATAGCTAGTAAAATTAGATTGTTCCACGAGATAAAGAGTGAGTAAAAGTGCAAATGGTTGCAGCAAGACTAAAATGTACAAATCAGCAAATATCTTCATAAAGCTAGCGAAAATAACTCAAAATGTATGGTTTCTGTGACAGAAACAAATCTGAAAAAAACATACTTACAGTAGAAAATGTTAGATTGCATTGTTTTGGCTTGTTATGTAGAAGGCAAATTATGTGCTTCACACTGCTTTTCATATCGAAGTGACAGAAGATCCTGTTTTAAATCGATATGAGTACCTATAAACTAATGTTTATTCTACCTAGGTTTTATATAAAAAATGGCCAAATGTTCCGACCCACATTTCAAGGCAAAAAAAATCCCCATTCATTTAATTTTGTAACTCTGCCTTCTGCGCCGTATGCTGTGGGTTCGATTCTCACCCAGTACAAACATTTGTGTGATGAATATAGATGTTTGTTCTGGGTTTGGGTGCTGTGTCATAATAGTACGTATGTATTTACAAATGTATTTAAGTATCTAGTTCCCATATTACAAGCTCTGCTTAGTTTGGGGTGATGATAGATGTCGCTGTGAAAAATTAATTACCTGTTATATTAAAAAAAATGATTTTGTTTTTATTATTTGTTGTTATAGCGGCTACGGTTAATAAGATACAGCCCTCTGATGGATGGAGAGATGGACAGCGGAGGCTTAGCGATAGGGTCCCGTTGACACCCCTCGGAACCCTTTGGATAAGGAATCATAAAAACATAAGTAAAGCTAACAGCAAAGTTTAAAAGCACTCTAAATGCAAAATGAACTGTAACGATACCATGGCCAGCGTAGGCAGAATGATCAACTGCGTTTGAACATACGGGTAGGAATAGGAAGTGATAATGCTGCACCTGCAACGGGATGCATGCAAATGTGTCATTAGAGGCATTATGCAATGTTGCATGTTTATGTCACCTGCTTTTGCGTTTATATTTATATTTAGATTAACTCAGGAATATCATTATTTTACAGACCGTATAATTATATATTTTTTTAAATTGATATACATTGATAATGTGCCCCAAAATTTAGATTCCTAGGAGACTAGCTATAGACATAATAGAATCTAAGACATCAAAAAAAATACTAAACATTTTACACAATGCTATCTACGAGTATACTAAGCAAAGCTTTCCCAAAGTTTCGCCATACTCGTTATACGTTTTTTCCCCAATTGAGATACATTGATAATGTACCACAAAATGTAGGTACCTAGTAGACTAGGTATATATGTAACATGTATATAGTATATGTATATAGGTAACATTTTACACAATGCTATCTACGAGTATACTAAGCAAAGCTTCCCCAAAGTTTCGCCATACTCGTTATACGTTTTTTCCCCAATTGAGATACATTGATAATGTACCACAAAATGTAGGTACCTAGTAGACTAGGTATATATATATACAATACATTCATTTTAGTTATGTCTTATATCACATCTTATAAAAATAAATTAGTAATATGGGAACTCGATACGGAGATAGCTCGATATGAATATAGATGTTTGTTCTGTGTTTTGGTGTTGTATTGTATGATAAGATGTATTTAGAAAAAAAAAGTATTTAGGTATTCTACCCGTACCTAATCTAAGTTCCTATATTACAAGCCACGCTTAGTTTAGGGCTAGATGGCGCTGGGTGAAATTAATTGATTTATATTAATACTTTTTTCTTACTCATGATAGATATAACACCCAAACACATAACAAACATTAATCACACAAATGTTTGTTCCAGGTGGGTATCAAACTCACAACCTACAGCGCATAAGGCAGAGCTACTAACAACTGGCTGTGAGACCAGCTAATCTTTTTAAGGCGGTTTATACGTATACGAAGTCTCGTTTATTATTTCATTACCCATTCAAGTGCCTTTGACCTTTATATTTCAATTTCAAGAGCATTATAGCTAGCACAGCACACCGAAACAGATGTTATTTGACCTTTTTGACGCTATTCACTGACACCACTCGTTAATACTTCCTTCCTGTCTACCACGTGTTGAAAGGCGCCTGGTGGCTCCTTTTATGGGGATTCCAGAGAACATAAAAAAATTGATAAAAACTAATCGCTTTAGAAGCGTGTGCGTGACAAATGGACGGATTTGATGGGAGTTTTTTTTAATACACCGGAAAAGCTGGTTAATTAATATAGGTAAGTACTTTGAGGTAAAACACCAGCGTTATATACGCAAGAGTTTTTGGGTTAGTTGTAAAACAGATCGTGTTGTTTTACAAAATAACCGCAGTTTATCGCCACTGTGTCTAGTGGTTCAACCCGGGATAAGTGTGCCTCCACCTTCGGACTTATCTCAACTTTTAACCAGGTGAGATGAAGGCCAAGCGCTTCCCGTCTTACAATAAAAATAAAAATAAACATATCAATATAATGTTGTACGCCACTGCGTATTTTTTTCTTTTATGTATTTTGTATTTTTTTTTTATTGATTACGTAATTATACATAATTATATAATTGCATATGAATAAAAAATTGAATTGAAATGAAATTATGCATAAAGGTGAAACTGCCAATACTAGCTATCATCATCTCACCTAAGGCTATCGACATAACAATAAAGATAAGGACTTCCTTATCTTAAGTAAGATAACCAGTTCCTCAGCCTGTTGAAGATTCCGGGTGAAGTGCGCCTCCAGCTTCGGCCGTAACTTAACTTGTAAACAGGTGAGATGAAGACCATGCACTTCCCCGTCGTACTATAATAAAAAAAGTATGTACCTAATTTTTTTTTTTTGTAATTTCATTTTTAAATTTTGAATATTGGTTCACTGTCACCTCTTAACGAGGCTAAAGAGCTTTTCACTTAAAAATGGGTAGGTATGCAATGAATAGAGAAACCATTACCAAGTCATCAAATATTTGATTTTAAAATGTAAAAAGACAACGGTGGTCATGACCAATTAAACACGAAGTGAGTCATAACATCACTGTTTGTGAAGATCAGCGCAAACAATTTTTGCACATGTCAAAAGTTACTAGGTATTTTTCCCAAGCATAATTTAGTTCGTTGTCCTAAAAATTGCTTGCACAAACTTTCTGTGTGACATTCTGGCAATTGCTGATGCTGCGCAGCTTTGAGCTCTATACTTTGAACTTTAGATATGTTTTAGACTGAACACAGTTCTAATGTCTTAACACCACCAACATTTTAATTTAGACCTTAAAAGTAAGTACGATAGTTCTTATTCGTTTCAAAGATTCCGGTCCTAATATTTGAGGGAGTTAAGTACCAACTGTCGGTATTTGCACAGATGGCTACCGTTTTTATGACATTTGCCATGTTAGGATCGTGATGAAAATATAAAAAAACAGACTCAAACGGTTGTCGTTTGCTAAATTAATAGCTTCTGTGAAGGCTACTGGTTTGGTAATAAGCGAGGTTGCATATTTTTTCAAATACCCGTCACAAACCGAAAGCTATAAAACATCCTTCAACAAGTATTTTAGCAAGTGATGCTATGACTTCATCTATTTTAGTGTTAGTTTTAAGACCACACACGTTTATTTCAGAAAAAAGCTAGGCTTGATGTCCTAAATAATCCCTGGGAGATTTTTTTCACACATTGTATGACGTCATTTCACGAGGATTATACGTGAACTAATAGTAATATTAGCATGCGTTACTGCAGCCCTCTATGTCCGTTTGAATTTGTGCTAGCGATCAGTTAAGGCGTCTCTTTGTCTTCATTCCCTCGAGTTGGGTCCTATTGTTCCAAATGACCGATAAGTTTATCCTCCAGACGTTCCGTTTTTGCGGTCTATGATACCGCTATTCTTGTTACCGATTAGAGTCATGTATGAGTTATAGTTTTATGAATGAGGAGTATTGGAAGTCCTTATATTTCATTGTTTTACGATCAGAACAAATCTACATAATTATGCCTTTAGTTAGCGTAACGGTAAACTAGCATGTGTGCACACCGAGGATACCGACCCATATTTCAAGGCAAAAGGCATTTTTTACTATGGGGCCCGTTTGAAAAAAAGGAAATGTTGTTATTGTGATAATTTCAACTGTCTTCCTATTACGGTTCATGAGATACAGATCCCTTTGGGTACCAAATCCTAAAAACTGAGGGGCAGTGACAGTGAAAATACCGATCCACGAAACGAAATGTGCTGTTTGGGGGATGCCTATGTGATAAATATAGCTACATACAGAAAAAAAAAATGACAATGTTACTCGGTAAACCATTGAGAAAGTTGTGGTCTTACGTAGTTTCTTCACAATTTAGTTAACTGAGTACACATAGGTTACAAGGAATTGCTTTCAACCACCAACAGCCAGGCTTCTTATTCAAAAATCTTACGTAAACGCAGTAACTATAGATTGCACTCACTTTCTTATTGCAGTGCCCTACTTGCAGGTAGTAAACACGACATGTCATGCGCCGATATTGAAGCCAGACTTGACTTTGGCTGTCCAATTACAGCTGTTTAAGCTCTACCGTATCTTTAGCTGTACATTTTAATGTGACGCTGATCTGCATAGGCTTTCATGATTATTCAATTTAAGTATAGCACGGTTCATAATGACGTATAACAAAACGGACCGACTCTCACGGGGTGATTTTGATCCACAAAATAAAAAGATTGAGCCCAGGATTACTGTTTTAGGTAATCAGAAAACTTCATATTAAGTTTCCCATACAATAATTATTTTTCTAGTAACTCTTTACTTATGTGTTCGGGTGGTTTGTCTTTGGAACACCTCTGCCTACTGAAATAAGATAAGCTCCGACAATTCATACTTTTAATTGAAGTTAAAACATAAACACAACTACCTTGTGTCTATTTAAATCTGTTCAATAGTATTTGGTAAAAGATACCTGGTTTTTTATAATTTAATTGTTACATGCAATGTAGTAGTCAATATTTTTCCGTATTTGTTCTATCCTCTCCATCATAGGCTGTCTGATAGATCTTATCGTTTTTAAGCGATAAGACCGCCCATTGTACTGTTTACTTTAGTTTTAAAATTCTCAATTCTTCAATATGTTTTTTGTGTATAATAAAATAATTCACTCATTCATTCATTCATTCATTCTGGAGTTACAAAAACACAAATTACTTTGTCCTTAATTCGGCGCTGAGTTCATGAGCTTTTTAATAATCTTGAGCGGGACAGTTAAATAACGATTGACATTTAGGCAAGACGTCGATGTTGCAACGATATCATTTTTGCGCGATACTTGATTTTCTTAATAAGTGTGCTGTAAATTACAACACACAATTTTGATTCATACAATTTTACAACTAAAATTAAAATAAACTCATATCTACTGCGATTCGAAAGCAAATGCAAAGCGTAACAAACAGTTAAAATTAACGGTAACACTATCTTATTGCATTTCGTTGACAACGACATAGGTGATCGTAACGTGTACATACATATAGCCTTTCTGTATTCTACTGTGATCTACCTTCTAGGCAAGCTCGCTCCTTCATCAACTACAGTTTAGCTTGTGCAAGTTTTTGACACTTTGGACAGCACTTCTAAAACCATTCTAAATAAAAAAAAAAACATGTCTCTACCCCAACCACCAACAATTTTGAACATAGTTGGAAAATATACATATTATTTTCCAATCAGGGATACTCAGACTTATAGTATCGGCGATCTGCCAGAAAATATTTTGAAAGCAAGATACTAACTAAATTACTATGCATAAAAAATCTGTTTCTACATTATGGTCATATTATACATCATTTTAAACTAAATATATCAGTACAAAATGAAGGAATCGTCATACAAATCACAAATTCTGTTTTGATCATCATCAGTTCTCATCATCAGGCATGGCACTGCATATTATCCATGTAATTTTCATATTAAGGTACGTATTTACCGAGTCCCAACCGTAAACATGATGTTCGTCAGTGAGTCGATTGCGATATTTGGATTTATTAATTTTAATTACTGATATTTCTGTCAATTTTACATCTTATGTAAAGATATGAAGAGATATTTGATGAATGGTCTATCAAACCTTATTTTACAAAAACACAAGTATCACCTTACAAGTCACAACAAACTGTTTGCGACACTAGAGACACCGCTACACCGTTTGTGTAAATGATTCGTAATTATCCCCATTAGCACTCCATTCCCGTCCATTGGATACATCACTGTCTAGGCCACAGATAAAAAGCAACGCTGTATGGACACGAGTTTTCTATTTTCTAGGAAGTGTCTAGAGTAATATGAGGTTTCCCGTCCAAGTGCTCTATCTATTAAAAAACACCACCTTTAGCCGTAATACCTACCCAGTTACTTACATTATACATACGTAGAAGGTATTAAGTACGGTCAACGGATCTAGACAAGCATGAAGCTAGTCGATCTGCGCAGATAACTTTTTACGTTAAAAGTTTCTACTGCGCAACAAATAATAAGCATTAGCGATTAGAACACATTATTTTGATTCGAAGAACGGGTATTTATCATGTATTTTAAATACAATACGATAAATATCATATAACTACAAATATAGATACGCGATAAATACCAGTCTGTTTTTCGAATCAAAATAAATAATAATCGTTAATTTATTTGAGACAAAATCCATACGCAAATAAAAGAGCCAAAAAATCAGAACAATACTTTACTTTAAGACGATTACTTAAATATCCGTTGAGTTCTGTTTACTTTTTAATCGCCATTTCTGGTTCGCCATTTTTCAAACCATCAATTTATTTTTGCTTCAACTAGTCAATTAAAAGCGTAGTGTAGTGCGTCAACTCAAATATCTGGACAAAAAATGGGATAAGCTAGCCGGGTATCACCGGACGTCATCACAATCATGTCCATAATCATGCGTAATAGCGCCAAGTGTCAGTTTGCTTACACCGCGTGGGCGAATTGAATTTAAAATGGTGTGGCTAGTGAATGCTGTTTTTTTGGAGTGGAATGACATTGGTAGAATATTACGCGTAAATTACAAACTCTTTGTGACCCGCCATTTTTGACTTCTTATTTATCGTTGTCATCGTAAATAACAACGATCTCGATTATACTATGTCAGCAGAAACGAATGTTTCAATTTTACGGGTGAAGTAGGTTGGCTTGACTTTAGCAATTGGAATTGATCCGTTTTAAGATCTAACATATTTACAACCTAAGGACCGTTTGTAATCAGTGCTCATGTAAAAAGACTGTTCCCCTTATAAATAGTTAGTTTTTTATTTCTGTATAAATCAATGTGAAGAATACTCACAGATAAAGAAACATTTAAACAGTTAACAGTAACAGTTTGCAATGTTTATATCGTTCTCCATGATAGTATCTTTTAAGTAAGTCCTATACTTTACATCAGTCTTTACATAATTAGGAAGGGTATATTGAGTTGTTTATTATTTTTTATCTTCCACTGCCCACTTAATAATACCATATCATCTCAATCATCAACATATTAAAAAAAACTGTGTATATTGATTGCTTCCCGAAATCCATATTTACGGATTTTTGTATTAATTACTGGATAATTTAGTGGTTTGGTCTGCACCGTTACTGCGTGGGCTAGTGTTGCCCAACTCATGAATGGCAAACAGGTCCACCCACCTATTATCAATGAAACTTGTGTAGAAATACGCCAGGGTGTCTGCGAATACGACGATGAAATTTGCCATTGAATTTTGGTTGCTCTACTGCTCTACTTTGTTTACTTACAGGTCAAATTTTAGCGTAAAAGTGCAAAAAATTGAGCCAGCCCGCAGCCATATATTAAATTATGTTCACGTATCAATTCAGATTTGTTACTTACATCATTATACGTTTAATTCAATTCCTCATTCACTTCAAAAACTACAAAAAAAAAACAAATTTAAATGAACCTTTAGGTAGAGTTCTTTGGTGGACCTATAATGTGAAATTGCTGTGTGGGCGCAAATTTTTAACCACTGTATGGTTTCCGTTTTCTCTACAACTTTTTCGTTTTGTAGGTCTGTGTTTTATGTTTGGACCTTTGTTTTGTGTGTCATGAACACCTACGCATGAGATTTGACCGTGACCATATTGAGGCCTGGCTCAGTCATACCGCTTAATTTAATGAACGAGATGTTTTTAAATCTGTATTCCGTCACTATCATTGTCTTTATCATATTGTATGTACCTACTATATTAAGTATAGACATCGCCAAAAAGTGGAGTGAATGTTGATTCTGCCCAAGGTTGACCAAATGTGAGTCTAGGATAAATACAGTTCGATAGCGAATGTATTTCTAAATCAGTAGCCATTAAACTAATTACATGTCCCACGTGTACAACTAAGATAAATTCACATAATAATTCAATTGTTATTACTAAACCTAGCATTTATACCAAGCTTAGTAATAATCGATCTTTTATCGAAGTCACGTCGCGGCAGTTAAATTGAATTTCACGTGTAATTTATGAATGAATTTATCCTAAGCACAGGTCAAATCAAATCTCGGTAATGTTATCTGTTAACCTTCTTTTGATGTGCGGAATCGTGCCATTGACATAGTTCAAAGTGGTTTGGTACATAACAAATGAAACGTTTATTGATATATTGTAACTTTCCAATACGTCTCCGAATCAAACACGTAATAATCGCCACTTCATCAAGCTACAACAATAATTGCGAAATTCACGAAGTTAAATGAAGTCTTGTATTTACCCAATAACTAACCCTAATTTCGCGGAGATACTTCAGCTGAGGAGATATTTACAAATCGAGCTTTTCGTTAACAATTCAAACCTTCTTGTAGCCTATTTGTTTTTGTGTTCTTCATATACTATGAGCCGTAGTTACCCTGGAAAAGAATACGGGCCACTCCCTTTCTTTCCGTGGATGCCGTAGGAGGCTAAGGGTTTACACCGGTAGATAGGCAGCAGCATTCACCTGAGTACTTAACATCAACACCGCGATCACCATCCCGCCTGCCAAGCGTGGTGATCATTGGCTTAAGTCCTGCAATGGAGTTTTGCGCTGTGAAGATGACTACCTTATATTTAACAGACGAGTAATAGTTATCTTTTATGTAAACAGATAGAACAATATGACATTTCGTAACTGTCAGGATCATTCATGTTTGAAAAATCCTATCTATCAACACCAATATATACCGAAGCTCACTTCATAGTCAGTTGGTAAGGTATCCTATAATTTTCTCACCTAGTAGGTTTACCGCAGCATTTTCGAGAGTACAACCACACAATAGAGAGAGCTTATAAGCACAGTTAGACTGACAGCCTCTCAATATCCGAGAGAGTTTTTCTAAGCGCATGTCAGTTGATTACCGCGATAAGTGCTAAAATTGAATTGTAGATCTGAATAGATGGACGGCCAATTTAATTATGATGCAATTGTTCTTGAAGCAAGCCAGATGTTATTTTTGTATTATTTATATAAGTACTGCCTCTGTGGTCTAGTGGTTCAACCCACCGATTTCAGGTCCAGAGGTCCCGGGTTCGAACCCCATGGGAAGTACAATATATTGTGCTTGGTTTGGTTGGTGGTAGGACTTTATTTAAGTCCGCCTGGCTTGCTACCACCATCTTACCTAATTATGTCGCCATAATAACAATTCTTAAATTGTTGTGTTCCGGCATTTAGAGGTAAGATAGCCAATTCCTCAGTTTGTTGGGGATTCTTCGGCCTAATCTCAACTTGTAACCAGGTGAGATGAAGGCCAAGTACTTACCGGTCGTAAAAAAAAAAAGTAGATACGAGGCTTTGGTTCATGCTAACGGTCATCCTGATGTTGGTATTGCAAGTATAAAATACGCCCAAAAAAAAACCCAGTCATTCAAAACCTGTTTATCAGCTACATACAGCTAGCGGTCAAGTGGCAAAGACAAAGTCATCTCAAAATGTAACATTATTGTAAAAACGAAGATCTTACTTAAGTCTGTCGCCATGATAACAATTCTAAATTGTTTTGTTTCAGCAGTTAGAGGTAAGTTAGCAAGTTACTTAGTTCGTTGAAATTCTGAGTGAAATGCATTATCAACTTTGGGCTTCATGAGATGAAGGCCAAGTGCTTCCCAGTTTTACAATGACTTATTCTGTCTATTGATATACAATGACGCTCATTGACAAGTAAATTTATTTCAAATCTCGTCAAATCACCCTTGTCCAGGCAAGCTATGAATAAGAAGTGACGAATAAAAAAATATATAAATTCTCCGATTGATGTCTATATTTAATTGAAAATTAATATGTGCGATGGTTAATTTAAATCGAAACTTTTCACCAAATAAGTAGCGGTATTACAAGCAATATATACCGATAAGTTTCAAGATCGTCGATACTATGCGGCTCAAAGGTCAGCAAGTAAACGCATGCGCAAGGCAATAGCAAATATGAGATTCATTCAAACACACGAGAATGCAAGCTTCACAACTATTTCTTGGAATCATTAGGCGATGCAATTATAAAGACTTCGAGATCACGATAACCAGATCACAGATAGATCTTAGATACAATTTGTCATCAGTACTGTACTGGTAGATATATAAAAAAATATAACAAACCAACGACAAACCGGTAATTTGGATGACTCAAACGTACCTGTAACAACAAAATACGGCATTATTATAAAAATATACAAATTACATTTGCAAATTAATGAATTAGCTTGTATGTTTAACTGTAAATAAAAGCTTTTAATAAATAAATAATTATTAATTGAACCGGTGTCAACGATATTAGTCGTCGATTATAATATTACGTAATCAGGAATGTGTACAGACTGACATCATGGTAGAGAATAAATTGGTGCTGATTGTAGGTGTGAGAATAATGAATGAAAAGTGCGCTTGAGTTGACGGTTGACCTCTTTTACACCCTTATTCTAGAAATCCGCTGATGTTTGAACATTTGCTTATTTAACTTTGATATTTTGTTCATCTCTGCTAAAGCTAAAAGCCTTAGATTTACGCTTTTTTTAATTGTCTAAATTGCAAATGTTGCAAACTGGAAGTAAAATCTCACCAGGACATGAAACTTTGTTTAGCTTTGTCTTTATAATTTAACTTATTTAAGCGAACGCCAGAATTCCTGTGGGTATTTTCCAAAACCCTTTTTCAGTTGCAATGTCAAGTCTATAAGACCTCTTATTACGCCTGTGCGTTGGTAGTCAGGCAATCAATCAGCTAGCAACTATACAACATTAAGTTGATTGTGTTTTTTTACTTTTACTAGATAGTCTTATAAATAGTCATAAACCTAGCTTTATGCGCAGACGCGAACATTACTTTATTTTCCAATAGTATTTTGTACTGTAGTGTTTTCTATTTGTGAAACTGACTAAAGATCTCCGGCCTGCTATAAGTTGCGATTGTATTCGAATGTTGCATTGGTTATTATTGTCATATTTCTTGGAATAGGAACGTGACTTTAAACTGTTTCAACGTAAGGCTCTACCTTATATATATACATATTATAAGCCACATTATTTTGACTGCGTAGAGTAGGTAGTATACTCTAAAACTTAGGTACTACTACAACTCAGGTATTTCACTCAAACGTTTCTATTTTTTTTAATGTTTATCAACAAATCTAAGTAAGACTTTACGAGTAGAAATATATTAAAATACGAGAATCAACGAATTATATATCTATGAATCAAACTCATTGATATCATTATCTCCGTTTTGCTTATAAGTGCAAAATAATTATACAAGAAAACATTTGCATATAAAATATAAGCGGGAAGTGGGATATTGAACTTATTTGCACTTATAAGCGATACAAAGGCAAAGTGAAATATCAACAGGACAGGCATGGATAAGATTTCCATACAATGGGATATCTGGAAGTAAATGTGGGAAAGTGGAAATTCTATTTGACGTTACAGATCGTGAACCAGTGCTTACTTTCTACGGAATGATATTTGAAATTGAATTAACATTTCTTACGTCACGATTGCAATAACTTTTGTTATCTATATCGTCATCATCTTCACAGAGTCCGCAAGAAACGCTCAAGCTCGGCACTCTTTTCCTACTAGAAAGTAAAGCCACTCGTGAAGCAGAGATGGACAGATGGATACGGATGAAACTTAAACTTATGCTGCTGTTATTGTGTATATCACGCGTATTTCGTATTGCAAAGTCTTAAATTCGCTTTTTAGAACGACTTAGGTCTGACTTTGTCAAAATTTAATGTTTTTTTATACTTGAAATGGGCAAACACTGATCGTGATGCTCATCTGGGTTTCCTGGGCATAGTGGTCTACGATGGAACGAGCTTTATCAGACACCAGCGAACTGCTTGGCGCCGGACTACGGCTGGAGGGTGGTACAAGCCAGGCTGACCTTTACAGGTGCTACCACTAAGCCTCATAACTCTGCCACCGCCTTCTGTGCTGTAGGTTGTAGGTTCGATTCCCACCCAGGACAAATATTTGTGTGATGGATATAGATGTTTGTTCTATGTTTGGGTGTTGTACCTATTGTATGATAAGTATTTATTTTAATAAGTATTTCAGTATTCTATCCGTAATCTAGTTCCCATATTACAAGCTATGCTTAGTTTAGGGCCATGGCGCTGTGTGAAATGAATGTCCTGTAATATTTATTTATTTATTTACTAATAATATCATAACCGAAACCGTTGACGACGGGTCAACGATTCTTTTGATCGGAGTAGACCAACAAGACAAGGTAATCCCACCCACCCGAATAATAATAACTTATTTAATACTGTTTATATATTTATTTTTATTTACTATAATGTAATAACAGATTATTTACTTATAAACTAACTATGTACAAAGGAAACAGTCGGAACGGCCTATGGGTAACTCATCTGAACCAGACGGAAACGAGCCCAAGACACTGGCTGCATTGCCACGCTGCATTGCGCTATGCTTATTCGCTGGCGGAAATAAGAGCCAGCCCTTGGATCACGTAACGCTTATTAAATTAAATTCATTTGTCAGCCAGAACCCCTATCTGACTATTGATACTGCCAAGCATCCTGAGTTTTATAAATGTTATTTTATTTCAAATCACTAATCACAAGTTGACATTAGTAGTTGCTTCAGTGCTTTAATTTTTTATCCAGGGTGATTGAAGTAGGTTACATACTAGGTTCCATACTAGGTTCCATATAATTTCTTACAATTTGTGAGTTTTTTTTATGATAATGACACAGATTGGTTGCTAATGCTCGTATGTGCCACTGGCTAGTATTCAGCTAAGCGGCGATAGGCTTGCAACCTGTAACGTATTGAATACTAGCTAAAAGCAAACCATGGGCACGGCCAAACGTAAGTTTAGACGTGCCTCTGACCGCCTAGTCCTAAAATCCATGCTCTGAGAAGTGATCAGAGGGCACCTCGGAGGGGAAAAGTCGTGAGTCTGTTACCGTAAAATATATTATAAATTTTATTAAATGTGCCTCTGTTTTCTAAATCAGATCGATGCTAGGTGCAGTATCATTTGTAAGCTCAAAAGTCTCATTTTAGTCAGTTTTCCTTAAACTGTCAACCTGTGATTGATACATAGCTGGTCTAATGGAATTCTTGTAATCGGTATAAATTGTTACTTCAACTGGTTTCATTCTTCGCCTATTATTACCATTAAGAAGTTTTTCCATGAACTATACAAAGATATTTAACATTATCTTTCTATTTCTCTTCTATAACATGTATAAGTGTTACTATACATTTTTTAATGACGGGTTTTTCTTATGTATAGTTACTATACGTAAATAGTTGATGAAGACATCAACTTTTTTTGGTTCCCTGGGAAAACTGAAACAAAGTTGGTGCCTTTTACAATTGTACATATACAACCGTCTTTGTGGTCCAGTGGCCTACCAGTATCAGACCCCGAAGCCCCCAGAGGTTCCAGAAAGTTCGATCCCCAGAGGTACATACTTGTGATTAGATTAGAAATTTGTTTAAGTCCGCTATTGCACCTTAGTATGACACCATAAATAATAATTATTTTGTTGTTCTGAAATTTAAAGGTAAAATAGCCAGTTCCTTAGTTGGTTAAGGAACCAGGTGAGATGAAAGCCAAGCGCTTCCATACCATACAATATAGAGCTTGCCATATTTTATCGTTACCACTATGCTGATTGTTTCGACCAACAGCCTTAAATTCAAAACTACAGCCAAAACCAGGTCGCGGTTTGGTGTCTCTATTAACAGCGAGCTCCTGTCCGGTTAAATTATACTCGCTGCTACTTGTCTTTCGTTTTGAATCAATTTAAATTATTATCTATCTATAGGTACATATTTAATTTATTCACAGCCAGCGATTTAAATTATGTTATTACAAAGATTTTGTAAGTGCATTATTTATTTTGTATCGTTTTGTTCAGTGATATTTGACTTACTCATACATGAGTTAATACGAGTAAGTCCCGGGTATCACTAGCTAGCAGTTATGGCTGAATGATCACAACACTGGTTGGTAGAACCTGTAAATCCACCTGGCTAGTAACCTTTCTCCTGCTGAAGACCTCATCCTTGCTCTAGGCTAAAGCTAGATAAAACCAGCGTTCAGAAGCTAACCATTCGTCTTGAATGCGACATGGCGATGTTGCAAAACATGACGATCGCAAAAATATATACGTTCTTACTGATACAATCTACATAACATAGCATAGGTATGCAATAGCGATATTTTAAAACTCAAGCACACGTAATGGTTGTATCAATCACATCGACAATTACACCGATGCAAACTCCAGGTGGCCGCTTTATATAACCAATTGTTATACATATATATATTATATATATATATATTACATTAATATTAATGAACTACGCGGTAGATGTTGATATGGATCTAGAGCAGATAACGATAGATAGATAAATGTACGGATAGCTAAAAATTATAAGATTAAAGATATACAAATGAGACGGACCAATTACGAGAAGTTTTTTATCAAATAAAAAAAACGTCACAATAAATTGTATGAAACCATTTTCTCTACAACTGATACTGCTTAGAGCAGACGCTCATAAAGCGTTATTTAAATAACCTTGCATTGTATATTAACGAGAAGTGAAGTGACACATAGCGGCAGCTTGCCTCGCTTCTGTTCAAAGTGTATGCTTGAATTGTAATGAGGCTGTTTTTATTTATATCCTGTTATTTGAGAGAGATTAATCTTATTTTATCCTATCTATAAAATGGAATAAGTTACGTACATTGAAAATCATTACAAAGTAAAATCTACTCTGAGTTGGATTGTTTTTTGGTGTTTTAAAAACATAAACTGCATAGGAAATAAAAACTGTGTAGTTGAATTCACTTCTTATTATTCATGGAAGTACTTGCAAAATGGAAGTCCAACATTTTAGGCATTCTGTTGGTTAGAAACTGGATCAGGAATGGATTGTTCACCATTTTTGGCAATCTGTGGTGCAAGCGAAGCTCGGATTCGGGATCACTTTCCAGCTCATCCATATATGGGAATGAATGGCTCATGAATTATACGGTAGTATCGTTTTGACGTTAGCCTTTTTGAAATAAGCCACTGATCCTTTATTTCAAGCACGTATTGAAGACGAGTTTACTAAAATGGGTATAAATGGTTAAGGAATTTCGGGACCATGTCATTGGATTAGGTAGTTACTGTTTTGTTTCCATTTGATTTTTATCTTGTTACCGTGAATTGAATTTTATTAGCTTTATAAAGCTTAAATTAAGTTGATTATTTTAAATCAGGGTCGTTTCTGTTCTTAGATATTTTGTTATATGTCTTAGTTTTAATACGAATTGGCTTTAGTTCAACAGCATTAACAGCCTAAGTGTATTGCATTGCATTTAATCTAGACAATCTATGTGTTACAACCTCATTCCTTTGGTTTTATCTTAGCTATTCTGATCCATCTCACTGAGAGAATGCTATATTACCTTGTCATCTAGCTGCTCTTTTAAGCTTAAGTATTATTTTACACTCCATTTTACACAGGCAATACGGCAGAGAGTGACGACGGATTCAAAGAATCATAATATGCCTGGTGTTAGACCTGTCTCATACCAATATGTTGGCATAAAGATCAACTCAAGACTCAAGATGTTAATGTTAATGGTTCAGAGGTCAATGACATTAAGGTCCAGGTTTTAGTTTTACAGTCATGAAGAAATATAGTTTAGTACTAAAACAGCAATTATTTGTGCAATAAAAGCGGCGGTGCTTTGATTGCAGACTACCTCAGCATATCTGGCTTTAGATCAATACTTGAAGGTAGATTTAATTGGAATAGAAAGTCATGCGATGAGCAGGCGTTAAGCGCAATTTAATCAATATTGCAAATTTTACTTATTTTACAAACAGCGTGAATAAAAAACAGTAATTAGAACTTATTGTGTAAATGTAACGTTAAAATCATACAATACATACTTTTAAATGGAAAAAAATGTTTATTTACTAGCTATTACCAAGAAAACTTAGATCTGAATTCTACGTAGCGGCAGGCCGAGAACCTTCTACTATTAATCCTTTTACAAACAAAGGGGTAATAAAGTTAAAAATACCTTTTATTGATTTACTCGACATGTTTGAACATGACCCAATAACCGACCAGTGAAGTAGCAAAGATAAGCACAGGAAATACAACATCAAAGTTTGAAAACTTTAAGATAACGTACGTACTAGTACGTATGTGTATGGTGTAATAGACTATTTCTGGAGCTTACGAAATGCAGGTAGCCGACCGGTAGTTTTTATAGCCCGATTGCTTTCGATGGGTCAACTTATGATCATCAATAAAGTGGAATAGATACCTATCAATATCACCTGTCAAACATCATGCTATTAAGAAATTAAACTATCAAAGGAAACAATGTTCAAGCTGGAAATTACCAGAAACTATCTTCAAGATGAGATGTTTTCATTTCATAGATAAAATTACTTTGTAATGGTCATGGAACTCGAAACCCACGCTCGAAACTATCTCCAGGCACAGATACCTATTTAGATATTACATTATGCAATAAGTCAGAGAAAGCCACACGAAATTGAAGGGTTCCAGATTTAATACATTATATCACTGGATTTCTCTACTAAAGGTCTCGCAAATAATTTATTTTGATATCTTGTTAAAGACCTTTCATACGAGTTTCGATTTATTATGGGGTGGTCGTTAATAATACCGCTATATTCGTTTTCATACAACTTACAACCGACTAGTTCAATGAAATGAGTTCGATTCTATACATGGTTTTCAATGAAAATATCAGCGTCATCCTCATCATCGGTTCTATGAAAGCGCTGATCTAACTCGCTACCATCCAAATGTATAGTTTTCAAATTAGTATTGAATTGGACATCTCTTATTACAGCGAACTGTTTAATTATTGCAGCCTTTGCCTTATCATCATCAATCAAGTAAGCAATTGACAGTCCCATTTAAGACTCGATTAAGCACAACGCTTTAGACATGATGAACTAGGTATTTCTTTCAATACTGTCGTTAATAACACCTATTAGTCAAATCTGTATGCTATAAAGCTGTGCAATAAACACTTATGAGAAGATTACTTAGTAAACAATAATCTGTGTCATAAAATGTGGTATCTCAAAGTGTGAACAGCTTATAGCCACATAAACATTTGCCGGAGAAATGTAAGCAGCATAATACTAATACTGATTCCCGAACATCGTATAAAAGAGCGCCAGGTATTCCTACAATTTAATAACACTTGGCGGTCGGAAGTAATAACTATCAAAGTCATACACCGCTGCCAACTTAACAGCAATAATATTCCATCATCTGTCAAATTGAATTTATGCCTAAATGGGTAATGTGTTGTAAATCCTCGCAAACCGTTGTGCACCAACCTTTATCTATTACTCGTTAACGGTGAATGTATAAGATCGACGTCGGCGGCCAATTTATTACGCAGTAGTATCGTCTTGTCCATCGGGCCCTGGCAATGCGGTATTGATACAAATGGTGAAGGTCTTCGACCACGAAGCTCGATAGTAATGGGGATTGTACTACAAAGAGCAATGGGTTAAGGTAATCGGTGGGACGAGATGGAAAATCAAACTGCGACTATGATTTCCTGGAGTACGTCTTTTGTTTACTAGATATAAATATTACAGGTCATTACAGGACATTCATTTTTACACAGCGCAATCTGGCCCCAAACTAAGCATAGCTTGTAATATGGAAACTAGATTACAGATAATACTTAAATACTTTTTGTAAATACATACGTACTATATGACATCTACATTCATCACACAAATGTTTGTCCTGGGTGAGATTCGAACCCACAGCCTACAGCGCAGAAGGCAGAGTTACTACCAACTGAGCTATGAGGCTTGTTAAAATATGACTAGATTAATTCCAAAGATTTCATCTCCAATAAATACCTAAATTGTTATACAATATATGAAGCTTAAAAGATCTTTCGTGCATTTTCTATAGCATTCAAACCACAGATGAAGAACTGTTTTATCACCAGGTTCTTGTACATAATTCAACATGTAGGTAATGCTGCCTATTCAAGTGTATTCAAAGAGTGCTCGAAGTAAATGTGTCACTTGCTTATAAGGAAATAGCAATCAATGAGCGTCGAGCGGAAACCTTAACATTATGGGAAGTGACATCCCAATTTCTCCTACGACTCTACCCACTCACAGATGCTAGGACTGTGATCCACTGAGCAGCAAGCTATACTACCTAGTTGAAAGATATTTATGTGAGTCTCGGCTTTATAAAATATGGTAACATTATTTTACTAACATAGAAATTGTGATGTATTTTAATTTAATCAATTGATGATATTCGTAATTTTAATGTAGATCATTTCTAATTTCTAGAAGTTTTGTTAAATGTTGTATAGGAACCTGTGTTACATCTTCGCTTGGAAGGTGGACGATGGCATAAACAGGTTACCTCCTACGTTATACTATAACAAACAGTTGAAGTATGGTTTAAGTAGTTGACACACAATGACCAACGGATATGTAGTCCCAGTTTGTGGAAATGAGAGCACTTTAAGAAGAATCTCATTGTTAAATGTGTCCACAATCAAGGAAGATTTCCAATTGCAACACAAACATTAAAAGTATATAAATGTTTGAACGAGAAATTAATAATAAACGAAGTCCAAGCTACATAGACCAAATCAATGTCAAAGCAAAATTTTGCAACGACAAATCTACCGCCTTTTGGGAATTGAGACAGTAAGGCAAGAAACTCGGA
Source organism: Venusia cambrica (assembly GCA_951394065.1). Classification (NCBI taxonomy): domain Eukaryota; kingdom Metazoa; phylum Arthropoda; class Insecta; order Lepidoptera; family Geometridae; genus Venusia; species Venusia cambrica. The sequence goes on along the minus strand of OX596058.1, from coordinate 7,397,864 downwards.
CTAGTTCGTTTTTTGATCATCTATTTAATAGTTTCAGAGTTTAAAATATAATAAATAATATAACATTTATAGGTAAATTACATACCTAAATATATCACAATACTATCTTATAAGTGTTTATTACTAAGTAATGGACGGTTTGCTTACATTTTGAAATCACCATTTAGCTGCCAACTGGTATAGCAACATCGGGCCACGCATTTATCTTTGATGACACTAAACTTGTTTTGTAGTACTCTTTAAATAAGAGGTCACACAACAGAGTACTTCTGCACGAAAGCCATTAAATTGTAGAACCGAACAGCATCAACCTTTCATCCTGAAAACCATGCATCACGAATCAATAAAATAAAGGTTAGCACTCATAAATTCAATGATTGAGCGTCCAGACGGGAAAGCATCAGACTTTCTATCGCTAATGCACGCCGCAATAATGCATAACTCATCTGAATGGCTATAAGGCAGGCACAATGAACCAACGCACGTTGGCCACAGACTAAAATTTACCACAGAAAGTGGCAAAGTTTGTTCTCGATAGTGAACCGACACTTTTAATACCCTATATGGGTGTTAAAAGGTAAGCCTTCATGTCATCTAGATTTATTTTTGCAAGATGTGTTCAACGCCGTCCTTTAGTCTTAAAGCTCCTGTCCGTTGGATAATTTACTGGAAGGTATCTTTTGGTTGGTCCCTAGGCTTATTTTAAGTCCGCCTGGCTAGCTACCTCCATTTTACCTAAGTATTGCGCCATAAAAAATTTACAATTTTAATTTAAAATTTTAAAAATTTAATTGTTGTGTTCCGTTATTAGGATGTTATATAGCCAGTTCCTCAGTTGAGGATTCCGAGTGAAATGCGCTTCCACGTTAGTAACCATATCGAAATTCATCACATAAATGTTTGTTCCGGGTGGGAATCAAACCCACAACCTATAGCGCAGAAGGCAGAACTACTACCAACTAAGCTGTGAGAACAGGTATCTGCAGGTTTTAGGCCTTATTCTGTGGTAAGACGTCATGACCCGCGTGTACGCAGGTTTTCGCGCCCGCTGGCCATCAGGTCAGTTCCAATAACTGTTGTGGGATTAATATGCCATTGTTGAGCCTAAATTAAAGGGAACAGGTAGAAAGTTCAATAAGTAAAGGTTGAAAGTTAAGATACCTCTAAAGTTACTCTAATGATATACTATGAAACATAACAAAGGTAATGAAAAATGTAATAACCCGTTCGACAGTTATGCCGTCACAAACATTGTCACATACATAAATAAATAAATAATTATTATAGGACATACATTTCCTAAAATACATACATGCATACATACACTGCTTGATTTTCCAACTTAACTCGGATATCAATTAAGGTATATACATACAGGTATATATATTTCGAATTGGCATTTACCAACCATTCATTTGAAGATTTCATACACCTTTTTTGATGTCTATAATGTGATAATAAAACATTTAATTGAATCCTTTCCTCCTTTTTTTTGCACCCCTTATATTAAAGTTATATAGCCTATGTTAGTCCACTCACAATTTTATTCAGAGGAACCAAATTACACCTAACATGACAAAATCCATCAAGCTGTCTAGACTGCAGAGCGTTACTATAAAATAAACATTCATACATACTCTGAAAGAAAAACGTATTCTCCTTCTGAGGCAGCGGAGTAAAGCAACATCAACTGTGAGAAAATAATAATTACAGGACATTAATTTCACACAGCGCCAACTAGTCGCAAACTAAGCAACTCCCAAACACAGAACAAATATCTATATTCATGACACAAATGCTTGTCCTGGGTGGGAATCGAACCCACAACCCACAGCGCAGATGACAGAGTACCAACTGAGCTGTTTGTCAAAAAATCACATATCATTTGAAAATGGATATTGGTCATACCTATCAGTAGGAAACAACGAGCAAGTTTCGACTTTCGTGACACACTCAAGTTCGTATTTCATACAAATAAAAAATTGCTTGCCAACAATACAAGAGCACTTGAAAGCAACCACACTTTTGGTGCACTTACAATCCTTAATGTCACAATTTGGTCAATCTTTTAACAAAGTAGCCCTGCCGTATTCACGATTCCTTTTCAAGTACCGTAATAACCATGACTTTCTTCTCGACAAACCAGTTCAAATGAACAAAGAATTGCGGAGACTTTATTGTCAAGTAATCAAGGTTGAAAATTGAAATTGATTTTTTAAGCAATGTTCGGTATTAAATTGGTATTCGTACCCTTTAATGTTACGTAACAGTCGATAATGCATACATCGCATTAATTTGAGGAAAGGAGGGCGTCGTCTGGGCGTACCTTGAACATAATTACAAAACAGGTCCTATTGCATATCGGTATATTATTGTCACTATGGAAATCATTTATTTAGTCCAAATTAAAAATCATCCATTTAGTCTAAATTCCCTTTTTTACTACGGGGTGATGTGCTTGGCCTTATCACCTAATTTTTCAAGTTTTGATAAAGCGGTGGTGGGAGCGCACTTTACCCGGAATCCTCAACGAATTGAGGCTATCTTAGCTATAAAATGCCGGAGCACAACAATTTAAGCATTGTTGTTATGGCAACAGACTTTGTTTAGATGGTAGCTAGCTAAGCGGACTGAAACAAAGTCCTACCACCAACCAAACCAAGCACAATATTGTTATATACTCGCCTTGGGGATAAAACCCATGACCTCTGGGTCTAATACCGGTGGGCGAACTACTAAACCACAGAGGCAGTTACTAGACAAAAGAGGTAGTTACTAGACCACCGAGGCGGATAGCTCTTGGCCTAGGCCAAGAAATGGATGGATGTCATGAATGAAAATGGATGAGGTCTACGATGAAGCGAGCTTACTCAGAAGGCACTGACTCTCCCGCGAGCCGACGAAATACGGCAAACCGTTGGGCGCCGGATTTCAGCAGGTGGATATTAACAGGTCTTTACAGACATGTTTCGACTTGACTTTTTTCTTAAATAATATTTTACAGCGCAATCAAAGAATGAGCGCCGAAGATAATTTCAAAATCAACACAAACATCAGGTCGTGTGAAACAACTTATTTACTACTTGTTACTTACTTGAATACTTACTTAATTTAATACCCTTTAATTTAAACATAAATCAAAGTAAAGCCTTTAGATCTCTCAACAAAACTAATAGAGCAATCAAATTCTACCCAAAATTGACTACTACATTATTAATTGTTGGTTTAAACGCAAACCATTCTAGGTAACCAATAGCTAATTGACCAGACAATAAATCTCATACATATAGAACTTCCAATAATCCAAGACAAATGACCGACCCATCAAATTCTAAAACATGCTCTGTGCTAGCGTACGAAGGTAGGAATTCGTTTGTTTTTGAAAGGATAATACATTACAGGGTTTAATCAGTTGATTTTAATGCTTTCTAAATTATAATCTCGATTCTGTTAATGAAAGGCTAACACGCATTGGAAAGTCACATCCAGCTCCAGCTCGCTATGGCCAAGAAAATCCTCGAACATCTTGGATAATTGGGCTCCAAGTACTGAAAGTTCTAATAGAAAATTACAAATAATTCGTTTTATACTTCGATTGCTCGTCTATACGTAACTTACCACTTGCATTGAATTGAGTAGTAAGCGAATGGATTTATTTCTTTACTGATTTCTAATGACTTAAAAATGATACGCATTGAATAGTTTGAAAGCTTTTATAAATATGAATAGGCTTTTAAAAGATTGTGCCTTTCATAATAGTTATTAAAAGGGCCGACCCTGACTTATCTAAAGATGGAATGGTGGATTTGGGCTCAGTAGAAACATAACTGGAATGTGTTAGATAGTATTTACAATCGTATTAATCGTATGATGGTTATGTAGTATTCTATCCGTAATCTTGTGCCCATATTACAAGCAATGCTTAGTTTGGGGCTAGATAGCGCTGTGTGAAATTAAATATCCTGTAATTTTATTTATTTGTATACAGCAATAGAAAAAACGATAGCATTAACAAGAAATACCCATCAAAAATAAGCCACATGTCGCATTTGACAACTTTTTAAAACACTAAAAAACCTGAGAAAACTTAACGAATATTGAATGTTTTTATTTAAGTTACTGATATATTGACATCACTGCATGTCGACCAAAAATCCAACCCGAAGTTACCGACTCGAATCTACCCCAGATCGAGTTTTATTTATTTGATTACCTGTCGATACCATAAAAAGTGGGTGGCAAGAAGGCCAAATGGAACGGAACTGGTGCGTCAACTGTTCAGAGCGGTGCTAATTGAAAAGGATCGGATCCATTTCGGTTAGAATAGATACAAAATGATCTGTGGTGTAAACTGTAAACTGGATTAGATGTTTAATAGGAGTCTTATGGCTGTTTAAGTTCATCATAATTCGATCACTACCAGAATTTAGAGGTAAGATAGCCAGTTCCTCAGTTTGTTGAGGATTCCGAGTGAAGTGCGCCTCCACTTTCGGCCTTATCTTAACTTGTAACCAGGTGAGACGAGGCCACGCGCTTCCCCGTAGTAAAATAAAGAAATAAAAACTTTTATGTTATGTATACTTATGGCAAACTTTGCCTTTCTTTCTTTGATCTATGAGCATTTACTTTGAATTCCATTGACTTCCAAGAAGTTAGATACTTGGCTAAAGAACCTATCCTATACTAAAAATGTGTGTTAATATTGAATTACTATAGGTACGTATAATCAACACGATCATGACATCAGCTTTGTCCTTACGGAGAGTAAAACTCTTTGTTTTACTGCGACTTTATGAACTGATACTGACATCATATTGATCATTATCTTGTTAACATAAAACCGTGCGATACCTACTTAAACGCTGATCATTCATATTCATAAGAGCGAACAAGTTACATACATCTAAAGGTATTTGTAAAAAAAAACAATTAATATTAGGGATGAAGTAAGCAACAAACATTTGCGTCACATTGTAATCTTTGAATGTTTATATTTCGATTTCCATGAATCCTGTTGAGGCTGGCACCCTGTTACTTCGCACCAGCAATAATGGATCTCCCGTTCCTTTCTTTTCTGTCATGAAAGACTGCGATGTAAAACTAATGCGTTCACCCACGGGTTCTTACCAGCGTCGGTTTCTTGTTTCAATTAACTTACTGATATTGTTTATACAATTTTGATAACGGAGTTTAAGAAATATATGATGTTATATTCATTTGAATAAAGATAATCGAAGCCATATATAGAATATATGTTAGAGGCTTGAAATTTATAAATAGTGTAATGATATATTTAATGTTAATAAACCGGTCAAGCGCGAGTCGAAAGCGTACACTCAAATTTCAAGGCAATAATATGCAGGTTACTGAAACTGACTAAGTGAGTCGGACTCGCATTAAGATGCAATTCACTTAGTCAGTTTCCAGTAAGCCAAACAGACAGACAGCCAGCGTAGGCTTAGTAATTGGGGCCTGGCACCCTTTGGGTACGGAACCCTAAAAATAACCCAATATGCAAAACTCAGAAACACGAGAGTTTACATAATCTGTATGAGTGGTTATACAATTGATAAAAGGTAAATAGGCTACAAGGTAACGTAAACAAAGGTGTTAATTTTCGCATCACGATATATTTGCAAACAAAAGATTTTTGTGTCGAACAAAACACACGATTTTTACCTTTACTGAAATAAAAATTGGCATTGCTTCATACATAAGTACAAAAAAGTATGTTTTTAATACAATTAAAACAGCTCAAGTAGTGGTAGACAAAGCTAGGCATAGCCGTAAGTATTTGAATTAGGAGCGATGTAATATTCCAGAGAAGTGCTCTACCAAGGCTCTCCGTCAGACTTTATGGCAATCTAATGCCAAGATAAAGCCTCCCATTACGGTAGGTATTACTTACGCCGTTTGCTATGCGGGCTATTTTTACACCAAGTCCATTGCACTTGCCTAACGTGGTAATATACTGTGTACACTTGAGCTTCGGCTCTGCTGTCGGTCGCGTATTGTTGTTGTTTATGTAACGCGGTTTATTAGGTAAGATGTGTTGTTGGCCGTGACCGCAAACGTGGAAATAGTAAGATAACCTATGTCTCGGAAATGTTACTGAGAAGCAAGAAAACATAAAATGTAGCTCAAATAGTATGAAATTTTAAATCATATTCACACAGCACCGTCTAACTTCAAACTAAGAAAAGCCTGTAATATGGGAAATAGATTATGGATGGAACACTTGAATACTTTTTTTTATAAATTTATCATACAATACAACACCCATACCTATATGTATGTTTGCTTATATCTTTGTATATATATTTACATATAAATGGTAATCAACTGAGCTGTGAGGCTTGTTAATAATACATCAATAGCTATGATTTACAACACAGCTAAGTTTGAAGGCAATATCACAAAGCATCATTTTAGTTCTATCAAAGCGTGGTAGTTGTTTATGAGAAAAAAATATATAAAACGATTTAATATTAAAAGCAGATACGTACGTTTATCTAGCGAAACCGGCTAAGATGGAAAATGAAGAGATCTCATAGGCCGTTCATATGGAACTAGTACTGAATGACAGGTAGTCATAAGGTCTCGAGCTGACCCGAACGGGTAATGCAAATAGAAAGCTAGCAAATGCTATTTATACTGTGGTGACTTCGCAAGATTGTGGAAATATGGGAGATTGTGTCATGATTGTATCTCGAGATATAAGTTAAATGTGTGAATTTCGAAGATAAATCTTCAATGCAAGTTCTACATGTTGTTACTGTAAGACTAGATAGCGAAATGAATGGAATAAGGTGTTTTGCATTGCTTGAATGTTTGAAACGATTTGGCTATAAGCCTGCGAAAGCTCAAACGGCAGTATTTCAGTGGAACCTACTTTCCCTTCTATAGCGTGCGGTTTAGCATTTAGACTCGGCTTAATCATTCCAAAGAATAATGAGTACTTATTTGATTCTTAGCCTTGGTTAGAAATTACAGGGGCATTTTGTTTAAGTTTTTTTACGCAAGTTCTATACCTACTTGTAATCCGCACACAGATGCATCATGATATCATTTGAAACAATCGTAGTAAAATAAGGAATGCCTTCTTTATTAACTAACTTCTCCAGAAGAAGAGTGATTTTTTCGAGAGTAAGTAAGTCTATTTCAATGTAACACTCTGCAGCCTTATGTATTTTTACATAATATGATGAGGTATGGCTCTTATTAATTGTGAAATATAGGATTTAAATATACCAAGTAATAGGGAGAGAAGTTATGATAAAATCTGATATGGTATGATTACAATATTGATCAAATTAAAGGTAAAAACATACCTATTCGGGTTTAATTTTTCAACTATCAACTTTTTTAGTCACTACTTTGAATGTATATTACAACCATATTTTTTATTTTTCATGTACATTATAACTTTTAATTTTGTTATCAGTAATTGAGTGTTAATTAACGGTTTTAGTCAAACAAAAATAGGAATTGTGTTGCTAAGCCATCATTTTAGGATATTGTTTGATACTTTTTCAGTGATTTTAAAACGTTTGTGTATCAGATAAAGTTATAACCAAGTAATACCATAGTCAATGTTCGAAGATTGATGCTATGTCAAGACTGCTCCTGCATTCCGTACATAATATGCTGGTTCTATTCACCAAACATTAGAACATTGCCAAAGGTTAAACGTTCACTTTATTAACACATCATTATACACCTGAAAAAGCAAAAGATAACACATCAAGAAATGTAATAAACTCAAACTGATCCGAATAAATCTCTTCATAAGTAAATAAAAGCTGAACAAATAATGAATCAAATTATTACGTCTCTTCCTAAGACTGTTGTCTGTCAGTTTGTTTAGGCCCCTTGCTTTGTTTTCCATCTCTTGTTAACATAGAGAGGAATATTAAGAACTGGTTTTACTGGAATGCATTTTAAGGACTCGTCTGGCAACCTTGGCTGCCCGTAGACCTGAAGTGACAATTAGTTTACATGCAAAATAATTTCAGCTTTAACCCATACACTATAAAGACAGAAATGCAGCGGGTGATCCAAAGAAATCAAGAAATATCAATGGTAATAAAGCCTGCAATAAATAATACTACAGACCATTGCAGAATCGCGAAATATAAAGAAAAAACTTACATAAATGTCATATTTGTAGATTGAATATAATTAGGTACATATATAATTATTATGTATATGTGTTTGTCACTGTTTGTGTTTGAGTGGGTTCCTTGACGGTTCATTCTATTAACAATCGGACCTTGTAGGTGGCGCTATTATCGCCACGGGCCGACTGAGGCTCATTTGATGTCCCGGGCGCCCCAGTAGTTTTATTAAAAAAAATATGACGTTTGACTTCTTGGTAATATAAAGGTTACCAAAAAATGTAGCTCTGCTAATATTTTGCTTATCTTAGGTACATAAATAAGATAATCTCATCATAGCCTCTCGTTAGTTCTGTAACCGTGAAAAATCTGACGTAGATGCACACAACAATGCCTTTGTGACTGACCATTGAACCATACTGTGTACGTACTAAGTGGGTGTGGATAATTTTAACGCCGTATTTGCTTACATCCAAGATAATAAATTCAAAATGTGTGAGAGATCATGACAAAGTAATGATAAAATGATCGAATTTTATATTTGTTTAAACACATTTCAGCTAGATGGCACAACCAAAAATATTCTACTATGGTTTATCAGTAAATAGTAGTAGAACTATTAGTTCATTCTCAATTATATTTGCAGCGCGAAGCAGTTTCTGAAAATCCAACTTGACAAACAATAGTGGTAATGCCTCAAACAAATTTTATAAGCAAGTTTCTCTTGTCATCTATATTGTAGTTACTAAAGTCAGTATCACACAAAACAGCTTTTTGTTAGCTATCTAAAAAGCAGTCAGGTACAATGCCTCTACTTATACCATATTTGGAAGCAGTGAAAGCTTATTTGAGTAGTTTAACAGAAGTTCATGTTCAATTTTGCCATTTATCTGTAATTTACCTGAAATTGTCTTTTCTATAAAATAATTTCATCTCCGTGGGCTCGATGATTAAGCCTTTTGTTAGTCGAGTCTATAACGATAGCCAATGTTTTATTTTATTTTATTTATTTTAGGAAAACTTACAGCTAAACATACATAGTAGTAAATTAAATAGTGTATGTACTCTATGCTACATGCAAGAAGGCCAATTAAAATGTTCCACATATAGATAAATGAAGTGAATTGGTAATAAATAAACAGACAGTAGACGGCAGATATAAAATAATAAGTTATACTAATGAAAATAAAAACAATTAATTAAAGTATGCACATACATAAAAACACGCACAACAAAGATGGGCCTCTAATCTTATGCGTTAAAGTACTTATCACTAAGTAAGCGTTTAAGCTTACTTGATTTTGTATTGAATAGATCAATATCTAAAATTCGTATAAGAACAATAATTATGTATACCTAAGGAAATATATGTATCTAATATACTTATTATGTTTTGTTCAGAAACACTTCGAGCCTTTTAAGCCTAATTGTGGATTACTGAATAGCTATCTAGCTAGCTAATCAAAATATATAATCGTTATGCAACTGATTAATTATCTATGTATAAATCGACCTAGAGCCCAATTATGTAAAGCATTAGGGTAATTACTACAGACAACCAATTTTAATTTGACAAGCCTCACATCTCAGTTGGTAGTCGCTCTGCCTTCTGCGCTCTAGTTTGTGTGAATTGTGTGATGATAATTGATGTTTGATCTGTGTTTGGGTGTTGAATGGTATGATATGTATGCATTAACAAAAAAAGTGTTTAAGTATAATATCCGTAATCTAGTTCCCATATTACAAGCTTTGCTTAGTTCGAGACTAGATGGCGCTGTGTAAAATTAATGTACTGTAATATTTACTTTATTCCAATCCTTGCACACTTTTATTTATTAATTAATTTCATAATCTAGTTCCCATATCACAAGCTAAGTTTGGGGCAAGATAGCACTGGATTATACGTGTTGTTATTTAATTTTATTCACCTTCAAATTTCAATACGTTCTTCACACGTGCATGCCCGTCTAATTTAGAAATATTTATTGCGAAGTGGGTTATTATTTTTTATTTTTTTCATTTACAGTGGGTCGGCTCTTGACCACATAACTTAAACAGGCATGAATGAGATCTACGATGGAGCGAGCCTACTCAGAAGGTGCCTATAGAACCAGAAACCAGAAGCCAGGTGCCAGAAGGGTATGGGCCCGCCTTCCAATCCGGAGATTGTGGACGCATTTGACACATGCGCATGGTCACATCGTGAGAAAACCTGCATGTCCCTAAGACTAAAAATCCAAACTTCATTCTGTAACTGGCTAGTATTTTGCTAAACGGTGAAGAGCTTGTAACCTGTCACGTATTGAATAATAAAACTGTCACGAATGCTAGCTTCTTGCAAACCGTGGGCATCTGCCAGTCGTAGTTTGGACTGTGCCCCTGACTACTTCCAAGAGATGATCCTGATAAGATCCACGCTCTGAGGAGTGAGAGGTGAGTCCTCGAAGGGGAAGAACTCGTGAGTCTGTTACTGTTTAATTAAAATGATTTCAATTTAGTTACTAGTATTCATGAAGCTACGATAAAATAAGCGGCATATTATGTTCAAGTCAATACCATCGTACTAGGGTAGTATGACATAAGCTGACACGACATCGCAGGCATAACACCGATACATAAATAATAACTTTATTGCTATACTTATTGAAAGTTATGACTCGTGTATAATTGACCGAACAAGCCCTTCGTGTTATATAATTAATTGCAAAGATTATCATCTTGAGATTTTATTTGATGAAGGAACAAAACAAGAATTCGAGATGAGTCTACAATACCAACTTACGCAACCAATATAAACCCGCCCGTATGACAATCGACATGCGATTCGGTGTTATGAAATATGATTTCGATTTTAGTCAATCGTTTTGTCATATCACTCAGGTCAAAACTATCTCAAAAGAAGGGTTATTTTCAAAAAGTTGCATGTTGTCTATTTTAATGCAAACTCTACAGTTTAAACGGCCTGAAGGATTTTGACGTATGAGGTGTGGTTTAAGTTGTCCTGACTGTTGGAGTGGCATATGATTTAATATTTCTCATGGGGTTTGCAAATTTAAACTTACGAGATAGGATGGATAGAACGTATTATTGAATTACTACAATATTAAGATATCAAATGAAAGGTATTTACGTAATATTTTATATATTGCATATATTTTTTACGCCGAAATTTTTCATTCGAATTTCATTTCGAATTCCGAATTTTCTTTCATCTTTCAAGTAATTAGTAAAGTGATATACACAAAAACAAAAAATAAACTTAAGGCAAAAGTTGGTTTCCCTAAGTCTCAGGCATTTGCTAGATATTATTTTAACAAATCAGTTATGATATTGCACAATCCCGCCGTAAGATCGTTTAGTTTTTTAGCGCAGCGATTATCTGTCTGCATTGTATATCTTGACATTGACAACTTCCGTTATGCCAGTCGTTGGACATACTTTATTATTTGTATGGAGTCAGTATTCTTATCTTACATGAGTGAGCAAATTATTGAAGCCTTAGAACTTAGCTTATGAGTAAATAGACTTGAGTGGAGCACCGAAGATAACAATAGATTGGAAGCCGCAGCAGACTAAGCCAAGAAAAACTTGGAAAAAGAGATGGTGTATAGAGGAAGATCTCAAGGTTACCTTAAAAATAGACAGGGATTGACACGTCTGGGAGTCCATTTTAGAAGAGGGGCTGTATCGTCGCAGAAAGTAAGTAAAATAACTATAGCTTATTCTTGTATCCACATTTTACCTACCCTTATTTTATAAGTGAATCTTTATTACTGTGTTTAAAAGGGAAACTTTCAGTTGTTGTCAAGACTCAACTGCCACTGCCACACAATGGCCACCATAATGTATTTCTGCAAAAGCCATTTGCCGATGCCAAGTGGATGTTTCAATCATTATCACCTTCCTGGCCGCTATCTCTATTTCTTATAGTTTTTTTTTATGTTTATTGCATCTCCACTTAATAGCACTACCACCCACTACATAAGTGTTACACAAAGGTTATCTGCAAGAAAAGCTTTAATATCACCCTTGCATTTCTTAAGTAACTGCAAGAAAGAATTTTCTATTTATCTATCTACGGTATCATATCAATCATCATCATCATCATATCAGCTTACACACGTCCACTGCTGAACATAAACCTCCCCCCAATTGACACCACATCTTGCCATAAAGGTATGGTTAGCACAGCGAGCAGGTGGTGACAACCTGGTTTACAAATATTACAAAGAAAAATAGGTAATCACCCTCAGACCCGCATCTTCACTGCCTCAATCTATTCGATGTGGGTGCTTTACATGATCATCGGCAAACGCGATTTTTATACATCCTCCTTATAAAGTGAAATGCAATCAAAGCCACTAAAAGTAAACGGTTTTGGCGTAATCGGTTGTTTGAGTCATTTACTCAAAGACATTTGGGTCAGTGTCCATTAAAAATTGTGTAGGTACTTATACTTTAGGTTGTTGCTCGACTGTAGGAACGCATTTTACAGTTTTTGGTAAAATTCAACTTCCCAACACATCATGGATTAAAAAATGATGTATTTATAACTAAAGATAGGTGGGCTACAAGTAGCTAATAACATCAATTATTTTGAATTATTACATTTTCTATATTGGTTTCCTATCTGACTGAATCTTTAAAAGCAAACTTTGTTGTTTTTAGCTACATAGCCTGTAGATAGTGTCGAATATAATTTATTTGAATCCAAAATATTTTTTGAATCTACATTTTACCAAAAGCCGTATTGCGCGTACATAGCCCTGGGGAACCATCTTAATCCCACTTTCTTGTAGAAAGTACTAGTTAAAACCACGTTTAGCTTCGCAGGCTTGCTATAATCAGATCAACGTTTTCATTTATGGTTAAAAATTCCACCAAAACACAAGAAACCTATCAGCTTTATCACCATTTTTTGTCATGAAAATAACTTTATCATTAAGTATTCAATATTTGCTGCCTCAAATCAATTCTGAGGCCGTGATGTATGTTACTCATCTAAACAGTATTTAAGGGTTTAGTTACAAGAGCATTCTGTGTTTCACGGTAGCAATATTTAACCTTGAATCTTAGGACGGCAAAATCAAAGTCAATTAACTTTTTGTTTTCCCTTTCCCACTCAGATGGTCTACCTTCATTCAAACTAACCTTGGCGTGCTTTTGGTCTATGTTTTTTTATCTTTGTTTTGAGCTGTCTGTCTTTTTGTCTTTTACATGAATGAGTCATCTCTTTTACATTTTCTTCATTATCATCCGTAATGTAATCGGTCAGTAGGTCATTAGTTTTTCGCTAGTTTCAGTTTCATATGCAAACATATAACATGTCTAGTTTCATAACATTTAATCATTTTATGAGTTTGTATGTGATAAGGGATTTTTTGAGAATTTAATACTTAATGTCTATACATTAAGTATTAAATTCTCAATTTGATAATTATAATAATAATACAAATGATATAATTTATTGATAATTATAATTATAATAATATTAATGATATTAATTTAATATTTGATAGTTGAATACTATTATTCAATTATCAAAATTATAGGTAAGCTCTTGACCCTTAGGCTTGTCTAGCTCAAGGCTAGAGCAAGAATAAGGTATAAGATGGAGTTAGCTTTTCTTAAAGGCACTGGCTCTCCCGTGCACCACACGGCAAACCGTTTGGTGCCGGACTTCGGCAGGAAGTCGATAGCAAGATGGACCTTTCCAGATTCTACCACCAGTGTTGTGATCATTCAGCCGTAACCGCTAGCAAATGCCAGCGTTTCCATTGCCCGTGGTAGACCACTTGGAGGTAGATCATACCTACCATCTTCTTACTGCTTCATAATCTTTACAAAGCATTGTTGCCTATCTTGTGTCTCATATCTCTTCAAACCAGTACTTTTTTTAGATAACTTTTATTTTTATTTGCATACAAAGTCGGCACTTTGAAACGTTGACGCTATTTTACTCTCTTATCTCTATAATCTGAGACTCGATTTACTTACGGCTACAGGAATGCTGTATGCCTACGCCATATTATGTTTCATACATGGTCCCCATAAAGAGTTCAGTGTTGTGTATGCGCATTTGCCACGTGAAATACTTCCTTGGTTGTGGCTCAATGGCTCAACCCAAGTCATATAAGTGCAAGTAGAAATAAACCAGCCAAGCGCGGATACGCGAACCGAGGATTCCTACCCATATTTCAAGGCAAAAAATCACGCTAGCATATGGGAGCAACATTTTTTCTTTGTTGTTATCGTGGTAGACATACACACTCCATACACATCCACAATTTTAGTTGTCTACCTTTTACGATTCATGAGATACAACCAGCACAGACTACCGGACAGATCGATAGCGTAGGCTTAGTAAAGGGTCCCGTTGGCACCCTTTCGGTACGGAACCCTAAAATATTAACAATGACATTGACAGCTTAGCGAAAGTTCCTTATAAAGCAAAGCTTGTCTTCAGCCAGGAATACCTAGCTACCGTTTCAATGCCCCTACTGGATCAAGTTGCTTGTAAGCAAGGTAAATAGCCTCGAGTATCCCATCACCTGGTATCTGTCACTAAAACAGTTCTTTTTTTTTATAAACTGTGAGCCCGTGACTCAAACATACATACAACCCGTCAGATATCCTCATACAAAACTCAAACTATACAGTGATGAGTTTTGCATGTGTTTTTATAGCGTCAATGTTTTGGATGGAAGCGACGTGGGTGATGGTAACCAGGGTTGGGGTCTCACTCTATGTCTTCTGAATCCATGAGTAATCCTCCCCCACAAATCCTACCTACATGATCAAATCTTGCGCAACATTGATATACCAAATTCAGATCAGGTTTGGACAGGCTACAAGGTCTTCGCTATTCATTCATTTATCCATTGATCTATTTTACATATTTAAGAAGGCTCTGCCGTAATATAAATAAGTACCTACCTCTCTCCCATACAAAATGAGTTTTTCTCTCATTTTGAAATTACATGTCCCATGTAAAAGAAAGGACCAGTAGTACCGCTATCCCATACAAAAGCAGTTTGTCACTTATTTTGAAATAACATGACCGATGCCAAAGAAAGTTCGCAGTTTGTACCGCAATACTTTTTATAAAAACATTAAATGAAAATAAATGTGAGTTTTCCCATATAAACACAATTTTCTATTTTATATTTTAAGTCTGTCGTAATGATGATGAAAATATAATGACAAACCTAGTACAAACCTAGATTATCAACGGATATCCGATTTACATGCAAATTTTCTTTTTCATTTTTCTTTTGATGGCGAATGTCCTGTAATATTTATTTCTTTTGTTTTTGTATGCTGTTTCGAAATGGTTGACAAACTACGTTTGTACTAAATATATTTAGTCTCCGTAATGAAAATATGTTATTACTTCATCACTTGCGATGAAAGTTTTGATCAAGGTATGTAGGTACTCGATTTTGTAACTTTAACCTTTGGGGGTCAAAACAAAAATGGTAATAGATAACTTAGAGGTAAACTGTTCCTACCATGTTACATACCGATTACCTACCATACCGATTTTTAATGATTGTTTATGAAATAAATAAAACTACTAAATACAGAAATACCACTAAAATAATGGTTAATAAAATTGTCATGAAACTTATTCTTATGTTTTTGCAATGTGCTCGTTTTTACAATAAATTAGAACATCGAAATGATATAGTTCTCAGATATTGGAACCAAATACATAAGTAATAAAACATCCTTGATGAACGAATTCGATATCGAAGCACGACACTTATTAATAAATGTCGCGACTCAATTTCTTATCATTATCAACAACAATATTCTAGGCGTCGTCGTCAATAACAATCGCCTCATTAAAATGTCAAAAGCTATCAATGCTTGCCGATGGATGTAAATACGGAAACTCACCTAAAAAGCTGAGACTCGTCTTCCCATCGACGGAGTCATCATCATCCAGGCACTCGAGCTTTTTCGAATTCATTTTTCCATCCGATCAAGCGCACTATTCAGTTTCACACAGTGTATCATATCCGAACAGGGTATCTCACAACATCACAGAACGTTCAACTAAAGCCACGGATTGTTAGGTTTTGTTTTTCGAATGTCACAGAATTTTGAATTTCAACGGTCGCGTGCGTACACGTCCGCCACGCAACGGTCCACCGACGCGAATGAACGAGCACTCAAGCAGTCATCGCTTCGATGCGAACGCGACGCTACATACTTGGGTTCCGGACACGCCACAGGATAAATAATATGTAGTATCACATGTGCCTAGTTCCAACGCGCTGACCTGCAACTCGCTAATCTGATTATACACAGTGCATTTTGCCTTGTTTTACTGTGTACACAACGATTAGTTCAAAGAGGCCGATAACAAAGAGTTCTTTCCACGCCGTATTTGTGGTTGAACTCGTTGGTAAAGTTAGCGATTTTTATGCTCGCAATAAAAATGCATAACAGTGAACAAACAAATCTTGATTTCAAAGTAGAATGAAGCTAATAAAGGAAGTACACTGAGAACCAGAAGTGTAACAAATACCCGTTAATTTCAAGTTAAGCTTCGAACATATTACAAGTTCAATACAATCTCACAATAACAATAGCAACGTACACGAATTATTACTTGTGAAAGGGTCGTGCGCCCCTCCCAGAGAGATCAAGCATTGTTCTCGCCGCACGCATGCGCCAAAACTGTACTAACATTTCGCCCCCCTATTTTACAATTTGCAATCGATTCAACTGTACAATACTTTTATAATTGTAAAAAAAAACTCGTAAATACTAAATCAAAAACTGTATAACTTGTTATCTCTTTGCAAGAATATCATTCGTTGTACATAACCAACGTAGGTTTCCATAAGTACAATGTTAACGAATTACAAAGGAAGCAGTCTGGGTGTTTCAACCAATCCAGCTGAATAGCAATGCTTATTCGCTGGCCTAAATAAGATCCAGGCCGTGGGTCACGCGCCACGTTGTATATTTGCGGAATACCAAATTAGGGAATTTTTGAGTTTATTGGGAAATATCAACGCAGTTGCAACCACCTGTGACTGAACTGATGTAAAAAAATTGTTGCAAATTTCTAGCGATAGAATATAGTTTTAAAAAAGCAGTTATTAAGACTACCAATCCAAAGTCATAAGATTATTCATGGCTATCATAACATCCAAATTGATTGGAGCTAAAAGCAGAAAGTTATCGGTCATAAACCTTTGATCGTCTACGCTTGCGCCCTTTCGATCGATGGATCGATAAAAAGAGCAAAACCTTCACAGGGCGTTCCCACATCATATTACTTTTTTATGAACCCCAAAACCGCCAGTATCTATGATTCTCGGAGTAATTTCGATGCTACCACCATATAATTTTGTACGCCATTAATCATGCCGAGTTGAGAATGACAATCGGGCCAAAGACAGTGAAAGTTATAACAGGTAGATATATTGTGATCGAGTTCGCATTTTGAACCCTACGAGTTCCTTTGTTAAGGATATTGAAAGTTTGAAAGATATTCTGATTTGAGTGCCCATTTATGGAGTGCTTGAGTAAATATTTGAATGCAATTCAATACAAATAAGCTGAAATAAAAATACAGTATGTCCGTATATAGGATTTATGAGGAGGACGATTATTACAGACAGTAATTATTAGTAACATTAATGAATTCATTTATGTCATAAAATGCCTTCACAATAAGAAGAACAAGAGTAGTAGAAGCCCCTAGTGAAAGGGCTCGTCCGGAGAATTACTACCACCATACTTATTTCAGCCGCCAAGCAGCATTGCTGTGTTTCGGTTTGAAGGGTAATGGTTGCCGGTGAAATTACGGGTACGTGAGGCTTAACACCTTTATGCCTGAAGTTGACGGGCGCAATGTAGTGCCGTGTAGGCTGTCCTTTGTGACCTATCCTTGTGGATGTGACCTATGCAGTAAGGCTTTGTCATAGGCAAGAGTACACTTAACACCAGATGCGCTACTTGCTTGTCCCGTCTCCTAGTAGTATAACAATAAAAATGATTAGTTTAGGATCTTTGCTCTATCATATACCACCTCCTTGCTCTAGCGTAGAGCTAGACAAGCCTAGAGGCCAGGAGGCTAACCCATCCTTTAGAAAAAAAAAACATTTTATTACCCACTAAACTAGACTGGCGGTTTTGGTGGGTAGTAAATTATATGAATGTAACATGATTAAGTAATCATAAATATGTATATTCCGAAGGACATCAAAAATCTACAGTCTCAATAACGTACCGTTAAATATAGCTTTGTAGTAATAGGTTTGTGATAATCTGGGTACAATAGGAACCAACATCGCACATGTCGAAATTACCCTCTTTCTGAGGTAGTTGGGTAAAAACTAGAATGAACGTGTCACATACAAGAGCGGCTTCGTGCCGATGTGTATGTTAACATTCACAGGTATCATTACACATTATTTGCATAATGTTTCATTCTTCTTAAAGAATAAAGGCGTGTACGTATGTATTATGTAATTAAAATATGCCGATTACTTATTACAAGATTTATTGAATCAGTACAATTAATGAAGTCGACAGTTTTGGTGTATAGTTAACCTATTTAGGTAGATTATGTTTATTGTTATAAATTGTAAGTATTAAAGATACAATTTTGTAATCAAATATTTTAGTTTTTTGCAATGAATCATCTTAAAAAAAAGTACCTAACTACTAGGTAGCGTCGTGTAAAATGCATAGTATTTTTTTTTCATTCTGTTCGTTATTTTTAATCTACGACGGGCAAGCGCTCGACTTTCACCTCACCCTTCAAGTTATCATAAGGCCGAAGTTGGAAGCGCACTTAATCCGGAATCCTCAACAGTTTGAGGAACTGGCTATCTTACCGCTAAATGCCGGAACATAAAGATTTAAGAAATGTTGTAATGGCGACAGATTTTGGTAAGATGGTGGTATCTAGCCAGGTGGGCTTAAGCAAAGTCCTACCACAAACCAAACCAAGCAAAATATTGTACTCCTCTGAGAATCGAATCCGAGACCTCTAGACCTGATACTGGTGAGTGAACCAGAGGTGGTTAAACGAACTGTACTACAGCTCACAGAATGGATATGAATTTGAGTCTCCTACATATTCTTAAAATACTTGCCTGTCGGTTGCCCGGTTGCTCCAGTCAGCCTGTCACAGCCAAGATCTGATTCATGCTTAGATGCTTACGTTTTTCATCCCGTCCCGGCATTCCCTGTTCCTTCTAAGGAGTCCTGCTTAAAATTCCGCTCTCGTACAAACCAAGGTGCGCTCCAAACATTTTTAGGCGTTCGACCGTCTCGTTTCCCATAGGTTTTTTTACAAAACCTTTTGTTGTTTTTATTATACTGTTACTCGGTCAGTCAATTATTTTGGACAGTGTTTTGTGCCTCGATTTTATAAAGTTCGGTGAAGTTTTCTTTAGAATTGGCAGAGCAGGTTCTATTAAGAAATACACCTCAGAAAAAGGTAAACAAGACAAATTATGATTTAATATAATGATTTGATCAACTTTATTGTTATGGTAACGTGAACCGAAATTGGGAACCATTAAATAGTTACCTATTAGTTAATTATGTATGTTAGTTTTAAAGGTGTTATAAGGTATATAGGTCGTAGACTAAGTTAAAATAAGATCTGTAATTTTTATATTCTTGCCTGAAATAATATATATTATTATTAAAATTATTAAGAACATAGACGTGACTGAAGCTTGCTTCCATTGGCAAGTGACTTTTTTTTTGTACATTATTTTTAACTCTATACCCTAGATAGGCCTTGTTATAGGTTCTGGCCTATAACTAGACATGCCTAGAGGACATGTAGAGACGTAGAGACGTAGAGACATAGAGAAGTAGTCATTCTTGGTCTGACAAGGATGAGTTCTAGGTCTTAGCGCTCTTTCCTAGAAAGCACTGGCTCTTCCGCGCACCGATGAAACACTGTTTGGTGCCGGACTTTGGCAGGAGGGTGGTCGCTGGCCAGGTGACCCTTTACAGGTCCAACTACCAGTGCCCTACTACCAATTCCATTGCCCAGGGTAGACCACTAGGTGGTAGATTACACCTAACCCTAAACTTATTGCATCAAACCTTTTTTTTTATATATGTGACAGCCAAGCGTTTGACCACCAGCTAGAGAAAAACATACATGAAAAGTTGTGGACTAAGATGGAGTCATTTATTAAATAAAAAGTACAATTAAACTAACTATGTACAAAGGAATCAGTCAGATTACCTAAGGACCGTTACAAACGGCCTATAGGTAACTCAACTGTTCCCGAACAGTACCAGACGGTAGCGTGCCTAAGACACTGGCTGCATTGCCACACTGGATAGCTATGCTTATTCACTGGCCTAAATAAGAGCCAGCCCTTGGGTCACGTGTCGCCTCAATCAAAAGCCCCGCAAGGTTTTTGAAAACCCGGAGGGCACCGGCTCCCTAAGATGGAGTTAACTTAAAAGAACCTATTCACTTTGGACTTAAATACTCCATAATTGTACTTATGCGGAAAAACAGACGAGGGCAAGGAGTTCCATTCCTTACCAGTATTATTGATAAAGGTAAAGATGTAACGATGTCTTCGGTACAATGGAACTTTTACAAGGTACGGGTTGTAGCCCGCTAGTCTAGTAATTTGAAAATAACAAATTTCAATAACTCGTCTTGAAATCCAGTAATTATCCATTCATATTGATGAATATAGTTGTTTGTTCTGTGTTTGGGTGTTGTATTCTATGATAAGTATGCATTAAAAAAAAAAGTTTTTAGGTTTATCCGTAATCTAGTTCCCATATTACAAGCTATGCTTAGTTTGGTGCTAGATGGCACTGTGTGAAATGATTGTCCTGTAATATTTATTTTATTTTAATTGTTATGGCTAATTTTAGGTGTTTACCTGGGTAGGTAGCTGCCAAATAAAGTACTCCAACTCAGGTGCATACGAATCACTTTATTCCAGTGGTAAACAATAGGCACTGGTCTCGTAACAAGACGATCAAGTGAGAATTCGGTAAGTACCGGCACAAACACTACAGTTATGATAGAAAAGTAAGATTATAAACAACACTGGATATACACTAAAATAAAAGGTATGTAGTTCATAAGATTGCACTGTAAAACTATGAATTACTTTTTGGTTTATATTTCGTCAACAAGAATGTTATCGAACGAATGAATGAAGTCCGCGCGGCCCGCACTCGACCGGTCCTCTAGAACAATAGCCACCGCATACTACGGGTTTCACCCGACTATGCTTGCGGATTTTATGTTTAGAATTTACGTGTAATATATAGTGTGTAAATGTGTAACACGTAGATGTGGATAGTGTAGTAGTGTTATTTAATGGTAGCTAATGTAGGTTCCCTACATCACTCCTCCCCAGAGGCCGTGACTACGGTCAATAATAATCCGGAAAATGAACTTTTCTTCCTGATTGTGTGGTCCGAACAGTGTTGAGAGGGATAGGTAAGGTCTTTGTTTGAGTTGGGTGTGGTGGTGGGGGTAAGTACCCTGGCAAAACCTGATCATCTGCCATTATATAGGCTGGTTTAAGACGGTCTACCGATACCGTTATATCTTTACCTTTAAAAGATATTCGAAAAATCTTGGAGCTCCTCTTTATAACCTTATGAGGTCCCGAGTATGCAGGTAGAAGTGAACCACGGTGCACTTCTTCCCTGAGGAATACGTGACTACATGTGGCAAGATCCTTGAATACGAATACTCTCTTGATACAATGGTGTTTTGTTGGGACAGGTCGGAGGTTGTTTGCAAATGATTTTAGCCGAGCTGCGAAATCGGTGATGTCTGTGGTGTTCGTGTTATTGCCGGTGTTTTCGTTAAAGAAATCACCAGGTAACCTGAGTGGCTCTCCGTAAAGTAGCTCAGCACACGAGGCCTGTAGGTCCTCTTTGAAAGCACTTCTTATGCCCAGAAGGACGAGGGGTAGGATTTCACTCCAATTCGAACATGCATGGCAGGTTATGGCAGCTTTTAATTGGCGATGAAATCTTTCGACTAGACCGTTGCACTGCGGATGGTAAGCCGTTGTCTTTCTATGTTGGAAGCCAATGTATTTGGACAACTGTTGAAACAACGCTGACTCGAATTGTCGGCCCTGGTCGGTGACGATGTCGGTTGGGCATCCGAACCGAGATACCCAGCATGACATAAAAGCGTTGGCTACCGTTTCTGCTGTGATATCGGATAAGGGGACAACTTCAGGCCAGCGTGTGAAACGATCTACGGCTGTCAAGCAGTATCGATATTCCCCCGAGGGTGGCATAGGTCCTATAAGGTCTATGTGCACGTATTTAAAACGCACCGGAGGTAGCTCGTGAGTACCTAGTGGTGATACCACGTGTCGGGATACTTTCGTGCGCTGGCACGTTAAGCAGGCCTTGGACCATTCTCGGCACTCTTTGCGCATGCCGGGCCAAACGTAGCGTTGGGCAACCAGCTTGGCTGAAGTATTCGCTCCTGGATGACTAAGGGAATGAAGAGATTGAAAAATCTGTTGACGGAAATGTTTGGGAACGAAAGGTCTGGGAGTTGCTGTGCTGACGTCGCAGTACAGTTTGGTACAACTTCCTGGAACAACAGTTTTAACCAAACGGAGTGATGTATGCTCATCTTGAAGGTAATGCGCGAGTTCTGTATCTGAGTCTTGGGACTTCGATAAATGTTCTAGGTCGACTGGCATTTGTAGTTCATCGATGCGGGAAAGCGTATCGGCTACTACATTGTTGCTGCCGGAAATATGTTGAATGTCAGTAGTGAACTGCGAAATTAGATCTAGATGTCTGTATTGACGCGGTGAGCAGCTATTTTTCCGTTCGTTGAAAGCATAGCAAAGTGGTTTATGGTCAGTATAGACTGTAAAGTGAGTTGCCTCTAACATGAAGCGGAAGTATTTGATGCTTTCATAGATTGCTAACAGTTCACGGTCATATGGGGAGTATTTAACTTGAGATTGGCTTAGTTTTCGTGAGAAAAATGCAAGCGGTTGCCATGCTCCGGCCCGCAGTTGCTGTAGCACCGCACCTATAGCAGTGTCTGAGGCGTCAGTGACTAGTCCTAGCTTAGCTCGGGAATCGGGGTGAGCTAGAAGAGCCGCGTCACAAAGGCTTTGTTTGCAGGCTTCAAAAGCTTGTAATGAGTTCCCCTGTAGATTAACCGGGTGGGAAGCTTTGACAGACCCTACAAGTAGTGCATTTAAGGGGCTCTGGATTTGGGCAGCTTTAGGTATGAATCGCCTGTAAAAATTGATCATCCCTAGAAAACGCCTCAGCTCACGAACTGTTTTAGGAGCGGGGAAGTCAGCTATAGCTTTTATCTTATCCATAAGGGGAGTAGTGCCGTTTTCAGAAATACTGTACCCTAAAAACTTTACCTCCGAGACTCCAAAGACGCATTTAGCGGTATTGACCAAGACTCCAAAGTCTCGCATGCGAGCAAAAATCTTGTGCAGATGGTCTTGATGCTCTTCCTGCGTCTTTGAGAACACTAAAAAGTCGTCCAAGTATGGGTAGACGAAGTCTAATCCGCGGGTCATCTCGTCTACAAACCTTTGAAACGTTTGTCCAGCGTTGCGCAGCCCAAACGTCATTGAAGGAAACTCATAGAGTCCAAATAGCGTAGTGATCGCAGTTTTGGGTATATCTTCCTTTGCCACAGGTATTTGATTATAAGCCTTTACTAAGTCAATTGTGGAAAAATATTTGCACCCAGATAAGCAGTGGGAAAAGTCGTGGATATGGCGAATAGGATATTTATCAGGAATAGTCCTGGCGTTTAGCAACCTGTAATCGCCACATGGACGCCAGCCGTTGTCTTTTTTGGGCACAAGATGTAGGGGAGAAGACCAGGGACTGTCTGACGGTCGGGCTGTTCCATTAGCTATCATGGCTTCAAACTCCTGTTTGGCTATTTTCAGTTTATCTGGAGCCAGCCTACGCGGAGCGCATGACACGGGAGGACCTGGTATTGTGCGAATATGATGTGTTGTGTGGTGTTTGACGGAACTTGGGGTACCAGCCGGTCTTGTTATTTCGGGGTATTGTGTTAATATTGAGTGCCAACCGTCGCTTATACCTTGTAATATTTTTACACTTAAAATTTGTTGGTCTCGTTTAGCAATAGAGGCTACGGTGCTGATATTGGTAAGACTATCGATAAGTCTCTGGTTACTGATATCCACAATAAGTCGAAAGTGTGAAAGAAAGTCTACCCCGATTATAGCTTTCGTAACATCTGCTATGACGAAACGCCACGTGAAAGTTCGGCGGAGGCCCAGGTTGAGGTTTAGAGTAAGATAACCATAAGTGTCAATAGTCGAACCATTAGCCGCACTCAGTTGATACTCGGTCTTATTACGGTGTTCTTGAAATGAGGATACCGGGAAAACACAGATATCACTGCCAGTGTCCACTAAGAAATTAATTTTGGAGTCACGATCGGTGATGAAGAGGCGACCTGCGGAGCTCCGGCAATCGTCTGTCGCCATTACTGACTGCCTGGAGCGTTTCCCGATTTATAGTCGCATGGCTTCAGACATTTCTGTGCCTGAGATCCGTAGGTTGAATGATACCAACAAGTTGGAAATCTGCGGTAGTTAGAGTTGGATCTGCGTGAAACTGAACGGTAACGGTTTTCCTGGCCACGTTCTTGGGGTCGTGATCGGTGGTTGGCCTGGTAAGTGAGAGCACTGACTTGTCTGGTTAGCTCAGCCACTTGCCGAGTCAGCTCGTCGATTGGTGCTGAATACGTTGTTTCCGCTACTTCACGCGTAGTTGGAGCAATATCGTGGATTCGGTCAGCGAGTTCCGCTAGTGCTTCCAGAGAAAGTAAGGTCTGTGACGCGACGATTGCCTGTATACTTGAAGGTAGTCTGCTGGTCCAAATTGTTTTTAGAAAGTCCTCTGGCACCTCAGGTCCTGCCAAGTGTTGTAAATGTCGCAAAAATTGGGAGGGCTTGCGGCTGCCTAGCTCTTCGTGCATCAGTAGTTGCTTGACTTTATTCTCCCGAGAGACCGACAAACGCTTAATCAATTCAGCTTTCAATCGGTTGTAGTCGGGTGGGCCCACCAGAATATCTTCCACCTCTGTGGCGTATTGTCTATCCAGATTTCCAAGTATGTGGTAAAATTTGGTTGCGTCATCAGTTACCTTGTAGATGGCAAACTGGCCTTCTATTTGGGCAAACCAAATCGCTGGTTTTTCTGGCCAAAATGGGGGAATTTTGATGTGGTGCACGGGAGTTGAAGTTGATCTCGATGTTGATGGTTTATCCATCGTTGCGGTCTGATCAGTTGTTGCTTTACGGAGGTGGTGGCGTAGCTCTTTATTCACTCCGCGTTGAGAGTCTGCTGAGTCGTAGTCACTTTCACTTTTACGGTCAGTACTCATTTTTATGTATATATATTTTGATTTGATGAGTTACGTGACGTGACAGACGGCGTGTAAAGCTCGGGGTCACCAGTTATGGCTAATTTTAGGTGTTTACCTGGGTAGGTAGCTGCCAAATAAAGTACTCCAACTCAGGTGCATACGAATCACTTTATTCCAGTGGTAAACAATAGGCACTGGTCTCGTAACAAGACGATCAAGTGAGAATTCGGTAAGTACCGGCACAAACACTACAGTTATGATAGAAAAGTAAGATTATAAACAACACTGGATATACACTAAAATAAAAGGTATGTAGTTCATAAGATTGCACTGTAAAACTATGAATTACTTTTTGGTTTATATTTCGTCAACAAGAATGTTATCGAACGAATGAATGAAGTCCGCGCGGCCCGCACTCGACCGGTCCTCTAGAACAATAGCCACCGCATACTACGGGTTTCACCCGACTATGCTTGCGGATTTTATGTTTAGAATTTACGTGTAATATATAGTGTGTAAATGTGTAACACGTAGATGTGGATAGTGTAGTAGTGTTATTTAATGGTAGCTAATGTAGGTTCCCTACAATTGTATTCAATTCAATTACTAAATAATACTACTACTAACTTCCAGAAGGCTCATGTCCAAAAGTAGTTACGGTTGACGATGATGCTAGTTCAATGTTAGTCATAAAACCCGATAAATATCAAAGTGTACGCTTTAACTGTCCTTACGCTTTGGTCTGTCCTTTTCTGTCACCCTTTTTTACCACTGCATGAGATTAATTGATCTGATTATGACACTATGGTTACTGTGAGAGAATACTAATGATGGTATCTTCTCAATGATTTTTACTAGCCACAGCGTCTACTGAATACAAATGTAGCTATGTATCTAGATACAAGAAAAGCGTACTTTCCCTAATAACTACTGACAAAATATTTATAATGGTAAAACTAGACCTAAAACTAGAATAAACCGGCCAAGTGCGAGCCAGGCTCTCACACCGAGGGTTCCAATACATATTCTGTTATGGATCGTTCGCGTGGGTCTAATATACGCTTGTCGGTTTTAAATACTTGTTCTTACATTTAAGAGAACGCACCATAACCACACTGTGTTAAACGTTCATAAAAAATACCGTTTTTACTATAGAGCTAAGATAAAAAACGTAAAAATTACGTTTCTTGTATATAACTTATTAGAGCTCCAATAGAAATACACACTAGGTTTCAACTGTCTACTTAATACGATACATGCGATACAGCTCGCTGACTGACAAACTGATCTGCGGAAGGATATACAGCTAAGGCTAGTGGAATACCGCCTCTGTGGTCTAGTGGTCCGTCCATCGGCGTCAGATCCAGACATCCCGGGTTCGATCCCCTGGGGCAGTACAATGTTGTGCTTGGGTTGGTTGATGGTAGGACTTTTTTTTAAGTCCGACTAGCTTTTTTTAGCTACCACCACCTTACCTAATTCTGTCGCTATAACAATAATTCTTAAATTGTTGCGTTCCGGCATTTTGAGGCAGTATGAGGTTCCTCAATTTGTTGAGGATTCCGGCCTTATCATAGCTTGAAAAATCAGGTGAGATGAAAGCCAAGCACGTCCCCGTCGTACAAAAAAAAGACTTAGTATCAGGGTCCCGTTGGCACCATTGGGTACGGAACCCAAAAAACAAATACCTAAATATAGAGCAACATGATCAATTGAATGAACAATGCTCTACAACACTGTACAAATAAATCATGGTGTGTGCCACAATTGTTATTCAAGTCACATTTTACTGAATTTATTATTTGTTGAGGTTGAGAATGTCCATTTCAAATGCGAATGTGATTTATAGTAACATGTTATTGTGCCGGTATTAGTATGTAAGCTAAATGTTAGGTTGGTTGTTACTTGTAATACTGATTGTGAACTCACGTTTCAGCTATGTACTTGCAGTTGAATCTGTTGCAACTACTTTCTACCGAAGCAGTAGTTGCTAATGTTGATAAGACAGTACCTTTATCAGTAATTTGTTAGATTGCTACCGAGATGGTTACTAAGTACAATTTTTAGGGTTCCGAAACCAACTGGTGCTAATAGGACCATATAACTTAGCCTCCGCTGTCTGTCCGTTTGTACGTATAACCGTAACAAGTAGACAGTTGAATTTAACAAAGAACATCCGTCATAAAAAATAAATATTTTTATAATAAATAACTAAAACGGGTCTTCATCGCGTACCTTTTTATATTCCCGACAAGTAGGCGATGAAAACCCGATTTTGTTATTAATTATGTATAATAATCGCGAAAACTTAAATATTTTTAGATATTTTACCAGAAACTTGGTTTTTTTGTCTTAAAATGTGGGTCTGTAACCTCGGTGAGCGTGTCTGCACTTGACTGTTTTTTTTATGATGGTATTTTATACATTCATTTCGACATTTATTGAAATCAGTATTTTCTTCTGATACTTAGTTCATAATATTACTCAAGTCGCTACTAACATCTTTATATCTATTTAAAAGAAACACTTGATTTTCTTTACCAATCCATAAATTACGCACTTGACTGTTTTTTTTTATGGTATTTTATACATTCTTCCCGACGTCTATTGAAATCAGTATTTTCTTCTGATACATTGTTCATAATATTACTCAAGTCGCTACTTACATCGTTATATCTATTAAAAAAAAAACACTTGATTTTCTTTACCAATCCATATATAACTCACCAATTTGCCGTTTAAAAATAAATCCACTTTATTTGAACTTTTAATCTCCATAAATTCTAAATCCTGATCCTTATCTTTGGCCGATTAATGTAAATAATAATTTCTATATTCGCCGCGATCGACGTTAAAAAAAGTCCGTCAAAGCCTCCATCGACGCGAGCGTTGACTTGTGACTCATCTGTGTAAAAACTTGCCAAGGACTAAGATGGCGCTTCACCTGCTGTGCTTGAATAGATCATATGATTGTATGATATGATCATAAGTTCTCTGCAAAAATGGGCGGCTATATGCTGAGGATTCCGTGTGAAGTGCGCTTCCAACTTCGGCCTTATCATAACTTGAAAAAATCTGGTGAGATGAAGGTCAAGGCACTTCCCCATAGTACAATAAAAAAATAGTATTAAAGAAGTACTCGAGTAATTTTTTTCAAGTATTTAAGTATTCTATCCGTAATCTAGTTCCCATATTACAAGCTATGCTTAGTTTGGAGCTAGATGGCGCTGTGTAAAATTAATGTCCTGTAATATTTATTATTTATTTAATTGAACTTTGGACTAAAACAGAAAATACAGATACAAGAGGTTTAAGCTTTTTCTCCTGAGCAGCATTTTAGTTATTATTTTTTCCTTCTAACAAGTAAATTGTTTTCTTCAAACATGTCTTCCAACCTGTTCTCATTGTTGTCTTCCGAGTTAAAATACTGGCTGCAATTTACTCATACTGTTTTTGTAAAAAGTCATAAACATAAATAAATTACTTGCGCTATTTTTGGTGTTCATATGGGTACGATGGCTATAGTAAGACAACACTGTGCATTAAATTATTATATGTGTATTCTAATAATATTTCTATTATAATATTAGCTTAGCGTTTGTTTCAGAAAACTGAAAAAAAGCGGAACTAGAGAAAAATCTAAACATACTTTTGAACGTAGCATAAAATTGCCTACAAAGTAGTAGGTAATCTATACTATGGGATCATCTTCATCATCATCATCATCTTCCTGTCCGTTATCCGACACTAAGCGCAGTCGGCATGAAATGTCATCTTCAAGGCCATGTTGCTAGAGTTTGAAATTTTAAGACCGGTTTAGCGACAACCCTCCTTAGAAATGCTAAGTTTTGTATTATGAGAGGATAAGAATTCAGTAAATTTAGTAAATTTTGTGGATAAGATGGGATGAGGATTTAGGGATATGGATAAGGGGAAAGTTATTTAAAAAAATATGTGGTTTGAAATATTGTTTATACAATTTGCAACACGTCACTTTACGGCACCAAAGAAGAGATATGTTTTGTAACAAAAAAATACCAAAATCCATTTTACCCAGAGGACGAACGCGTTGGTAGATATTGCTCTCGTATCGGTTTCCAATAGTGTAACTATCTCTTTTAGATGAAAGAAGCAATAAACGATAAACCCAGAGGTATCACCGTAAAAATATTTGACACGAATAAATATACTTATTCACAAACATTAAAGATAATATGTACAATTAAGCTAACTATGTAGCTACAAAGGAACGGTCGGATTACCTAAGGACCGTTACAAACGGCCTATAGGTAACTCAACTATTCCTGACTAGTACGAGACGGTAGCTTGCCCAAGACAGTGGCTGCATTGCCACGCTGAATAATAGCTAAATTAATTAAATCTCTGCAAAACTCAAACTGGTCGAGTTCAAACACATTGAGTGATGAACCATGGTTACTATCACCTTTCACACGTCAAGAAATCAAGACTATGCGAGCAAAAAGTAACACAAAAAATGCAGAAGTCGGTCTGTCAGTCCATACATGAACTTAATTCGTTCTAAGATTAAGTAAAGCAATCTCATAATTGATTTGCGATGTGAAAGTATTGCGAAAGTATTTCACGATTAAAGCAGTTAATTGCAATTTTTTGTTAATTATTTACTGATTGCCGCTTATTTGTCTTGAATGAACCGGTCAAGTGTAAACACAAACACTTCCGACTGAGGGTTCTGATCCACATTTTATGGCAAAATAACACGACAACAATCAAATCAACAATTAAAACTAGTAGTCCGCCCTGAACTGAGAGTTAGCGATGTCTGGAATTGTATTAGGTATTTATTAAACCACGGAATTCTTTCTCAAAAAGAAAGTAGGTAATTAACAAACGATAAATTTGTGCTTTCATTACTTACATGTAAGGTGTAATGAAAACATACTTCAACACTCTTTTTCTCAATCTTAACAGCAGCAGCTTTTTTGTGTGTAAACAAAACTTTAACTGTGAGCACCAATCTGTCTGACAAGCGAGGGGGAAGTTTTTTCCACAGTTTGATAGACAATTATGTGCTGGGGGGATACCACGACCTCATATAGAATTCTTGTTTTGATATTACTTTTCTTTTGTCACTATCTGTCCACTGTACAAAAAACGAGACAAAAGTAATGTAAGATCAAAACGAAAATGCTATTAGTCGTTATGGTCAGGTTCATATGGGATATGCGTTAGTTAAGCCCCTAGCATGGCACCCCGATATAAAATCTTGGATTTATCGACACCGTTGGTTTGGCAACCCTATTGAGTCAATGAGATAAAATAAATGGACAGTTTTAATGAAATTCCGAATACCCTATCTTATTTTTCAAGACCTGATGATCTTCTAAAAACCACCCCTATAAGGGCAAAAATAAAATAATTTTAATATCTGCAGTCCAAACCCCCGTTTCATACGATATTTCAAATTTTCACAAATTTTCGAGGCTTAGATTTTATTTACCCCTTTTGACAATCTTATTACAGGGGTGGTTTTAGCAAATAAAAAAAGTTTGTTCTTAAGACAACCCTCTTTAACAGTATATCCCATAAGACATACCTACCTCTTTAACAGTATATCCCATAAGACATACCTACCAAAAGTTTTACGGATTGACAACCTTTGGGTACGGAACACTAAAAACGAATTAATATTTCATTCTAGACCATATATGACTTGTTTGTTAATACTTAATTGTTTTATTTTTATTTATTTACTTGTTGATTAATAAAGGTCAGATCAGAACTCATTAGTCAGCCTACCTTTTTAGTTGCCCATGTGGTGTATGTCCTTTGATTTAAAAGACCTTCGATTGTCGGTCACATCCCCACAATGGTTGTTTTCCAATAGGTTAAATGGTTGACCTTATTATAAAAAGGCATGTAATTAAATGGTATTTTTCGGGTTCCGTACCTCTGATGACAAAACAGATGTCTTATGTGAAGTCTTATAAGATCACTCGCGTGTCTGACTGTCTGTCCTACCCCAATTTTTCTAAAAATCGAATGTATCCAACAACGGGTTTAAAAATAATGTATCCGATGTCAAAACAAATATGTAGACGTGCTTATGTCAAAAATATATAGACAGAATTTTTTTTTAAATATGTGTAATAGATATAATAGATTATAGATATAGCTATAATGTGTACATCATATAATCAACTTGATCTGCTAGGTGTTTCAGTATCACGAGACCTCAACTTTGGGTCATAAATTGAGTCCTGAGCCAAAACTACTACGATGATGTTGGGCATTCTCAATAAGGTGCGACGGTAGTAGCTCCAGGACAGCTTCATTCCTTTTATAGAGCACAGGTCCTCGACTTTTTTCCACTCCTTTCCTCTAGTCAGAGGCACGTCCAAAAAATCCACATAAACACGCATGGACATCACAATTAGTGGTGGACATGATGGTTTTGGACGCCAGTTTTTAGATTTCCGTGCCTCACTAACCCTCAGGTTCTGAAGGTTGATTAAGGAGGGTAAAGCAAGGAATTATTTAAAAACTTTTTTACAATATACGTGAACACTCATAAACCTGCCAAGAGAGAGTCAGTCACGCACATGGCGGGATCCGATCCACATTTCAAGGCAAACATGCTGGTTTTTTAATTCTGGAGCATTTGCGTGGTCCCAACTCATGCTTGGCCGGTTTTTAGTTTTAGTACTCGTAGTTATCAAGTCAATTATCACACCAAGTTTGAACTACTATAGGTATTACCGGTTTTACTTCAGAGATAAAATTAAAAAAAACTTTTATAAAGCACGGTTCATAAGGGGACTTATATTTTTTAATTTGTCAGGTAATCTGCCATAATGACATATATTCTGTGAAAATTTCAACCTACTAATTGTTTCAAACC
The DNA here is from genome assembly GCA_951394065.1 of Venusia cambrica. NCBI lineage: Eukaryota > Metazoa > Arthropoda > Insecta > Lepidoptera > Geometridae > Venusia > Venusia cambrica. The sequence continues at coordinate 7,365,475 of OX596058.1, read as the reverse complement.
AAAATACACATATATAGCTCCATTAAGGTATGACAGAAAGACAGACAGCGTAAACTAAGTAATAGGATTCCGTCGCCTGACCCAATTCGATAGACTATGCGTGCTGCCTATCCCATCACATGCCAACTTGATTCAAAGGTCATAATTCTATCATTGCCTCATCTTTCGTGTCCATCAAGCCTCACCCAGGAAACAAAACATTAGGAACATTGTGTTGGACCTACTAGTAGTAATGATTTGAAATCTCCAAATTGCCGTTACCCAATTGACTATGATTGTATATTTTTTAAGCCTAATAATGTGGCCTACTTATCCTATAGATGTCATAAAACGAGACTAAGAGATTTCACGAGATTGGCAGCAGTATTTTGAGTACTCAACAACAATAATACGACCTATAACAAGCCGAAGACATTATTTGGAGACTTAATCGGGTTGCTGTAATGATGGTGATGAACTTTGACTTGAAAACCTAGGTTGAGATTTTTTGAGGCTAGATTTGAGGTCCTAGTCAGGAAGTCTTTTACAGGATCTATCACCGGTGAGGTAATCGTTCAGGCGTATCTACCATTAAAAGTTTTCCCGAAGTAGACCACTAGGAGGTACATCCACAGGGTAGGTGTGGTACACATGGTATACCTACCCCAATAGAAAAGAAGAGGTGGTTTCCTATCTACTCAATTCCAATTGAACTACTGATATGACAAAAATGTCTATTGGAGTTATCGTGCTGTATTAAATCCTGGTTTGTTCTTCAAGCTTGAGGTAGAAGTTTTATGAAATGTTCTGTAATATCTATTTTCAGCGAATGATATTAAAACTAAACGTTCCGTATTTGGAACAGATATACCTGCAATGAAACCGGCAGCCAGATGCACATGCAACGGATGTAAATATTTGTACTTTTTGTATAATACTTCCTGAAACTGTACCGCAGCAATAAATGGCTTTTACTGGTAAAAGATCTGTTTTCTAATATCAAATGGATGGTTTATATAAAAAAATATAGTGTAGCAATCACCTCAGCCCGTGGATGTCTTTAATGGCAACTAAGGGATCTCAATAGAAGAAGGGCAGCTTTCTGTAATTCACGCATAATATTCTCGCATGTACAGAGGCGAGTTTCAGCTTGTGAACCTTTCTTCTGTGTATTTTCACCGACCTGCGGTCACTACTTTGCCGCTGCTCAGGACTTCGGGTAATAATAAAATAAATTGCCGCTACTTTCAGCACTATTGTAACTTGACATCAGGGGAGATGAAGGCTAAGCGCTACCCCGGCGTAGTTTTAAATAGTAAGAGGCAAAAAATAAAAGCCATGGGTATAATAGTGACTGGCATTGAAACTTTCACCTTCAGTGCTTGACGATGTTGTATTGCCCGTAACATCAACATAACATAACCTTACTTTTACCTATTTATATGACATATAACCTGCCTGGTTAGAGACCACCTTCCTGTCAAAATTCGGCGCCAAACAGTTCGCTCCATCGTAAATTAACCGCCTCTGTGGTCTGGGGGTTCAACCCACCGATTTCAGATCCAGAGGTCCCGGCTTCGATCTCCATGGGGCGTACAATATATTGTGCTTGATTTGATTGGTGATAAGACTTTTTTTAAGTCCGCCTGGCTAGCTACCACCATATTACCTAATTCTGTCGCTATAATATCAGTTCTAAAATTGTTGTGTTCCGGCATATAGAGGTAAAATAGCCCATTCTTCAGTTTGTTGAGACAAAGGCCAAGTGCTAACTTGTCGTACAATAAAAAAAAATTTTCCTCACCCAGGACGGTCACCCTGGCAAGCCTTGATAGGATACGACGTCCAAAGCTGACCCATGAAAAAATAGCAGCAAATTTGTTATAGTCGAAATGTAATTGTAACCACACATTTGATCGCAATCTCTATGACTGTCAATAAAATGTTCAGTTCACACATTCTAGAACACTTTAATTAGACATCGCTGCGGAGAAACATCACTTAGCCGAGTATGCCTGCGCTTATTTACTTTGCTCCAGGTAATCACATTCAGATCAGGTATTTGAGGTATTCTTAGAAATCTGATGGGATCTGTATAACGAGTAGAAAAGTACTAATTGTTCTAGTATCTATAGAGCAATAGGTAAACTGATCTAAGAACTGAAAATGCAGACCTTTTAAATACCAAACTCTGTTTCTTTTGGGTTTTAATCGGTTTTAATTATAAAGCCTACTTTTTCGATTGAAACTGATTGAAACCCAAATAAAACCCAAATAGAGATGTATAAGTAGCGACAGTAACCGATTTCCATCAGGTGGGCCGTATGCTTGTTTGCCACATTTGTGGTATTAAAGATTTAAACCAACTTACTGTCGAACATCTTTCCTGGCTTTTTATTGAGGCGACGCGTGACCTAAGTAAGGGCTGGCTCTTATTTAAGTCAGCAAATTAACATTGCTATTCAGGGTGGCAATGCAACTAGTGTCTGAGCACGCTTCCGTCTCATACTAAAATAGTTGAGTTACATAGAGACCGTTTGTAACGGTCCTTGGGCAACCCGACTGCCCTTGTAAATAGTTAGTATAATTGTACAGTTAAACTACGTACATATTTGTATGAATAAAATATAATCATACCCAGTAAGTAGGATAAGTACTATATTTTTATTCATGTTTTTTTGGAATGATAACTTCTTTAGGCACATTTTGGGATGGAAAAAAAAATTGAACTCGCGACACCTTCTCGACACTCGAGAAGAGGTATGGGTAAGGACCGTTCGAAGACTGCCTCTGCCTAAAGACAGACGGTTGACAGCCGTGACATGTATCTATCAACATAAGTTCTAAGAAGTCATTGTGTCAGTTGTGTTACAAAAGCAACCCTCATTTATAAATATACCAAGACCATCTGAGTGAGTAATAAAATGACACCTTAATATAGATTGTTTTACATTCACTGTTTAAATTTTATGCCTCAAAGGAACGTTTTCCCTCTGAATCTTTGTTTTATTTGTAAGCCGAAAGTGAACTGGATTTTCTTGCTTACGCAGCTAACATTTCTTAGAAACCCGTCCAAGTACTGTAGACTAAAGGACTGTAGTCTAATTTCTTGAGTATGTGAGCAAAATCACTTTTAGAACTTAATAATTTCACTTCATTAGCATAAAGTGCATAGATAGGTACCTGGTGATAGTGAAGATATTGGTTTTCTATTCGATTCCGAATCGATTAACTTATTAGCAGGACCTTGTTGCTACGTATGAGCAGGAAAGCCTGTATGTGTACAGTACACGCCCCGTTATCTTACACATTTGTCAAAACATTTTTTCTATTAACGGTTGATCGCATTTTGTGACATCTCATATAAGCCTAGTCACCCCGAAATGTGACTGATTGTCTAATTATCTAGATAAACGGAAAATTATTTTAAAAATACTGTTCACAACCTTCAAACCTCAAAATTAACGGTAATCAGGCAGTTAACTGTAATCGAACTCGAGACCATCGATTACGGAGATAATAGTCTGTTCAAAGTTAATTTAACAATACTTTTGTAGTTTTTTAACTAGAAATAATATGCTATTTTTATATTTTTTTCAGTATATAGAAGCAACATGTCCCAGTATTTGCAATAGACATAAAAAAACGTGTCAAAGTCTACGTACCACCTCCAAAATAAAACACGCATAAGCAGCTTGCCGCTACAAAAATGGATGTATGAAAGCCAAAATTGAAATGGCAAATACTGTTATATTCGCCCCATTTTTCAGTATGTAGTCCCGTTTTACTCTTAAGTAGTACTGTATACTATTTGCACAAAAGATAGTTACCAAGTGCAAAACGTAAATAGACTTTTTAAATACACATGACCAATACGAAAAATCTATCGATTACATTATTTTTTATATACATTATATGTGTTTGTCACATTTTAGTCGGTTGCATTATACTGATCACTCACCGCTGATTAAATTGTGAGTGTTGAAAAACTAACGTTCCGTTAGTTGAAATTTTGAAGAACCTTAGGCACAACTACCAACCTAAGGTAAATAATGTAGTAGGTACATCAAGGACACACATATCTGCTATCGTTTGTATTTTCTTTGTGATACGACCAAAAGGAAGACACATTGAAAAATCAATAGCAAGTGAGGACATATTTTCCATAAGATGGACGGACCAAATCAAGGCATCACTAGATGGTCCTCTACACTAATGCAACGGGTAAATTAAGAAATTGCACCTATAGTAGGGCTAATTTAATAGATCACATTTGACTTCTGTTAATTTTAGCTTCATAGTGAGGTGACCTGCTTAGAAACATCGATTAAATTAAATTGTCGATCGATTTCCGATCGTAAATTTTGTAAATAGAATAAGACAAGTACATATAAATGATACTCAAAGATTTTATTAATTAATTTAGAACCAGACAGTCTATTCTCACATCTCGTTTAATTTGTAATATAAAAATGATACTCAAAGATTTTATTAATTAATTTAGAACCACACAGTCTATTCTCACATCTCGTTTAAAATTATCTGAAATTATTTCCTTTGTTTTCTCGACGACTTTTCGGTCTCCTTTAGGATAAAATAATCCTTCACAAGTAATTCAAATAATCGATCATAAATCTTTTGATTTTTTTGTGTAACATCTCTAGTGTTTACAAAGGAAATAAGTTCAACAATGTAACCTTATAACGACGTTCAGTTTTTTAAATCAAAAATAAATTATTATGTTTAAAATGGTTTATTTGTCAAAGTAAGTCGTCAAATTGCCTTCTTTTATCATTATGACAATAAATAATGTATGTTTAACTGAAAACAGTGAATCAATTGTGCAATTGAAACTTTGATAATATTGTGTTGAATTCAGATGAAGTATCAAATGACCTATCCTATTAACTTGGCCTTACTGTAGCTGTCAAACTAGCTGGAACCCTCAATACATGACAACCACGCCCATTCTGGCATGAGCGAAGTGACAAAGGAGAAAAAGACAACCTAAGTGAAACAAAGGGTCAATGTAATAAAGGGCCTTAAAAGGGTCATCTTTGTCTGAGCATGTCATAAAGACAAGATCTGACCTATTTAGTTTATAAAAAGTCCCAGTAAAATTAAGTATTTATGTAAGAAATCCAAGTACCTATTTGCTACTATACTATACTCAATTAATTATATCTCGATAAGTAAGGAAAAAATGCCGCGTACTGTAATATTAATGCTTGCATACTGTCTGGATGTTAGGTTTTATTAATAGCACAGAAGTGGAAAGTAAAGAAAGTGGCTGAAGCCGTCAGTTGATAAGGTACTATTGAGACAAGATTAATTAAAACTTGATAGTGCTGATTTAATATTCTCTGCAAATGGTCTGTAAAACCGTAATTTGATAAAGTTATCTCAACTGATACGAAAATGAATTGATACATTTTTTAATCGTTACAGAATTTTAGGTACAATTAATTTTGTAATTAAGAAAAAACGTTAATGATCTAGCTGATTTACAGACTGATAATCAACGCAAAACTCAGACCAAATCCAAGAGACCTCATATGTTCAGTAAAGTAATCTCTTTTGTAGTGTATGGGTGCACTAAGAAAGGATTTTAGGAAATGCCTAAAAGAAGATGTGCAAAAATGGTGATTTATATAAATATGTTGTGTTTTGTAAGACTATATTTTAGCTATAACGTAACGAGCAAACATAGAAAAGTCAGATTATCTTATCAGAAGGCTTCCGAAGGACATTATTCATGAAATAATGTTATGAAAATGAACTTTCGTAAACCTCGTAACTTATAAACACGCGACATTTCAAAAGTGCTAGGATAATTAAGCTATTAACCTATCTAGAGACATTCGATCTAGAAATCAAGGATGCAATAAGTGGTGAAATAAATTGAGATGGGTGCATGAATTGGTAAAGCTCTTTGCACATCTGTGTTTTTTGTTAACTACGCGTTAGCAAAAAACATTGATATATTTTACACCAAGATTAATATATAGATTACCTATAATAATAAGGTATAACACGAGATAAAATTTCATTAAAACGTAGAAAATGATATTTCTAGAACGGCGTGCTTCATCTAGCGCCTTTAGACGTTTAAAAAGCCTTAGAAAAATCAAAACGAAAAATCCTTTTATTGCTAATCATCTAATATGTAGACTAAGCTTGCCTAGGCAAGCCTACACAATATAAAGGCCTTATCTCAACTTGTAACCAGGTGAGATAAAGGCCAAGCGCTTCCCCGTCGTACAATAAAATAATTAAAAAAACTACCCATCTACGCATCAGGGTTTGTGATCCAGAGGTCCCAGGTTCGATCCCAGGGGGAGCAATATTGTGCTTGGTTTGGTTGGTGGTAGGATTTTGTTTAAGTCCGCCTGGCTAGCTACGCCTGGTAGCTGGTACGCCTGGTAGCTAGCCAGGTGGACTTAAACAAAATCCTACCACCAACCAAACCGAGCATAATATTTCTACTAAATCTGTCGCCTTAACAACAATTCTAAAATTGTTGTGTTCCGGCATTTAGAGGTAAGATAGCCAGTTCCTCAGTTTGTTGAGGATTTCGGGTGAAGTGCGCCTACACCTTCGGCCTTATCTCAACTTGTAACCAGGTGAGATGAAGGCCAAATGCTCACCTGTAGTACAATGATAAAAAAAAGGCTTGCCAAACGCGTAGATGAGGCGACATGTCTTTACTGTATCCAAGTTGGTGGTATGTGTGAAAATAATTAGATACTTACTACCCATGATTAAAAGTAAGCCCCAAAACTTATAGACGTCACTGGAGTAAAAATTGCTGGGTCTCTTCTCGTTTAGAAAAAAAATAGGCCTGCTTTTGGCTTTTTACTGCAAGAACAAAAATGTTCTTGAATTAAATATTCATCATCAAAGACTTCTTATTTATTATTTTATTTAATTCAATTTTAATTTTCACTTATAATGAAACAAGTATTTTGTAACTGTCTGAACCAACCCTAAGTTTCTTGTGAGCACTTTATCAACAGCAGTGAAGTGGGGAATTAGCGGTCACATTTTCTCCCCATTTGCATATAAATAGTGGTCATGTATATACACAGCCACCAGACACCAGCTGTATTAGATGTGATATGTAGCGTGAGTCAATTCATATCTCCTAGCTTTTCTCAAGACAACATGTTGATGACTAGACTAGAGATATAAACAGTCTACAATGTGTGAGAAAGATGGCCCCGAGTGACATGAAATTATAGCCGCAAAAAATTATGTATGCATTGTGCAAGCATTTCGTACAACAAGCTTACTAAGGTAATGTATTTACAGGCGAAAAGCTTTGGCATTTTAAACAATATCTGTGTCTTAAATGCTTCTTCATTTCTGGACAGTAGGTAGAATCATGGACTAGACATGAGTCCGGCTGTATATCTGCGACCAGGAATAAGCGTGCTTTACAGCTCCTGTACAATTGTACTTGTACTGTACTGTGCTAACTAGCTAGGATGGAAGCTAGCAGCGTTTTGGGTTGAGTGGTGAGTGACTGTGTCGGCTTTGGTACCATTATGGACACCTGGTAGTGTGCTGCCATGCTCACTAACTACTCGCTAGAGTACCAAGCTGCCGGTATATTTGCTGCTTGGCGGCAAAACCTAACGCAATAGGTCCTGGCCTCGGTCACATATAATTTGCCTTTCGTTTAACCTAACGGTTGGGTTTTTGTCTAATAATGATGTAGTAGCGAATTTCACGAATGAATTTACGATGTGTTTTGAGGCTATAATTTATCTCAAACTGTTTCATGCAAACATAACTCCAAAGTACTCGTAAAGCCTACACTCCTCCTTTAAACCCTTACATACGCATTAGTCAAGCGCTCGTCTAGACTGCGTTATGGCGTCAGCCTACATTACCTACCTATGGACTAGCTCATTCACCAGTAACCACTACAGTAGCCCCCCGATTCAAATTCTAGCCGATTTCTCAATTGATTATCAGAATAGCTTGAAATTACAGCCCAGCTGATTTGGCGTGTTTCTATAAGGACTACAAAATGAAGTACTAGTACTGCCTATTGATTTCCATAGCAAACCTTTGCAAATGTTGACAAAAAAATGTGTAATTTATATCTATATTTAAACTTGTTCTACTTATATCTGTTCTATGCAATTGATTGTTCCTACAATTTCTCCCCCATTCCCTTAGATGGATCCCTCCAGACAACCAGTCTGTAGCAATTACCTTAGCACACTTCTACAAGACAGCGGATAGTAGAATGAATGCGGGTCGGATGAATAGGCAACAGGTCCCAAACAACATGTGACCCACGTATAAATTTCTTAAAGGGGAAAATTTACACGGTGGTTATCAGACTTATCGCACTTAATTATTTTTGTTGGGCTATGAAAGACGGACGAGAAGAGAGTGCAAGCTACTATGATGCGAATGCCGATGTGGTGTGGGATGACAAGGTTAGATAAGATAAGATATGAAGATATGATATACTAAGGGAAGTTTGAGAGTGGCACCAGTTGTTGAAAAGACGAGGAGTGCTAGCTTAGCATGGTATGGGTATGTTGTGAGGAGGGATGATAGTAATTTTACTAAAAAGATACATATTTAATTAGTTACACAATTGAAGCATTTAAATCAGATGCACCAAAAAATTGTTACTTTTTATATATCTAAGAAATAAAGTAAATGCTCAGATGTCTAAACTAAAAGATGTCTAAACTGAAAGCCAGTACGATAAACAGCTGCGCTCCCTCTTCTTTTTTACCAAGAGCACAGAATAACTAATAGTACTACCAAGAGTAAAGGATATCAAATTAATAAAATTAAATTGCTATCAGTTATTATAAACAAACAAAGAAAATTAATCATTCGTCCTATCATTTAGAATTGATATTATTCTATAATGTAAGAATTGTTATTTTATGTCAATTAAAAACATTTGATACATTAATAATTTGAAAATTAAATCTAAATAAGTATATACTTATAGTGAAAGTTTAAAAAAAATACTAGCAACATTTTTATTTGCGTTTAAACTTAATTAAGCCATACGGTTAATTAAAGGTGTGTCAAGGAAACGCGTGTTAGTTTGTGTGAGAGGGTGTGTGATGGTGTATGTGTGTGTGTGCAATAAGTGACGTGAGTATTACTAAAAAGTTTATGAATATGTAGTCGGACATGCGAGCAGAGGAAGAAGGAAAAAGATGAATGGATTGTGTAAAGAGGACACGGGTATGAAAGGCGTGGAAACAGAGTTGACGGTTGATATGAGTGAGATCTAAGAGTTCACGCGTTGTGCCAAACCCACCGTGAGGTAAGGTTAAATTATGACCTTGGACGGTTGATAAGAGTGACTGGAAGTGGAGAACAAGTTGTGCCAACCCCACTGTGCGATAAGGGTAAATGATGATCTTTCTTTCTGTACACATGAATAAGCTGTATCAAAGCCGAGGCACCTGTAAATCGATATTAAGAAAGTCGAGCAGTAGCGGATCGGGGGTCTGTGTACTGTAATTATAAAACTGTGACAAACTAGCCATGAGAAAAGGCGATAAAGAGGATTGGCATATTTTCCCATAACTGAGAAAGTGGTTACGACCAGCCGTCTATAAATGTCCGTGGAAAGTTAAATAGAGCAAAATGGGGTGGATGTCTTTGAGACACGACCTGAAAATTACGAACTTCTCGTTGTCTGTTTTTCTTTTAGTTGATTGTGTAACATAAATGAACTGCGAAACCTATGGAAAACGTATACTTTTACATGAAAACATTTGTGTCAAGAGATGGTGCGAAAAAAAAACAAATAATAATGTAATAACGTGATTTTTGCCTTGAAATGTGAGTCGGAACTCTCGGTGTGCGTGTCAAAAGCGTCAAAGTCAGCAATAAAATAAAAGAAAGCTGACGTTATAATTAAAATGCTGCTCAAAAATTAAGTTTTATAAGTAGACCCTTAATTACAACTTAATCAATCCACGTCTACCCCCAAAGTAGCAGCTAAGTTATTACATAAAATTACCATCAATTACCAAATACTTATAAGGGTATTAACTTAATCATTCGGAACACAAATTCTTTTATTTTAAGCATTGCAATACATTACGTCATAGCTTAATTCATTATAAGGTTTTATTACATTCATTGGTTGAATGTGAGGTTTCTGAGACAGAACAGGAAATCTGCCAGCTATAAGCCAACTTTACATAGAACGGAGAATTCCTAAATCTTGTGTTCCGTCATTTAGAAGTAAGATAGCCAGCCAGTCTATCAAGGTTTCCAGGTGAAATGAAGGGCATGCGCTTCCATTTTGTATAATTAAATTGCGAGCAACAAAATAAAAAAAATATAAACTACTTGTTTCTAGTTTTAATACAATAACAGAGACTATAAAGCTAGTTAAAGATCATATAACATTGAGCCATAGATCTTCTACCCATAGGTGCTTTTTTAGGAGCTTGTCTACTTAACTTATTTCATCTCTGGTGACCTACGCATAGGTATAGAGACCTAGGGAACCACGGTGATTCTTCTAGAATTTTCTATGCTCTTGGGGCTCGCCATAACCATGTCTCATTAGCCCGGAGCCTGCAATTAGTGCTTCTTGCAAGTAGGAGGATATCCATCAAGATCTTATCAGCGACCATAAAGAATGTTGGAAACTTGCTTGAGTGATGAAGTCGCAGCTTCCTTTCCCAATGTTAAACGACATAGAACTTAGTGTTTATGTGCAGCATTTAATCTTTCCTACTGAGTTGGTATTTTATTCGTTAGCAGATTGAATTGATAAATGTTATGATGACTCTATAAAGCCTCGTTGCTCAATTGGTTAGAGCGTTTCCGGCTATAGGAAAAGATGCTGGTTCAAGTCCCGTTATTGGTTGTGAATTTGTGTGTCATAATAACAATTTTGTAAATGTTGTGATTGTGACTAAGGGAAATCACTTGAAAATGGATAAAAAACTGCTATCTGGCTTATAATCATCGATATACACGGCTTATAATCTAATTCTGGCTATTCTGGCTATTCCCTAAGCATTCATCGTCCTTTTTTAATAGTTCCTATTTCTCATGTTGCTCACAAATTTTCCTTTAAAAGACGGACTCGTATTCGCGTTAATAAATATTCTTTTACTCTAGTCAACTCTGAGTTTCACGATTGAATATTATCATGTACTATTTTCTACTTATTGTCTTTTTATGATGTAAATGTGATTATTTACATCATAAAAAAATATTATTTTAGGTTATTTTTTTAAATTTTATATTGATGTGTTATTATTTACAATGACCGATGACCGATGAATATTGCAGTGGACGTATGTGGACTAAAATGACGATCATATGATGATGATTTTTGTTAGGTAGTCTTTGACGTTTTTGTTAGTCGTTAGAAAATGCCTTAGCCGATTGTGGATTATTTCTATATCGTGTACTATAAGGTGTTAAAATAAATGGTATGACTGTCTCATTATAAAAACGTAAGTGTTCTATGATCCCCACAGACGCAAAGCAGCTAAATCGAATTTCGTTGCGAAATATTTACTTATAGTTGATATTATCTGTAAAGATTTCCTAACTGAGTGATCTTTGCCTATAAAGAATCAGTTAAAAACTAAAAAACGCGTACCTAAATCCGAGGAACGGGCACTTTTTTACGAAGCTAAATAATTTTCACGGACACTATAAAAAGGAAACACAGAACATGTATTTGCAATTAGTCGGTATCGAGAACTTGAGCACCCAATTATTATAATAATTTGCGAAATGTCATGTCTCCGACATAAGTTTTTGACTGGATTGTGATAATGATTTTTAATGATCGATCGACTTTGATTTAATTAATAAATAAATGGCTAGGTGGACATGAAAAAAAAACTTGCAGTTATGAATGACCTAGATCGACCTTTCTTTATAATTATAGTACGAATTATCAAACATAAGTTGCATAAGAAATAAAAACTGTAAATTAAACATTTGTAATAACAGGACAGGACATTAATTGAATAGGTATAGCGGCAACTAACCTCAAACGAATACTTATAAATATACTTTTTTTTATGTAAACACATACCTACTTATCATACAGTACAACACCCAAATACAGAACAAACATATAGATGTTTGTTTGATTCAAACCACGAATGTTGATGGGTGGGAATCGAACCAACAACCTACAGCGCAGAAGGCAGAGCTACTACCAACTGAGTTACGAGGCTTGTCAATTAATACATACTACCAAGGTAGGTATTATACACATAATAAACATCTACCTACATTAATCGCATTTTTTTTGTCCCGGGTGGGAATCGAACACTCAACCTACGCTCAGGAGGCAGAGCTACTACTTACTGATCTATGAGGCTTGTAACGATACCATATTACTTGGATTTCTTTATAAGTTTTTGACCACTCAAAATATAGATACACTTATAATACGGTTCGGTTCACAGAAATCCTTAAGCAATATCAGGAAGTACCTACCTGCATAAGTAGGCAATATTCCATTTCCCGATGACTGTTCCATGTACCTATTATTTGTTAGGGTTCCGTGTCCAAAGGGTGCCAACAGAACCCTATTACTAAGCCTCCGTTGACGGTCCATCCGTCAGTCCGTCTGACGTAAGACAGTTGAAGTTTTCAAAGAGTGCGTTTTCTATCTATTGCCGCTATACCAACGAATCATAGGTACTTATGTACCTATTGTACTTCATAAAACCGTACGCGTTTGTTCGTTTTTTAACCGCCTTTGTGATCTAGTGGTTCCACCCACCGATTTCAGATCCAGAGATCCCGAGTTTGATCCCCAGGGGAGCATTATTGTGCTTGGTTTGGTTGTTGGTAGGACTAGTTTTTGACCACTCAAAATATAGATACACTTATAATACGGTTCGGTTCACAGAAATCCTTAAGCAATATCAGGAAGTACCTACCTGCATAAGTAGGCAATATTCCATTTCCCGATGACTGTTCCATGTACCTATTATTTGTTAGGGTTCCGTGTCCAAAGGGTGCCAACAGAACCCTATTACTAAGCCTCCGTTGACGGTCCATCCGTCAGTCCGTCTGACGTAAGACAGTTGAAGTTTTCAAAGAGTGCGTTTTCTATCTATTGCCGCTATACCAACGAATCATAGGTACTTATGTACCTATTGTACTTCATAAAACCGTACGCGTTTGTTCGTTTTTTAACCGCCTTTGTGATCTAGTGGTTCCACCCACCGATTTCAGATCCAGAGATCCCGAGTTTGATCCCCAGGGGAGCATTATTGTGCTTGGTTTGGTTGTTGGTAGGACTAGTTTTTGACCACTCAAAATATAGATACACTTATAATACGGTTCGGTTCACAGAAATCCTTACGCAATATCAGGAAGTACCTACCTGCATAAGTAGGCAATATTCCATTTCCCGATGACTGTTCCATGTACCTATTATTTGTTAGGGTTCCGTGTCCAAAGGGTGCCAACAGAACTCTATTACTAAGCCTCCGTTGACGGTCCATCCGTCAGTCCGTCTGACGTGAGACAGTTGAAGTTTTCAAAGAGTGCGTTTTCTATCTATTGCCGCTATACCAACGAATCATAGGTACTTATGTACATATTGTACTTCATAAAACTGTACGCGTTTATTCGTTTTTTAACCGCCTTTGTGATCTAGTGGTTCCACCCACCGATTTCAGATCCAGAGATCCCGGGTTTGATCCCCAGGGGAGCATTATTGTGCTCTGGCCGCCCAACCACCATCTTACAATTCTAAAAAAAAAAAAAATTGTTGTGTTCCAGCATTTTGAGGTAAGATAGCCAGTTCCTCAGTTAGTTGAGGATTCCGGGTGAAGTGCGCCTCCACCTTCGGCTTTATCGCAACTTGGTAACCAGGTGAGATGAAGGCCAAGCGGTTCCCTGTCGTACAAAAAAAAAATTGGGGTCAGAACCCATGGTGAACGCGTCCGGACTTGGCCGGTTTATTTATATAACTTATCTTTCTCTTTCATCACAAACTCATTACACTATATTACTCCAATCAATCCAAATACGAGTGCAGCCATCATTCAAATCGAGTATCTATTGATATCATCGTTCGTCCACCTCTACATCAAGTTATTGATCAATGATCATCAGTTGGTTTGAGCATAATTACTTTAAAATGTAACATGATTTTGAACCTTAGTACCTTGATCTAAGATCTACACGGACAAAAGCAATTCAATGAATGAGAACAAATTAGGTGTCGTTGTTTGTAAACATAGTTTTGCGGTTTTTGGTCGTAGCACAAATTATTAAAACCACAAGGTTTATATATTGCGGTGGCGCTTATATCGTAGGTGGAGTAATAATTACCTATTTATCTCTCCGAGGACCAATGACAATATTTGTGTGTGTTTGTAGGTATATGTTTGTAGATATTATAATGATATAAAAATTCACAACCCGCGACGGGACTCGAACCCGTATCTTTTCCTAAAGACGGAAACGGAAGCTCGTCAGGACCGCGGTCGCGGGTTGTGATTTTTGTGTCATTATAACATTTGTAAATGTTGTGACCAAATATAATCACTTGAAGTACAAAATGTTGATATGTTAGTAGACTTGGTAGTGAGTAAATATTGAGTTTTGCCGAAGGATTCTATCGCGGATCGGTTTCGTTTAAACATCTGAGAAATATGCAAACGCCTGTAATTGCTATAAATGTATAAGTGTTCATACACTTACACAGATGTTTCAGGTGCCCAACCTATGTTAATTGAAAAGAGGAACATAAAATCTTACCTTGATTCCACGCAGATTGTATATTCTCATGGTAGAAGTACTCCGTCTCCTCTTCATCCGACCACAGCACCCCTTCTATGCTCGACGTGTTACCCTGCTCCGGCCCTTCCACAATCGACCTCCTTGATAACTGGTCGTAACTAGGCGGTCTTGATAGAGTAGAGACAGGAGAGTAAGAGGATAAGTCAATCAAAGATGATCTGAAATTTTTGACGCTACGGCTGTCGATAGGACGGTAATTTCTCTGTCTATAATCTTCTGATCGAGTCGAACGCAAGGACCGACAGTCATAGTTTTGATCATTGGAAATATCTCCTGAGGACACTTTGAAGTTTTGAGTTGATATGTCTCCTAAAGGGACTTCACAAGACCTTCGTTTCATGCTAGTTTTCTGAGATGGGGCTTCACCAGTGGCCTGCATCTGGCGACTTACCCCAGCGCTATTTAAAAACTCGTTTGACGTGTAGGTCTGCATTTTGAATCTATCTAACCTAAGCTTTAGGAACTTTGGATTTGACTAAGTTGTGGAATTATTCGTTTGCAGTGTTGAAGGCAATCTGAAACAAAACAGAACCTTATTTTAATTTGGCGTTGGCGAATCTTTATTAAGCCAAAGCAGCGCCATCTAGTGAAATACGTGTTTACTACATTGGAATATGTGATAGACTTGACGGCAAGAAAACTCTGCATGCAACAGAACAGTGTTTCGTTACCTTTCAGCTTCCAGCTAGTTGCGATAGATGGCGGCGTAATACTTTTTGTAGATGATTGCAAATTAAAAGATACGACTCTGAGAAAGAGTTGCTAGAAATATTAAAACATTGATTGATTATCGTTTCGCAGTATAATAAAATAAGCCACTTGACTAGCTATCTTCAAGAGCAGAGTCAAACCCCTTCATATAAATTTAGTGTATGTAGGTATAATTATGTATTGTATATTAGGTATGTATTATATTATATGTGATGTATTTTTAATTAGGCTTGAATGTACTTATATTATAATTCCAGTATAATTATATTTCTTATCTGTTGTAGTTTGTCTTATTATTCCTATATTGGTTAGGTATGTTAATAGTTAATGTTGTACACTTTTCCCATACTAATATTGAAAATCTAGTTTCTGTTTCTACCTAGGTTTGCTGGAAGAAAACTCTTATTAGGGTTAAGCCTTTGCCATACTTTTTAATTTTAAGGTAATTTGTATCATTACTTCTATGTTTTTTCTATGAAAAAATTAATAGATCATAAAAACAACATTATATTATTGCCGAAGGAGCAGGTAACAATAATTATTTGATATGAGTAGATAGGTACTAGTTATTATGAGGGTATTGCTACAGTAAAAATAAGCTTTGAAATAAAAAACTCAATCAACGCACCAAAAAGCCTCCACAATAACAAAAACTCCTGCAATGTTCGAACTGGGTACCTAACGAAGGTGGTATTTCAGTGGAGTCCAATTTGTTAAAGGTGTAGGTGTAAATAGAACCTTCCCAATCTTTTGTTCCTTGTTAACACGCCGAAACCACACATGGCACGGGTGCCTATCTGTGGGGATGGAATAGGGATGCTGTCATTTTATTTTATCGATGATTCTATACTCACCTTTGTTTATGACTTTTAGAACCTAACGATGATTGTATGCATGCCGAAAAATACATTGATCATTCGATCGCCAGCCCACTTGAAAAAATAACAAAGATTTACCTAAGATTGTCTAAAAGGAACTTATTCAATCTGGACTTGAGGCGAACGTGGTAAATGACACTAAACTATATTGCTACTGAAGAAATGTTTAAAATTATTGTGCGAAAACATTACTTAATTTTAATCACTTATCATTGAATTATTATTTTATTTTTGGTCGAGCCAGTAGTGCCATAATTCTAATTTATTCAATTAAGTATAGAAATAAATTAAATATAAGTTAAATAATTAGAACAGTTTATAATTTTCTAATCATATACATACATTATACTTACTGCTGTAAGATAAAATTTAATCAATTAATTGACTTATTGTGAACTAAATTAATAGCTTATATTGTAATGTACTGTGGAATAATTAAGGTACTGTATATGGAAGAAACGCAGCATCTACGACATAAGTCTAACAACTAAGTGTAGATGCTGCTACCCTTGTTTATCAAGCCATCTCTATAAATTTACAAGTTGTTAGTAATTTTAAGTTGTGAACTATATAATTTAAGTTCTTGGAACAGAAATTAATACATTTATTATTATATTATTATTAGAGTCCCGTTAGCACAAAAGGTTGCCAACCTTTTGTGCTATCGGGACCCTATTACCAACCCTATAACGTAAGACCAACTATCGATCATAGCACAGCACTAAAACTGATTAAATTATACAGGAGCGAGGCGCTAATGAAACTGCGATCGGTGATGCCCCTAGCTCGTGAGGTCGAATCGATCTCCCATCCCGAACCTTTGTCTTGTTAAATGGGAATGGGGTTTTAAAGCCTTATGCTGATTGTAGGGTTGAAATGCCGATTCTTGGCAATATTCTTCTTTAAAGGAAAAATTATGTCTTTTATTTTCCTTATTCTATTAAAAGTAATAGAGCTCCTTAAAAAAAAGATGGTCTAGGTCTAAGTACTATCATACCTATATTGTCCGCCTTGCAGCATTGCTGTGTTTTGGTTTGAAAAGTACTGGTTGTTGGTGATATTAAGGGGCACAAGTGGCCTAACACCTTTTTAACCGCCCGGTCCCGGGTTCGATCCCCAAGGGGAGTACAGTATATTGTGCTTGGTTTGGTTAGTGGTAGGATTTTGTTTAAGACCGCCTGGCTAGCTACCACCATCTTACCTAATTCTGTCGCCATAATAACAATTCTTAAAAAAAAATTGTTGTGTTCTGGCATTCAGAGGAAAGATAACCAGTTCCTCAGTTTGTTGAGGATTCCGGGTGAAGTGCGCCTCCATCTTCGGCCTTATCTCAACTTGTTACCAGGTGAGATGAAGACCAAGCGCTTCCTCGTCGTACAATAAAAAAAAAAATCTCAAGTTGATGGGCGCAATTTTATTTCATTTATTTGGAACAGCAAACAACTATGCTAAAACATTTTGTACATTAATTTATGTTACAAACTAAATATTTAATAACAACGAGGTATTATTGTAATGTAGATACCTAATTGTATGTTTCTTTATGGATAGGATTTACGCAGTAAATTTTTTCTAGACAAGAGTTGCACTTAACATCAGGTGGACTGCTTGCTTGTTTTTAAAAAAGGGACCTGTTTTTTTTTCTAAACTTAAATTAGGTATTTATGTAAGGCGACTCTGACCAATGGGTAGGCTATAATTTAGGCCAGCAAAATAGCATAGCTATTCAGCGTGGCAATACAGATAGTGTCTTGGGCACACTTTCGCCTGCCACTGGTCTGAAACAGTTGAGTTACCTATACACATACCGTTTGTGACGGTCATTAGGCAATCTGACTGCTTTCTTTGTACATAGTAGGAGGTTAGTTAATTTTACATATTAAGTATACTTATAATAAAAAAAAACATGAAATTTGTTTTATGAAACTATAAAATGAACTATTAGCAGCTATCGTTTTCAATTCACAAGACAAGTTTTTTTAGTTTTCTTTCCGACTCTTCTACCAATTCACTCGACTCTCTCTGTGTATATTGTGAGCATTCTATTCTAATAGCAATGAATTAAAGACAGCCACCTAATTACCCTGCAATGAAATCCGTTGGTGTTTCTGGTCAATTTACCCGTACTCCCGGGAGGAGACTTAATTGCTCGGACCATCTATTGAATACAGAACCAAGTCTATCCAATATAGAATCGACGATTTGGACTGGTTCAAAGGATTTTGTACATAGGTAGATGTTGGTAATTTCATTCTATTGAGTCTAGTAATATTATAGACTCAAGTCAGCGTCGATTAGATATAAAACGAATACGAAAATAAGAGATAAGATTCTTATTTTTTTTTTAAACCCACAACCTCCGAATCGGAAGATGTTTTTTTTATTAGAAATGTCATGATCTCGAAACTGGCGTAGTAACAGAAGTAACACAGTTGTTTTGGCCCAAGGCTTGCAAACGCCAAGCTTTTATCCTTTTATCTCCAATGATAATCTTTCGGACTATGACTGAAGGTTTATTGAGACGTATCCATGCAGAAATAGAACCGAACATAGAATAGAACTGTCCCATTGATCGTCCTATTTGCATCGCGGGCGGGCGGCTCGCCAGAGGCGACTTCATTTCCGCCCAACATTGGCCCGCCCAGCGCTCGACGTTTTTTCAAAGCATCATGATAGGGCTTCTACGCACTGTATTGACGTTTAATATCCGGTGTCATTGACCATCTTTGTTTTCATATCTTTGAAGGATTTTTATTATTTTTGCTCTATTTGACTATAAAATCAATAGAATCACACCTCTGGTCACAAAGAGCGCGGATCTTATGAGAATCACGTACTAGAGTGTAGTCAGAGGCATTTCCACTAGCGTTATAGATCGTCGACAAACATACAACATACATGTATAAAAAAGAACATAACTCAATTTCTGAGTCAGTCGGGTAAAAATCCTAATTTGATATAGGTAGTTAGGCCTAGTTTAGGTCGGAAAGTCAAAAAAAGTCATGACGACGTCGATGTAAATCATATTAATAATAATCACTTATTTCAGATCAGTAAATTAGATGTAAATTTTTGATTCCGGGTGAAGTGCGCCTCCACCTTCGGCCTTATCTCAACTTGTTACCAGGTGAGATGAAGGCCAAGTGCTTACCTGTCCTAAAAAAAAAAAAACTTACATTAAGTCAATGTCATAAATACCTTACAGTACATACATAATTATAGGTACCTATATATTTATTTTCAATGGAGGGATTTCCCACATGAGCCGCTTCTCTATAGCGTCTGTATGCGATACCTGCCGGTCATAAGCTCGAGTCCAGGAGCATATCCATAGGCTTCGATAGGACCTGAAGAACATACGACTTGAAGCCAGTTTCTCTACAGCTCTTCAGCCTCTAGTAATTCTGACAGATCGGCTCATGGCACCGCCCTTGGGCTCTCTCTCAACGAAACGTAAGATACTCTCCAGATGTCTTCTCATCGAATGTAAAGCATGATGTGATCATGTGACCACTTTACGTATGAACTTGCGACAGGAAGACACCCAGTCGCACGTTATCATCGTCATTAACTTTTTCCGATAAACGAGCTGTCGCTGACCTGAATATTGGGTCTGTGGTTTTAGTAGTGAGCGAAACGAAAGATTACTGAACCAAAAGTATCACGGTGAATGTTCCGCCTTGTCAAACTAAACGGGTAGAGGTAAAAGGTAAAACCCATAGTCCTTAATTACATATATTTGTTGTTTTTTAAAAGAACATAAATTATACACAGCACTAGATTTGTAATACAGGAACTTGACTACGGATAGAAACTTAATACTCTTTCTTACTTTACTTTTGCCTCACAACGCAGTTAGTATAGTAGCTCTGCCTTCTTCGCTGTAGGTTGTGAGTACGATTCCCAACCCGGACAACTATTTTTATGATTAATTTATATGTTTGTTTTAAGTTTGGGTGTTCTATTGTACTATAAGTAAGTAAGTATTTACGAAACAACATTTTTTTATTATTAATAGAGAAAAACGCTGTCGCTTGTAGCGTAAGGTTTGTTTTATCGCTCACTTCATCACTAAGCCCGTTTCCTTTCTAATCCTGGTGCTTGGACGGACAAAGTTACTGCGCGGTTGATTAACTGGTACTAACTGTCAAATGAGATAATACCTTCACTGGATCCTTCCGAGGACTCATAACAGGGTTTAGTATCTGATCTTACGGAAATGTAAGTGGAGTAAGTTCGAGTTACGATGGGTAAACAGCGCTTTTGTTCTCTGCCGTAAGCCAGGATGTTTTATTGAAGTTGGTTCTCGCTTACCTTTGTATACTTAAAGGTTATACTTATAATATAACCTAGCTATAAGTGTAACATTTCTATCATTAATTTTATAGAAGAGAAGCTGTTTAATATTTTATTTTTATTTTTTCATTGTTAGTGCTTGCCTTCATCTCACCTGGTTACAACTTACGATAAGGCCGAAGGTGGAGGCGCACTTAACCCGAAATCCTCGTCAAACTGAGGAACTGGCTATCTTACCTCTAAATGCCAGAATACAACAATTTTAGAATTGTTGTTATGGCGACAGAATTAAGTAAGATGGTGGTACCTATCCAGGTGGACTAAAACAAAATCCTACCACCAGCCAAACCAAGCACAATATTGTATCCCCCCCGAGGATCGAATCCGGGACCTCTGGATCTGAAATAGGTGGGTTGAACCACTAGACTACAGAGGTGTGATTTTTGTTTTGCAACTGTTCTCCGACGGTAGGTGAAACATACAATTTATGAATTTTAAGATATTTTTGCTCCATTGCCTATGTGTAAGAATCATGTTTTGGAGTAACGTCACTCAAAAGCAAAGCAAGGTTGTTTTGTTAATGTTGATTACTCCCGTTTCCGCACTTGACTCATGAGTAGTCCATTGAGCGTGAGGAATGTCTAGCTAGTAGGTATAGCTAGCCTAACTCGTGCAGCGTATAATATTCCTGAGGTTTTAGCAGGCTGCATGGAGTGACCTCGGGTTCTTGAGGGTTCCTTGCATTGTGCTGTGACTCATAATCATTTCACGCAGTCCACGTGTACTGGCAATTCCTACTTGTTTTTCAGAAACCAGGTGATGATGCAGCCCATGATGGATATGCTGCTAAAGATGCCTACAAGCCTATACATTTAAAAACCTCATAGTTCAGTTGGTAGTATTTCTACCTTCTGTGTTGTAGGTTGTGGGTTAGTTTCCCACCTAGGACAAACTGTGTGGGATAAATATAGATGTTCTGTGTTTGGGTGTTGTATTGTATGATAAGTATGATGTTGTGGGTTCGATTCCCACCCAGGACAAACATGTGTGTGATTAATATAGATGTTTGTTTTGTGTTTGGGTGTTGTATCATATAGTACGTATGTATTTACAGAAGTACAGGATTGGGAACTAGATTACGGATATCCGCAATTTAGTTGCCATATTACAAGCTATGCTTAGTTTGGGGCTAAATGGCGCTGTGTGAAATTAATGTCCTGTAATATTTATTTATTTAATTTATTCAATCGTGGGTAAAGACTTCAATAGTATTCTGTATATTATATTCAGCGTGTTAAAAAGTTCACAGCAATCATTGAACAATGTTTGAACGCCTAAAATCTGGGATTTCATTTTAATGGAAGCTTGCTTCATCAAATTCCTTGAATCGTGCACTTTGTTGCAACTGCGACGTTTTAACGAGCAATATAGGTAGTACGTGGCTCCTAGTGCTAGCACAGAGTAAGGTTACTAAGCAGTATAACAAGTTGTTACACAGCTTATCATTATTTAACTCCTTTGGATTTGATCGCGAATGTAATTTTCAAGTATTTGCTTGTTTTTTTATTACACAGTAAGTATCGATTTCGCTTTAGCCTGATTATTTCTGTATAAACTGGAGTCTAAAAAATGTTCTTGCGGGAAGGAGCGGAGGAGAACTATGGCTGCAATCTAGCGTTAAATTGTTGAAGATATTATCATAACGAGAAATAAGCCAGCCCTCTTGACGCTCTCATTACATTTAAACTAGTCGATGCAATGGTCAAAACTCACGAATGAAATATATAAGATATTTGAACTCTGCATTCCTCTAGTAAACATTATTATATGCTAAATTTAATACTACTTACTCGGTGCGCGCAAAATGCTGATAAAGGGGACCAAAGTTTCCTTTTAACCTTAACATGTAATATATAGATAGGTAAGGTACCTATGCCTTTCATGCATGCATCCCTGCAATGCCAAGACCCTGTGGCTCAAACAAAAACACCTAACAAACAAGAAAGTTTGAGACTAAAGTCATATTCATATAGTGCACATGTATCTGGCGTAACGTTAGATATACGACACAGTTCTCTATAATGTAGACTCCTGACATAGACTCTTGGAGATAGAATAACAGGCAACGCAGCATAACTGCTGTTCAATGCTATTCTTACCTATAAGAAAGCCTAGGTCACATCCACAAAGAACGAGAACCACTCATAACTGCATTGCGCTCGTCAACTTGAGTCATAAAGTTAATTTCACCGGCAACACAGCAATGTTGCCAAGATAGGTATGGTGGTACTTCCCCGGACGAGCCCTCTCACAAATAGTAACTCTATTTAAATAGCACTATGACCGAGTTTAAAGATTATATAACCTCCATGGTCTTGTGGAAGGCTTGGAGGTGGCTCTCGATCTGGAAGTTTTAGGCCCCAATCCCGGGTGGGGCACATCTTTAGGTTATTTGTTCGCTTTGCCTCTTTGAGGTCCAAGATACTGCATATTGTAGCAGTCATATAGGACCATGATAGTTGCGGTGGCAGCTTGTAAAGTCTGCCAGCTCTTAAAGTCTGAAACCAGGACTGTTACACAGACTATGATAACATTAATAAGGAAAAATAGCATCGCGAAAGGACAATCGCCAATAGAAGGCTTCGCTGTAACAACTACTCTTGTTTATTGCCTGAAAATTGATGTATTTTACTAGATCTATGAGCGCACGAGTTTTTTTCTATCATATTGTAGATACTGCGGCATAAGCTTACAGCGCTTACAACGCTTACAGCTACATAGTTAGTCCATCACTCACTGTAATTAAAGTCAAATTGGGCAGTGCTTGTGCTGATTTATGTAGCTTAGCTGTATACGAGGCTTAAACTTGGTTCTAGGAGGAAGATTGCAGCTTTCAAAACACACTTTGTATGGCACCAGTGTACGATTGCTGGCAATTTTCACATCCGAAACAAAAGGAATTGTCAAAGATCATTGGAGTAACCGAGTACATGTTGGGATATCTACGAGCTATTTAGGTCTTTGCCAAGAAGCGAACAGTCTAGCGCGACTAAATCAACAAGATTTAAAGTTGATAAACAACTTAAGAATAAGATTTATAGCCTAATATTATAAATATAAGTTTTCAGTGCAAAATGAGAATCATTACCCATTGCCATCATGAAGTATGAATAAGGCTTTACTTTATCCATTTGTCTCAAACGGAGAAGTTATGTTCTCGAGAGTATTGTATGTAGGTATAAGTATATCATTGGCACACTTTCAGCCTGAGCGGCTTAGTAAATTTTGACGTCTGTGGTGACTTATTTATTTCTTTACTTATTTGTTTACCAAATTTTGGGAATACTTACAGCAAGTATAAGAAATACAAATGAAGATAAATAACATACCTGGTTAGACAGATCATGTCTGTTGACGGCTAATTACAAGTTTTCGCAGACAAGTTATACTTAAGAATAGCATAAAACAGAGCAAGTTGACGACTTAAATATTGGAAGTAACTTTAACAATAAAATAAAATTATAAAAAAAACAGCAAAAAGCTGTTTTTTTTAAATAAATCGGTAATATAATAGTAAATAAAAAAGACCTTGATGCTAAAAAGGATACCTATTTATGCTAACATTATACCTACATTGATGAAGAAAATAATGTATCAATATATTATTTAAAATGTACTGACTTACTACAAAATATAATTTCATATTATCTGAAAATTATATCTAAAAAATACACCCAATACATATTTAACGTAAAGGTAATTTAATAGTTAATTCAATAACCTCTGACTTATCGAACCATTCGGTTATTCGTCTCCTCAAAGCCTTCAATTACCCACCGACAAACAATACTACCGCAATTGTAATAGCCTGATTTCCCTCCTATTATACATGAAATTGTTTCAACAATCTCACAGACTAGATCAATAATCACTGGGTAACAGTATTGCATTATTTTTATTTTTTTTACTGTGAGGCTTGCGTTTGACTGCTATCTCGCCTTGCAGCCTACGATTTATCACGCTTGCCTAGATGGTAACTATTCTCTCTTGACTTGAAGACTCCCATGCTATAGTGTTTGGGAAACACAGACTCAGGCAAAGCGCGCAGCGCTTATGGCGGTGCGCATTATAAATGAGGGAGAAATAGGTATTATAATATGGCATAAATTAAATCACATATGGCATAAATAATGGCATTAAATAGGTATTATGTGCATTGAATCAGGGATGTTACACAAACTTCGCGGTATCCGCTTTGCAGTGATTTTTACATGATAATGCAGCGCATTTATAATAATGTATTTATAATGGCGGTGCGCATTATAAATGAGGGAGAAATAGGTATTATAATATGGCATAAATTAAATCACATATGGCATAAATAATGGCATTAAATAGGTATTATGTGCATTGAATCAGGGATGTTACACAAACTTCGCGGTATCCGCTTTGCAGTGATTTTTACATGATAATGCAGCGCCTTAGCAGAGTTATTTTTGTACCCAATTGAAAAAAATGTTACGTTTTACGAAGTATGTATGTTTTTATATCTTAATTACTTATATTTATACCGCCTTTGTGGTCTAGTGGTTCGCCAACCGGTGTCAGATCCACGAGTCTCAGGATCGATCCCCAAGGGAGTACAATATTTTGCTTGGTTTGGTTGGTGGTAGGACTTTGTTTGCCTGGCTATCTACAATCATCATACCTAAATCTGTTGCCATTACAACAATTCCAAATTGTTGTGTTCCAGCATTTAGAGATGAGATAGCCAGTTCCTCAGACTGTTGAGGATTTTAGGTGAAGTGCGCATCCATCTTCAACCTTATCATATCTTGAACGCAGATGAAGGCCAAGCACTTTTTTCTTACAATATTTTTTTTAATGACTATACGGCTTTAAGTGTCGTTAGGTTTGTCTATATACTGCAAGTGACATTAGATAGCTAATTCATTCAGCGTCACCTTGCGCGGTTCCATCAAATCAGAAAAATATTAAGAAACAAATGCGCTAAGTTTCTTTGAAAAATTTGCAAGTCACCATGCAGCGCAGCACTCCGATTGACAACACGTCAGCCGGGGACCGTCGTCTTAGCAATAAAATCAATAATCCTCGTAGCTCAGTTGGTAGTAGCTCTGCCTTCTGCGCTGTAGGCTGTGGGTTCGGTTCCCACCCAGGACAAACATTTGAGTGATTAATATAGATGTTTGTTCTATGTTTGGGTGTTGTATCATAGAGTACGTATGTATTAACAAAAAAAAGTATTTAAGTACTGTATTCGGCTAGATCCCATAGCTATGCTTAGTTTGGAAAAAACAGGACGTGAATTTCACACAGCGCCATTTTACCTATGCCAAGCATTATGGGAACTAGATTACGGATTATAAGCAATTCTTAAAAACTTTTTTTGGGTAATACATACTTATTATTATTTTGATACGTAATAACGGGTTTTATCGCGTGTTTTATCTGTATTTATCACAATATTCGTAAGAAAATAATGTGTTCTAATCTACATACATATCATACAATACAACACACAAATCTATATTAATCAAACAAATGGTTTTCCTGGGTCGGAGTTGAACCCACAACCTGCTGCGAAGAAGGCAGATCTTCTACAAACTGAGCTGTGAACATCTCGATTTCATTCGCTAATTACATATTTCAGTAGGTCAACTACGAAAAACGAAACATGGCTGATCCTTTTACGGATTGCACGGATGACAGAAGTTTGACGTTTGATTTTCATAGTATTCTACTATGGCCTACTATGAAAATCAGACGTGTTTCGTGGAAATAAACTTTTGCAATCGAAATACGGTAATACCACACGAACAGCGAGTTAGGGCTGCTTATTAGGAGAAACATTATGGTATGTGATTTCACTGATTCTTTAACCGAGAATCAGCTTGGAAGACCTTAGAAGATTTAATTGTTCAACTCTGTCGCAAAATCAGGCCTCAATAAGTGCCAACAACTACCCAATATCCTGCTCCGATCATAAAAATATTATAATGACGTTTTGTTCAGCTGAATACTAGTTTAGCTATGCTTATATTGGGTTGCACAAAATTGAATTTCCAGTTTGTAATTTAGTATTTGAGATCGAGCCAAAACATCTAGTTCATTGTCACTCCAACAATCCAAAGTAATACGTAGAAATTGCGTTTCCATTACTGCTTTCGGATTCCAGCTTAGCTGCATTTTCAATTTCTACGCCCAAGATTGTGAACGTAGTATTTCTACGCCAAAGTGCAGCCACAATTTGGTATCAAAGTCTCCGGAACGCGAAATCCTTTTCCATTTTCCCTAAAAATACGTTCGAAAGCTTTTCCGTAACATATGTTTCTATTACCGCTACTTCAGCGCCTGGCAGGTGAATTATTAAATTGTTTAGTTACAAAATGCGCAAGTTCAGTGTTATGTAGTTTCGCATGACTTTTAGTAAAATCAATTGCTAAGTTAAATATCGCTGTTTTCATATGCTCAAGTCAAAATCTTTTTCCATCAAAAAATCTGGCAAGGCATAAAATATAGAAAACAAATTATTATAAAACAATATTTGAAATTTTTCAATCTCAGCGATTCTCAGAAAATTAGAGTCATAAGGGTCTATAAACTTGCTTACAATTGGATTAAAACTCTGTCGCAGCCCTTTTGACTATACGCTTCCAAGCAGTAATCTCACCTGCTAGCTCTCATTGGCCTGCAAATGTATTCGAAATTCGTTGCAGAATCTGCATCGAGCTAGTTCGATATTAGATTAAAATGTCGTCAAAGCGATTTAATTCAAGCGACTTAAAAACATTGCAAAGCTCCTACGTGCCAACTACTGGTGGAGAATCTTTGCAAAGTTTTAGTTGAAGCTTTGTTTATAGGTACAATTTCATTTTTTTAGTATAGATTCGCTTTGGCTATGCAAGGTATTTTTTTTTTTTATACTACTAGGAGACGGGACAAGCAAGTAGCGCACCTGGTGTTAAGTGTACTCTTGCCTATGACAAAGCCTTACTGCATAGGTCACATCCACAAAGCACATAGCATACACGGCACTGCATCGTGCCCGTCAACTTGAGGCATAAAGGTGTTAAGCCTCACATACCCGTTATTTCACCGGCAACCATACCCTTCAAACCGAAACACAGCAATGCTGCTTGGCGGCTGAAATAAGTATGGTGGTAGTAATTCTCCGGACGAGCCCTTTCACAAGGGGCTTCTACTACTCTTAATACATGTATACATTGTCGTAAGACACTAAATACAAGCCAAAATCTTCAGTATTCTGAGACTATCTTACACGAGGAAGTGTTAATCAAAAAAGTTCGAGTTTTGTTTTTTATTGATAGTTAGCTGCGTCCCGCGGCTTCGCCCGCGTGGAAAATTATGTATCGAATGTAGAACAATATCGATTTATATCTGTGTGTGGTTATTGGTTTGTATAGTCAAGCTATAATACGGTATTAATGTTTCATCATTTTTACTATATCGTTTATTCAATAAACCGACTTTTGAGTGAATCGAACCAAGGATTTTATTTTTACATACAAATTTCAGAACTTTATTGCACGCCTCCTAGGGCTAGTTTTGTAAAAAATAAAAGATACTGTTTTCATTATTTAGGTTAGTACTTCATAGATTATTTAAACCGAGTTTTAATTAATTTTGATCGATTAATCAAACCATTTTTTTTCCATAGAGACTTTACCACCCTACATAACCCGCTTTTGGAATGATTTTCAAAAAATTTATTAGCCTATGTGTTAACATCATTGCCTAAACTAAACTAAAATATTTATAAACCAAGATCTCTTCTTCTTATAACGTACAAAAATACACAAGTTCACTTAGATGATGTTGATTTCTGTGGTGTTTGATGTTTAATTATCATCTTCCTACCTTTTTATTTTCATGTATTTCCTTCATTCAATTCCACAATCGCTTCCAGCGCCTGTACCTCAAAAGCCTTTTAGGATTTATCGTCAAAACTTACTGTAATTTATGTTCGACAATAAGTCAGGGGTTCTGGAACTTTCGGGTCTACTTCATTATTTGGTTTGCTTTTAATTTATAGAAGTTTACAATTTAAACGCCTTCTACATACCTGGAAGGGTAAATTTATTTGAGCTGTTTGCCTTTTCACGTAATCTATGACTGTTGAATTGCTGATGTTGTACTTTTAGTTAAGGCGCTCTATGCAGCTAAAATCGCGGCAAAAACGATTTTGATGTTGACACCGGCAAGCTGTAGGTGGCGCATACGTATCGTAAATAAAACCTTTTGATATATCTTATTCTGAGATCGCGTTGCTGATATGTAGGTAGTTAATGTGACAATAGGATGCTACCTTTACTGGCACAGAACAAATAACTTATTTACATTCGTCTAGGTGTTGTCTGACCGCTCCGACGACGACAAACACACGTCCGACGTCGACAGTGGTCACACAGGTAGGTACTGATTGAAAAAAGGGCGCGCGACGCGCCTGTATCTTTTCAAATAATTATTAAATAATAATTAATATATATGTACGAGTTTCTGTGTATTAAAATGAGTACGTAGTCTTAAATTCAGAAGCTGAACAATAAAAAATCATTTTGTCCTGAATGCTTGCTTGAATGGAAATGCAACAAAATCTTGGATCAAATAGTGCGATATAAGCCGCCGTTCAATCCTGGTAACATCGTATTAAATCACAGCACATGTATTACCAATGTTTTTCAACTCCATAATTGTTTAACGTTATGAAGAAAACAGAACGGTAAGTAAATTTTAAGTAGGTACAATACAAACTATCTGAAAAGCTAAATCAACAAAAGAATATAACAAGCCCTTTGACACTGAAATAAGCAAGCCTTACATCTCTTTGATGATAATTCACTCACTTATGTTTATTTTCCTCATAGCGTTTATTGTAATTCTGATAAATTGTCTAGAAACCAATGAAGTACCGCATGATTCGTGGAATCCACTGAATTTGGTTTCAATGAGCGACGTAAGATAATTTACAGCATTAATATCATCCCCAGACGGTAAGTGCTCATCATTATTCAGAGAGGCTTTTACACGTTAACTTCCATCGTATTGCGTACTTGACACGCAAACGCCATATTGCCTCTTATTAAATACTGCAGGGTTCTAATTGGATGCGACAAGGACTAAGGGACTAAATTCGCAACTCCGCAGTACCTGCCCGAATATTATGTTTTCGAGATTTAATTTCAAATTATTTTTAAACGAGATGATATTTATAACAAGCCTCATAGCTCAGTTGGTAGTAGCTCTGCCTTCTGCGCTGTAGGCTGTGGGTTCGATTCCCACCCAGGACAAACATTTGCGTGATTAATATAGATGTTTGTTCTGTGTTTGGGAGTTGTATCATATTACGTATGTATTTACAAAAAGTACTTTAGTATTATATCCGTAATCTAGTTCCTATATTACAAGCTATGCTTAGTAACGCCATCTACTATATTTATTTACACAGCGCCATCTAATGGCGCTGTGTAAAAATGTATGTCCTGTAATATTTATTTAATTATATTAGAAGCTGTGCCTGTGGCGTTTCCAGCGTATGATTCAGATCATGGCTGTAAGAGTATCAGTTAAAAATATAAAAAAGTTTTTTCAACATTTTAAAATCAGTTCCTAAGTATGTTTAAGACTCCAGGTGCAGTGTGCTTAAATTTTCGACCTCATCATAACGTGACATCATGTGAGAGAAGGTCAAGCGCTTTCATGTCGTAAAAAAAACCTATAAATGAATATAAAAAGGTATACCTTTTTGAGTTCTTCTACTTGTCTAATCTCTTACACATGTTTTAATAATGGTAACAGATATTAAAATGATCTATTTAGATACGCTGCCTTCAGGTAACGTTTTAAATAACACATTCGTTCGACCTTTTTTGACGATTTTAGTTGCGAAATTGGTCACCACAAAAGCCCTTCTAATTTACAAAAGAGCAGAAGAAGAAAATCTCCTAATACAAGAACTTGGAATAAGCTCCCAGCGTCTGTTTTTCCGCTGTGCTACGACCCTAATATCTTCAAGAAGAGAGTTAATAGGCACTTTTTGGGTAGACTCGCTCCATCGTAGATCTCATTCTTACCTGTGTAAGTTTCGTGGTCAACAGCCGACCCATCATAAAAAAAAAACGATTAATTGATGATTCCTGATGATTAAAATTAATGATGATTGAAAACAAATTCAGCCAGCTTTCATTATCGCACCATTTTCCATCGGTAGATGTTCCATCCTCATCCTTTAGGGTCATTCCGGTCTCGCACAATGAAGTTTGAGATAAAATTCCTCTCAAGAACGCTCAGTATGTGGAATAGTCTCCCTGCCGATGGAACCTCAGAGACAACTGTGTAGGGTCATTAGGGTCTTTAAAAAAGGGTTTTTGAAAGGGTCGGCCCCATGCGTGTGATGCTGATGGTGGTAAAAAATCCATCGGCTACGGTAACCGCTCACCATCGGTGGTCCGTACCGTTGTTTGCCAACAAAACATAAACAATTTTTTGGTTGGTGGTAGGATTTTGTTTAAGTCCGTCTGGCTAGCTACTACTATTTTGCCAAATTCCGTCGCCATAACAACAATCCTGAAATTGTTTTGTTTCCGGCATTTAGAGGTAAGATAGCCAGTACTTATCTCAGTTCGATGAGGATTCCGGATGCCTCCACCTTCAGCCTTATTGTAACTTATAACTTGTAACTACATAAGATGAAGGCCAAGCACTTCCCCGTCTAACAATTTAAAAAAACCATTAAAAAATGTTATATTAGTGCTAAATAAAAACAAAACTTTGAGGAGACCAAGACTCAACAATTTTGACTTAAAACTCTAAACTTGACAGGTTTTTTGTTCAATTCAATTCGATTCATTTATTCAAACTGTAGGAACACGAGGAACACTTAGTTTCGCCAACAAATTTAGGTACATAAGTAAAATTAGTAAAATCAATGGCTGTAAAAGGCCTTATTGCAATAATTTACCCAATTAAAAAAAAAAATACTGCTACGATATTTTGCAGCTGTACTAGGGCTTTGTCAAACTATAAAATAATTTAGTACTAATGAATCCATGCTTTGGTTTCAGATAAATAATCGTTGATGCAATAGTATGCCTTTTTTACAAGTATTTGTTTAATATGAGTTTTGAAGGCTTTTTCTTGTGGCAATCGATTTCTATATTTTCATTTCTGAAAAGTTTTAACTCTTGCTTAGTTGCGGCAAGGGTTTCAAGGCTTCTAAGTGGGACAACTACAGATTTAAGCAACATCACATCACATCAACCGCCTATTAATGCTCACTGCTGGACAGAGTCTCCTACAAAATTAAAAGATTTTTAATTTTAACCGACTTCTCAAAAAAGAGGTTCTGGATTTGGACGATATTTTTGTTGTTTTATACCCATTACCTGTAAGCCCACAAGTGGTCAATCAGCATACACAGTACTAATTTAATCAATGCGATCTTAATCACTCAATTTGAGGACGTAACGCGATTACAATGTTCATTATGGTAATTAACTAGTGCTCTAAGTAATTCCTGATGTAATTAATGCTAAATTATCGTTCATCTATCGTGTTGTACTAACGATAACATGATATTGATTTTACGTTATTCCGCAATCTAACGAATTTAAAATGTAAACCAATCCCATATTCATAGCAACTTATATTCTTGACCTTGATAGCTTGCTATATTTCGATCTAACGAAAAAGCATCGCATTTTACCATAATTTCTACGATTGGCACATATTTAGATAATACACATAAGGAAGCTGCTGTCCTTCTTCTGGTGACATCCAACAGTCGGCTTTTACGACATCCATGTTCTGAGTTGAAGGGGCCGACTTTTAAGCCGTTACCGCCACGGCAACTTATTACCTTAAAGGTTGTTCCAGACCAGTACCAGACGGAAGCGTGCCCAAGACACTGGCTGCATTGCCACGCTGAATAGCTATGCTAATTCGCTGGCCTAAACAAGAGCCAGCCCTTGGGTCACGTGTCGCCAATGAAAAGCCCCGCAAGATTTTTGAAAACGCGGAGGGCACCATATTATAATAAATAATATTAATAATGATAAATATTAATATTATTTATTATAATATTAATATGTATCATTTATCAAAATCAAAATAAAATTTTAATTTTGAACACAAAATGAAAATTTTATTTTGACGATTTAGCGCAATAGAGATCAATTTCATTTTTTTATAATATCGATAACTCACACTGTAGAAACAAAACAACGTTGAAGTAACTAAGTTTACTTCAACAAATTCAAAAAAGTAAAATGTAAAAGTAAAGTAGTAAAAGTATATTATATTACATGACATTTATTTCACACAGCGCTATCTAGCCCCAAACTAAGCATAGCTTGTAATATGGGAGCTATATTACGGATAGAATACTTAAATCATTTGTAAATACATACATATCTATGATACAAGAGACAAACATAGAACAAACATCTATATTCATCACACAATTTTTTGATAATATGAAGCCGAAGTCACGTTAGTGCTGTTTCATGGTACCGAACAGCATACAGCCGTCCACTTAGATGCAGACTATGATTCGTGTTCATGAATACCGTCAGACAAAGTACCTTTCACATTAGCCCATGCTCTTTTATGCTTACGGCTGATATTTCATAATATCATGGAGAACTCTTTGTCAAAGAATGTGATTGTACAGATGAGTCACTTTAAATAGACATAGAACTCCTTGTGAGAGGCCTCGTCCGGGGAAGTCTACTACTAGGTACCTATTTCAGCCGCAAAGCAGCATTGTAGGTATGGTTGCCGGTAAAATTATGGGTACACGGAACACTATATGCCTCAAGTTGATAAGCACAACGCAGTGCAGCGTAGGTCATGATTTTTGTGGATATGACCTGCGTGTTGAGGCTTTGTTATAGGCAATAGTTCTACTTAACATTTGGTGCATCCGATGTTGCCAGCATGGGCGGCTAGCTTGTTCTGTCGCCACGTGATTAAAATAGTTCTAATATTCTTGCGTTCCGGCATTACAGAGAGGTAAGATAGCCAAAAGCTTCCTCGACGCATAATAATAAACCAAATATATAAGTTAAATCGTTTTAAAAAAAATACGCGTAAGCCTAACGTGTGTATTATTCTACATAAAGACAAGAAGTGAGACTCACCAACGGGATAAATCACAGGCTTTTAGTAAAGTGCTGTAACGCGAGAATGAAGTGCACGCATATTTCATAATAAAATATTTTTTGCATGGGAAACAAAAGTGATCATGATTTTATTTATGGCCAGCGTTGTGAAGTTTGATAATATTTTTTGTTAATTTTGAACACAAAATGAACATTTTATTTTGACGATTTAGCCCAATAGAGATCAATTTCAATTTTTTATTCGATAACTCACACTGTAGAAACAAAATAACGTTGAAGTAACTAAGTTTACTTCAATAAATTCAAATGATTAAAATGTAAACGTAAAGTAGTAAAAGTAAGTAAAAAAGTGTCTGTAAAAAGGTATATCGCAATAATTAATATTAAACATTAAAATTATAACATAAATATACTTATTATAATAAATAAAAAGTACAATTAAACTAACTATGTACAAAGGAATCAGTCAGATTACCTAAGGACCGTTACAAACGGCCTGTAGGTAGCTCAACTGTTCCAGACCAGTACCAGACGGAAGCGTGCCCAAGACACTGGCTGCATTGCCACGCTGAATAGCTATGCTAATTCGCTGGCCTAAATAAGAGCCAGCCCTTGGGTCACGTGTCGCCTCAATCAAAAGCCCCGCATAAATGCTTTGGATCCATTAGAGATCCATGAGGCAACTTTTAACCGCCTCCGTGGTCTAGTGGTTGAACCACTGGTGTCAGATCCAGAGGTCTCGGGTGCTATCCCCCATGGGGAGTATAATATTATGCTTGGTTTGGTTGGTGGTAGGTCTTTGTTTAATTCCGCCTGGCTATCAAACTCTGTCGCCATAACTACAATTCTTAAAAATTGGTGTGTTCCGGCAGTTCCTCAGTTGGTTGAGGATTCCGGGTGAAGTGCGCATCCACCTTCAGCCTTATCAATAACTTGGAAACCGTCGTAAAAAAAAACAATAAAAAAACTTTTTCATTTTTCATTAATTGTGCGACGAGGAAGCATCTCACCTGTTTTTCAATTAATGATAAGGCCAAAGGTAGAAGCGCACTTCACCCGGAATCCTCAACCAACTGAGGCTATAGAGTTAAAACATGCAGTTCCTCAGTCTAGACTGAGGAACTGCATATTTTAACTTTACATGCCAGAACAAAATAACTTAGAATTGCTGCTAAGACAGACTTAGGAAATATGGTGGTAGCTAGCCAGACGAACTTATACAAAGTCCTACCTCCAACCAAATCATGCACTATATTGCACCCCCCTGGAACTCTGGATCTGATACCGGAACCATTAGACCCCAGAGGCGGTTGAAATTATCCTTTACTTGACTTTGAACGCTATGCGGTATGTCTGTATGGGCCCGCCTTCAGATTGTTGTGGGTTCAAATGCAGTTTTGCACCAATGGACTTTTCGGATCATCGATAGTTTATGTGCGCATTACCAACAATCCGAATGACATGTGTATCTGGTTAGTATTCCGCTTAGCGGCGATATACTTGCAGACACGTATCTAATACTAGCTACATGCAAACCGTGGGCCTGTGCTGAACGTAAGGTAGGACGTGCATCTGACAACCCCCTAGTAGGTGATCCTGATAAGACCCACCTTCTGAATAGTGATCAGTGGTAAATCCTCGAATGAGATAAAGCTTTGAGACCGTTACGCTTACTGTTACTAAATGTGCAAATGCGCATAGTAATAATACTTTCATACCTAATTTAAATTAATTCAATTACAATTCTTTGCGCATACCTGTTTATCTAGCTTTTTATGTAATATTGTATGTGCAATCAATTACTTATGAATTCATGAAAAGGTTGAATATAACAAATCAAAACGCCCAAAATTTGATTCATAAAAATACTTTCGTCGTACATTTAATTTGTAACCGTGAAATGGTATTGGCAATTTGTGATACGATTCGCGGCCGATTGTAGCGGAAATTAAATGCAAATTTATAGGGTTATTTCGATTTTATTTATTTATGATGTTTATGAAAATGCCTGACGATTCCGGGGTAAAAATAATATGATAATTTAGCTGTTATAGGTTTATTTCCAATTTATTTTTTATAAGCAAAAAATCATATCCAAAAGTGACATGATCAGTACCAGGATTGATTATTATTAATTAGCTTTTAAAAAAATAACCAGCGCGACTGTAAGAGATTATCTTAATGTGGATGTAAGTGGTTAGATTATGTGGGGGATAGGCTCTCAGGTGAAAAATATCTTGCCAAAGCAAGGTTTAACAGTCTAAGTCCCCGTCGCGAGGTTTTTATCGGTATTTTACCCAACTATGCGGTTTATAAAAAAAAGGGTTATGATTACTGAATGTACTTCGGTGAGTGTGCCCAGGAGTTTCACGTATTATTCCTTTATTAAATAAAAATTTCAGACATATCATACTAAGTGACTCTCTTTAAAATACATTTTCATTGTACAGGGTCGCAATCGATTGATGCCTATTGAATTTAAAATAAAAAAAGTGGTTGAGAGAATGGAACATTCACGTACCTACAGCTAATGAACAGTCTAGAAATTAGAGATAGAAGGAGTTTGAGGATATAATAAAATACGTTTAACCGCCTCTGTGGTCTAGTGGTTTGCCCGCCCATGTCGGATCCAGAAGTCCCGGGTTCATGTCCCAGAGAACTGAAATGTTGTTATTGGTTTGGTTGGTAGGATTTTGTTTCAGTCCGCCTGGCAACACCATCTTACCTTAGTCTGTTACCATAACAACAATTCTAAACGGTCTGGCATTTAGAGGAAAGATAGCTCTTTGAACTGTTGAGGATTCCGCCTCCGGCCTATCTATTGAAACCAGTTGAGATGAAAGCTAAGCGTTTCACCGTCGTACATAATTAAAACTTAGCTTGTTTATATCAAAGTGAGTAGTTAAAATTAACAAACAAATCGTTTCATGTATTTAGATTTTCTAGAACAGTCGAAATTAAATTACACTAAAGTCGATTCATTCACGTGTCACTGGATAAACAGAGATTAATAACATTAAGGGCCTGAACAACATTAAGGTAAGGAAATTGTACATTCCGTAAACGAGCAAAGCCAACGGGTGCTGGCGAAATTCCATGATTTAGATTATGTCGGTAGCATAAGCCAGCGTGCACAGCTAGACTACTTTAAAAGAATACACAAAACTCGGATGTGTACCATGCAAACAAATTACTCATATTATGCACAAAAACAACGAATTTCAGCATGAAAAAAAAATATTATGTTGAATACCTACTTAGGTATATTTTAGTTTTTGTATAGTAACACAAATATTTTTTGATGAATATAGATGTTTATTCTGTGGTTGGGTGTGGTATTTATTATATGTAACTATGTATAAATAAATAAATATAAAATAAATATTACACGACATTTTTTTTTTTTTTTTTACACAGCGCCATGTAGCTCCAAACTAAGCATAGCTTGTAATATGGGAACTAGATTACGGATAGAATACTTAAATACTTTTTGTAAATACATACGTACTATATGATACAACACCCAAACACAGAACAAACATCTATATTCATCACACAAATGTTTGTCCTGGGTGGGAATCGAACCCACAGCCTACAGCGCAGGAGGCAGAGCTACTACCAACTGAGCTATGAGGCTTGTTTGAGCTATGTATATACAAAAAATAAGAAGATTAGTATTATATCCGTAATCTAGTTCCCATGTTACAAGCTATACTTAGTTTGGGGCTAGATGGCACTGTCTGAAATGAATGTCCTGTAATATTTAATTATTGAATGAAAGTTATGAAAGTACACAAGATCTCTGTTTTAGTAAATTTTTCGAAAGCTAAGTATATATGTGAAAAAATATTTTTAAATTATTGAAGCTCACCTATAATATTACAGGACATTATTACAGGTCTTTTGCTTTCTGCGCAGTAAGTTGTTGGTTTGATTCCCACATGAGACGTACATTTTTGTAAATTGTGTTATTGTTTTATAAATATAGATGTTTGTTATTGTAATATTATAATGTATGTATTTACTAAAATGAGTATACTATCCGTTATCTAGTGCCCATATTACAAGTTGTAGCTTTTTTGGGTCTATTTGGGGCTAGATGGCACGTGTTAAAATTATATGTCCCGTACTATAATTATTATTTTTAAAAGGCTCAAAGATTCTGAAAAACTGTAAAATATCTAAAATCCAAATGGTGGATTCATCATGATACAACACAAACATACCAACAACAATGTCAACAACACTGACAAAGCTGTTGTGATAATAAGCTGTCGCAGCGGTATATCCGGTGTTATTTCGGAGGTTCGGGTTTGGTCCAATTAACTAGTTTAGGTTGAAGTGTGTTTATTTACATGTTGGATTAATTCGGGGTCAAGAATATTTTGACGGCTAAATCCCGTGGTCGTAGTTTATATATTTAACGATGAAATTATAATTCCTTTGCGCAAATTGAATCTTTATGCCAGTTCAAAGAGAATAACAGTTACAAGGGATAAAAAAACTATCGTCATGTCTTTTTACCGGCTAGGGGGTAGTCAGAGGCACGTCCAATCTTACGTTCGGTACATGTCTACGGTTTGCAAGTTACTAGTATTCAATACGTGACAGGTTGCAAGCCTATCGCCGCTTAGCGGTATAAAAGCCATTGACACATGTCATTCGGACTTTTGATCCTCGGGACATGCCGGTTTCCTCACGTTGTGACCTTCACGTCTGAGCATGTGCATGTGTCAAATGCGTAAATAAACTTCCGATAAACCAAAAAGTCCATTAATGCACGACTGGATGAGAACCCACAACCTGCGGATCGGAAGGCGGCCCCATACCCACTTGGCCATACAGCTCATTTTAAAGCAATGGATGTTTTTGGTAACTGTGTTAAAGAAATTAAATGTAAAAAACACCCTATTAATTTGTCTGTAAATCTAAGTTAATCTTGTAAATCTAAGTAACTATGGACTAAGTTGTCTGAAATAAATGAATTTATCATCATTAAAAAATAAATTATTATTACAGGACATTAATTTTACACATCGCCATCTAGCCCCAAACTAAGTACATAAAAATGTACAATAAACATAGCTTGTAATATGGAAACTAGATAACGGATAGAATACTTAAATAATTTTGTAGATACATACGTACTATATGATACAACACCTAAACACAGAACCAACATCTATATTCATCACACAAAATAATAATTTAAATGTAAATGTTTAAAAATAACATCAATAAATTAAAATTTTTAGGGTTCTGTACCCAAAAAATGCCCATCCGTTGATCTGTTTGTCCGTTAGCTGTAATAGGTAGGACAGTTGATATTTTCAATGTCACTATAACAAAAACATAAAATAAAAAAATAAGAAAGAAATAGTTTTTGTCTTCAAATGTGAGTCGGAACTCTTTGTGTGTGAGTCCGTATTATAACGAAGTATTGTAGATAACCTTCCGAACTACAGGAGGAGAAATGAGATCATAATACGTTAAATCAACCGCTTCTAGACCACAGGGTCTAGTGGTTCAACCCACCGATTTCAGATCCAGAGGTCCCGGATTCGATCCCCAGGGGAAGCAATATTGTGCTTGGTTTGCTTGGTGGTAGTATTTTGTTTGAATCCGCCTGGCTAGTTACCACCATCTTACCTTTTCTATCGCCATAATAAC
The DNA here is from genome assembly GCA_951394065.1 of Venusia cambrica. Classification (NCBI taxonomy): domain Eukaryota; kingdom Metazoa; phylum Arthropoda; class Insecta; order Lepidoptera; family Geometridae; genus Venusia; species Venusia cambrica. The sequence goes on along the minus strand of OX596058.1, from coordinate 7,325,979 downwards.
AATTCTTAAAAAAAAATGTGTAACGGCATTCAGAGGTAAGATAGCCAGTTCCTCAGTTTGTTGAGGATTCCAGATTTCCGGATTTGCTTACCCGTTGTACAGTAAAAAAATAAAAAGAAAACAGAAGGAAGCTCTTTCTTTGGTGTCATCCCTTAATTGGATTTTATGACATCCATGGGTTTGAGGAATCGATTTTTAAGCCGCAACAGTCACGGCAAAATGGCGATATGACAAATGAGTATCAAAAAAACATCTTTAAATCACAAATCTCAAGCGAGAGAAAGTAAAAAATCATTCCTGAAATCGAGTAAATTGTTTACGTCTGCAAACCTTATTTTCTGAAGCGCAAGTTGATTTTTAATGTTATTTATTCTCAGTCGCGAAATTATGCGGAGGAGCGGCGGGCGTGATGGAGAGACTGTCACCGGCATTAGTACAGCGAATCAATTTCAAGTCCCTTACCAATGTGTCTCTATAGTAACTTGATATTATCAAAATGTCTCGAAATCAAATCAAATCATTTATTTGCGAAAATTCATATTATTTTACAACTATGGTCATAGACATACGATTGTGAATATACTGCATGCAGGCATGAATATATTACAAAATGTCAATTATTATAATAATAATTACTGCTACTTATTATACGATAAACATTAATCGATGCTATAAAAAAAATACCCGTAAACTATTGGCTATGATTACCATAATATCGTAATCATAGCAAATGTTAATAAATAAATAAAATTGCCTTTATTTCCTGACCACATAATATCAATACAAAAATAAACAAAAAATCAAACTTCTTTCCTGAGTACTTATTAACATACTATATTAAACTACTATAATAGTCAGGCTATTTTCCTATCTCTGCATATTATTTCTCCGTGCTTTCGGAAAATAATTTTCTTTTTTTTTATTGTACGACGAGGAAGCGCTATCCCTTCATCTCACCTGGTTATAAGTTGAGATAAGATCGAAGGTGGAGGCGCATTTCACCCGGAATCCTCAACAAATTGAGGAACTGCCTATCTTACTTCTAAATGCCGGAACACAACATTTTTTATAAGAATTGTTATTATGGCGACAGAATTAGGTAAGATGGTGGTAGCTAGTAAGGCGGACTTAAACAAAATCCTAAATCCAACCAAACCAAGCACAATTGTGCTCCAGTTGGGGATTGCATCCGGGACCTCTGGATCTGAAATCGGTGGGTTGAAGAACTAGACCACAGAGGCGGTTAAATCCATCTTTTGGTCTGCCATATTTTCATTTGTCTCTGTGCCTCTTTCCAATTCTGGGGTACCATTCTGTTATGATCTCTGTCCACTTTTCATCTATTGTCTTCATCACCTGTCCATTTCCATTTTAATAAAAAACCAACGCAGGCAACTTGTTCCAATCGTTAGCATGATGATAATGGAACTAAAGCGTTTAGTACGGATGGGCGGGATGCTAACGAGGTAGGGATGGTATGCTACGGCTGCTATTCCTGTACTGAAAGGGAACTGGCGGGATCAGATCATGAAACTCATGTGAGCACTCTCCGAAATAATGTCTATAAAAGGTCGAAAGCTGGAATCCTTTCAAGGGTGCTGAAATTAGTATGGCAGTTGGTTATCAAGCTACATTAACCGCCGCTATATTTTGTCTCTATATCTGAATGACAGCATTAAATTCTCAATCTGTATAAATAAATTGTTTCCCCCTGATCTTAATTACTAACGTCTTTTGTTTTAAAAGGATGTATGATTAATTTAATTATTAAATTTTCTCATAAAAGTTGTAGATTTTCAATGTTCAATGTTCCCAATGTAATTCCTCAACTTCTTATTAAAGCTACTTTTTTTTTTATTGTACGACGGGTAAGCACTTGGCCTTCATCTCACCTGGTAACAAGTGAGATGAAGGCCAAGGTTGAGACTCTCAACAAACTGAGGAACTGGCTATCTTACCTCTAAATGCCGGAACACAACAATTTTAGAATTGTTATTATGGCGACAGAATTAGGTAAGATGGTGGTAGCTAGCCAGGCGGACTTAAAAAAAGTCCTACCACAAACCAAACCAAGCACAATATATTGTACTCCCCATGGGGATCGAACCCGGGACCTCTGGATCTGAAATCGGTGGCTTGAACCATTAGACCACAGAGGCGGTTAATTAACCTTATATATTATATGTATATATTTATATACATATATTATATGAATTAATATTTGAATTTAGTTATCATTACGTATAATTAAGAGTATATTTACTCACAAACATAAAAAATAACAATTATGTACGATTAAACTATGTACAAATGAAGCAGTTGGATTACCATAGGACCGTTACAAACGGTTTATAGGTAACTCAACTGATCCAGACCAGTCTCAGACGGAAGCGTGCTCACGACACTGGCTGCACTGCCACGCTGAATAGCTATGCTATTACACTGGCCTAAATAAATATTACAGGACATTAATTTGACACAGCGCCATCTAGCCCCAAACTAAGCATAGCTTGTAATATGGGAACTAGATTACGGATAGAATACTTAAATACTTTTTGTAAATAGATGCGTACTATATGTTAAAACACCCAAACACAGATCCAACATCTAAATTCATCACACAAATGCTTGTCCTGGGTGGAAATCGAACCCATAGCCTACAGCGCAGCAGGCAGAGCTACTAGCAACTGAGCTATGAGGCTTGTTGTAAATATAAATAAGAGCGAGCGAGAACAATTAAGAAGTTGTAAGACCGCCAAGTGTATTGTTAGCTCAAGTTTTTTTTTCTATTTTCGTTCATGATTTTAGTGTACATAAAAAAAAACATTCATTCATCCTTTAAATACCCAATATAATCATATTCTACATCCTTTTACATCGCATGCTAATTCTAACCGACTTACATCGTTCCTCCATTAGTAGAGGTGGAATCGGCAGCTCGCGCCTTAACAACACAAATAATTTCCTATTACAAGCACACACTAAGCCGCTTTTCCAATTTTCCAAAATAAACATCTACTTGGCTAAACCCCGGAGAGTTTGTGACTCTGAAATTGAGTAATACTTATAAAACGGAGTGGAATAATCTTTTCGTCTTTGTATACCGGATTTGTTTGCGAAAACTGATAGCCAGATTGATTCTGAAATTAAATCTCCAAGATTTATTTGTTTAAATAGACATCGTACCACAATGCTTCATTGGAGTCTGCCAAGTCAAAGATACGAGTGCACTCACTCGTATCTTCCATCTTTTATAGTGATTAAAAGAGCTATGGAGATAACTATGCTAGGAGTTTCACTACGCGATAAAAGCCGACATATGGTCGGACATTTCGTACCCTCAGAATTAGCAACTAAGTGACCTGTCTACTGCCACTTCAAGCAGTGGGTAGGCATAGCTTGCAAGCCCGGTAACCAATGGGCCTATATTTACATATATACACTATATATACATTGGGACCACGATTAAATGTGAAACGGAGTGTGATAAGACCCCACACTTTGTTCCCACTCGATGGACCGACGACATTGTGGCGAAGGCGGGGAGTCGATGGATGAAAGAGGCTGTTTGATCGTTGTTTGTGGCATCGAGATGTGGGCTTTACTGAATGGATTTTTATGCGATTCATAATTGAAACCTTGTAGGTTCAGTGTTCATAATTAACCTTCAAATGAAAAGAATAAACCCGGCTAAGTGCGAACATAAACAACGAGGGTTCCAATCCACATTTCAAGGCTATCAGTTAATTTTAATTGATGTAATGAGTTGTTATAGAGGCAATAGAAATACGCACACTGTAAAAATTCCAACTATCTAAGGTTCATGAGATGAGGCATGAGACAGGTCATTCCACTAGAAAGACAGATGAACGGACAAACAGTAGAGGCCTAGTAAGGGTTGTGTTAGCACTATTTGGGTACAGAACCCTAAAAATATGCGAATTAAAATTTCAATTGCCAAACCAACTCACAAAAATAGTACTAATTCACAACAATATTATTTTTGTCATTATGTTTGCTATACGGATTAGGGAACCCGACAAAAAGTATTTGTACTATTACGTATAGCAATATAATAATATGGTAGATTGTATCTTGTAATACATTATTTCTATTCAAAAAGGTTCGTCTTTATTGCCTATTTGTGCAACCTCCTTTCTGGCTTAGACCGGAAACCAGCCAGCGCTGGCACGCCTAGCCTTGTGCATGGCAGCATAAAGCTGAGTCTAGATCCGTTTAGTCAAAAAAACATCACTGTTGGTGAAATTACATTAGATTTTTTTTTAATTTTTGTTATTTATAATTTGAACATTTAAAAATACTTGCTTACTTGTGCTTTATTTTTGTTTGAGCTTTGCTTAAACTACTTGTAAATATCGACGCCCATTGATGTAAATGATGTAAGCAACAGTGCAAAAGGATGTCATTTGAACATATTATGCAGCTCTTACCTATTTATGCTTAATAATATCTAATTTTTTTGGTTGTCAAGACTCATATCTCAGTTGGTAGTCTGTCAACTCTGATTTCTACGCTGTAGGTTATGGGCTCGAAACCCAGGACAAACATTTGTGTGATGAATATAGATGTTTGTTCTGTGTTTGAATGTTGTGTCATTAGCACGCATGTATTTACAAAATAAAAGTAATTAAGTATTATATCCGTAATCTGGTTCCCATATTACAAACTATGATTAGTTTGGGGTTGGATGACGCTGTGTAAAATTAATGTCTTGTAATATTTATTTATTTTAATTAGGAATGTTCTAGGCTCTGGCCTAGAGCATCTTATTGTATGTGGACCTCATAGACCGTATAGACCTTTGTCTGGCAAGGATGAGGTCTATGAAACGCTTTCCTTGTAAGCACTGGCTTTTCTGCACACGGGGCACATGGAACACGGCAAACCGTTGGGAGTATTCGCCAAACGCCGCATATTCAAAACTCTTTGAATTCACCCTGCATAAAAAAATGCAGAGTGTGTTTGGTAGGTACATACTCGCAAATAGTAGGTTAATTGTCTAGATATTTTTTTCTAGCACGTTAAATTAAATTAAACACATACTTTAATGTATTCTGTCTGTTTTGAGGTCTCACACCTTCGTATTTTTTTATTGTTTTTTTGTGCTGTTTTTTGTGTTTTTTTTTATTTTCTTTATCTTGTCAAGCTTTTCACTTTTTATTTATTTTTAATTCAAAGAGCTTTTTGATGTTTGCCAATGTTTCCCGATGGTTTTGATAAACTTACACAATGTTGTTTGGAGCATTATCACCAATGCCAAAAAACATCAAGATATAGGTCAAAACTAACCCATTATTCATTAGCAAAAACCTTTTATATGAGTACTGTTAAGAAATAGAGCTCGTTACCCGCGTTTTTCCGCTCCATACATACATGCTCCTTATATCATTTAAACTCAATCAGCTCAAAGTGTAAGGTTCTATGTAGTTGAAAGCCTAAATAACATTAGATCTTGCAGAATTATGTTTATTGCCAAACAAACTTGGAAATCAGGTTCGTAACTTAAAAGAAGGACGAGAATCTGCAATCAAATATGTATTAAGGCTTTCACGAATTTCTTAAATTATTGATGTTTCGAAGTGCAAAAAATAAGGAGTCTGTTACTAAGCGAATATATAAAACATCAAGGAGAAAATGTTCAAATTAAGTTATACCTTTGAAAGAATCAAATACGTACATTCCAAACAAACTATTTACAAGGACAGGTGTTGGGTTACGGATCGTTACAAATTCCAGACCTGTACCAGAAGTGAGCCCAAGACACAGGCTGTATTGCCTCGCTGAATACCAATGCTAATTCGCTGGCCTACACACCTAATTAGTGTAATATTCTAAAGCCTGATTTGAAACGCTGTAACCACTATACGACATTTGAGCCTGGTTATAAAACTAGGTGATTTCATGTTATTTCAATCGTTTGGTCGCTTACGTTTTAAATCAATAACCAAATCATGTTTTAATTAAATTTATTTAATGCATCAAAATACAAGTAATAATACTTATGTTGAAATGATTGAAAAAAAAAACCATTTAGTTCAACGAGTTGAAATTAGAGTTGAACTTAGTGGAATAGGGCTTTACATAATATTAATTAATATAAAATTAGTATTTTTTTCTAAATTAAATGATGTGAAACCCAACTGTTTAAGTAATTAAAGTTAACTTAACTGCACCCGTTATAAGGGTAAGCCGCCCAATTATCGCCCGCGACAGCTTTGACAGTCGCGTGAGCACGCGCTATGTCCGGACTAAAAATAAATTACATTCTCATTTTCTATATTTATACGGATTCCTATTATGCAGACGGATAAGTCATATTGTTTTATGAGTTTTAGAATAGCCATTTGCTTATTAGAATCACCAGCAGCTATAGTGAATACTAGTATTTAGTGGATTTTTTAGCTGTAATGATGATACCCCATCTTAGCTATACAATATCTGATACTAAATTCTAAAACTTTTATTTTATATAGCAAATGTCGTCCAAGTTAGGCTTATTTTCTGCAAAGACGACGAACAATTTTTTTTTTTATTGTACGACGGGAAGTCCTTTGTCTTAATCTCACAAGTTATAATAAGGATGAAGCTAGGAACGCACTTCATCGGAATCCTCAAAAATCTGAGGAATTGGCTATCTTATGCCGGAACACAACAATTTTAGTATCTTTGTTATTTTTGGCAACAAAATTAGGTAAGATGGTGGTAGGACTTCTAGGCGGACTTGAACAAAGTCCTACCACCAACCAATCCAAGTAAAATACTGTACTCTCCTGGGGATCGAACCCGAAACCTCTGGAACTGTCACCGGTGTGCGAACCACTAGACCAAAGGCGGTTATCACATAATATGTTCCATGCATGAGATAAGCAAGTATAGAGGGCATTGTAAAAATGATTCACTGTCTGTGCAAATCACCATTACAGCATACAGTGACATATCTGACAATGCCAGGGCCAACGTCCGCGGACCCCCTGCAAACGGACGTACGTTTCCGTTCCAAAAATAAACAGACATAAATAGATAGCCAGTAATGGACTCGTTTACCCTAAGGGCTATTGGCGGGATGATTCATCTTCCTATACGAGAATTTGAATTATAAACACCACTAATAGATTTTAAAGCAACAAATAATAAAGCCTCATAGCTCAGTGGGTAGTCATTCTGTCTTCTGCGCTGTAATCGAACCCACAACGGGTTCGATTCCCATCGAGGACAAATATGTGTGAGGAATATAGATGTGTATTCTGTGTTTGGGTGTTGTATCATATAGTACGTATGTATTTACAAAGAAAAAAAAAGTATCTGAGTATATATCTAGTTCCCATATTACAGGCTATGCTTAGATTGGGTCGAGATGGCGTTGTGTGAAATTGATGTCATAATAAGTTATTATGTTAGAATGTCTAATACATTTTTCTTATACTTTCGTGCTTATGTTTTATTTTCCAGTTTAAGTGTAGTACCACCCAAACTTGTTTCTTTCAAACCGTTGTATAAATATTTTTCGGACTACTAACGGGCCTAATATCTAATTTTGAGCATGAAAAAAGAAAAATTATAGAATTTCAGTAATGTGTGTGACTTTTAATAGGAAACGTAGGTACTTAAATTTAACAAGCTAGAAAGTTGAAAAGCTAAAACCCGACTGAAAATTTCATATATCGTACGAGAACTCTTTAAAAAGTATAACAATCCAAGTAAATTTAGAATTCGCATTTGATTCCCATTCAACTACTTAATATCCATATTGATGTAATACAATATTTAGCTATATCCGTACGAATAATATGAGCGACTATATGTTAAAACCTTATGATACTCCCACCACTTACCTAGTTGTTACCAAGCGACACAAAATTATGTCAAATCAAGCCATCTAGTCTACCGAGCGTACCTATAACAATGAAACAGACATACATACATACCAAAGGGTAAATACCAAAGAACCTGATAAGTTAGTTCCCAAAAAGGTAAAAGTGCAAAGAAACAACTTTCAATACAGAACGAAGTCTTTGAACATTCCAGAAAGGAATTCCAATTTTAAATCAGAGAGAAAGTTTGTGCAAGGAAAGCAGTAACTGTAAAAATAAAAAATGTCTGACTCGTAGAATTTTGACTAATCTGTTGTAGTCTTGTAGTGTAACAAAATGGTGTATCTAAGTAACGAAACTATGTATATATAGCTATATCAATAGCTATTCTTGTAAATAACATTGTTTTAAAATCTCTTGTTAGTTATGGCTTGCTTCCCTCCTGTCGGAATCCGGCGCAAATCAGTTTTCCGTGTTTTATCAGTACGGGTAAGAGCTAGTGCCTTCTGGGAATAAAAATGCCTGGTTGCGTATCAGTAAACTAAATCAGGAGAAAATATTATGTAAGTATCTAAGCACCAAACTCACTTTTACATGCCAAAGCATGCAAACAAACAACCATCAACAAATAGCAAATAAAATAAAACGAGAGAGCAACTGCAGCACAACAGCTTATCGGAGAAAAGTGCCAAAGAATAACGCAGTAAGTAAACAGAAAGGAATTCCAATTTTGAATCAGTGATGGAGTTTGCGCGCGGGCATCGGCGACGGAAACGCAGCCCGCTTCCGCCGCGGCGCTTCCCGTGACGTCACACCGTCTGGCTGAAAGACGCATTTACACTGAACCGTAACAAGTCACAAGCTTGATATGATTTTTTTATACCACTTGGAGACGGAACAAGCAAGCAAACCACCTGATGTTAAATGCGTCCCTTGCCTATCACAAAGCCTTACTACGTAAGTCACATCCACAAAGAACATGGCATACTCGGCACTGCAATGCGCTTGACAGCTTGAGTCATAAAGGTTAAGGCCTCGGGTGCCCGTTATTTCACCGGCAACCATTCCCTTCCAACCGGAACACAGCAATGCTGAAATAGGTATGGTGGTAGTACTTCTCGGGACAACATGCGCTATTTAAATCTTACTGGTGATAGCAGTGAAGTTACAGAATAATAAAACATGGGTATGGCTGGCATATGTTCAGCAGTGGATTTGTGTGGGTTGAATGATAATGTCATTTCGACAGAGGTTGTAATATATAGCAATGAAATAGTATTTATTACAAAAGCTGCGGTTCCTGAAATAATGATCGTACCTATACTGTTATCTGTTAAAAGCGTTGAGGTTTTAGTATCAAATGTATCCTAATAGGCACGGGTATTCATCCACATTTTGATAATACTTATTATCTGGTTTATTTATTCAATAAAAAGTACAATTAAACTAACTATGTACAAAGGAATCAGTCAACTGCTCCAGACCAGTACCAGACGGAAGCGTGCCCAAGACCCTGGCTGCATTGACACGCTGAATAGCTATGCTAATTCGCTGGCCTAAATAAGAGCCAGCCCTTGGGTCACGTGTCGCCTCAATCAAAAGCCCCGCAAGATTTTTGAAAACCCGGAGGGCACCGGCTCCTCACGGACCCAAGGTCTCCACCCCAAAAGGCTCAAATAGGTAAGCTTTGTTGAAACCACTATATTTGCGCCTTTTGTGATCCTCGGCCGAATCAGCCGCCGCACCAGCCCTAACTGATGTCCCAGGCAGATGAGATGGCGCTAGGGTGTCGACGCAGGTAGCGTCCCACACCAAAGGCCTACCCATTTCCCAAGGGACAAGAATCATACCATCAGGCCGCTAACCATCATCGCGTAACAGACCATTACTATCTGTAGATGATTAGGGACTTGATGGTGCAGTTTGAAATTTATATCCTGTAATATTTATTTATTATTTTATTTATCTGTTTAGCTTTTCTAGTCCATATTTTTGGTTAATCCCTCAGACAAGCAAACGTGTAGGACACCCAAAAGCTAGATGAGGTAAACATCCACTATGGTGAGCAAATATTAGATTAGAAAAAAAAACCCGTATTAACAATAGGTGCAATGAACGCCAAGCGCTTCCCCGTCGTACAATAAAGAAAAACAACAGTACTCTGCAATAGTTTGTTAAAATAACATCACATATATATTAACACATTATATGATATCTGGCCGGAATCATTACGGATACACAACCTTCACCATTATTAAGTATCCGCATATCCTTATACCCCTCATCCCTCCTTTTCGACTTAATTTACTAAATTTACTTAATTCTTATCATCCCACACAACCGAGTATTCCTACCGTCCATAACGAGTAGGAAGATCATTAGTATCCTGCCCTCTTCTCCTGAAATAAGGGCTTGAAATTGAAAACCATTTTTTCCCATCAAAACCAAACATCAAAACCATCGTGGGATGATAAGAATAACGGCCAGGACGATGATGATACAAAATAATGACAAATAATTCATGACAATAATTTATGAATACTTACACATTTTGTCAAAAATTCACAGTATGATTTTCCTATAAACGTTAATTGTACGTAATAACCTAAGTATTTATTATAAATAAAACTTGCTTTTAATATTTATCCATAATGTTGTTTTGGATAATAAAATATTATGAAAAATAAAAAACATAAGAGAAACAGGTAGGCACAATTTCTATCATCCTTGTATCGTCATATTTTTATTATTCAGTTTTGTATTATTTAGATCTGCGAAGAATGATCATAAAATGGATAACAATAGCCTGATTCCGGACGAAACGATTCTCAAAAGGCATTGTCCCATTAACGCGAAGAAATATTCAAATATTTCAATAGGTGGGCTTTAATTTTGAGATGGCGATTAAAGATTTATCTTCTATTTACAAGCATATTTATTTCAATGAGAAAATGTCACTTAGATATTGATAAATTTGATGGTCTTACTTTTTAGAGGAGCACAATTTTTTGTATTGTACCTGTAAAAAAATTATGAGTGTAAAACATACGTAACATATTATTTTATATGGCTTGTAAATAAAAAAATAAATAAGAAAATGTACATATTAATACATATTCACCGTATGGTTGTGCCTATATTACGAGCTTTACTTAGTTTGGGTTTAGATGGCGTTGCATAAAAGGTCTAGTAATAACATGTTATTTCTTGCAACGAAGGACAAAGAAGTACGAAATATGAAGCTATTTATTTCGCCATACACGTTTCACTATCTTGTAATATCTTGTATAGCACCGCAGAATTTTGATACGCAGCGCTGACGGAGGCATGAATTTGAGAATACTTGGCACCGAATACCCCCTACTCCATTTCCATCTTTTGTCAGATATTAGGGTTCTACAGTCAACATGAAATAGGCTAGGCCCTAGGCTATTTTGGTGTTGCTAGGGTATGTGTTTATTTTTAGTATCTTTAGTAGTCTTGAGACATGTCCGAAAAACTGAAGAATGTGAGGCAAAAGAAGATATAAGACACTTGCCTAAGATAGATATCTATATCTGTACAATTATGTATCTGTACTAGGGAATATTTAAACAAGAATGCGCTCAAAAATGATTGCATGTCTTCAGACAAGTCCAACAATCTTAATGCGAGAACGGCCTCGCATTCTAAAGTTTTGCTCGCGTTTCTGCGGCCAGGATGCAAAGTTTTTGCATCCTGGCCGCAGGCCTGTTACCACAGTAGGCCATGATGAGAAGTCCGCTTGCGCAAATTACACTGTTTTGGAGTCAGCTCATCATCAGCTGTCTATTAGTGCACGTTAATGAGCTTTTCATGTGATTTGGACCAAAATAGGTCTGCTTTGGCTATCAGTCGTTATTTATTATTCGCAACAAAAAAAAAATATATGATCGAAAACAAGATAAACTGTAATTAAGACCACCTACCCTAAAACAGCTAAAAGAAACCACTCTAGACCTGTACATTCCAAGATTTTGTAGGTCTGGAAAGACAGGCGAGGGCAGCGAATTCAATCCTTGTCAGAATAAATTAAATTACAGTTTTTGGATCTTATTCCAATGATTTCGATGCTGATTGTACAGTCAGGTACAATTATTGGGGGTGGAACGTCTCGCTTTTTGATACGATTGAATAGTAGAAATAGGAGGTATCGTATCTCGAACGGAATCAAATTGAGCACGTAAATTCAAGACGTGACAACTTGCTAACCGTTTTAGAATTTAAAAGGTTTATTTCGTCTCAGAAAGAGCGAGAGGATAATATCAGGAATGAGGATTTTTGAGAGAACCATGGTGACATAGCTCAAAGAGTAAGGTTGAAGTGGCAGTGGGCTGGCCCTGTTTGTTGAAGGACCGACAATCGGTGGGGTCAACGAGCCGTTCAGTGGAGACCCACGTTTAGGCAAGCGTAGGTAGGACGCCCTAGCTAGGGAGCGAAGAGCTTTATACAGTGGAAGGCAAAGAGTGAATAAGAAGGCTGAAAAGAATAATGCGCCATTGGACCGATCTTATTTTATTTTATTTTATATTGTATCTTCACGTCTTTCCCAAGGTGTGCCTTGAGAGATACTTATATCCAGTGGGCTGCAATAGGTTAATGATGAAGAAAGAGCTTAAAAGCGTTAATTTTCCTAAATAGCTCATTTACGTGATCCGATCGAAGATTTCGTCTATATTTTGAAAAAAAAATCTGACGTATTTTTTTGGTTGTAAAAACTTCATAAAAATTTCCTGTGGTTGACCGTTTTTATGTTATTTTGACGTCTGTTTGTTTTTATGGGTTAAATCAAAAAACATGTGATAAATATTTGCCCTATATAGATTTAAACGAATGTTTACTACGCTAGCATATTTTTTTTAACAAGTTATTGAACCCTGATAAAAAGAAGCCTATGTTATGCCGAATTACATACTCTACATCCCTGCCGAATTTCATTATGATCTGTTCAGCTAATTAATCGTGAAAAGGTAATAAATAAACAAACAGACACTTCAACAACAGTGGCTTAAGTCTTTTTTCTTGTCTAGAGCAACATAATTATGACTAAAGTTTGAGCCTAATTCGTTTTTTTTTAAAGAATTTTAATGTGATGAATCAAATTAGTACAAATCAGTTTTGTATGGCGATGTCAAAAATTCCATTCCCATCACACGGGAACTGATTTTTGGGATAAAAAGTAGTTTTGTCTCTTTTCTGGTCAAGAAAAACATATGTGCAAAGTTTCAGGTCTATCCGTTCAGAAGTTTGTAAAGGACGAACATAATATTTTAACTAATATTATAAAGCTTTCGTTTCCATTATACTAGTGTGAAATTATGCAGCCATAAAGCATGTTAGTAAAATCGTTTGAGGTACAGATGATCTATAATTAAAATCACATATTTAATTCCATCGGACAGACCTAGCCAGTGGGCTGGGCCAATACAGTTTTCTCTTCAATGCTAAGAAAAACATCCCGCATCGAGATTCAAATGTGACGTGCCCATTTATAAAATGCTATTTCCCTAGTCTTTTTGTAAGGTAAGGACAGCCTTTGAATATTAAAAGAAAAACAAAAATTGGATACAACAGAATTTCAATATTGCAAAGGACGAGGAAAACGTATTCGTGAATTTCGATTTCGCGGACTTTAAATTACTTTTAGATAATTTGAATGCCCATTTCGTTAAATTGTACATTTTCTTACGTAAAAGGAAATTACGGGCTATTTGCCTATTGGGACACACATTTTCCCGCATTTAAATAATGAAAAAGTTCTGTTCTCTTTTTGTTCATTATCTCATAATGATGATTGTTTTTCACGGGCCTCACACTTCAGTAGGATAGTAGCTAAGCTTTCTGCGCTGAAGGTTGTGAGTTTGATTCCCAACTAGGACAAACATTTTTGTGATGGTCATAGATGTTTGTTATGCGTTGGCATGTTGTACTGTATCTTAATTATGTGTTAACATTAAAAAAAATCGTTATATAGTTCCCATATTACAGTCTGTGCTTACTCGTAGTTTGTGGCAGTAGTGTAAAATGTCAAGCTAAATTTTTATTTATTTAGAAATTAAATATGATGAGTTAGTTCTTTACCTCAATGATGGGCTAAGATAGAGGTCGGTGATAGAGGGAGCCTCTCCAGAATATTCTTATTATGAAAAATTTAGAAGAAATTTGCATCGTATGTTACTTCAAAATAGGAAATGACAGCTGATTCCTAGAAACTTCATCACGGCTTGAAAACGAGCTACCTACATTGTTGGTACCGCATTTCTACCTACATTTCTGGAAGTAATTCGGCGTTCGGACTAAAAAGTTTAGACTACAACATGGTCCGAATTAATATTTTTGGCGGACAAGAATATAAGATTTAAAATAATAATTTGTAGTTTATTATTCGTAGTTACCATCCTGTAATATTCATATGTTACCCACTCTTTGAATTATGCGCGAAATCTATAAAATACTCCTCTGACTCCCAGAGACTCCCAAGGTGTGAAACCGAAAAGGATTAAACGTTCTGATTTTATCCATTTTGGTTTCAGAAAATATTTTGAAATAACGGCTATCCCTACAAAGGTCAAAATCAATGTTATCTCATACAGAATTCTTATCTTTTATATAGATATCTCTTCACCCTGACCAGAGCCGATAGTGAGATGACCAGGCAGGAAAATAACGCCTCGGTTAGGCCAAAATGGTACTTAAAGGGGCAGAATTTATTCTGGCACTCCAGCATTATTGATACACCCAGTCACGTGACACCGCACGTGCATTCCCTAAACCAACCAACAGATTAGGACTAAATATAACCATACCAGGCTTTTAGCTAAGCGTTGACTTGTTTATTTTACGGCTAAGTTAGTAAACTTGTTTCACTTGATCGCCATATGCTGCGACTCTAAAAAGTTTTCGTCGCCTTCGAAACATATATTATACAAGGCGCTAAAAGTTGTGTTATCGTAAAAAGCAAAGTTGTTGCTCTGAATAAAATACGCATAACACGTTAACACGGATTTTGAATAATACACACTGTTCATATGTATTGTGAAATTTGCTTGTTCCTATATCGTTTTTTTTTGTACGACGAGGAAGCCTTCATCTCACTTGGTTACAAGTTAAGATAAGGCCGAAGGTGGAGACGCACATCACCCGGAATCCTCAACTAACTGAGGAACTAGCTATTTTACCTCTAAATGCCGGAACACAACAATTTTAGAATTGTTGTTATGGCGACAGAATTAGGTAAGATGGTGGTAGCTAGCCAGGCGGACTTAAACAAAGTCCTCCCATCAACCAAATTTTTTTTAGTAGAATACGAGTAAAGAAAGCTCTACGTACTAAAACTCATTATTAAGTGAGAATAATACACATGAAGCTAAAAACCTTTTTTGTGATGGATTAGCTCTTGAACTGACTTGTCTAGGCAAAAGCATGAATAAGGTTTACAATAAAGCGAGCTTTCCTCGAAAGTAGGTACTGGCCGAATACATTAGAACAACGAGTTAATGTGAGTAAACTGTTTAGAAACAACTCAAAACAAGATTGAAATACAGGTCTCACAGCTCAGTTGGTAGTAGCTCTGCCTTCTGCGCTTTAGGTTGTGGGTTCTCACCGAGAACAAACATTTGTGTGTTGAATATGGATGTTTTTTCTGAGTTTGGGTGTTGTATTGTATTATAAGTGGGTATGTATAAAAAAACTATATAAGTATTATATCCGTAATCTAGATTCCATATAACAAACGTTGCTTAATTTGAGCTTAGATGGCGCTGTGTGAAATGATTGTCCTGTAATATTTTATTTTTATT
This sequence comes from Venusia cambrica, assembly GCA_951394065.1. Lineage (NCBI taxonomy): Eukaryota > Metazoa > Arthropoda > Insecta > Lepidoptera > Geometridae > Venusia > Venusia cambrica. The sequence continues at coordinate 7,310,330 of OX596058.1, read as the reverse complement.
TTGAAATCACTAAAAGAAATATCATATATACACGCCACTCTAACAACAATAGGTCCATTATTCCAATATTATTGAATCCATAATGGCGTTTACTGGATTACATGAAAAAGTAATATTCCGAGCTAATGTTGGAGCTCGTTACGGTTGGATAATCAAAGTCCCGAGTGGTGATTTTGCGGCCTTTGATATGTGTTTATATTATACAGTTATATTAGAACCTAGAATGGTTCTGATATATTTAGAGATTTTGGACACACTACTAATTAAATAAATAGAAACATAAACATGTATTAAAACACGTCAAAAGCAGGATATATACAAAATAAGAATATAATAGTTAGGATAGGCCGCATGGTTACTAATTAGATAAGCAGAATAGTTAAGGTGTAACCTACTTATAGTCAATTATAAGTTTATATTTATCATTCCTACCTGCTTGACGTTCCATTTATGAGGTCGAAGCTCTTTCAAGTATTTATTTTTATTGTATGACAGTTCTTCATCACACCTGGTATCAATATGATAAAGCCGAGAAGGAAGCGCACTTCACCCAGAATCCTCAACAGGCTAAGAAACTGAATATCTTGTCTCTAAATGCCGGAACACAAAAATGATGATATGATTGCCTTAATAGAGAGAGTAGTAGAGAAGCCTCTTCTCTAAAACTATAAGGTTAGATATTTACGTTTGGCAGGTGGTTTGGTGATTACAATACAGCCCTCTGTCATACAGACAGACAGATAGCAATAGGGTTCCGTTGGCACCCTTTGGAAACGGAATTCTAAAAAGGAGTCGAATGTTTCAATGTCATATAAGAGTCTATCACTCGCGTATATGCTTTTCAAAAAACTCAAAACGCCCCTTTTTGAAGAATCGCTACAATAGTCGCTAGTAAGGAAACCCTCGGCTGGGAGAAAGTGCAGGTGGAAGTTCATCTTGAACCTTACGGTGCGCTAAGGTATAGCCTCCAAAGTGTGGGGATGGAATCTCTGTTGATGGCGAGCGGTAAAATGATAAAAAGATGCTGCAGGCACCATATCAAACTACTCCTAGAATATAATAATAATAATAATATATAATAGAACACAACCCATTATACAAGAAAGGTAGAATACACACAAGGAAGAGTTAAAGTCTCTCCTGAGACTTTAACTCAAATCACCTGTGAGTATGGGATCGTCGAAAATTCTTACAGCTCGTTTTTGAACCACGTGAAATGGCTTAAGCTGGTATGCAAGTGCTAAAACGTGACAACAGTACTCCATTTGGAGTCAAATTTTCAATTTTTCAACTTTTACTTAGATGAGCATACCGTGTTTTTTGGATGCTAGCTCTGCCTTATTATTTAGGTGACAAAGGAACTGAACGTCGTTGAAAATGTCGATCCCAATGCTCTTAAAGCTAAAAGGCGTGTTCTTAAATTGCAGAGGTACATTAAAGGATTTTTCTGGTAGTAAACGATCAGACTGTGTCCTTGTGGGGTTGAATATTGAAATAGTCAGAAAATTTCGATTTCAGACACAAATTGCAACTAGCGTACAAAAAAGTTTACTAAAAAGAGTCGATATTCTTTTAAAATCTAAGAAGCTTTTTTTCTAATTTTAAATAACGTATGATTGAATCACGCCTGTAGATAATTAAATATTGTGTAAAGAAGATAATTGTGCCTATGTTGGCGTAAACTAACAAAATTAGACTATAAACCCATTTTAATATGTAACTGGGGGTTTGAGCTTAGGTAATTGAATTTTGTATGAAAAGTTTATAAATGAAGATTCAAGTAGAACTAAAAGCATTAACAATGCTAGTAACCCAAAAGAAAAGATAACTCGTGCCACACTAAGTAGTTGATTGTTACGGCGTTGTTGGATTTAATTATAAATTAGCAGAGACTGTCAAGCTGATAATTTACTGATAGCATTCTCTACCACTATTCAAGGGATGAAATAATATCAGTTTAGTTACTACAATCGTAGCAATGTTAGCCTGAGTACCTTATTAATATTAACTCAAATATGCATTAAATTTTCTATCCATCTCAGAGCAGAGATCAATAGATTTACCACTGACCAGATCCATTATGGGCTATTGAGATGTTTTTCTCACTAGATCTGTCTTTTAATACACTGGATCTGATGAGAGTTTTGTGCGGGATAAATAAAAGGTAAAATTTACATGGTTAGTATCATTTTTTTCGCATCATAAAAGGTATTTTGTTAATGAAATAAAAAAAAAAATTTAGTATTGTTGTAAGTCAGAGTTAAAGATTTTTATTTAGTAAGATTTTCAAGGTTCAATTTGTAACAAATCTACCGCCGCCTTGAAAGGAAAGAAACACAATCTTTTTTTTAATGATCCACTTATTAGTTACTGAGTTTAAGATAATTTTAATAACATACATGTAAATTGTATACCTAAATACCTTATATTATCTGAAAATATTTATAACAACCAGACGGGCAGTTTGCGCCACACGTTTTAATCGTTGGTAAAGTCACTTATTTCTTTAAACATACTTATTTTGTAGTAAGCATTTTTAACTGTATTATTTTTAAACATATTTTTTATTTTTCAAAATAGAAACAATTAACAATGCTTGATTTTCATATAAATATCATTTTTAGATTTCAGAGTATAAAAGCTATAGTATCTTATCTACTTTTAAGAGGAAGGGGAATGTTACTAATGTGTATTCAGCTGAACGAAATAACCCTACACGTAAGCAAACAATAGGGTGGTATTACTGAATAATATACCAAGGATTTAATAGGGGTTGGATAATGGAATCAAGATGGTTATTGTAGGGGTTCATCATAAACCAGGTTATATTTTTACGGTTCAATGATCACATAAAGGCAAAGTGCTTTGAGGCTCGATGATCTTGTATTCTATTTAAATTAATATTGAAATGGTACCTATGCAGTTTTTTTATTTCAGGTCCGCATGAAAAATCAGTCAGCCATCAGTCAAGTTATTTTTACAACATTTAATTCGAACATATGGCGGAATATATCAGTAGGTTGTTAGGTTTTTTTCTGCATTCAGAATTCTTGATACTTATTCATTTTTTGTTTGACTTTTTGTTGGAGCTGACCAAAATCTCTTTAATTAGCAGAGTACTCAGACTACGATTTACTAATGTTAAATAGACGTGTCTCCATACTGTTGGCTTCCCCACAGCCCCGAGTGCAAGGGGTTTGTGTGTTATTAATGTGGGTACATATTCTTCTTACCAACCAAACACCTGTGATAAAATATTGCCAAAAACTGCTACTTCCAAAAAGAACGACCGAAAATCCAATCACTGAGAATCGAATATCCGATGATAATGTTCTTTATTACTCAATCAAATCGGCAACGTCGTTATAACGAGATGATAATACCATCCCGATACAATAAACGGTGCCGAAATCAAATTGCAAGAATCGAGTCGAGTTGGGTCACAGCTTATCGCAAGACGGTCAAGACAAAATCTCAAAAATGAACAGTACAAAAACTGTAAGCCCTTCCTAAGTTACTTATAAGTGTTTCGGGGGGGATATATCTTCTATTGGTTCCTCTGGGCAATGGAATCGTTGACCTATAGTCGACGATTACAGCCGATCCTAACGCTTGTTTCAGTACAATCGAAGGTGATTCTGCTGTCTTGCAACCACCTCCTGCTGAATCCGGCACCCAGTTCGCTGTATTTCGTCGGTCTCTTCGTTAGATCCCATCCACTCCCATGTAATGCTAATGCGAGCTAGTAGTAGCCAGACGGACTTAAACAAAGTCCACTAACCAAACCAAGCATAATATTGTATTCCCCTGGGGATCGAAATAGGTTGGTTGAACCACTAGACGATTAAAAATCTTTGAATCTCCAGGGTCACTTTGAATCTTTGAATACAAGTTTCACTAACTACATGTTATATTTTATATTTATATAAGCCCACGAGGCTTCCGGATACCAGGTCCCAAGACCAGCACTTGGACAGGATGCCAAAATCCACTTAACTAACTAGGAAACTAGTTTATTTTAAATTATTGTGTTCAATGAAGATAAAATTTCAATGAATGTGTCCAAATAAGTAAAATATATATAATCTGCACCGTGATCATGAGGATATTCAGTTTTATATAAACTGTGTTTCTTGATTATTTTCAAAACTTGTGAAAGTATGATTGTACATTTTTAAACATAGGTTCTAAGATTTGATCATCTATCGTATGCGTGATAAAAACCCGTATTCTAATACTTTTTTACTAAATAATGCCTGTAGGGCCACCATTACTTATATACTGTGTCACCTTTTTGTATTGTTCAATGACATTTTTTAACAATACAGCCTTCATTCATTTATTAATTCATGCGCTATAACTCAATTCATTTGCAGTAGCCAAGCTGAACTCTTTCATCTGCGATCAAGTAGTGGGTAATGACGCGCGAGGACCGATACGGGGATTTATTTGGTACAATTTTATGAGCAGTGGACCTTTGCCCCGGGTTGTTACTAGATCGTTAAGGTTTCTACGCTCCTGGTCCCGTGATTGGTTGGAATGATTTCAACTTCATTCGTCGCGACGCGATTGGTTGATGTGATTTTCGTGATACGGAAACCCTTTTGCAAGTCTGTTAGGTTACGACAGTTTTATATGTACTTACTGAGGTGAACGAGTAGCTACAATGGAAGAGTACTATAAATAATCTAGGGACTAGGTTATATAAATCGATTCAATACAAGAGAGTTGTGACCTAGATAAATATAGGTTTTTTGTTTATTTGTTTGCTTTTAGTTAACTTTTCAGCTAAGTTATCAGTTAATATTTGGAACGTGGAATTATGAACCAAAATATGGCGATAAAGTAATTATCATACGCTCAAATTTTAATATTCTGATTGGTAAGCTAGCGCTGCCATCTGTGAACCACGTAAACTTTTCTAATTATGCTAATTTTAAACAATACTTTTAGATGATAACTGTGTTTGAAAAACTAAAAAGATAAAAGACTTAAAAGAAGAATATGATACAATTTTGTTTACGTGGATGACGTATTTTTCCAATTATTTTGATCACGATCAGACGCGTGATCCTATTTGGGGTCCGTGTTTCTTTACTTATGAGGTAATAAACCCAAATCGCTTGAAATGTGCCGATAATATTTGAAGAGTTCCTCTCGATTTTGCCAGGTTTCCATCACCAGATCCTGATCTGATGACGATGGGATCATCTGGGAAGTATACTGACCCTAAAAATATCCAAATCATTCTTCGAGTAAATAAAAAAAAAGGATTCAGAACCTCCTCCTTTTTTTTGAAGTAGGTTAAAATAAGCGCAAAAGAATTACTTACAATTCAATTCCAAAGTTGTGATACGCAAAGAGTATATTTAGTTGAAATTTACAAAGCCACTGAAGATACAATGGAAATATGCGCACTTTACTCTACTCGGTACTTATAATTATTCAACAGCTACCTGGAATTATCTTCATCAGTTGCAAGAAACTGGTATTATTTTACACTAAGAAAATATATTTCACTGGGAATAAATTATGGGAACAAAGCGATGCGTATTTTTTATTTACTTCTGAGTGAGTCTCCTTGTTACGTGAAATGTTAGGTGAGATGTAGGCCAAGCGATTCCTCGTCGTTCAATAAAAAAAAAAAACTCAACTTGATGAAACTTTATGAAACTTGCGAACCATATCGGAAAACCTAATCATACTTAGGTTACTTGATGCAACGCAGAGAGCAAGTTCGGTTTAAATATTCAGGTACCAACTATGGACTTTTGTTGTTGGAGCCTTAACTTGTGAGAATGCTTTTGATGAGCTAAAATGGTGTTATTACATAATTTACAAACGACGCACCTTTCTGGTTTAAGTCAGACAGTAAATAAATAAATTTGAATAAATAAAATAAGATTGGTTGGTGGTACGACTTTGTCCGCCTGGCTAACTACCTCCATCTTAACTACCTAAGTGTATCGTCATAACATCATTTATACAAAGTGTTTTTCTGTTATAAAATCTTCACTTAGATATTGTAAAATGCAGCACGAAAGACAGCATTCAGCTTTCCATCCGCTTAGAAAACAGATTGGTAATCGCATCAACTTCAGTATGGTAAACAAATACTGCAATCACAACCTGCCATAATCACTTGGTGATGTGGTTATGTCACGTTTTAGTGTGATAAATGTCACATAAAAAACGGAAGATTCTGGCCTTTCTACTACGGTGGACTTTTTCGGGCCGTGATGATGATGATGATGGTAAGTAGTATCGTGGATGACCTCTAGTTTGTGAACGATCCTAGCCGGTGTCTCTCAGGCTAGGTCGTTAAATACAAATCGAGTGTGAACCGACTGTCTGGAGCCAATGGAGGGGAAAAGCTGATAACAGCACCTAAGCTTAATGGCTATACATGTGAAACAATCTTTTGATGTAAGAATTAATGTAGATCCTCTTAAAGTACTTGTAGTAAAACAGTTTTTTTTCCACTTCGAAGATTCACCTCTGATCACTACTCAGCGTAGATTCTATGAGTGATTACATACTAGGGGATAGTCAGAGGCATGTCCAAACTTACGTTCGGCATATGCCCACGGTTTGCAACTAGTTTATATTCAATACCGTCTCAGTTCGCAAGTACATCACCGCTTAGCGGAAACTAACCAGAGACACATTTTTGGTCCCCCACCCACACGACAGCAGCAGATTTTGTCTGCTTAATAAGACAGGTTTCCTAAGGTGTTTGACTACTTCTTTATTGGTATTTGCTAAAGACCAATCAAGAAGCTGCTGTAATAAAAGCTCGTTATAAGAGCTGTGACCTTAATTTGTCTTTAGTATACCCATTTGTTTTTTTTATCGTACTACGGGGAAGCGCTTTGTTTTCATCTCACGAGGTTTTAAGATTTGATTAGGCCATTATTTAGAAAAATTATATCCATTTAGTATATAATATCATGATCAAACGAACTTAACAAGTGAAGTTAGATCATTATTATATGATTTAGCTTCATTTGAAGATATAAATAGATGATAGGTACACTATGTAGTACTTTCTACTTACTAGGCAACTTCGCACATTAAAAAGTAAATCGATTACTTATCGATTTTTAAAACGATTACATTATCCCATCCTTAGTCTACGGTGTCTGTTCGCAGCACTATTTGCTCATTCTTTCAGAGATATAGGACAAAACTTTAGAAGGGTTATGGGTGGGTGGGTTTATATCTTCAAATGAAGCTAAATCATATAATAATGATCTAACTTCACTTGTTAAGTTCGTTTGATCATGATATTATATTTCTTTAGCTTCATTTTTCAGATATAAATAGATGATAGGTACACTATGTAGATGTTTAGAGTCGAAAGTTTTGTCTTTAAGTAGGTACCTAGATGTACAAACTTTCAACCGATTAAAAGACTTAATAAAGTTTAACTTAAGCGTTTATTAATTTAGATCATTAATTAGGGATAAACTTATACAATTTAGTTTAATAATTACACACCGAGTATGGATCTCGCAAAATCACCTTGATCAGATAAAGGACGCTGATAAAAGCGAGCGAATATTTCTGATGTTTTTTGTCCAACCTGCCGTTTTCCGAATGACCTCCAAGGAAATGCCCGCTGATCTAGCGGCTGACGTAGACGCGTGCCTAGTGCTGTGTGCACTGAACATTGATACGTCTACGCCGCTGCCAGCCAGCACCTGCTTAATCCATCTGCTGATGGACTGAGCAGAAGCGGCCCTATGAGGTCGTTTCCAAGTTAGTATGAGATTTTTGGAGTCGACAGGTCTTAAATCTTTTGTAAAATGTGAGTAATCTTGTAGTACGGTGGCTGGACAAATACATTTTTTATCATTAAAGAAAGGCAGTGTCAAAATTGGTTGAACTCGACCAGGTCCTGAAGTTTTTATGATATCAGAAATAATAATCTTAACCTCATTTGAGTTCATAGTGATATTGTCTACTTTGATGAGTGACAATGTTTGTACTCGATAGGCGGTGCATAAAGCTAGTAATGTGACTAGCTTTTTGGTAATTTTTTCAATGGAAAGATTTTGATTAGGCTACCAATTAGATATGTTGTTTAGAACTATTTGTGGATCCCATGTGGTTGAATATTTTGGGGCTGATGGTCTAAGCTTAAAGGCACCTTTCAGAAGTCGTTTGACTCTGACGTCAGCACTAACTTCACCTCCTAATAGGAGAGAGAGTGCAGAGCGGTGGGCATTCAGCGAACCGAATGTTGAACCTTTGTTAAACTGATCAGTCAAAAATAAAATTACTTGAGGTAGTACAGCATCATAACAGTTAAGATTATTATCATATGCAGAATGTCCACCAGAGTTTATATGTTACGTTATATTGGCTCAGGGTGTTCTTAGCAAGTGAAGAGATCATTAAATTTAAAGCAGAATCCGGGGTTCCTCTTCTAGAAAACGCGTGCCGGAGAGTCTCGCTGCAGGCAGGGTAGCTTGCGGCCGTTGCATCCTGTAACGAGATTGGAGGAGAGCGTTTTCACTCAAGTAAATGATCTCCGATGATAACATGTTTTTTAGAAGAGGAAACCATGGCTGTGAAGGCCAAAACGGAAAAACTAAAATACTTTTTTCTTTGTCATTTATGATCTTTTAAAGACATTTTAAAATAAAATAAAGGCATAGGATGGAAAAGCATAGAAAAACCACTGGTTCCAGTTTAAAGTGAACGCATCTACCGCAATTGCGTCTGGGTCCGGTCTCCATGAGACATAGGTATTACATTTAGCATTAGTACGAGATGCGAAGAGGTCTATTTCGGGAGTTTTAAGCTATTTATGATTTCTAAATAGGCTTTTTCAGATAATGACCATTCTATGTCAGGATTGTTTAACTTCCTAGATTCCTTATCTGCTTCCGTATTTTCTTTGGTGTTTATGTAGGAAGCGAATAACCAAATCCTTCGCATCTCGCACCATTGCCAAATTTTCCTAGCTAACTCATTAAGATGGGGAACTGAATTCCCCCCATTCGGTTAATATAGCTAATCGCTGTGGTATTGTCGACGCGTAAAAGTATAGTGCATTCTGACCTGTCGCGGGCTAAGCATATGAGGCTTAAGAAAATAGCTAAAAGCTCTAAATAGTTTATATGAAAGCTTTTTTCGCTCTCTGTCCAACCACCATTAACGCGTTTATGGTCGCTGTACGCGCGCCAGCCTGTTCTGGAAGCGTCTGTAAATATTTCCAGGTCAAAATCACGGATACTGATTGTATTATACGACGATCGGACATTTTTAGCCCACCATTCTAAATCAGGTAATATTTCGGCTTGTGGTTTAAATTTGGCATTGAAAGAGTTTAGTTTCTTTAGGGTAAGATATTTATGCCTTTCCAATAATTTGGTATACAACCATCCGTATCGCACTGCTGGACAAGCAGCGGTTAAGGATCCGCTTATGATCAGTGATCTTTTTTTTTTTATTATTATTATTATTTTTGATTAACCGAAATCCCTGATTGAACATAAATGTAATTATTGAAATAGTTTAATCTGTTTTGCTATATTTTCTCGTTTTCCGTTAGGTAATGCAATCGACATATTTTTCGAGTTATAAATAAAGCCTAGGAATTTACAAATCTGCTTAGGTTGAAGCGAGCTTTTTTCACGATTAATTACAAATCCTAAACACTGTAATAAGTGAATAGTTTCATTTACATTTGATAGGCATTCTTGATAGTTTTGTCCAATGCATAAAATGTCGTCTAAGTAAATGACCGAGGTAAAACCGAGTGATCTAAGGTGTGTTGTGACCTCTCTCATGAGTTTAGTAAACAACCTAGGAGCTACAGAAATTCCGTAAGGTAGGGCAGAAAATTCATATAAAGAAACAGTACCGTCTTCTTCAATAAACTGAAACCTTAAATATTTTCGATCGTTGTCTGTGATCGGAAGAAGTAGGTTAAGTAGTTAAGTAGGTCCTTCAAGTCAATGGTGGCCATAAAGCCCTTTTTAGGTATTAGTTTCGCGGCCGTTCTATAGTCTTCCATTTTAAAGTGTATTCTGGATACAAATCTATTTAGAGGTTTAAGATTAAGGATGAACCTCTTGCTGCCATTTGCTTTAGGAGTCAAGAAAATTTTGGAATGAATTGCTCATTACACGGATGACATTTGTTTATGGCTCCCAACTCTAGTAAATGATCTATAGCAATTATCATCTCTCGCTTCTCCGAAGAGGAAAACGTATTATGAGGGACCGTAGTCTGAGTAACTTCAGTTTCGAAGGGGATAGAAAAACCATACTTAATTCCGTCTAATATAAAAGGGTTAGCGGTAATTTTTAGCCAACAGTCGTAAAAATGTTGGATTCTACGAGTACCTGCGTGACGTACCGTGTTCACTTCCGAGGGGCACGCTGCTTGTTGTAGCTGTTTTTCGCTTGTCTCGATGTACTCGACGGCCTCTGGGATGCTGCGGGGGTTCTCTGTGTACCTCCCCTCCCCCCCCTGTTCGACTGATAGCGGGAGGGGACTCTCCAGTTTCCCTGAAAGCGTGTTCTTATTGTTGGTGCAGGCTGCGACGTGGAAGCTGCAGGTGTCTTTTGGGTACCTGTAGCTTTTTTAATTTGGACGCCATGCTTTTGTATGGCTTTAGAGGCCTTAATATTGTCGGACAGTTTGCTGCTCGATTAACAGCTGTAATGCCAAGACCCAGCTGTTGCTGTTGAGCTTCGTTTTTTTTTTTTTTTTTTTTTTTTTTTTTTTTTTTTTTTTTTTTTTTTTTTTTTTTTTTTTTTTTTTTTTTTTTTTTTTTTTTTTTTTTTTTTTTTTTTTTTTTTTTTTTTTTTTTTTTTTTTTTTTTTTTTTTGTCTCGATTTTTAGTAAAGTCGATGAGTGCCGCTGATATTTCAGCATTTAACACTGGAGCTCTCAAAAGTTTACAGTTCTCAGGAATTGTTTGTTCCTTTAGCAATGTATCTTTTGAGTCCTTGGGGATACCTCGGCGAAGAATCGGTAACCATCGCTGTGCCAGCGTTTCATGTATTTTATCGCCAAATTTTGGGGTATCTTCATTAGAGTCGCCTAACGCAGAAAGAAATTCGTCATCGATTTCCTCTACTTGCTCGGCATCTTGAGAAGGAACGTCGGTGCTTGTGGGCTCAGGGACAACCTCTACGTTCAAGGAAGCCTGTTGAGAAGTCGCTTCCTCGCTTGGTATTTCCATATTTAGGTCTGTAACAATGTAAGACCATTTTTAAATATTTGAGGGTAGTCAAATATGAAATTGAAAATAATAACCTTGATCTGGTTAAAATTTGCATATTCTGATCATCGCGTAGGCTCTCAGCCTACACCTTGACCATAAAATGCCTTCGTGGTGACTCTCGGCCAACACCCCGGCTTAAAAATTTCCTTCGCATTGACTCACGGCCAATACCCAGGATAAAATGTTATTTTGTAAGGATACAAATAACAAGCACTTTTAATATGTAAAAGTAGTCGGTTAATAACTTACCCGAGTTCTCATCCGAGGAAGAATCGGAATAGACGATACGCAGTCGGCGTTTTGGTGCGGGTACTTGTTTTTCCCGTAACCTTTGTATTTTTTATTCGTAATAACGAATTTTGTCCTCTTGTTTACGCTTCGGCATAATCGTCAACTTGAAATCACAGGTAACAATGTACTGGGTAAAGATATGCTTGTAGAAATCTACTTGACACTTTGTCTAAAGTAAGACGTGCTACCGTTGCCTCGCACGAAAAAAGAATGAGCAAATAGTGCTGCGAACAGACACCGTAGACTAAGGATGGGATAATGTAATCGTTTTAAAAATCGATAAGTAATCGATTTACTTTTTAATGTGCGAAGTTGCCTAGTAAGTAGAAAGTACTACATAGTGTACCTATCATCTATTTATATCTGAAAAATGAAGCTAAAGAAATATAATAGCCAGGTCATTATTCCAGAAAACCGCTCAATGCCGCTATCAGGCAACATTTTCATGTGATAACCCTTTGAGATTTACTTTTGACAGTACCAATGAAAGCCGAATTCAGTCGATGATTAGAGTTACAAACATATTCTGGCTAGTGTCAAAGCTGTAGGTTGTAGGCTCGATTCCTACCCGGGCCAAAAAAAGTATGATAAATACAGGTGTTTGTTCTATGCTTGGGTGTTATTTAAATCAAATGAATTTATATACAAAAAAAGTAAATAAGTATTATTTCGTTCCCATAGTACAAGCTGTGCTTAGATTGGGGTTAGATGGCATTGTGTAAAATTTCCGGTAATATATATGTCATTTACATTATATGTCAGTGGAAAGTTCATTTTTGTAAATAAAATATTATATCCATATTATGGAGGGCCGTTGATATGCAACGTCTACGATACGCTTTTTAACAGTGAAAACGCCCGTTGTACTTATACACTGTGTCACCTCATGTTTATATTGTTTTATGTTCTCGTGTACAATTAAGTGTTAATTCATACATTCACTCCCTTGTAACAAAAGGCAAGGTTAAAGGCGCATAATTTATATGGGCCCTCTTGTACTTGAATTTAATTTAACTCCGGCGCACCTGTGTTTATTTTGCAAACTCCTTAATGTTACTCACAATTCTTTTGGGACAATATTAAATTGTAAACAAGAAGCTTAAAATGATTTGTTTTGTTTTGAGGACCTTGGTTTACTAAATTAAGCATTTAGAATTTATTTGGTGAACCTTTTTCTCAGAATTACTACAGAAATTACCCATAAATCAGATAATGTGACAATATAGACTTACTTTCTCACTGTAATTTTAGTAAGCACACTTAAAGCGATTTGGGTTTATTAACTGAAAAGTAAGGACAAACGGACCCCATATATGATCACGCGTCTATCTGTCTGTCTGTCCGTCCATCTGTCATCAAAATAGTTATCCAGGTAAACGAAATTGTATCATATTGTTCATTGAAGTCGGTGTTCTGTTTAGTTTTTAAAACGTAACTATAAGAGTGTGTTGACGTCTACAGATCGGCTACCTTTAACGTGACCTGTCTCTTCTAAATTAATAGTCGTATATTTTTAGTATTTTTTTACTTACAATTGGAAATATCTCTAAATACTAGTAACTACATAAAACCACATTAAAAGTTAAATAATAAAATAATAAATAACTACTAGGTCATTAATTTCACACAGCATCCTAGCTCCAAACTAAACAACGCTTGTTACTTACGTTTTTTATCAATAAGTCTGCAAAATGATATAGGCTATGTTTTTTATAAACATTAGTTAAAAACAGAATTACGAGCTTAAAACTTTCCTCGTATGTAGAATATATAAAAGGTAAAAGTATAAAGCGCTATGTATCCCACGGAAGAAAGTGCTATTCCCAGCTCATGTATAGTAAGGCACTCAACTACACCCGCGTCGGTAATCGGTCACTTTCTCATCTGTCAATAATGTACTATTTCTGTGTTTTTTTTTATATAAATACTCATCATATTATACAAAACTCAAACACAGAACAATTCAATAGCAAGGAGGTCACGTGTGACTTTTGAACATGAAACAGTATTCAAATTTCGAGTACATACGTGGCTTGGTGACGTAGATTTCATTACGCGACTGAACAGCCGTATCTTCACGCCTTTCACTCCATGTTCATTGTGGGACGACCTTTTGTTCCTCCCGTTTAATTCAGCTGGTAGATAGCTCACGATGGATGTAAATGGTGAACTCTGAGAGTACAGCGGTATATAACCTTCTATCGAAAAGTAGGTAGGTACAATCAACTTGTATCTACCCCTAAACTTGCATTGGGTCAACCTTGGGCAGAACCAACTTACTCCGCTCGCGCGTCAAAAAAATGGGAGAGGAAGGGAAGGAAATAAGAAAGAAAGATGAAGAAGAGTTTTTGCATCACCGTTTTTTTTATTATGTTAATCAAAGCTATCTTTTTCTCCATATAACCCCATGACCTGACCTGAGTGAACTAGCTGGTATAAACCTAACTATGTATCAACCAGCATTTAAAACAATGCCAACGTTTTAAATGTAAAAGTTTTGCAAAATATAACAAAAGGAATACAGGTTACATAGAGCTACACAGGTTTAACTTTTTTTTTACCACTGTGGATGTACTTCATACATGTTGTTGATATACGAAATATTATATAAAGATTTTAACTTTTACTTTATAAAGTAGGTTGGAGCACATTTTTAAAACATCAATGCTCTTAATATTTTTTTTATGTAGGTACGACGAGAGAAAATATATTTTAAACTTTTAAAGGTGTTTCGCCGAACTTTGATACTTAACATAAACTATGACCTATCTAAGCAAGTAGCTAGCGAAGTTAGTGCATATTTTACAACTATGTAGAAGACTATACTTTTCCAAGTAGCTATGAAAAATGACCATGCCTCAGGTAGAAGAATTTTTTCAATAAAAAATGCTTTTCCCAAGCAGGAATTTTTGACTTATTATCTTGATTAGACAAAGTAATGATTTTGCATTAGAATAAATCAAGTCAACTGTTAATTTTATTTTAATAGTTGATCATTATAATGCAAAATTAATTGCCGACTGTGTTTAAGACGCTGTGAGACATTTTTAGTAAAAAAGACAAAAAATATGAAAAGATTTTCAATTGCGTCAGGCACTCTAAAATAATGTATGTAAAACAGAAATGCTGTAATGCTCTGTCGAATCTGCTTTCAACACAGCATCACCGCTCGGCAGTTTTGAGGGGCAGTTTCGATACGCCGCTTCAAAATGCTGGAAAAGTATTTCTTCGTTTTAAATAGATTTCCAGGGCATTGGAAGTTTCAGGCATAAAATTAAGAAGTTTCTTGTTAAAAGCTTGTGAAGACTTAAGAAACGAAGTATCCCTCCATTAAATAATCCACTACCACCTCCTACTTTAATTATACAAACTTTAGTCTTATCAGGTCAGCTTGCAGAACTATTAAGTTATTTAGTGTTGCTTTGTTTCTTGTGTCTTTAATTTTCATCTAAAGTGTGTTGACAATAGGAGCTTAGCTTGTATTTTTTACTTTTTTCAATATATTTTTCATATTTTGTTGTAGTACCTATTCATCGTTTTATGTTAAAATATAGGTACCTTCGTGTTGCCCTTAATTTTGTTAGTTGTGTAGTAATTTATTAAAACACAACATATAACTGAGTCGAATACAAAATACATGTGTTTCCTTTCTTTTCTTTCTTTTTAAAACTAAAATACGTTATAACAAAGGAAAAAGCACCCGAATCCACACAAACTTCCCCAACACACCGAAAAAAGACGCTTCCACATAATGCTGGCAAAAATAATTATTTCCCAACAATTATTTTCCGCCAGCAAGAAAAAGGGGTGAACAAAGCCACAGGGAGCTTTAGCCGTGACGTAAGAGCTTTTATACTCGACGCCTTGCCACAGTCACTTCATTAGGCCATGCTGCGTAATGACGGCGTGAAGCAAGTACTCTGCATTTTTTTGTAAAATTGCGCCGCCGAGCTGGAAACACATTGCTGACGGCTCGAACAGGGCAAAGCTGAACCGCAAATGTGTTTGAGGGCAGGTAATTAAAAACCCGGCTGATATGAAATACCGGCCATGAGCGGACAAGCACTCCGAGGTCCCAACCGACATTTTAAGGTAAAATCACGTTTATTGTATGGCCCTCTTATGGACCGAGCGAGCGCAAAAAAAATCGACTATAGATAATTCTTTTGTAAGTCCGGTTGTTCTCCTCTACAGGTCGCATTTCTCAACCGATTCTCGTGATATTTTGTGAGCAGGCTCTACAAGTATATAGTTTTTTTTGTCGAATCAGTTTTTGTTTTTTTTTATAATGGCGGAAATATGGGGGCACATAACAAGAATAAAAGACATCATATTTCAGTCATTTTCCAGCTCATTGGTTGCGCTCGCCCCACATTAACGAATGTCTGCTTTATCGTCTAATTGAAATATTAATGGGTTGAAGAAAGGCGGTAGCCTATATAAAAAATTCGGCTTTATGTTTGAGGGTGAACATTTATTCAGTTTTATGCTATGCAAAGACAGACTCGCGAGGTCTATAGCTGACAGAGCCACTAGTTTTAATTTGATTGTTATTATTTGTTGTTACAGTGGCTACCATTTGTGTACATATCAACTGTCTATCTATTACGGTTCATGAGATAAAACCCGTTGGCAGAGAGACGGACGGACGGAGTGCAGAAGCTTAGATATAGGTATCCGTTGGTATCTTTTGAGTAAGTAACCCTTAAAGGTAGACTGACTTGATTTAACAGTCTTTAATAGTATTGTCCTCAATCTTATTTACTTGATGAGATAGGAGCAAGTAATATAAACTAACATACCTCGGTACTCAATAACTATAATATGATCTGTCAATTTTATGTTCATCGAATAAGTTGTTTTCAAGTATTATTCATCTTGATTCATTCAATTAAGCTTCATAGCAAGGTGTTATACACGTAGACTGTTCCAGCTTTGGCGGCTTAGACTCAGCGATGCACACATACATAGGCTTACCATCCATAAATCATTTGGAATTGTGTATGCCCCGTCCGACAGATAGCGCCTAGCACAATGAGTATGTAAGCATGTATTTGAGCTCAAGTTAGTTTAGTTAAGTGAGTTTAGAGGTGCTTGAATGCATTTTTCAACGTTATCATGGCCTATTTGAGCTTAAGTTGTCTAGTCAAAGGTAAAACCTTTGAGCTTAAGTGGTCTAATCAAAAGGCACATAAAAACTTGAAATTGTTGAAACTATGCTTACGATTTACGCACAGCTTATACCAAAGTTGTCGCTTTCCACGTACATACACTTCCTCCCTCTTTCCATACACACACACTCTTATTCCCAACACATACACTGTTATTGCCAATACATACACATTGTTACACTTCACACGTTGTCATGTTGGTACCTCTTATTAACCAATTTTACATTGATTTTTTTTTTTCAGTTTACCCACTTTATTGTTTCTATCCATCCGAGTGGGGTAAATTTAAAACCAGCGCTACACTTCATTATGCGTGTACAGCATTTCCTGAAATTACCCCATTTGCTCAAATATAATGTGCTTACTCCAGTGTACCTACTAAAATTTTTGTAGAAACATTGTTTTTTATGCCTCACCTTTTATTTTGTGTTTTTCCATGTTTCAAAGATTTATAGTACTTGCCTTAAAAACGTTTCATTGTTTAGAATTAACTATTATCTACTTTATTATATTATTTATCAACTTTTAATGTATGACAAGTATGTTTTGCAAAGGTGTTTTGGATTTTTTTTTATCTAATTTTAGAATAGAATACACACGGTATTCTATATTCAATTAACCTGTCTAGGTCTAGGCTTAGTCTGAGTACTCACATTCGTCTTATAACACAAATAATTTGAGTAAAGAAGTGCAAGCTCAGGGTACCTAATACATAAAAGATGAAGAATAACAATATACTTCACAATCGAGAAACCACAAATTCCAGTCGGAAAGAAGTCCGAAGCTCCATTAAACATTCAACACGCGCATGCCTATATTTTGGCTTATTTCAGTGGAACTGAACTCTGAAGCAGCCGGTATTAATATTCGCAATGCGTCGTCAACCTGTCTCTCTGTTTCGGGAGCGGGTATTAACCGCCGCACGAGGCGGACTACAATAAATCATAACCTGGGACATGACGATGAGTTGTTGCTTGTTGCTAAGTCGGCTCAGATGGACTTCGGTTTCTTTTGTATTTTCTCAGTTCTTGTTTTGTAGGCAGTTGTAGACATAAGTGACCGTATTACCAAATCAAATGCAGCAAGGCAGGACATCTTGGGGACATCAGGAGATAACAGTGCTAATGTACAGGGTGAAGCCTAGATGCAAGGCCATATAAGGTTGATGAAACTGCCTTTTATTAGCAAACACAGGCCCAAATACTAATAATCAAATGTAATTCTTGTTATTTTTTATAATATGTTTAAATCCTTTATGTGTACAATACACATAAAGGATTTAAACATATTATAGGAATACATATGTACAGATGCGAGTTTAACCCTTAAAGAGTTTCTACCACAAAACCTTTGAGAGAGAGAGGTGATTCTCTGAATAAAATTTGAACAAATGAAATATTTGTTCCATCAAAAATGAGGTACTTTCATACATCCGTTATGTTGAACCCATTCACTCAGATCAGTCGAATTTGGAGAATGAATAATGTACATATTGTAGTGCTGGTGCTCTCGTGTACCGCTGTAATCCCTAAACACCTGATCAACTCTTTAAAATCGATCAATATTAATGAAAACACATTATGACGCGATGCAAAAGGCAGCGATCCTAAATACATGCCGAACTGTTCGAAAGTTTTTAAGCGAGGTGTATTTAGCACTTAAAGTTACTCGCACTTGGCCAAAGCCCGTTAGTGTAATTAAAATATCTATGGTATTTTCAGGAATAAAATTCTGAGAAAAAATATAAATTAATAAATAATATTACAATACTTATAGTACAATAAGATATGTGTGGTTTTTAAAGTCATATTTCGCTGACAGGTTTCATTTTTTTTCAACTTTCAACTTGTTACCCTTTAGTAGGTGTAATTATCCAAAATTCAGTACGTATATACATTGTTTTTTATTCTAATTTCGTTTTTGTTTTTACAGTTAATTATGTACATACCGCTGATTTGTAAATGCTATGAGACTTTGCCGAATCAGAGCGCACTTACTGTTCCCAAGTTAATGATGCAAATGTATTTCAGAACCTGTTAAAATTTGCCTATGACTGGATCCCATGACAATACATTCACCAGTAATTGGGGACTCCGTACCAATTTATCTAACATCACAAAACCAGCGGACCAGATACTTACAAATCATTTATCTACCAAAATATTAATTTTCGTTGTTTGTATTGCATTCAATGATTCAACAATGGTGGTGTAGATTAGACGCTTGGCTACACTCATGATTTATGACTAACATTATGAATTCATATTTCATTTTTGATGATTAATTAATTAGTAAAAGAACTTGTCACTATGTCATCAGAGCATTTTTTGTTCATTGTAAGACGGAAATTTTTTCGGAAGCGCACTTCACCCACCACCTAAGGGACTGGCTACTCCTCAGTTTATTGAGGGTTCCAGGTGAAGTACGCTTCCACCTTTGGGCTTTTCATAACTTGAAAATCAAGTTAGAGATAAAGGCCAAGCCTATACCCGTTGTACAAAAAAAACGCAATTTTATCTTAAGAAAGTAAACAGCTTTGAATAAAATAATCGAAACATAAATAAATAGTCCAAAAGAGTCTTTAATACTCCACAAGTATAATTGCTAAAATATTGAACAACCTAAACAAATAATCTATAGATGTATGCAATATTAATCTTACATTACAATGTGTATTACCGTTTGCCCTACAATTTTCTAGGAGAAATGGGGATATCTACACAATACTAAACCATAACTTTTTTTCTGCACTGAAATGTATCATAGAGCCGTTCTAGGTTATTTCAAAACTTTTAAGATTAAAAACTTCCATATCGTTTTCAATTCAAAAATGTAAAGTTGCATTGTAAGTGAAAACCTATACCGACGTGTGCTGGCAAACTTCTAAATGGAATTCAAAGTTGGCCGTTTAGTTAGTGAGTTTTCAGAACTATACACGAGTAATAAAAACATAGGCAGAGGTCTACAGTGGAAAGCCCACAAAATTTTTTAACGATACAAACATGAATTCCCTCCATCCATCGACTACCCAAGGTACAATATCATTGGACTTGAGGTGTGTGGGAAAACCCCTCCAGGTCTATACACTCACCGTTTCACATTATGAAACGCAAGGTGATTACATGAACTTATTTTTTATGCAAGGTTTCAGGGGGACCTCGACGATTGCCTAGGCAGAAATTAAGTCAACGAGTTTAACCACCTCTCTGGTCTAGTGGTCCACCGATTTCAGATCCAGAGGTTCCGGGTTCGATCCCCAGAGGGAGCAATATTGTGCTCGGTTTGGTTGGTGGTAGAATTTTGTTTAAGTCCACCTGACTAGCTACCACCATCTTACCTAATTCTGTCGCCATAATAACAATTCTAAAATTGTTGTGTTTCGGCATTCAGAGGTAAGATAGCCAGTTCCTCAGTTTGTTGAGGATTCCGGGTGAAGTGCGTTTCTACCTTCGGCCTCATCTCAACTTGTTACCAGGTGAGATGAAGGCCAAGCGCTTCCCCGTTGTACAATAAAAAAAAAAGAGGTAAGATGGCTAGGTCCTCAGTATGTTGAGGATTCCGGGTAAAGTGCGTTCCACCTTCGGCCTTATCTCTACTTGTAACCAGGTAAGATGAAGCCCAAGCGCTTACCCGCCGTACAACAAAAAAGAAAAGACCTTTACTCCCACCGGTTATAGCAAATTTACATAATATTATCAACGTCAATGTCCGCTGAAGTACATTAACTTTCTACAATAGTACTAACAGAGTTTTTGTTTGAAAACACGCTCGGTGTGCAGTTTGAAGATCGCAAGATACATAATTACTTACTGGGCATTTTCAGAATTTTATGCATTACCAATATCTGTTATATTATTGGCGAGTCCGACACCCATAAGTACAGTAAGATGGGGTTTTTATACTGTGATAATTACCACGCAGTAATTTGAAAATTTTGGTATAATATTTACATAAATATTCAATCATAAGTATTTATGTATAAGTATTTATACAGTCTGTAGTTTGGTTGATATTACGTTTTGGTTGATACCTTAGAAATGCGACTTATTTCAGTCGTAAATCTTATCTTTGAAATTGTATTTCTAACGAATGTTTGCTTGAGTTTTTTTTATCAAACGATAACTTACAAACAACTTATGATATATTCAAAAACGGTGCTCTTTGTAATTGGCATGCCTGCCAATAGCCTGAAAAATAAGGCAACGCTTGGTTACATTTAATTTAACTGGAAGTTAAACCTACTGTGTTATTATTTTATTACTAAAAAAATGTTTCACATTTTTGCGAAGAAATACGAAGTCAATGCTACTAATATCAGGTCGTCAATTCACACTGAAGTCTCATTAGCACTAAAAATTCCCATAAAACATTAAGTACTTCCAAAATGAATTTAAAACGGGAACGCTGTCACAGCTCATACATCAATAGCTACTGAGCTATTTCATAAAAAAATATATCAATATGATATTATTTAATTAATTTTCTATGTGAAATTAAAAATCACTCTCAGTATTATGATATTTCCTTCAATTATTGTGATTTTCGATTCATGTTTTTGACGGTGTAAGTCCCATTGGAAGGAAACCGGCCTTTCCTTAGGACTAAATATACAAATGAAAATGTCACTGGCAAGTATTTTGCTAAGCGGCGCTGGGCTTGTCACCTGTCACGTATTATGTACACACTTCTTGCAAACAATGGGCAGGTACCGATCGTTAGTCTGAACGTGCCTCTGACTACCCCTTAGCAGATGTTTCTCATAGGATCCACTCTGAGTAGTAATCAAAGGTGAATCTGTTATTTATGATATGACACAATTATATTGTAGCAACTTACGTAGAGCCTCTACGCTTGATGCTACGGCGTAGATGGTCTACACAACTGTGTTAAGGACATAAAGGATGCAATTTCTCTTAGTGAAATTTCCAAGCTAACTAGTACCTTAGGTTTTTATTGAATGTGAAGATATTTGTATGTATTTACACTATGATTAAACAGAAAAAAAATAGTCAGTAAAGTAATATGCGTATATCCATCAGCTATCTAGTGCAGTATCACCACCATTTTTGTTTCGACTTCCAAGAAAGATTGTGTTGTTTTTGATTTGAAGGGTTGCTGGTTGCCGGTGAAATTACAGACACACGAGGCTTAATATATTTTTGTCTTGAGTTGACTAGTGCTAAGCAGTGCCGTATAAGTGTATGTAAGTTCAGGCAGCGGTTGCATTTAAAATAAGGTGCATGGTTTGTTTGTTCCGTCTCCATTTGTATAAAAAATGTTCGCATGCATGTTTGGCGTACCTTTACGCCATACAATCAGCATATTAAGCTGTAATATTAAAATATCCGGATACCCGAGTAAAGTTACGAGCATATAAAGCTAGTATTCAGTAAAATTATAAATTAGATAGAAAAAATATTATTTTAAACTGAACTAGCTGTATTCATAAACTGTGATATTTGTCGTTGTCGCAAACGAGAATTTGGATCTCTCATTTGATAATATTACGCTTACTAATGACTCCATCCATTAGAAACCGGTATTTCAACGTATGTGAACCAAACAGTTTTTAGCATAACATCCACAACTACTTAAATACATTTTAGTTTAATGCTTGCTTAAAAAAGAAAGTGGTACCGACCCTTTTACCGATCCAGTGGGCGATGCGAACGAGTTCTCCATGCTATGTTGGAAAATCCGACACTGTATGTATGTATGTCAGTTTGTATGTAGCAATGTTTGTAGCGGCATAACTCAAGAAAGGGTCATCCAATTAACGTTTATGATATTTGTTTGTTGCGGCAGATTTTTGATAAGTGGGATAGTTTTTGAGGTGTTTAAAATAGAAGTACAACAATTCGCAAATAGATCAACGGTTATTCTGATCAATTCAACATTTTAAATATGTAGAGATTACATTTATTCTCATTGTTCATACATCGAATACGTTTTTTTGTCACTAGGGCAGTTTTTGAGCACAAAAAGGGTGTTATTTGAAAGAGTATCGACTGCAAATTTCAAATTAATATTACTCTTTAATATGGGTAATTTTTGTAGCAAGGGGCGCGTTATGAGGGGTTTGGTATGTCCGTTCACAATTTACTAATTGTTTTTTTTTATTTCACGACTAGATTTCATAATTCGTTTATTTTTTCCCATTATCGTTTTGAAAATAAAGTGTTGCTAAGCATGATCATTAGGTTGCAAGATAATGACGTCAGGGTATTTGACTTCTTTTTTTAATTAATAGAGCCTAGGCAAGAGTGTCGAAATTTAAGAATCACATCCCAAAAATGTGAATAAAAAATCCTACAAAACTGTAATAATCACCACGCTTAGCGGACAGATTGGTATTCACAGTAAAATTTTTGTTCATACAAAGTAGGAAGGTGCTACCTTTTTGGTGAAGCCAAAACGTCTTTGACTGTTGACTTTTACAACTTCAGTGGGCTTAAAAAACTCAATACACACCAGACGTCACGAGATCTCAGTTCGGGGTAACATTTATAATAACTAGTCGAGTTACAATAAATTTTATAGGAATTCTACAGTACTGTGGTATATATTTCCAGAAGTTTAATACCTATATGTTTCATTTATAAATACTTTAAAAGCGTACTATATTCATTTATACTTTTTTTGTGACGGGGAAGCGATTACCCTTCATTTCGGCTGGGTTTAAGTTATGATAAGCCCGGTGAAAGCGCACTTCACTTGGAACGCAAAGCACTCTTTAAAAGCTGGCTATTTTACCTCTTAATTATTTTTTTTTAATTTTACAACGGGGAAGTGCTTGGCCTTAATCTCAATCTTAATCAGATTTTTAAGTTATGATAAGACCGAAGATGGAAGCGCACTTCACTTGGAATCCTCAACTATCTGAGGAACTGTCTATCTTACCCTTTATGTAACGGAACACAAAGTTTTTTTTAGAATTGTTATTATGACGACAGAATTAGGTAAGATGGTAGTAGGCGGACTTAAACGAAGTCCTACCATCAATCAAACCAAGCACAATATTATACTTTCCTTGGTAATCGAACCAGGACCTCGGGATCTGATACTGGTAGGCGAACCACTTGACCACAGAGGTGGTTTAAAATCACAACAATTTTTTGAATTGTTGTTCCGGAGACACACTAAGCTATGATAGTAGTAGCTAGTTTTAGCTACCACCATCTTACCTAATTCTGTCGCCATAATATCAATTCTAAAATTGTTGTGTTCCGGCATTCAGAGGTAAGATAGCCAGTTCCTCAGTTTGTTGAGGATTAAGGTTGAAGTGCGCCTCCACCTTCGGCCTTATCTTAACTTGTTACCAGGTGAGATGAAGGCCAAGCGCTTCCCCGTCGTACAAAAAAAAAGCTGGCCAAGCGGATTTAAACGAAGTCCTACCAAACCAGTCCCAAATTGTGCCCCCTGGCGATTTTACTCGGGACCCGATCATCAGTGGGTGCACCAAAATAAGCATAGTTTTACTGTTAAATTTTGTGTCAAATAATTATCCTGTAATATTTTTTACTTGATAAAGACTGACTTGGATAAAGTGAATTTGTCTAGTTGGGACTAAAAAACGCTGGTCATCTGAAAAACTTGATTCCAAACGTTTTCTCTCTCTTGGAGTGGAAGACTCATAATAATGCTGAAATACTGTTATGAAACCCGACGTAAGACAATTTTCTTAATAAGATTTCCCAGGTCATTAACCTTTGCCAGTTTTGCGTGGGTAAAACAGTAGTTTAGATTCAAAGTTCTATGGACCTTTTTTTTCGATGTGAAATGGATATTGTAAAAAGGATTTTGAAATTAAAAAAAAAAAAATTAACATGGTAATTATACGTTTTATCTTGTAAATATTTTAAACTATCGCTAGACGATTTGCGACTTAGCATAAAGATTGTTTACGATACTAAAAAATCTATGCCCTTGTTTCTTGTTCCTTGTTCTTTCCTGTCACGGTTATCAACCGTCTGTCTATAGGTAGTGGCAGTCTTCAAAAGGTCCTTAACCGTACCTCTTAGAATTGTAAAGATAACGTGATATTGTGCTTAAAGTCAAATGTGTTAAAAGTGGTGTCAGTAACGTGTCGCAAGTTCAATAGTTATTTCCCATCTCAAAAAATGCCGAACGAAGATTTCAGTTCAAAAAACTCGATATCTAAAAGAGTACCTGAATCTCAATAATATAAAGAAAGTTACATGTTTTACGTCACCAGCAACTATGATAAAAACATAAACAAATAAACCGAGCTCTGACTGAGAAAGACTAGTCAGCAATGTATCGTTGGCTCATATATGTTGCGCCGCCCACGCCGCGCCTGACCGCATATCCCACTTTTACAAACCGTGTCAATTGCTTTGCAAAAAAACTCTGTCTGTTGCCAAGACCGGCTGTAAAATTTTACGTCATAATCTGAGTGTTGTTAGTATTTTATGCAACGTTTTTTCTTTGACAGATTCATGGTTTGAACCTTACCTGAAAAAAAGGTTCATTGAAAAGGGGTTCGTACATTTTAGTGAGTAATATATGTACTACGCGTTGTAATGAAATTGATAGTCATTGATATTTTGATGTTATATGGTGTAGTAAGAAAACAATTAGGTTATTCAACATTATTTACATCCTTCATCTTCGGCCTTCATCTCACTTGGTAACAACTAGAGATAATGCCGAAGGTGGAGGCGAACTTTACCAGGAATCCTCAACAAACTGAGGAACTGACTATCTTACCTCTGAATGCCGGAACACAACATTTTTTTTAAGAATTGGTATTATGGCGACAAAATTAGGTAAGTGGTAGCTAGCCAGGCAAATTTAAACAAAATCCAACCACCAACCAAACCAAGCATAAAAATTTCATCCCCATGATAGTACCATAATAGCCCGTAGCCGTCCACTGTTTGCCATTATTACCAAGTTTAGCAGGCAGATTGGTAATATCAATATTGGTGTTTCGTACTCAGACAGATGCTGGTACCCATCCCCTGGTGTATTATTTTCCCCTTAGTTGCCTTTTACGACATCCTCAGGAGGAAATGGAGGTGTCCTATTTATTCGGAACCACCACGGCCGTCACGGGCAGTCATGTTGGTACACTCAAACCCATTCTCATGTGGTAAAGGAAAAAATCTAATGATTCTTAATACTTAATACATGCAATATCTACCTAATTTTGGTGGTGAGCTTAGGCCTGTTAATAAATATATTTTTGTTAGTGCTGAAGTTTCTAACAATGGTATATAGACGTATATTCAATTTTGGCTAGAACAAAGATAAATCCAATTTAGCTGGTCTAACAATACAAAAAGTTAGTCAAAAAGAGTTTTAATCCGTAGTCAACGCAATAGTAAGCATTATGAGGCTTACGAATACTTGAAGGCAGAAGTAGTTTAGTGACTTTTTAAAGTTCATTCAAATGATTAGGGAAGTAAAAGAGAGTTTTGATTTTCAACATATTGTTACGCCAGTCAGAAACGTCTAGAATATTCGCGAGCCTTCGCATACTTCCGAGAAAATAAGACAATAGCAACTTGTTTATCATTAACACAATATAAACAATACAAATTTATGACAGCCGTGCCAGATTACGCAACAGTTAGCAGCGCGACCATTCCCGCGCTTGCTAGAACTTTCGATAAAGTTGGATATAAATTGACGCGCGATTCGGAAGTAGGTCAGTATTCGATTACTATACAGCGAGTTAACATCAAGTGATATTTGAGTGCGATAACAGTGTTTAGTGATTCGGTAGTATAACTAAGTAGTGTTGTACTGTGTTTGAGAGTAATTAGTTTGGTGCTGAATAAACGTGTCTTATTTTGAGTAATAACCGGTTGCTTTTAATTCTTACGAACCCCAGCTCGTAACAATATATTATGCTTATGAATGCCAATTTTTTTAGTAGGTACACATATTTATTTGCATTTATAAGCATGATAACTATTTTTAATAATTTAAATCTAGAACTTGACCAAAAACGAATAATTCACGAAAGAATGCCTGCATTCTCGTGTTGAAAGGCCAATATGAATACTATTTAATTATTTTTGGTTCTGGATATGATTGAATAATAATGATTTATGTACCTATGATTACAAAACGCTGATACTCATCAATAGATGTACATTGCCTTTTTTATACAGTTATTGTAGTTGTATATTGAAAGAAGTATCTGCGAACCGAATGCTAGTTCACAGAAATTCAATTCTGAATTCATATTTGTTAAAAAACTTGGTGGAGCGCGATGTTTGCGCTTCGTTTAATGAAATACGAGTCTAATATGAATTTCTCAGTGCTTTCAAGTTTCATTCATCGCTTTTGGTGTAATTTTTATATTTTATATGACAAAGTCATTATCCGGAATTTTTAAATGAACGGATTTTAAATTCGAAACACTGTTCAAGAGTAATTTATGCAATAGTCTCTCCCAATTTTCACATCAAATTTAATTTAATTGTGATCGCTTCGGTGGTCAAGTGGTCCGCCCATTAATATCAGATCCAGAGGTCTCGGGATCGGTAGCCAGGAGAGTACAATATCGCTCATGTTTTGGTTTGTGGTAGGAATTTGTTTAGGTTCGTTACGATGTGTTCCGGTATTTAGAAATAAGAGATTCAGTTCTTCTGACTTTTGAATTTCGGGTGAAGTTTAAACCTTTGGTCTAAACATAACTTGAATCCACTGTCCTGCTTCTCCGCTGTACATTGAACTAAAAACAATTATTCAACTTGCAGACTTGACATTTCATCAATTAATAATTTGATCAGTAAAGATTTCCAGCATCCAGGATTTTCCTATGTTCTAATATAGGTCACCGACCCAGTGAAGTGCGATCTTCCAGTAATTTAATAAAGTATTGTATTGCGTGTCAGGCTACCATTATCTATGATGCAACAAGAAACAGTATCCAGGAACTACGCATTCATTACAAGCTGGCAACGATATTAATTATGTGTAGTGGTGTACTCCTGAGGGATTTTATTTACGCATTACGTGAGCCGCATTGGATGTATAGAAGCCTTAGTTTTTCTCAGATACAACCTTGATAGGTTCAATTGTACAAAAATAGTATATGGACAAGCGTTGGTTATAGAAACAAACATACAAATGAACTCTTGATTTAGGAGGGTTAATCAGTTTCTAGTATATCAAGTTCAAAATAGGAGCAATGAATAGATCTAAATATATAAATATATTACAGGACATTCATTTAATCTAGCTCCAAACTAAGCAAAGCTTGTAATATGACAACAAGATTACAGATTGAATACTATTTTTTATACATATTACATACCTACATATCATACAACACAATACCCAAACACAGAACAAACATCTATATTCATCACACAGACGTTTTTCTTAGGTGAGAATCGAATCCACTACCTACAAGCGCAGAAGGCAGAGTTACTACCAACTGAGCTATGAGGCTTATATTAATAGACGTAGTTAGCTATTAATCGTTAGTATTATACATACTTTTTATAGGTCAGTTTATATTAAACCCGAAAATGCATTCAACAAGATTAGAAATCGTAAATATACCGCTGAAAGCTACTTTGAGATCCTCGTCCATTTTCAAGTAATCGGCCGAGTGTTTCTGGAATCCCCGAGTGTGACCAAATTGGGTTGGAATGTAAATACGACACGAAAGTTCAGAGCTTTGCAAGAAACTAACCCTTAGCTCCGTGTTTATATAAGCCTTTGGGAACACACAGCTAGATATTCAATAAGTCTATACATTTTCTATAAATTCATGGGAAACACTGTTATATAAGAAAGTAATACTGTAAGGTAATAAATGACTGTATGACAAAATCAGTAATGCAAAATAGGGTTTTCGTATTCCATTTTTAGGTTTTCATACCCAGAAGTTGTCAATGGTACCTTATTACTAAGCCTCCGCTATCCATACGTCCGTCGATCTGTATGTCAGTGGGCTGTATTCCATGAACCGTAATAGGTAGAGTAATGAAATTTTCATAAAATGTATTTTTATTGCAGCCATAACAATGAATAACAAAAATAAAATAAATTTAAAATTAAAGGGAGCCCGATACAAAAAACGTGATTTTTTGCCATTCAATGTGGGTCGGATCCCTTAGTGTGAGTCCGCAATTGGTTGGTTTGGAACCAAGCGCCATTAAAAAACCATTTTAATACGGATTGCAATTATTTGGAATCAACTCTGGCAGTTGCTTCAAAATAATTGCAAACCGCATCTGTTAGGTACATCTGTTATAAATAAAAAATATATAAATAAAACGTTGTCATATTTTTATCTCATAAAAGTTACTTAAATTATACTTAGGTCTATGGAAAAGGTACAAACGTCTTTATGTAAACTTGCATTGAGAGAGACTGGTTCCTGATGTAGATTCTTTGAACCTGTATTAAAGTTATTCCACTAACGTACATCCAACGAGAGTTGCTAAGCATTTTCTGGGAAAACTTGCTCCATCGTCGACTTAATCTTTGCCTACGTAAGCCTGGCAGTCAAAAGCTGACCGATCATAAATAAAAATAAACCGATCAAGTGCATGTTGGACTCGCGTTCCGTACTATGTAGGTAGGTATATTGACTAGACGAGCCTTGGCCGGGTCAAATTTAACAGATCATTTTTTTTTTTATTGTACGACGGGGAAGCACTTGGTCTACATCTCACCTGGTAACAAGTTGAGATAAAGCCGAAGGTGGAGGCGCACTTCACCCGGAATCCTCAACAAACTGAGGAACTGGCTTTCTTACCTCTGAATGCCGGAACACAACAATTTATAATTGTTGTATTGGCGACAGAATTAGGTAAGATGGTGGTAGCTAGCCAGGCGGACTTAAAAAAATTCCTACCACCAACCAAAACAAACCAAGCACAATATATTGTACTCCCCATGGGGATCGAACCCGGGTCCTCTGGATCTGAAATCGGTGGGTTGAACAACTAGACCACAGAGGCGGTTAAAGTATAAATATGGAAGGCAAAATAATAATGGCAGCCCGCGGTTTGAACTTGCCTTGCTTAGATGTCAGTCTAGTTCTATACACACCAGGCCAAGCGTTCTTACAGTTCGGAGATAATGAATGATCTAAAAATGGTTCCGTGTTGTCATCGGAGGTATAGAACAAACCAAAAAGGTGACGTGATATCATCTACGCAAACTAGTCAAATGTAATTAATCAAAATATACATATAAACTGCTGTCCATTCAGTACAGCCGTGAATCTCGGTAGCCTCTGACGGGTTTGGATTCCAAAACGATCAACACCGACGACTAATGATTGTTTAAGTAGCAAGTAACTACAAGAAAGCTTTGTACTGGCTTGTGTTGTAGTTTCATCCTCTAGTCAAAGGGCTATAAAGTGTCATTAAAATGCGACATGAATTGAGAGTAGGTGCCCTTTTTTGAAGTCGTTTCGAACGTTGTCCTATATCTAGCCAGAAAAATGAGTATGCATCCCCTCACATTCATAGCCCTCTTATCCATACCCCTATTTCCATATCCCTCTTATCCATATCCTTATATATTCATCCCTCTTTATCCATATCCTTATATAGTACTCATCCCTCTTTATCCGCTTAAATTTTATTGATCCTGATCCCCTCATCGAACACAACCGAGCATTCCCAAGAAGGGATGACGTCAGGCAAGCGGCTGGTCTTCAAATTTCAGCCAAAACTCTAACAACATGTCAGAAGAACTTTGAGCCAACCCCATTTAGAGTGGGATAATGGGCAGATAACGCAAATAGTTTATCAAAAGACGTTATGACACTTAACGATCTTAAGCCACCTCCGTCCATTGACTATCAGCGACCGCCACAATGTAATCGGTTCATCGAGAGGGATCATTTGGATCCGAAAATTTGTATGAAATTGACTACTTAAGTATTACTTAGTATAAAAGGTCATGGGAAGTTTCGAGACTAAATTAAATATTTTACGATAGTAGAAAAAAATCCGCCCAAAGCTTGTCGCTACCTAATTAAGGAATCATAAATATTAATGTACAAAAGGGTTTTTGAGTTCCAAAGGGTTGAAGGTTCCTAAATAAGAACATTGCCAAAATAAATATAAATGTAAAGACCAATGTTATATGTAAACTAGCTTAACCAGTGCAGTATAACTTGCACATACCTAACATTGAACACCGAAAATACTGTTTTTTTATTTAAACTTGGCAACCCCTCAGAAAAAGTAGGTGTGATTTTAATTTAATTTTATTATCGAATGCAATGTTTCTAGTTCGTGGTCGCAAAGTGAATGGGTCCCTCTGCTAACCGTCTGTGGATGTCGTGAGATTTGAAGGGATTTTAACAGGCTCTGGGCGGGTGGCAGCTTCCATTGATCTAAAAACCTACCCGACACGAATACTGTGTATTGTAATCCCCCTATTAGTACTCATGTTGGGAGATGGGTAGCAAAATCCACTTTAGCACTAAGCACAAACATCAACTCGCCTATCAAACGTGGTAGTTATGGCAAATCCCACAATAACACTCATTGACAATTACGAGTTGAGAGATAGCTGGCTGCATCCACTCAGGTACTGACACCACTCACGCCATAAACGTCTCTTTAACCATGCTAATCTCCATAAGCACTAAACAGATTTAAATAACATTTTCAATGGTAGCTATATAATGTAATGTAATATATTTGGGCTAAATATTGTTTAATTTATCAAAATTCAATCATAAGTAAAAAATATATGCATGCATCAAAACAACATTCAAGAGGTATTATTACTTATTATTATATTACTTTTATGTATTTTTTTTTACGAAAAAATCGAAAATCTACTATTATACTAGTTGAACAAAACAGTCATGTGAAACAACACATTATCGAAAACTATACCCACATCGGAAAAGCCGTTCCGGAAATACACGTGCACGAATGAATAGAAAATCGGACAAATAATCTATAGACTGTATTTTTATGCTCGGCTGCGTGTTTTTAGTAAATTTTTGGTAGTTTTTGAAAATAATAAATTTTATCCAGACAGACACAGCTTTTCAACGATTTTATTATATGTATAGATATGAGATATATTATCATAGATCACTTTTTTTCAACAGCTTAATTTTAACTGACAGAGCCTCTTCTGTCAGTTACAGGGTTTTGCCATAATTGCCATTACAAGTTTGTAGGCGGATTGGTGGTTGCAGTGTATGTGTTAGAAGTAACCTGCTGCCGTTTATCGGTAATGCATTGCATAATTAACGATATCTTCGACTTAATCCCTCGTTCCCCTTTCCATCACCGGAATAGCAAGCGTTCGGCAGGTTACAACCCGTACCTTGTAGATGTTTCATTATGCCGAACGCATCGATTTGCCTCTACTTGTATTTTTCATACTGGTAAGGAATGGAACTCCTTACCAGTATGAAAAGAAGAAAGAAGAAGCCCTCGTCTGTTTTGCCGCAACAAAAGTCCAGAGTGAATAGGTTTCTTTTAGGCAAGCGCGCTCCATCTTAGGCCACATCTTTCCTTGTTTTTCAAGTGAGTTGGTGGTGACTTGGCTATGATCAATAAAAAATTAAAATAAATGTTAGCGAGTACATCGTTGATGTTTTTAAAAGTACCATTCTTGCAGAAATATTACAGTGTAACCATAAACAAGTGTAGCGTAGCTCTAGCCAGTTCTCTGTACATATCTGCATATTGACAATAGAGTCCATGGGTATGACACAAGACCGACGCTAGGTTGCGAAACAATGTAGCTTTTGTGTGTTCTGCTTATATAACCATTAATAACATCAGTAAGTATGTTATTAATGGTTATATTACAAACAACGGTTATATTTATCAAGGAGTTTTCTATTGACGTTTCTGGGAAACTATCACAGAATATATCACAAGCAAGTCACTAGGTTAGCTAAGTCAGCTGGGCTACTATTATAGTCGACCAGCAAGCCAAATAGTTTTGTTTCCTCAGTCTGTTGAGGATTCTGGTTGAAGTACGTTTCTAACTACCTTTATCATAACTTGAAACCAAGTGAGATGAAGGCCTAACGCTTCGTCGTCTACATTTAAAAAACGAAATAAGTTTTATGCTACTATGATCGTTCGGACGTTTCGGATATATACCTAGGTAATTAATGAATGAATAAATGAAAATTATTGATTGTTATATATTTACCATTGAGATAGAATCAAGAGGAAAGTCACGTTTGACTGTACTAAGCCGAGAAAACATAATCCTATTTGAAATGTGGGATTCTTTCCCTTCCAGACAGTTCGAAAATTCTGTTCATCTTTTATATCCGCAAACACTTCATTTCCCCGTAGTCTCCGAATGTGTTCAATTACACGCGTCGTCTGATTTACTGTTTAGTCATATTCCTCAATTCCCTCCTTTGTTCCGGGATGAATGAGTATCTTTGTGATAATGGAAACGATGACGGCGTGATACTGTTTCATAGGAATTTATTGTGTTTCAAGTGAATTTCGACCGTTTGTGACTTTTATTATTGAACTACGGGGAAGCGCTTGGCTTTCATCTCACCTGCCCCCTCAGCACGGGGAGGGGATAAAAATGTTGTCCTCTCTTTTTACCCACCATCGGGAGACAATATGCTTCATTATTATGCTGCATAATATGTTCTCAAAGGTGGATTTATCCACCTTCGAAAACGTCGTTTTTAAACAGAGTACAAAAATTATATCCCCGCCCCGTGCTGAGGGGGCTGATGTCAAGTTGTGATAAACACGAAGGTGAAAGCGCACTTCACCCGGAATCTTCAACTGTTATGGCGACTCACGTAGGTAAGATGGTGGTAGCCAAGCGGAATTAAATAAGTCTTAGCACCAACAAAAAAAAACAAAAAGTGTTGTGATTAATCAGTCGTAGCTGCTATATTTTATTAGGAGGTAGATCACAACTATATAAATAATACGGTTTTAAAACAAAAAACTTTTTTTTTTATTGTACGTCGAGAAGGTGAGAGAAGGTGGAGGCACACTTTACCCGGAATCCTCATCAAACTGAGGAACTGGCTATCTTACCTCCATTTTTTTATATTGTTATTATGGCGACATAATTAGGTAAGAGGGTGGAAGCTAGCCAGGCGGACTTAAATAAAATCCTACCACCAACCAAACCATGCACAATATTGCTACCCCTGAGGATCGAACCCGAGACCTCTGGATCTGAAATCGGTGTGTGAACCACTAGGCCACAGAGGCGGTTAAAAACATCCGAATTAGGAACCTCCTTCTTGAAAAGTCGGTTAAAATCCTCTCAATTCATTTGTGTTGACTGTTCCACTTATTATATTGGCTGAGTAAACAGGGTGAAAAGAAAAAGAAGAAAATACAATTTATCTTGATCAGTGTTGATTTTGACGTTACGTACGATTACTACGCCGGAAATCGGATCAAGTGTGTTTGGTCAGCAAATAATAGGGCTTGTTATCTTAGCAAATGAGGTCAACGTCTTGAGACAGAAGGTGCTCATAGATGACCGCTCACATAGGTATATAGATGAGATAGGATAGATAGGATCACATAGGATAGAGAATACTCAGGTAGAGTTATGGCGAAAGATGTTATATTACCAGATTAAAAGCTTATGCTCAGTTTGGGGCTAGATGGCGCTGTGTGAAATGTATGTCCTGTTTAAATAAAAAGGTACTGTTTTAACCGCTTTTGCGGTCTAGTGGTTCAGCTTCCGGTGTCAAATCTCTGGTAGGACTTTGCCATTTGCCACCACTATCTTTCCTTCTTCTGTCGGTGTAACAACAATTATTAAAAGTTGTGCTACATCATTTAGAGGTAAGATAGCCAGTATCTCCGTTTCTTGAGGATTTCGGGTGAGCTGCGCCTCAACAACCCTTATCTCAACTTGTAACTAGGTGAGATGAAGGCCAAGCGCTTCCCCGTCGTACAATAAAAAAAAACTTTTATTGTTTATAGCCATTCTGTGACTCAAAAATACTGGGCCCTGTTCTACCAAACCAATCGCTTAACTTTGGCAATAGTATCGGCGGAATTGCCACTATACGAGTAGGTACGTAGTACTGTTAGTTATTCTGTGCTATAGGTGTTTTTTGGTACTCTAGTGGCCATTTTGCGATGATATCATTATAATAGTGAAGCGATTGGTTTCAAATTGGTTTAGAATCGGGCCCCTAATACTATTACATGGTTCCCACTTCCCACAAAATGCCAATTTCAATCTTGATGATAGGTATCCTTCGGTTCGAGCTCAAAACTGATTTCATCTTATTTACATAAAAATACGCAAATAAGATCACGATAAATTACCGTGAGAAATGTTATGTTACACAGCTCATGCTTCAATCATCATAGTCACTTTCACTGTTCTTGTGTTGGTGATTTATTGCTATCTTTTCAATATAAAGCGCCTGATTGGTTTTGTAAACAAAGCTACGAGCAATAAATGTTATGAAAGCAACGTAAAGATTACAAATCAAAACATATCGACCTCACTCAACAATTTGAAGGCAAAATAACATTGAATTAAAAAAAAAAGTTATGACAACCATAAGTTTAGAAATCTAGTAAGTTAAGCGAGTCGAAACACGATTAATAAATTTTGGCTCGATACAATAAAATCCCAAAGTTTTCTCTAAATCTTTATTTTTATACTTCTACGGAAAAAGCATCTTCATTTGCCATTTAATTGACATTTTTCAATGAAATTTCATCTTCATGTTCCATTAAAAATACTTTAGACGATTATGGTTTCATTTTATTGAGAAAGAGCATTGTTTTGATTGCGCGTGGGCCGGCCGTTACGCTACTCTTGCCTTTCATCTACGCACCCATGATCCCACTTCGCTATAACGAAGTGTAAGACGTATTTCTTTGCGTTTGTGTTGCAAACACACTTGTAAATCTCTTTGCTTGATTGATCCAGCTACTCTCATTGTACCACACTCCCTCCGATTTACATATTTACACGAAGCATATGCTGTTTTCAATTTACCTTTCGGCTTATAATAATTTATTCCCTCGCTTTCCTGGTTGTTGATTATATTCGTACAAGAGTTCGGGATGATACGGGATATATCTCTAGGGAATTTGTTTGACAACTGAATTCATTCTGCTAAGTATGGCGTTTGATCATAAGACGGCTTAAAGCCGCAATAGCTTTGTGGCAACGTACAAAGGTATTGTATGTGGATGTGGTACGTGTTTCGTTTTTGTCTGTTTACCTCTAAACATACAAAAACGAAATCCATCATTATACCTCAGAAAATTAGTAGGTATTGTGTATATATTGTAGTAAGGTAACGTTGTGATAAAATAATAAATATAAATACGCGAGCATAAAACTATTGCGCGGACCGAGGAATATGAGATTTAGTTCAAAGTTTAAGATAAAAAACTTATAGTTATTTTAAAATTTATCTACGCTTATGTCTAGATCCATTGTAAAATTCTAGAATACCTAAGACTTTAGCTTCCATCGACAAAAGCCATTGGAGAATGAGGCACGTCCGCATAACCACGCCGCCCTAGATAGCTGCGGAGTTATTTCTTAATTAATGGCGGATGCAATCATGAGGCCATCATGGATTACTGGGAGGTATTAAAATTGCATGAGGTGCCAGCCGAATACATGACATTTTTGTGGTGGCTATGAGATGAGAGAGTGTGACTGGTAGTAATTTTTTTTATCATTATTAAATTAATATTTTCAATAAACGAACCAGCGCTCTGTTAACGATTTCCCACAGTACTGGGCCCAGATTCTACTAAACCAATAACAATTAATAATAACAATACATATTACAAGACATTCATTTCACACAATGAGGCTTGTCAAAATCACTTCACTATGACAATGGTATCATCGTAGAATGGTCACTACAATACTATAACAGGCACCTATAGCTGCAATTCTGCTACAATATCATTGTCATAGTGAAACGATTGGTTTAGTAGAATCGGGCCTCTGATAGAAGCAGACAACATATCCAACACGTGAAACAATTTTCAGAGCTCAGATGGTATCTTCTTATATGTAGCCTTGTCTTCTGCGCTCTAGGTTGTGGGTTCGATTTCAACCCGGGACAAACATTCGGGTGATGAGTATAGATGTTTGTTCCGTATTTGGATGCTGTATTGAATGATAAGAATGTATTTACAAAAAACTATATAAAAGTATTCTGCAGTAATGTAGTTCCCATCATACAATGTATGCCTATTTTGGGGTTCGATGGTGCTCTGTGAAATTAATGTCCTGTAAAAAAGGGGGATAGTCGAGCAACGTACATTTTTCTATGGAAGATTCATTGAATCTTAGTGTGCAACTTTACTGTGTAAGGAACCTTTTGTAATAGTGTATATACAAAATTGGTTATTCAAACTAAAGTTATAGTTATGAAAAGCTCAGAAAGTTTACACCACCGAGTTGTTATGAGTGTTTAATATTGCAATAGAATGTTTGGTTTCAAAATATTTGTTTGTAACATTAATCGCAATAATTGCTTTTAAACAACACCCAAGCCCACGAAATTTTGTTTCTACAAGTCTAAGACCCATGATTTATTATCAACGCATGTTTCTAAACACACCAATCGTAAAACAATCTTGCTCGCAAACCCCTATAACCTGTCACACGGAGAACGAGAAACAACCATACTCGGGGTCTACTCTGGCAGAAAAAGTAGCTCTACAAATGAATTGTAAGTGGATAACAACGTCACTCTTTATTATATATGAAATAAGCTTAAGTAGCTTGACATTTAATCGTGTGATATCCGGAAAAGTGTTATAGCCAGCAGCTGATGACTAATCTATACAATTAAGGGTATCGTGCAATCATCCCCCTACCCTTTAGCGACCGAACTACAAAACTACACCAAATCAAGTATACTGGATTGCAGGCAGTCGATGGAGGCCTTCCCGACTTTAATCCAGAGATACTACTGAAAACGATTCAGCCTGAAACGTAAAAAGCTCCGAAGAATGATCGGTATTGTCACAGGCTATATATATATATATATATATTATAAAGTGCTTACGAGACAGGTGCCGCATAGGTACTCTTGGAGTGCAGCAGCATCCCGTCTTAACGTAAACAATACCTTGGACAACTGGGATATTCCCCTATCCCATCAGGGAAGCCTGCACCGGCATCAGCGAGCTACTGGCCATCTTAGAGGAAATCGGGTGGCTGGACTAACAATAACCCCACCCGTAATACAAAAAAAAAGTTTCTCTACACGTCCACAGCGTTTTTGTTGTGCATTTTCAACATACTTCAAGGTGTCTGCCAAGCTAAGAATCAATGGCAAAACCATTCAGATTCAGATATAATTTATTCCATTTAGGTAGATACAATATTTGACAAGCCTCATAGCTCAGTTGGTAGTAACTCTGCCTTCGGCGCTGTAGGCTGTGGGTTCGATTCCCACCCAGGACAAACATTTGTGTGATGAATATAGATGTTTGTTCTGTGTTTGGGTGTTGTATCATATAGTACGTATGTATTTACAAAAAGTATTTAAGTATTTTATCCGTAATTTAGTTCCCATATTACAAGCTATGCTTAGTTTGGGGCAAGATGGCGCTGTGTAAAATGAATGTCCTGTAATTATTTTTTTTTTATACAATACACTTTGAAAAGTCACAAAAAAGGTAAACATAATCAATACAAAGAATATATATGGTAGGTTGAACACTAACAAGCACTATTAATGCAATTACTATAGGTACAACATTTCAGAAACATAAAAGTGAACAACAGTGTGTTTTGTATTACGTAACAAAGCTGTAGTATGGGCACAGGTAAAATGGCCAACAGCACTAACCTAGCTTCTATTTCATATGTATATATGTATACTACCGGTTTTATCGACGGTCTCGGAACTTCCCGCATTATTTACCTAGTTCTGGCGTTAATAGGTACAACTTAAAACAAAACTAAACGTTGATTTATGCGCTCTCTGTGTGGCTTTGTTTTAAAGAAAAGCTGTATGGTATTGTTCTTGTGGGGAGCAGATGGTTCAGCTTTTGAGATTTGAATGCGAAATTCTTCTGAATATTTTATTAGGAAACTTATACGAAACAATACGTATATATTTTTATAACATACTTGACACATGTGTTATCATAGTTAATTCTAGAACTATCTTCGAACGCAAATGTTGACAACTTGAAATTTTAGAGAGCACATAGATTCTAGGGTTATGCGCTATTATGATTGGAGACTCAAACATAGGTCAACCCAAATCATCGCTGGTGATAGAACCTGGGTCAGTCTTGGTGAGAAAACCCTTCTTCCAAAGTCCGGCGCTAAACAGGTCACTGTATTCCGTTGATGCAAACCAGTAGCCTAGACAGCTTCTGGAAAAAATCGCTTCACCGTACACAGCATCCTTGTCAATGTCTATGTAATGGTAGTCAGGCAAAGTGAGCCTAGAGGTTCTCCTAAGTATTAAAAAATATAAGCCAGACTCTGTATAACGGTTTACATTTCTCAATAAGAAATCCTTAGCTTTCTTTTTATAAGGAAGTCGTAGTAAATACTGCTAACGAATAAAATCCAGCTAGAGGGAAAGATCAAGCGATTTACAAACTAAAGCCTACATTACTCTCCACTACGCCACAGATGTGTCTCCTGTGCCACATTCTAGCGGCAACTGAAAACCAATAACGTATAGTACCTCCAAGCAGAGTTGAGACCACGTAAAAGCTCTTATCTCAACGTCATAAGGTCGAAAATCGTCAGCATATTGCTGCGAAAATGTTGACGTACGAGAACGTTGGTTAATCTTTGTCTCTGAGGTTAATTCCTGTTTCTATTTCGAACTCTTGGTACGCTGACTTGCGACAACCAGATTCGGCTCACCCTTAAAATTCAGATATGAAATGTTTGTTTATTTATTAAAATTAATTTCCATAGTCAATAAATATAGCTAGAAGTACTACATTTATTCAATAAAAAGTACAATTAAACTAACTATGTACAAAGGAATCAGTCAGATTACCTAAGGACCGTTACAAACGGCCTATAGGTAACTCAACTGTTCCAGACCAGTACCAGACGGAAGCGTGCCCAAGACATGAAACTAGAAGTAACAAATCGAAGCTTTGATTATGAATATGACCTAAATGTAATTTCTCTGTATAAAATCACCGATTCATTCTTCAATTCCACATTATATGTGGATTGCATATTATGCACTAAAAACATAAAGAAGTTTGATATTTTTAGAGTTGCAATAATAATGATAAATCTATAAATCAATAGATACTTTTTTTCTTATCGAGATCTCTGAGTTAAGTTGGAAAATCCGGCACTGTATGTACCTATGTATGTGTGTATGTATGTATTCATGTGACAATGTTTGTGACGGCATAACGCTCGAACGGATTATCCGTATCATATATGTATTATTTTAATGTAATTTAAACTGTAAAGAGATAACGTAAATAGATTTTTGTTTTTGTTTTTAGTGCATACATATTTGAGATAAAGCTATAAATGAACGGGCACTTTTTTTCTAATCGCCCAATCAAGATTGGATATTAATGTAAGTTGCCCGAGCGTATGTCTTGAATCGGGGCTCACAGTTTTGAAATGAACAGCATTGCAGCGGCGAATGGGATATAAAAGCAAAGTGACAGGTTCAGCTTTGTTAAGTGCCACTTCACAAGTTGCACTGCTTTAGCACAAGCACAAACGTATGTTGAAATTGCTGAAACTACTTAGATACAAAGTATTTCATTATTGTGGTAGATGAACCAGCTGGCTTAATGTTTGAAGTGAAAACTTCTTTAGGAGCATTGGCCATTTTTTATAGATGGGAACTTGCGACACTGTTTCCGACACCTCTATATATATATAAGTATATAGCTACAAGCCTCATAGCTCAGTTGGTAGTAACTCTGCCTTCTGCGCTGTAGGCTGTGGGTTCGATTCCCACCCAGGACAAACATTTGTGTGATGAATATAGATGTTTGTTCTGTGTTTGGGTGTTGTATCATATAGTAAGTATGTATTTAAAAAAAGTATTTAAGTATTCTATCCGTAATCTAGGTCCCATATTACAAGCCATGCTTAGTTTGGGCCTAGGTGGCGCTGTGTAAAAATTAATGTCCTATAATATTTAGCTCTATATATAGCAATTCTACTTGTTACATTTTATCAATTGTGAAGGTGGATTTCCAGCCAGAAAAGAAGGAAGGGGCTGGGGTTCTAATATCTGTATCTAACTTTTTATATATTACAAGACGCTAAGCGCTTGGTCTTTATCTCACCTAGTTTTTAGTTATGATATGGCCGAAGGTGGAAGCACACTTCACCTGGAATCCTCAATGGACTGAGAGACTGACTATGTTAACACTAAATACCGAAACACAACCATTAGGAATAGTTATTATAGTGACACACTTAGGTAAGATCTATCTTCTATTCGAGAGACGTTAAGTACTTACAAGTATATTTTTACATTTAAGACTTATATTTTGTATATTTGGTTGATGGTAGGACTTTGTTTAAGTCCGCCTGGCTAGCTACCACCATCTTACCTAATTATTTCGCCATAACAACAATTCAAAAAATTGTTGTGCTTCGGTATTTAGGGTTAAAATAGCCAGTTCGTCAGTTGGTTGAGGATTCCGGGTGTAGTGCGACTCCACCTTCGGCCTTATCATAATTTGTAACCAGGTGAAAGGAAGGCAAAGCGCTTTCCCGTCGTAGATGAAAAATAAAATCATTGCCTATTTACGATTTTATTTAAATGTAGGTAAATTGAGTAGCTCTCTTTAAAGTGTACATAAACACACTTTAAAATTGTGATTAAAAGGCACTAAAGGCACACAGCAGGCACATTCAAACACATAACTATCGATGAAAATCAAGAATCAACTGGAACTGATAACGTTAATGAAACAACGATGGATAAGAATTTATCTACCCTTTTAAAGCCGGTGATAACGATTCTAGTCTAAAGTACAACAAAGTAAAATCAACAAAAGAATAAAAAAAATACCTTAAATGCTTGCATGCCTGGCATCGCAACGGTTCAGCGAGAAACGCGTTGCGGTGACACATGTCACGCCGGACGCTGGATTTAAAAGCCACGAAATGTGAAGCTCTTTGTAGCATGTATAGAGGAGAGAGGTATGAAATCAATGGAACGGCGGTAGCGGTACTATAAAACTAACCTAACCTAGCCTTAGGTGTGGGTCGCTACCTGCGTCGATACCCTGCCTGCCTGCCTGCCTGTCTGCCTGGGGTATCAGCTCGGGCTAGTACGGCGGCTGATTCGGCCGAGGATCACAAAAGGCGCAAATATAGTGGGTTCGACAGAGCTTACCTATTTGAGCCTCTTGGGGTGGAGACCTTGGGTTCGTGAGGAGCCGGTGCCCTCCGGGTTTTCAAAAATCTTGCGGGGCTTTTGATTGAGGCGACACGTAACCCAAGGCCTGGCTCCTATTTAGGTCAGCGAATTAGCATAGCTATTTAGCGAGGCAATGCTGTAACTGTCTTGGGCACGCTTCCGTCTGGTACTGGTCTAGAACAGTTGAGTTACCTATAGGCTGTTTGTAACGGTCCTTAGGTAATCTGACTGATCCCTTTGTACATTTTATTTAATAAAGATGTATACCTAACCTATACCTAAGATAAAATTATAATAATAAGTTTTTTTCACTGAATTAGCAAATAATTTAATCAATACCTTTTTGTTGACAATCAAATAAAATAGGAGGTTCGAAGCGTTTACCTTGCCGTCACACAGATAAAAATAGCGGAGGGTAAAGTTTCGCAACTTAACTGTAAATACGAATAACTGTGTACACATGCAAATATTATATAATATATTATATAAACCATGTAACTTTGGTAATAAATCATCTTTAACCTATGTGATACTTGAACGTCGTCGTAGAGATCATTTGAAGGCGTTTCCATCACCAATTTTTTCATCAAAAATCACTGTATCATCGATAGATTTGTTTCATCATTTTATATAGG
Organism: Venusia cambrica; assembly: GCA_951394065.1. Classification (NCBI taxonomy): domain Eukaryota; kingdom Metazoa; phylum Arthropoda; class Insecta; order Lepidoptera; family Geometridae; genus Venusia; species Venusia cambrica. The sequence continues at coordinate 7,267,667 of OX596058.1, read as the reverse complement.
ATCATCATACCTAATATAAATAGATAACCGTAACCACCTATAGCATAAAGTTCCATTGACTTTTAATATAATTAAATTTTGATAAGGTTACGATGTGTTGTTTTTTATCATCTCACCTAATTTTCAAGTTATGATAAGGCTGAAAGAGGAAACGCACGTCATCCGGAATCCTCAACCGACTGAGGAACTAGCTATGTTACCTCCAAATTCCGGAACACTACAAATATTACTAAGAATAGTTGTTATGACGAAAGACTTTGGTAAGACAAAATAAAACAAAGTCCTACCACCAACCAAACCAAGCACAATAGGTATTGTACTCCCCATAGGGATCAAACCCGGGACCTCTGGATCTGACGAACCACTAGACCACGGAGGTGGTTAAATATGTGTATATTGATATTAATATATATTTTATCAGGATTTAACTGACATAATTATGTACTGTCCAATGTTCATCCAAACAAAAATACAAGCAATACCCGAAAGGGGTTTTTAAGACAGAAACAAAAATGTATAGAATTGTGAATATTTGCACCAGAGAGCATACTAAATTATTGCTCACATACAAATAATCCATGCTGTTAATCCAACTTGGCAACTGGGCTTCACCCACCTTCAGTAGTAAGCAGGAACATCACCGAATGCTACTGATGACAGCGATAAGCCCGTTAATTTGGCTGATGGAACGAAAATAAATATTTACAACAGACACACGGCACATTAAATTACTTTTAAAACTAGTGGCTTGAATACTTTTTTAAATTTAAGACGGAGAAGCTTATCACATTTTCTTCTCACTTGGTGTCAAGTTGTTATAAGGCTGATAGAAGCGCATTTCACCCATAATCCTCAACAGACTGAGAAAGCGGATACCTCCCCATCCCGGGACTCGACAATTAGAATGATTTACAAATGTTACAAATACACAAAAAAATCATAACCAAATAAACCGGGCGGAAAGCAAAGCTGAGTTTGGATATGACACAACCATTCGGAATGTGCATCAGGACCCTCGTTGTTAGAGGTTAGAGCTTTTCCGGCTTGAGCAAAAGATGCAGGTTCGAGTCCCGTCACGGGTAATTCATTTTTGTGCCATTGTAACATTTATAAATGCTGTGACCAGATGCCATCACTTGAAGTACAAAAATAATATCAAAGATTATTAAAAGATAGTTTCATCAAAGATAATTCCGTTAGATAACACTCACTGTGGTGTTGGTACAACTAATGAGCATTTTTTTTATGGAACCGGCTTTACTTAAAATCTTGACAATAGTCAGTTCTACGAGTAAGTTCGTCATAACGGAAATCGTGCATATGGATTAAGTTGTCCGAAATAAAAGATTTTTAATATTTATAATATGAAATTAATTATATAAGCTCAGTCCCCTAAAAGCCTATATTATATTATAATGTGTACCAGGTATCAGGTATGTGTAAATACCTTCCAAATATCTCTACACTTTCTATTTACTTATTTACCTTATTACCTACCTATATTCAATTCTCACAACAAAGTTAAAACTGAATCATTGCTTATTTATACCTACCCATGTAACCCTACCTTATTTTTCTATATTTATATCATAAGTATGTTATAGTTAGGAAATGATGTATTAAATTAAACATAAGTTTTTTCTGTTTGTTTAACGTAATTTAAGGGGGGGGGCACTGAGGACCGGGAACAGAATCTCTTGTCCGGAACTCAGGGCACCAAATTACCTTCTACCAACCTAGCTCTAATTGTTTTATGTATCCTAGTATTTTTAGAAATAAATTATTATTATTATTATTATTATTAATTAATATACCGGACATTAATTTCACACAGCAACTCTAGCCCACAACTAGCTCAATTTTTCGTAAATACATACTTACTATATAATAAAACACCCAAATAAAGAACAAACATCTATATTCATCACACAAATAAAATAAAAATAAATAATAAGATGAATATTACAGGACGTTAATTTCACACAGTGCCATCTAGCCCAAACTAAGCATAGCTTGTAATAAGGGAACTAGATTAAGGATAGAATACTTGTATACCTTTTTTTTGTGAATACATACGTACTATATAATACAATACCCAAATACAGAACAAACATCTATATTCATCACGAAAATTTATTTATTCAATAAAATGTACAATTAAACTAACTATGTGCAAAGGAATCTGTCAGATTACCTAAACCGTTACAAACGGCCTATAGGTAACTCAACTTGTCCCACAACCTGCTGCGCAGAAGGCGCTATTACCAACTAAGCTGTGAATCTTGTACGTTGGTGCCGATTGTCTTAGCCAATCAACAGGATCCTTGTCGCAAGGTACCTAATCCCATTAACTTATTTTAAGAGTCTTTTTATGAAATATAGCGGCTGAAGGGCGAGAAATTGATTGCAATGTAATGTTACTACACTAAAATTTAAATTTCACATTAATTATTTTTACAAAATCTTTACTCGTGAAAACCTATAAATAGCTCACTGTAATCTTAATTTGTTTTTATACAGTATTTTTAGCTGTTGGTTTTCCAATTAATAAGTAAATAAATAAATAAAATATAACTAAATCTTTTTTTGAAGGGTTAAAACGGAATTTTCTTCAGAGTTTTTTTCTTCCTATCCATAGAAAACTAGATGTTATTTCGCACACACCTGGGTCGCAAAGAACAAGTAACCGCAAGATCGTTTGTCAGAAAACTTGCAAGGTTCGCGAAGTTTGACACAAAAACTGAGTTCACCAAACTTCCCCGCTGTATTTCTCGTCGGATCTAGCACAATGTTATTTCATTTATTGCCTGACCGTCAGCTCGAAGCAAAATTTCATTTATCAACCAAGCGTAGTATCGATGGTACTGTTGGAAAAAAAAACAGTTACACGTCGAATTCTACAATATTATTTAAAGGGTGATTATTAGTAACTAGGTATGTTTGAAAATATTGCGGGGCTTTTGATTGAGGCGACACGTGACCCAAGGGCTGGCTCTTATTTAGGCCAGCGAATTAGCATAGCTATTCAGCGTGGCAATGCAGCCAGTGTCTTGGGCACGCTTCCGTCTGGTACTGGTCTGGAACAGTTGAGTTACCTATAGGCCGTTTGTAACGGTCCTTAGGTAATCTGACTGATTCCTTTGTACATAGTTAGTTTAATTGTACTTTTTATTGAATAAATGTAATTATGATGGGTATGTTTTAATTCAATTTAGAAATTTGCATATGTTATTTTTTTTTAAAACAAATTCATGATAACAACCTACTTTAAATTAGAGTAAAGACTTAGGTACAGTCGGCTATCATTTAAACAGTCAGCTAAATAAAAAGGTTTTGGTCAGCTCCAATGTGATTTTTTTCATCAATCAAAGTAAAATAAAAATACATTGTGTTACTGGGTGACGAAAAAATGTAACAAGCTATTGACGTAAAACATCATGAGTTCGACATGTTTTTTTTTTTAAAGACTGCAATGTTTCAGCCTTCAATGGAGCACGCTTACGTAAGTAGGTAAGAAAAGGAAAGAACCTATTCACTATATAATATATCAGGTCCGCGCAAAGCTGCCGCCCAGATTCAGAACCAGGCCAGCGTATTGTCCTTTCATAAAAAAAAAAAAGAACCTATTCACTCTTGACAAGAAGACTCCCATGTTTTTTTTATTGTACGACGTGGAAGCTCCTCACCTTCGGCCTCATGATGTGGGATGGACGTGATGAAGATGGGTGAGTGGACTTCTCCCGGAATCCTCAACAGTCTGAGGAACTGGCTATCTTACCAGAATTACCTTAGAATTGTTGTTATGGCGAACGAATTAGGTAAGATGGTGGTAGCTAAGCAGACTTGTATAAAGTCGTTCCACCAACCAAACAAAGCACAATATTGTACTCCCCCTGGCAATCGCACCCAGGACCTCTAAGTCCTCTAAGTCCGGTGGGTGAACTAGACCACAGAGGCGGTTAAATGTTGTAGTGATAGGGAAACAGACTCGGGCAAAGCGTTCCATTCCTTGGCGGTGCGCGTTATAAATGATGAAGAAAACCGATTAGTGCGAGATAAAGGTTATCTTCTTTAAACCAACTAATTTTACCAATTGATTGAGGCGTATCGCTATTTTTTTTGTCACCTTTCACAACGCCTTCTTTCCACACACTAAGCAAATTTAAAGCTTTGCTTAGTGCGTGGAATGACGGGAAAAGATTACGGAGACTAATACTTACTCATATAAGTACTGTGTCTTGTAAATACATACTTATATTACAATATAACACCCGAACGCAGAATATATCTACATTTCAACAAAAAGTTTGTCACGAGTGGGAATCGAACCCACAGTGCAGAAGGCAGAGCTACTACCAAACTGAGCTGTGAGGCCAATTATGTTTGAGCAAAAATTCCCAATTTGATAAACGAAATATTCTATTAAAAAAGTTGGACAGCAGGTTTGTTTTTTTAATATTTCACGCCTGTCAGAAAGTGCGTCAGCCTTCGGTCGGATTCCGGAGTTGGGAAGGCCACTCGACCACACTTGCCTCCGGGGACTGTTACAAAGAGCGAAACGCGCAAAAACCGGAAAAGTTCCGAGTTTTCAGACCTCGTTTCATGAAAAACTACTAAAATAATCCGCTTTTTAACGACTGCCGGCTTCCCTCCGGTGAAATAGAGCCTGGCTTTTAAATTACGATCCGAACTAAAAAGTAATTTTACTATGAGAAAAAAACCTGTATCGAGAATTGTTGAAAGTTTGCAATTAAAATTGTTTGATAACTTATAAATGTACTACCACAGGTTTACGTACAACAGTCGTAAGTTTGAAATGTATGAAAACCTATACAGTGCCTTTAGCGTATAGAACAGGTACTAAATTGGCAGAACATTTCATCTAAGTAAAATGTCCTACATCACGTATTACACAGTAAACTACGAGTATACTTTACTGTGATCTTGTAGTATGCATACGCGACATTTTTTTATTGTACTACGGGGCTGTATTCGGCCTTCATCTCACCTGATGTTTCAAATTATGATAAGGCCGAAGGTGGAAGCGCACTTCACCTGGATACTCAATTAACTGAAAAACTGGCCATCTTACCTATAAATGCCGATACACAATCATTTAAGAATTGTTTTGTTATGGCGACAGAATAAGGTAAGATGGTGGTACAGACTTAAACAAAGACTTTGCTTAGGTCCGCCTCGCTAGCTACCAACCAAACTAAGCATTGTACTGCCACTGGGGATCGAATCCGGGACCTCTGGATCTGATTTCGGTGGACGAACCACTAGAAACATTCTGGTACATAATAAGGTTAAGTAATCTCAATTTCTTCTTTCCCATGATATAAAAACCGCGGCAACCCACCATATTCCACATGCGTTCATATTACGAGACACAAAACAAACCTGTGGATAAGCAAATTTCATTTACGTTCTGTACCGCGCGGTCTCATTTACCTGAACGGGGTTTAATAGTATGGAAATGAGGGCATATTGATGCGATTCAGATTCCTCTGTGGAGCGAACGTCTTTTGTTCTAATCGAGTTGAAACAGCGATAAGGTAATGGTGACATGGCGCGGGTACTCATTGGATATTGTGTATCCTAGCATGAAGTAAATACATCCAAATCGGAACAATAATTTTGCCTTGTGGCAAGTCAGTTATGTGGTACATTTCTGAGGATAACCTACCGAGAGATGTTTGATATTTCAATTTAAATTCAACCTACGACATCAATGAGTACGTTATTAGTAGTAAGAGTAGTAGAGAGTAGGAGAGCTCTTTATGAATAGGTTCATCTAGGGAACAACTACCATCATACCTATGTTTTTTGTAGACCTACACAGTAAGGCTTTGTTCTAGGATAGAAATGCACCCAACAAGTTGGCTACTTGCTTATGCCGTTTCCAAGATGTACTTATAATATTGAAAAATATACATATGATTATACAATAAATTCTCGTTGAACTCACTCCTTGTTGCGGGTTGTAGTGCGGAATACTAGGCAAATTACATTCGAATCGATACCATCATCTTTTTGAGCTCATGTCAAGTCAATGTCATAGAGCCCTTGTATACATTGCCGAATACCCTGTACATTTTTGACAGTGCTCTAATTTTCTATACAATATGACATTTTTTAATGAAACGATGATAATATTTTAACTCATTTGGCTGAGGAACAACCTCAGCAATAAATACACGAGATGGTTTTTGGTACACTGTGCAACAATATATAAAAATACAGTACTGCATACAGTAGTAACAGTAGTTGAGGAATCACTTTTAACTTCGGCAATATAAATCTGTATTGACTTGGTCGATATGTACAAAATTATAAGTTTCAAAATATCTAACAAAATATAACTTGTTTGCTGTAAGATTTCTTGTGATCTTACATAAACGTTAGGTATCCCAATTATTTCGCTCTGAGGTGACTACGTCGTAACCATATTCCTTTGCGCATTAAAAATGTTAGTACCATACCAGTAATATAACACTAAAATGTGGTTCTGAAATTCTTTCACATCTAAAAGAGCTTACCGCAAAGTAAACGTTTGACGGAAAAGATTGCAACGAAAAACTAGCGTACAATGCAACTAAAATAGCAATAGTACAACAATTTCACTTGAGATTGGTATTACCGTTTGTGAAATAGCTTTACTGTGATGTTGCTAACAAAGGCAAGGAATTCCTAATATTTCATTCTGAGGTAAGTAAATTGCTTAGTACAGTCATGTACGGTGTACGAACTGTACCTACACGTAAGACATCAAATTCTTGTTCTACCTTTGGTTTTCGGTTGTGAGTTAATTTCAATGTGGAAAGCCAATGTTTCATGTAACATTAAGTTTTAAGGGTATCGGCGTTTACCGTTCTTTGCCGACTGTTTAGATTAATCAGGGCAATATACAAACTTCGCTCCAGAACTTCACTTAGAGATTTTTTTAAAATAATAAAGATACTAACAATGCCATCATTATATATATATATGAATATAATGCAGGTCAGAAAAAATGCAGGACAATTACTGAAACTTGGAGATGGTCATAGTTTCAATACCAGAAATAGAAATAAGATTGCAAGTGCAAAAACTAGACTAGCTAAGGTCAGCAAATCATTCGTGGGACAGGGCATTAGATTTTATAGCAAAATACCGGATTCCATTCTTAGTCTGACTGAAAATACGTTTAAAAAAACCATAAAAAGTGTACTTACTGGTAAGGCTTACTACTCGTATAGCAACAGATACTATCTCGAGGACAAGAAGGTATATTGTATTGTAGTAGGTACTTTTAAGTATGACATTATTTTTATACACTTGACTTGATATGTTTTGATATTATTGACATTTAAAAAAATATTTTTTTGTCTATTAATATAGGTATTTATTTATTAAATTAAACTAACTATGTACAAAGGAATCAGTCAGATTACCTAAGGACCGTTACAACATTATTGAACTGTTGTTATTATTATAATTCTTTGTTGTGACGTTAAATTACCTAAACATACTGACATTGTAAAAATTGTGATTATAATATATTATTATAAACACTTACTTACGAATAAATGAATTGAATTGAATTGAATTATTCAACTTTTAGCTATAGTTGTTCCATAGAGTTTTTTTATGTTGTTAATTCGCATTTAGCCGACCTTCTTCAAATACTGGAATATCAAAGTTAGAACCTAGCTGACTTTTTCCAATTTGCTATATTTTTTATCGACTTTGACAATAATAGGTAGGTGTTTATCTTAATTATTTAACTTAGTGTTTATCCTTTCTGAATGAAAAAAAAACAAAATTGAATGAATATTTTGTATTTTTTAAATTTATCAGATTAATGGATAATAACACAGTTTCAGCTCAATCGGTTGTGTAGAAAAATATTTTAACCAATAAAAAAAAAATATTGTTTTTAAAAACATAAACTACAAACTTTATCATTTATAATAATCTAAACCTTAACCGCCCCTGTGGTCTAGTGGTTCAAACCACCGATTTCAGATCTAGAGGTCCCGGGTTCGATCCCAGGGGGAGCAATATTGTGCTTGTTTTGGTTGGTGGTAGGATTTTATTAAAGTCTGCTTGGCTAGCTACCACCATCTTACTTAATTCTGTCACCATAGTAACAATTCTTAAAATAATGTTGTTAACCGGCATTTAGAAGTAAGATAGCCATTTCCTCAATTTGTTGAGGATTCCGGGTGAAGAGCGCATCCATCTTCGGCCTTACTTCAACTTGTAACCAGGTGAGATGAAAGCCAAGCGCTTCCCCGTCGAACAAGGACAAATTACAGAAATATTACGGGACATTAATTTCATACATCCACAAGCTTGTTATATGGGAAATAACTAGATTACGTATATAATTCTTTTCCGCCTATTTTTTTGTAAATACATACATATCATACAATATAACACTCAAACACAGAACAAACATCAATATTCATCACACAGATGTTTGTCCTGGGTGGGAATCGAACCCACAATCTACAGCGCAGAAGGCAGAGCTATTATTACCAACTGAGCTGTGAGGCTTGTTAAATCCTTATTTATATCCGTTTTGCAATGTTTCACATCTCATTCCCATCTTACAGGAACCGAATTTGGGGATATTATAATATATAGCATAAGTTAATTTACTTTACCAAATTTTATTAAATTCTGCTTAACATATTATAATATTTAATCATCCCAACGTAGACTATGTGTTAATTTAGGGTACACGCTCAACTGATACCAAATTATATTTAGATTTGTTTAGCCGTTTGAACGTAACTGAGTGAATTATTTCCAAGGGATGGCAAAATATTTTTAATATTTTGATTTGAATTACTAAATAATTCAAATGGAAAAGGGCTTTTTTCGGGATAAACAATATTTAAGTATAAAAATCATATATGTTAATTCAGGGTATAAACTCTTCATTAAATTAAAAAAACTTCATTTATTTAAAGCGTGAAGGTGTAACAAACGTACACACAATCTTACGCTTTTATATAGTGTGTTTATATTAAACAGTTCTCAAAAAGAACTATGTAACCCACATTAAGCTAGACAGTCTGTTGAGGTCTCCGGGTTAAGTGCGTTCTACCTTCAGCCTTATCATAACTTGACACCAAATGAGATGAAAGCCAAACGCTTATTCGTCGTTCAATAAAAAAACGAGACAAATATAAACAATCTCCTTTAACTTGAGTAATTTAATACTGTCTACCAAAACACAAAATGAAATATTCAGCGTTAATAACGTCTTAATTTCAATTAATGGCCGTCCCAAACACACAAAGATGATAATTATAAAGTTATATTCATCGATCATCGCTTCGTCATCTCAATTAAAATGGTAATATTTCATCTGTGCTCTTCCAATTAGGACGGCGAGATGAATCTGTAGCAATTCTGTCGCGACCTCAGAGTCATAATCATAACCATTATACCTACCTTCTACCAAAGCAATAATAACAAATGAATATTAGGAGATATTTTATTTTTTATTTAATTATATGATGGGGGGAGCATAGCCTTCATCTCACTTGGTTACAAGTTATAATAAGGCCGACGAAGGTGGAGGCGCACCACCAACAAAACCAAGTACAATATTATACTGTTCCTGGGGATCGAGCCCGGGACCTCTGGATCTGAAATCGGTGGGTTGAACCACTAGACCACAGAGGCCGTAAAATATTAATACTCTCCTGAGGCAGTCGGGTATGAATTTACACGCGATCCATAGTTAAAATTACTACTCGAAGTATAACCGATAAGGCTGAAAATAACATCAAAATATTGGTCTTCATTACAATATTTGCAATGGTTGAAAATAATGATGAATTTAAATGAATGGCCTCGTATGCATTCTACCTATATAAAGTAAGTTAATATTACATGAGATTGCATGAGATACATGAGTTTTTTACCTCAAAACTTGCCAACTTACCAAACTCAAAAAAAGGTACCTAACAATTAATGTATATTTTTAATATTAGAGGACACTAATTTTACACAGCGCCATCTAGTCCTAAACTAAGCATAGCTTGTAATATGGGAACTAGATTAAGAAAACTTGCACATACAATGATGAGGTCTATAATTGGCTGGCCCGCACACCAATGGAACTCAACAAGCTGCATGGTTCTGGACTTCGGCAGAAGGATGGTAGCTAGCCAGGCAGCATTATGAAATACATTTCGTTTGTATTTAATTGTTTGCTGTTATACGGGCAACAAAATTGCAAACGCCGGTAGCAAGTAAAAAAAACTCTCAAAAAGTTCACATGTACTGTTCATGAAATACAGCCCGATGACAGACAAACGGGTGGAAGAAGGGACAGCGGAGGCTTTGTAATAATAGGGTCCCATTGGCATCCCTTGGATACGGAACTCTAAAAAATGAGGAGGGTATGCGTGGAGCAACAAACTTTGATGAATCTTTACAAATAGTCTCCTAGAGTTGATGATGAACAAAATTCTTCCCACAGCTTGGGTAAAATTTTAAATATAGTTCAGAGTAGGTTCTATTCTGAAGTAATCCTGAAAACAGATGCCTCTTAATCTGACGTCATATATAAGAGGTCTGTCTTATCTATAATATTCACAGACAACGCGTCATAGGATATAGTCATAATTTAGTATCTTGCTTCATACGTTATGGATACAGAACTGGCACTATGTATCAATGTAACTAAATTTGAATATATTCTGATGGGCTTAACATCCAGATAAGCTTAGTATTCACTGTAGCTGTACAATTCATACAAGGATACAATGTACAGAATAAATATTTCACATTCTCTGTATGTCTGCGAGCCACTAATGTAAATGAAAGACAAGCGCTTCCCCGTCGTACAATAAAAAAAAAGAGTACTCTACAGCACAAAACGCATTTAAAGATTATTTAAAAAAAAATTGGATCATGTACGCAGAAAGCGGCTATGTGGGCAAAATAATAGACAGAGATATAATTGTTTTTCTGTCGATGGTTACACTTTTTGGTCATTTATTGACTTCCTGATTATTTTATAATTGTGAAAAATAAAAAAAAATGGTTTTAAAATCTGTTATTTTTTTATTTTATTTAGTATAACGAACCGTTGCTTATATTAGTAATCATGTTTTTACAAGTGGCTGTTTTGTACTTTACAGCATATTTCAAAAAAATATCAATAAATGATAAACCAGCCACGTTAGATCCTACAAAACGGACGTTCGCAATTGCTAGCTCCATTAATTCGTATTAAAATTGAATCAAATACAATTTAAGAAAAAAAACCTAGTAAGAAAACTCGCTACATAATTATTATGTATGAAAATCATCTATATATATAACCAAGGTGACTGACTGACTGACATAGTGATCTCAACAATGGAAAAATGATCAACGCACAGCCCATACCACTGGACGGATCGGGCTGAAATTTGGCATGCAGGTAGATGTTATGACATCCGCTAAGAAAGTATAGGTTTTGTCGGTTAGACTTTTTTAAAATGGCTAAAGAAAATCTGAACGTTGATGGAGAAGTTGAAGAATGTACTGTCGTTTATAAGTTTTGTAGGCCCTAATTTTTTTACACACGCTAAACAAAAGTAAAGCTGCAAAAACTATACCTAATTAATAATAATACTTCTTAACGCGAGCGAAGCTGCGAGCAAAAGCTAGTACCAACATATATTCCGCGTAGTCGCAACAGTATTGAAAAAATACTAAATTTTGTAGCCGACTTCGAAAAAGGAAGAGGCTCTCATCAGAAATCTTTTTTTTTTAATTTGTATGTAATGTTCCCCGATTACTTGAAGAAGACTGGACTGATTTGGAAAATTATTTTTTTGTTTGACAGGTTACACTTCACAGATAATCCCATCGACATCAGCTCAGGATCGGATGATGAGATCCAGGAGATATCGAGAGATTTCTTCAAATATTATAGGCACACTTGAAGCGATTTGGATATTTTTAGGGTGTATTGGATTATTTTAGGGTGCAAAAGCAAGGAAAAAACGGACCCCTGTCTTCGGGTCAGTATTTGAGAATAAGATCATGGAGAAATCAAATCATCATATACGGCACACTTGCAGCAATTTGGGTATTTTTAGGGAGTTTTACCTCATTTACTGCCTTTCTAAATACCTTCATTGAAGTCGGTTCAAACGTGATTATCACACATCCGTTGTTTGTATCCGATTATCAAAACAACCAGTCCTCAAAACAAGACAAGCTAGTATGACCTCCGGCTTATGCCAGCTATTCGTACGTAACGGATGCACTCGCCATTGAGATTCGTGTCCAGCTTTCCGGACCCTTAACATGACCCCATCGGGTTGTTAGTCAAAATAACTGCCATGTTGTATTCTTGTTTATGCAAATTGCGAATATAATGGTGCTAATTCCGACAGTGTAATGTAATTATCTTTTACAGGATGTCTCGGAACATATAATTTTGGGGAAAAAATTAAGAAAAAGTATGTAAAAATTCATTGTTTGCTTTTTGCAATTGTTCCTCAGTCTGTTATGGTTTCAGGGTGAAGTGCACTTTCACCTTCAGCCTTATCATAACTTGAAACCAGGTTAAAAAAGTTCAAAATAAAAAAGGGAGTAAATATGTGAAATTGTATATAAAATACTATATTATGTTTGGTTTTCTTAACTGCTCTCGTACGGCTAGGAGTTAGTTAGCTAGTTTATAAATCTATATATTTTTTTATCTATATAAACCTAAAAAGTAACCTATAAAATCTATGACAATAGGGCTAGTCCACAGATTGAAAATCACTCAGCAGGCTATGGAAAGAGCTATGCTTGGCGTATTTCTGAGGAATTTCTTCTTTTTCTGATCAAATCAGGAATGTGGTTATCAAACAGAGAACCTAGGTGGTCGACAAAGCTCAAAGAGTTAGCAGGCTGAAGTGGCAGTGGGCTGGTCATATTTGTCAAAGGACCGATAACCAGTGGGGTCAACGAGTCCTTCAGTGGAGACCACGTCTAGGGAAGCGTGGTGTCCTCCGGCTAGATGGAGATGGAGCGACGACCTCCGTATAGTAGCGGGCAGAGAGTGGATGTCAAAGACCAAGGAACGGGCTCAGTGGCGAACCTTGGGGGAGACGTCCAGCAGTGGACTGCGATTGGTTGATGATGGTGATGATGAAACCTAAAAAGAAGCTAAGTGAATTTGCACTTATAGTAAGATATGTAAAATTTTGGTCTCCAACCGTTCCTTATATTTGATGTTTTGTTTTCAATTAGCTTGCATTTTCATTCATAAACTTTGGGTCAGTGACCAGCTCTAGTCTAAACCACTTATATTTCCACCGACTCACCACGTAGTCATCACCTGAGCTCAAAATGTTTGTATTATCGGCCAATGCATTTAACTCGGTACCACTAATCCTTAATTTCTCGAGAATAAAGTGCAAAATCGCGAATCAATGCTGAGTTTACTGAAACCATCATTTCATCGTAATACATAAGGTTTAAAATAAATAGATCTGGCCTCGGCAGATGTAAATTTTCGGACATAGCTGAAATTAGGTCATTAGGCTAACTCATTTTGCAGAAGCCCGGCTGTAATAATTGTCATAATGTTTTGATGAGGTTCCGCTGTATTAATGCGATCACCTTATAATTTTATGGAAAAAACGACCATAAATTAAATGACATCAAATGATAATTATTGAACTAAAAAGACAAATGCAAAGGCAATGCATATATTTTTCTCTTAATCTCAATTCTAAGTTTGTGTTTGAGTTATATGGTTACATGTAGGTACTTTTACCGATGGTAACTTATTATTAAAAAAATCGGTATTAAAATGTACATACCAAGATATAGTCGTATTGATGAAAGCGCGAGTACCGAAACACAACATAATAGGGTTGTGTTTGGGGTTACATTATGTTGTACGCTCAATTTTTTTTATTTTTTTTGTACACAATGCCATCTAGCTCAAACTATGCTAAGTGTAAAGAGAATATGAACACTTATATACTTATTTTTTTGTAATTACAAACATATGATACAAAATAATTAAGTATGTACTTAATACAAATTTACAAATAGGTACGAAATTACAAAAATATGATATAATTAGGCTATTTAACTTTGTTAAAAAAAAATATTTTTATATTGTAAACCAAAATTTTCTAGAAACACGTGGACTTGATTTTCGCGAAAATAAATTGAGTTTTAATAAAAGCTGAAAGAATACATACCAACGGAATGATATCCAATTCAACCGTCACCGCACTAAAACTTTAGAATACATTTAGGATAGAACAGCCACTCAACACTGACAAATATATAACCATAGAATTTGAACTAAGATAGAGATGCCGATTGGCCCCGTCACTTCCGCCGGGGTAGCACGCGTGCCGGCGCGCCGATCGCCACTGACTCACGCGCATGAAACACCCTTCAGAGATCTATTTTTTGAAACAAATAGGAACAAAAGAAGGGGGGCGCGGGCCGCCCTCAGTCGGCATCCGAATTTAAATTTAGAACGGCGCAAGCCACGACACGTCTGATACTCGGGTTCGTTCACTCTTGAAAAGTGAAATGATGTTTGTTGCCCTCAGATCTGTGGTGTGATTTACTAGGGTTCAATAGGGGCCTGGGAGTTCAATGAACTGATATAATGACTGATCTATTTATGTTCCTCTTTGACAAAGTATTAATACTTTTGATCAACTAGATATGTACATACTAGCTAAGTTATGTGGTAATGCCTAAAATATGGCACCAACGTGAGTATAGAAGTAATAAAACTGGTCAGATGCGAACACGCATATCCGAGAGATCCGACCATAATGGAGGACCATATGGAGGTTAAAAAATGCACAAATGCACATGACTGGAAAAAAATCTATCAACAACTGTATTGTCATCAGCATACCCATAGTTACTGGGTATCAGCAGATCAATTATGTGAAGCAGGAAAAGAGTTGCTGTTCTACCAGCAACTCTTTTCCTGCTTTGCAACCTTGAGGTATCCCGGTATTAGCCCCGGCCACTAGATCGGACGAACAGCCTATGACTACTCAAATCGATTAATCCCTCAGAGAGTCTGTGGTTCACTGTAAAAGGTTGGACTGTAATCCGTAGAAGGAAAGCTTGCTAATGAGACCCTTGTGCCAAACCTTATCAAAAACCTTCGAAATATCTAGGTCATCTGCCATAGGTTCACCGTGTCTTTTGATGGCTTCACTCCAGATGTGCAAGGCATACGCTAGAAGATCCCTTGTAGACCGGTTTCGGAGGCCGTACTGACGATCTCTAATTAAACTCTGATTGATGATTAGCGAGGTCTGCTCGACTATTTTTTTTGGGACAGGTTCAACATTAGCAGCTATCCTAAGACAGGCGGAATAGGTGAGTAAGAACCGGCGACAGTTCGGTAGCACAATCTAATCCCGGCAGTGTTAAGGAAGAACACTGCCGGGATTAGATCAGGATCCCATCTGGACCACATGCTTTATTAACGTCTAGATACAGTAGCACGTCGAGTATCTTGAGTACCATTTGCTTAGTAGGTACGCACCTCTAGCATGGATTATTATTATATATTTACGTACCAGGGCGCAAGAGAAGGTGGAATCTCATCAGTACTAGCTAGACGTAAAGACTACGCAACGAGTGAAGCGACCAAGTTGGCTTTCTTTTTTGTAGAGCTGGTGATCTATCAGGTTTCAACAAGGGCTTCACCAGTGAAGGGCAACAGAAGTTTGACTCAATCAACTTGGCAAAAGACCAAAAAGCTTTGCTTCCGGGTGGATACGAAGTTAGCTTGGCTCCGATTTTGGCAATGTGGTTGCAGCGTGCCCTCTTCAGCACCTTTTTGCATGACTTCTTGCATGCATGAGCAGCCTTTGCTGCCTTGCTTGTCTTTTTGGATGTTAAAATTAAAAAATATTAAATACTTCTGCCTCATAACATAGCTATGAAGCTATGTTATGAGGCAGAATATACATACACACACCCTGACAATACTCCCAATACTCTCAATATAATATGTGACATTGAGAGTAAGCACTTCTCGTGCTTTCGTGCATTCTTTTCTTGATATTTTGTTTTTGTTTTAATGTAAATGTGCCAATTTTATCCTAATTATAATCGTGTTTTTAATATGTAACAACTCCTTAATATTTTTATAAGAAAGATGAAAAAAATTATGTAAGTTATATTGATAGTGATGTTAAAATGAAATAAAATGATCAATTGAAACTAATCTTGAATCTTTAAATTAAATTATAAACGAATACGCAAGACTTATTAATGTAGGTACTGTTAAGTAAATTATTAAATTTAAGGGAAAGCACTCATTACCAAAACACAAGCTATTCATAGCTTACGTTGGCTTAAGTTAAAGGGCTAAGTTGTTAGCACTTTTAATGTCTAATAAATAATTTTCATTTTATTTCGTTTTGTTTTATCGAGATTTATCGACAATAAATTAGAAAACTAAAAACACACTTCACGTGACTGGTTCTTCGATTGACGATTGAAGTTATAATGGTTACATATAACGGGCGCCTACGTCACGAGGTAGCTAATGAGTAGGAACTATCCATCAGTGGATCGAAGGAAAGGAAGGATATCTATTTCCGGAGTTTTTATTATTTCGAAACTTTGACAGTAAACTTTATAATATTTTTGAACTTCAATAGATCTGACATCAATGGTATTTAGTTTTCTTAAGAACGTGGTTAGTGTTTCCGATACTTTGTAGACTGCTATTTTGGTATGGAGTTGGTTCTGCTGAGGGCTAAGCTTTAGGTACGAGTTACTATGTTTATGGAAATAATTAACTTCAAAACTCATTGTTCATTCAAAATCATAAAATATACCACATGTAACTAGTATTTTGTAATTAAACGTTCAGATTTTCTATACTGGCAGCATAATAAAATACTGCGTAATTATTCCGTCAATTAGGGAACTAATACGGTATTACGTTCATGTAGCCCATGTGTATACTGTTTTTTGAATTCACTATGTGTTTTGAAGCTATAATTTACCAAAAACTATTTCATTTTAACATCGCATTAGGGTCGTTTGAATTAATAATAATAATAATAAATATTACAGGACATTAATTTTACACAGCGCCATCTAGCCCCAAACTAAGCATAGCTTGTAATATGGGAACTAGATTACGGATAGAATACTTGGATACTTTTTTTTTTGTGAATACATATCATACAATACAACACCCAAAAACAGAAAAAACATCTATATTAATCACATAAATGTTTGTCCTGGTATAAATGTTTGAATTGCCACGAAGAGTACACTATCAACTTCTATTCATGCTCAAATCTACTCATATTTACTACCCTCTATTTCCAACTTTAATCAAATGTTTATTATTTTACTCAGATATGTGATAGGAGTAATAAAGTTCCGTAAACCGATTTGTACTTACCCCTAAGATTCCACCTTCAGCAACGTATATTTATGTGGTTATACGAATGAAATCGCACGCACTGCAAAAGTAGTGGTGTATTTTGTCATGTGATGCTGGTAAAGATAGCAACATATATTTCACTACTTTCCCAACAAATAACTTACTTAAGAAATCAGGTCTTCAAATGCAAAGTAGGCTTCTTTTCGTTACCAACTTGACATACAACGAATAACTGAATGAACTGTTGCTCCAGTGCTATAAATTTGATTTAATTATATTTAATAGTTATCTGCATTAAATTATTTACCAAAAGGTAAATAATTGAATACTATCTGTAAAATGATACATATGTCCAGTTATAAGGTTTTAAACGTGCTAAATAATATCAACTATTATTATTTTGAATTTAAATGTACAGTGTATCTGTGACATAAAAATGTTTGATGTTTAGTTTTTTAAGGGGGTCTATGAATCAGATGAATGTTGCCGATTAACTAAAAAAACTAAATACTTAACAATTCATGGGGCCTATACAAGGAACGTATTTTTTGCCTTCAAAATATAGGTCGAAGCCCTCAGTATTTGTGTCCGCACTTGGCCAGTTTTTATAAAAAAACGATCAATAATCTTTTACTAAGTCATGTATAATCACTAAGAGAAAAGTATTATCTTCAACGAGCTTATACAGAACCATACAATATTATTTCAAAAGTACAATTCATTCTAGGTGCCTAACATGAAAGTATCTTATTGGGGCACAAAGTAATCTAACCAGAACAGGATGGGCTTAAAATGGGAATCTGGAAATACATCTAGTCTTCTAGTCAGTAGTCAGCTGATGCCAAAACGTCTAGACTTGGCTTAATTTACATCTTAGTAAGTAGGTCTGCAATTCTAGGAATTTTAACGTGGAATGTCATAAGCTATCTATGATATAGAAAAAATGTAATGAAGTTTGTTTTTATATTAAACAGGCATAGCATGTGAGGAAATCTTAATTTAATCTAAACTTTTTTTTTTACTGTACAAGATCCACAGCCCTTAATAACTTAGATACATTATGTATACATGTTAGTGTCTATCATATGGCCAAAAATTTAGTTATATTATATAAACAGGGATTTATAAAAAAACAGTTTACATAAAGGGTTTAATACATTAAGGATCCTAAGATGTCTAAAAGAAATCGATATATCATAGCAATATGACCGCCCAATAAAACTAAAGCCCAGAAATTATCCTGTTTCATTTATAAAGAGTACATTGAAATACCTATTTTCATTCATTTATTTCTTAAAGTTTTGTTCGCCTAACAAAATTTATTCGCAATATTAAGTTTACCAAAGTGACAAAACATAAATGATTTGACTTATCGTTTGAAATAGCTATGTTCTAATAAATTGTCTAAATCCTGCTCAATTTTTAATTCTATTACAAAATAAGTTTTCCAGAAAGACAACAGACTAAAACAACCATCTAAAATTACTAATCAAAGGTTCCGGGTGTCAGAGGGAGCACAGATTTAGAATTCGGATATTGGGGGGACTTTTTTGCCGATGCTACGGCTTGCAACTGATGGTTAACGGTGAGCAAAGAGCTATGATGATTGGATCGCTTCTAGAAGTGAATTTTATTGTATACTTCCCCGGGATTTCGTTCCCGGTTTCACCTAATTCACTCTTAGTGCACCTCCACTATATAAAAAAAGTAGTAAAAAAGATAAAAAGTCATCCATAGGTTGTCTGGAAGAAATTTCTTTTAGGCGATATATACAAAGTAATTAATACTTACTGTGAATAATGTTTTAAGTAATCCAGTTTTATTTTTAAGTTGTGCAATCCAGTATTTTCATTCGTGCATGAATTAATTAATTAATTAATTAAATAATTAGAAAATTTGGTACGTCAGTAAGATGTAAGTTTTGTTTGCACCCAGAAATACCTTCACTTTGCTACATTACATTATGTATTACATTACATTACATATTAATACATTATTAAATACATTATGGAGCTGTTCAAAACCTCTTTATTTAGCTGACCATACAAATGAATAGCTGGCAATTTGTGAATTTAAAATTGAGTTATTTTTTTACTGACATGATAGGTATCAAGAAAATGTAATTTATGAATTTATTCTACTATTCAGTACACCGTGCTTGATATTTAATCAAGAAAATAGCTTGTGAACTGGGTAACACTGTAAAGCATATCCAGTTATTTTAGTTCTGCATATTCCAATCCCGTTCAGCGCACGATAGGGCTTTTTCTTGTTCCCTTTTCCTTTTTTAGTCACGCCTCATGTATTAAAGTGTTTAATTTGTTCCTACAATGGCCCAAGATAAATGGTTCTCTCAAACTGTTGATACACTCCTTGTTTGCATTGATGGATCGTTTTTGAGAAGATTGAGTGACACGGCCGAGTGATGATCAGATTTAAGAATAGACTTACGGAAGTGGATGTCTTTGGAAAGGGACAAATAATTGACTTATCAAGGGTTCGGTGAATTTATATTAAATTAAAAAGTTAACCAGAATTTGGAGATGGAAATTTGTCACAAAGAGTTTAGCCAGTGACACTATCAAGTATCCATATACAAATATATATTTTCTATGTCGGGGAAGTATATCACTAGATTTCAAGTAATGATGAGGACAGAGGTGGAAACGCACTTCACCTGGTAATCCTCAGTAAGAGCAGTATGTGTTTATCCTCTTAATTAACGGCAATTTAGAATTGTTGCTATGGCAACATACTTAGGTGCGATGATGGTAGGCTCAAGCAACCAAGCGGATTTGAACATAATTCCATCACCAACCAAACCAAGCACAATATTGCTCTCCCCTGGGGATCGACCCCAGGACCTCTGGATACACCAGTGGGCAAACCACTAGATCACAGAGGAGGTTAGTATAGATCCGTATTTTTTTTTATTCCAAGAGTCACTATTAATTGCACAAAGGAATTCAGCTCTATAAATATCGGACAGACGGATGGACAAGCAGTTTGCTTTGGTATAGTAATACGATCCCATTGACACCCCTTGGGTAAGGGATCCTCATAACAATAACCATAATAATCACATTAAAAAGTTATTTCAACATTCCTTAATACAGTTTTATTTTTTAAAACCCTCGTAATTAATTCTTACCGTAAAAAAAGAGAGCACTTAATTTCACATAGCAATAAATGGACCCTATTCGGATATTTAATTAAATTCTAAGTACTCTCTTGCGTAAATAATGGAAACCGATTTTTCCCAAAGACATTAAAGGTGAATTTTAATTAAAATAAGCAAGCTAGAAAAATACAATTTCCTGGTGGAATCTGCCGATATTGATTTTATTTAATTGGATCTAAAGTGAAACATTATTCTCTTTTAGCATTGGTCCTCATTTCGGTTAGTGTTGTCCTCACTTACTATGTTACGGGCACATAATATAAATAAAAAGCAAAACAAGTTATACAGAACGTTGATTTTTTTGTTATTATCAATCAACCAATTTCAACAAAAACTATTTAGTAATCGCAGTGCTTTGTCCTCTCGCAGTTCGTGTGATATCCCATTTGAAGAACACTGATTGAATTTTGTAATTGTATTCATTTGGATCGTACTAACAAAACGTAACAAACCCATCTTTCTACTGTTAACTTCTTTTCCATGTAGTAGAATCGATATAATAACCGCCATAATAACAATTCTTAAAATTGTTGTGTTCCGGCGTTCAGATGTAAGATAGCCAGTTCCTCAGTTTGTTGAGGATTCCGGTTGAAGTGCGCCTCCATCTTCGGCCTTATCTCAACTTGTTACCAGGTGAGATGAAGGCCAAGCGCTTCCCAGACGTACAATAAAAAAAAGACCTTGCGGTATGGTTGGTTCATAGTTTTTCAAACTTGCTCAGCGGCAACTAGTCTCATATACGCTGTCATAAATTCAAAAGCGCTTTATAGCCATTCATCATAGACGACCAGGTGCAGTTTTTAGAGTGTCAGATAGAAGTACCCTTATTTTCAAATTGCGTCGCTATCCATCAACGTCCTAAAACAATAGAGAAAAAATGGCCCCTGCCAAAAATTGGACCGTGATAAACGTGCAAAATTAAAATTGTCTACTTTGAAAAGTGCTTGGTAAGGATTTATAGCTAATTGACTGCTTACACAGTGTACACGTGACGCAATTAAACTCTAGTCCAAATTTAAGCACAAAAAAATGCGATGCCATTTTCCATGACAGTGTCCCCAATAATATTTTGTACATTGAAATTCACGGCTCAGTTCTTGAAACAGAAAAATCGGGAAATGGCATGACGCAGCCTTATATCTTCAGGAATCAATAGTTTCTCATCATCTCATTGTTGTCTAAACAAGTTTGGAAGCTAAGAGCTTACCCATTTGGTTCAATAAATACGCAGAATTATTTTCTAAAATAAATGGCTAGCTACCACCATCCTACCTAATTCTGTCTCCTTAATAACAATTTTAAAATTGTTGTGTTCCGGCATTTAGAGGTAAGATAGCCAGTTCCTCAGTTTGTTGAGGATTCCGGGTGAAGTGCGCCCCCACCTTCGGCCTAATCTCAACTTGTATCTGGGTGAGATGAATGCCAAGTGCTTACCCGTCGTACAATAATATATATATATATATAGGTAAGTAGAAAAAACTTCGGCGTATCTAACCATCTTCAATAACATTAAGGCTTACATCCTAAATAATCCGGTGTCTAATTTGAATACGTTCAAACGTGCAGGGACATCAAAGACATGTCTGCAAGTTTCCGTTAGCCATGACAGGTATACATGTAATTGCTATCTCATGAAATGTGTTAGAGTAACTCTAGAGATACAAGAAGGCTACGCCACACGTGATGCGCTGACATTTTAGGGTTCCGTACCTATAGGGTGTGGATGGGAAAAAGTAAAAAACCCGGAATCCTCAACAAACTGAGGAACTGGCTATCTTTCTTCTGAATGCCGAAACACAACAATTTTTAAAATTGTTATTATGGTGACAGAATTAGGTAAAACGGTAGTAGCTAGCCAGGCGGACTTCAACAAAGTCCTACCACCAACCAAACCAAGCACAATATATTGTACTCCCTATGGGAATCGAACCTGGGACCTCTGGATCTGAAATCGGTGGGTTGAACTAATAAATTGTTAATACTAATAATAGAACAATATTACCTACTCGACGAGAAAACATAACGAAAAAACAGAGAGACCCTCAATAATGACATTTTAGCGCACGAAACGGCGCTTGTGAGGTATCTCTGTGGGGGTCTCTGGCGGATCTATAAATCAATGTGTATAGAACATATTTTATGCAAATGCTCGGGACTCAACCCGGAAAATAGGTAGGTACCTGCTTCTTGTTTTGAATAAACATTTTTATTAAACCATACACCAACATTTGATATGCTTAGGTTAGGTTAGAAATTTATTTCTTGCACTGTAATAGGAGATGTCTTGAAGAGATTTAAAGAAGAAAATGATTATATTGTGATAATAAAATTAAAACTAAAATATCTCGTTTACTTATTAAGTACGTTATAAGTTTACTCACTGCATGAAGTCATTGATAGCAAACCTTTTCAAAAAACGAGCGATTTAGTCTGTTTTTGAATATGGTGCCGTTTGGGGCTTCTTTGATAGACTCGGGTAGTTAGGGTAGCTAGACATGGACCATTTGAAGTCATATTGATGACTTCTCGAGAGTCTGTGGTAACAACACGGGTTCCTCACAATTCGACTTTCAACGACAAAGCATGTGCATAACCTTAAACACGCATATATTTATTAACCGCAAAGTCTGTCGAATCACGACCGGATTTGAGCCCAGAATCACAACCTCCTGAACACTTGGCCACACAGCCATTACCGAAACTATTCAAAAACAACATCCTAACCAAATAGAGCCTTCGCCAGACCTGACCATCGGCAATAAGTTAGTGTGTCTATTATCTGTCTACCTTCGTCAATGTCTTTCACGCAGGCACTTATGCGAACCTTTTGAAATCAAGGACTTATTTTGAAGTACCAGGTAGTACTAGGTATGTTTATATTTCATGTTAGTTACTATGAAAAATAAGTAATCATGAGTATAGTTGATAAATTTTTTTTTAACGATAACCCTTTATATCATGGAACTATCAAAGCGTTACAAAATATTTTTATACAGGTATTGCGTAAAAATAAAATTTGGAACAGACGCTGTTAGTCTGTACCTATTTTATTTTTATTTTAATGTATTCGGAGAACAAACAGTTTAACACACTTTACAAATAAGCTTGCACAATAACTTATAACCATTTAAGTGTCCTCGCATATAAAAAGCTAAGAAAGACTGCTTGCTTGCAGATTAGAAGTGTAGATTTAGTTTCATCTTGTTGCTAGGTACAATTAAATAAACAAAGAACTACTTACTACTTAATAAGACTTATGAAACTACTAATAATTAACAAAAATAAATCAAGACAAAAACTGATAGATGAGCAGAAAAAAAAAAACATAATATACCAAAAAAAGAGAGAAATAATATTAACTAATAAAAAAAATATTGAGTTAAGATTCTAACATACAAACCAGCGCTTTGTTAGGAGTTTGTTAACTCTTTGAGCTTTTGAGTCAAATATATCGAGATCGGGGATTTCGACCAATCCGTTGAATGTAGCAACTGCTCTACTAAATAAACTCTTTTTGGAAAAAAATGGAACCGACCTCACCAAAAACTTACAAATAAATTTTAGGGTAAGCTCATGTCATTTGAAGTTGGTGCCGAATTGCCAAGCACAACAACACGTTTATTGTATGGCACCGCCTTCAAATTATATGAACTTACCCTAAGAGTTATTTTATTGGGAGTTTTTAGTGGTGAAGTCGGTTCCATTTTTTCCCAAAAATAGTTGATTTTTAGCTTTTTTTCGTTGTTAAACCTACGACACCACGACGTGTCCGACACACTATTTAAGAGTCGTGTGTGTGCAATAATACGTTATTTTTTGTATGAAAATATATTTTCCAAATCGGTTGAGTAATAATGGAGTTCTGAGGTAATGCAGTAGTAGTCGTTAAAGAGTCATCGATCACCAACACGCCTGCCAAGCGTGAGTATTATGGCAAAACCCTCCATTGCTTTCTTTAGCCAATGCTATTCCCCAATGGGAAGGCCCATGTCCTATACAGTTAACTTTGATGGGCTGTAATGATGATGATGATACATGTATACAGCATTTATAGCCAGAATGCGTCAACAACAATCATCAAAATCTATTTCGAATTAGCGGAGAAATCAAGTAACAAACAAACAAAAAAAAAACATAACATAGAACCTCCTCCTTTTTTTGAAGTCGGTTAAAAAGGAGTTTTGCCATAATTCGTGAATATATAGGGAATGCTAATATGAATAGGATGCCTAATAGATCTATATACACATCTTTTCTTCGAGAACCATGCGTAACTTGGCGTTCGCGGCTTAAAAATTGACTTATCAAGCCTGAAACCCGTCGTAAAAGGCGACTAAGGGATCTCACCAGAAGAATGGCAGCAGCATCCTTCTGTGTATTATTTACACCTTTACTGCGATCGTCAATCCACCTGCCAAGTGTGGTGACTATGGCAAAACTCTCCGGCCGCGGAAGAGGCTCTGTCCAGCAATGGACACTAAAGGGCTTTTGATGTGATATCATGTATGTCTTCGATAAGAGTTAAGGAGTACCACTTGGATAAACTTGCTCCGCCGTAGACGTAACCCTTTCCTACACAGGTTTCCACAAATAGAAGAGTAAAGGTGACCTATTAGACCAATATTTTATCTAAAGCTGTTGTTGGACATTGATACGAAAGAAGAAGCCGCGTCTGTGATCTAGTGGGTCACCTACCGGTGTCAGACCCAGATGTCCCGGGTTCGATCCCCAGGGAGAGCAATATTGTGCTTGGTTTGGTTTGGTGGTAGGCTTTGGCTTATGTCCGCCAGCCGGCCAGCTACCACCATCTGACCTAATTCTGTCGCCATAACAACAATTCTTAATTTGTTATGTTCCGGCATTTAAAGGTAAGATAGTCAGTTCCTCAGTTTGTTGAGGATTGAAGTACGCTTCCAACTTAAGCCTTATCATAACTTGAAAATCAGATGAAATGAAGGCCAAGCACCTCCTTTGGTACAATAAAAAAAAAGTCTATTGTAAGGTGTTGTCATTTGTTCGAGATTGCTTATACGTCAATTGTTTTATTTAGCTACTGAAACAATTGACGATATGAAGATCAATCCTCTCCTATATTGTATAGCTTCAAACCCCAGTTTATAATGACAAAAGTTTCTCGTTTCATTAAATACAAGCACAAATAATTATGAAACTCCGACGCAATATCTTCTAGTGCTCTTATACCAAGGAAGCAACAAAGGTTTATTGCTAAAGTATTCGAGGAATGTTTAGTAGACCTAAATACCTTTATAGTAATAATACAAGTTATACCACAGAATGCCTTAATAATTCCTCCGGATCTTTTGACGACAATCTCTAACAAAGCCAAAGATTTCCGGCTTATTCGTGGCTTTTATTATTATGTAGATTAATTTTAGAAAATAAATTGTTCCCTTTCAGTCTTACAGAATCTGAGCATAGTTATAAAGGTTATAATGTTCTGAGGGCTTTAAGGACATTTTAAACCAAAACTTGACTATAAATACAATTGATATTGGCTTTTGTCAGCTGCTTCACTCGCTTTGTAGGTACTTGGATAAATAGTAACCTTTTAGTAGTTAGTTTAGTTTTGTGTTTTGCTGTTTCTGTGTATTTTTGAATAATAAAACAGTAGTTACATTTAATTTACCTTAAATGTAGTAAGGTGGTAACTAAGTAGCTGCCTACTAATTATATGAGATATTTTTCGAGCCCATTAGTGTGTTTATTAGAACGTTGAACTGCCGATCAAGAAAGGCACTCCAAAAACCCGTCTATTACCAACCGACAAACCAGGTTATCCACCTAGTTGGATGGTTTTACCAACTGACAAACCATCGCTTAGTTTAGGAGTTCCCTGCCACGTACTTATAAATATTTGCATAATATTACTAATAATAGACTACAATTTTCAGCTACCGAACAGTCAAGTTGTTAAGTAGGTATGCGGGCGGTCGCTTCATTTTGCTCTCTATTTTTGAACAATCGTTTTAGATGTTTAATTTTACTTGACTTAGGCTTCTCTAAGTATTAGATATATCCTTTATAGTACGGAAGCTTCTCCTTCATTTTGGACAGCTTTATTTTTAATTGGAAATAAAAAAGTTTTTGACTACCAGCTGTCTTGAAAAACAAATGAAAATATGTCTCTTAAGACAATGAAGTGCCTACGCTTGTTATAAGAAATCAATTATTTCTAGACTCTAAGATTGTATTGGTGCAAAAATGTGATATATGGGTTACGTACCTAAATATAACGCATTACATAACAAATTATCAGGGCCTTCTGAATTATGGACATAAAAGTATTCAAAATTAGGTACCTACTTATAATTATTTCCAAACATCCGATCCAATTACGAAATACAAATCCTTTGATTAACTTCTTTTAATTTGTTTGTGGTGTAACTAGCCAGCATATTTTGAACGAATCACGTGGAATCAAAAAATCCAATCACGGGGCATAAACTAGCGCTCTTTTGGCATACAGAATACAATTTTTCAAATCCTTACCACCGTGTTTGGAAACCGCGTTTGCGTTTGGAACAAGTTATGACGTCACTAGTTATTGGCAAAGATCTAATTTCATTATGAACAAGGACCTAGGCATCTATCAACGGAAACTTAAAAAAGTTTGAATTCAACTGTTTCTTTATGAAATAATCTTTATCGGGTCGTGAATTTATTGCTTGTCTTTTAATTAAATTAAATTTACTTTGTTTGCTGATAAAATACTTTTTGGGGATGACATTAATTTCACACAGCGCAATCTAGCCCCAAACTAAGCATAGCTTGTGATATGGGAACTAGATTACAGATACTTAAATACTTTTTTTTTTTGTAAATACAATATCATATCAATACAACACCCAAACACAAAACAAACATCTATATTCATCACACAAATGTTTGTCCTGTGTGGGAATCGAGCCCACAACCTACAGCGCAGAAGGCAGAGCTAATACCAACTGAGCTATGATGCTCCTCTAGCATATGTGTCACGGTTTTTGATAGCAAACTCCTTTCTTACTTCTTTATCCTTTTAGCGCAATAACCTGGGTTATTACTATTTGTACGCCGGCATCGCGGTGACCATTCACTGAAAGTTTTCACAGCCGTATCCATTAAAGTAAGTACTTGTGAAAGTGCATTGAAATATAAATTCCAAGATTTAAAGCTCACGTACAAACTTTATACGCATCAGTACTGGGTAGACTTAAAAATGTTCTCGCTCCGAGTAAAATTGAAAACGTGTACTGGCTACCAACACGGTTTATGTTGCTCACTAAAACCTATGGGGTGCTACCTCAATTGAGATGTTGATGAAAAGCTTTTCGGAAAATCCAGAAAGGCAGTAAAACGTTACTCACGTAGCAGATAGACGACTTTATTCTCTAGAGTATAGGGCGAGAGAATAGGTGCCTTTTAATCTATCGTTTATCTTAACTAGCAACATCGTAATGTAGGTGTACCTTGAATATCATGCATGATCCCATGGGAATTTCTTAAAACTACACAATACACTTAAAAAGAAAGCCATCCTGAAAATCCCTCAGTCAGTTGACGATTCCGTGAAGTGTGCTTCCACCTTTCCTTTTCATAACTTGAAACCAGGTGAGATAATTCTCAAGCGCTTGCTCGTTTTTTAAAATAAATAAAAACAAAGTTTGTCAGTCAGTCAGCTCACCACATCACAATTGAACAAAAACGAAGACATCTAGAACATTTTAATGGTTTACGTTACTCATGTCAACATATGAAAATATAGCTGCTTTTCCGATAAGACCGCCAGTTGTAACTTTTTTTTTAGTGAGTAGGTATCTAAAAATTCTTTGAAAGAACAAATTGCTGGCCTTGCTCTAAGCTGGTGACAAATAAGGGCGACAGCTTTGCGCGGACCTGATTATATAATAAATAATCTTCTCCAATTTTGATTTATGCCATATTCGTTCCGAATTTTTGGCCAGCGCGATTAAAATGTTTTTTCGTCCCGCACGATAACATATTTTGACCATATTCGTCCCGCATACCAAAATTATTCTAAGTACAGTTAGCAACAAAGTATAATTTATCACCTCGCTATAGGCTGAAGACAAAAAGTGTGTTATTTACCACTTTCCACCACCCAATAGTGATAGTCATCACTAGTATTATTATGAACTTTCGTAGGTAATAATCAAATTCAAAGCTTTCAGTCACTACCTAAATCTGTAATAATTAAAATAAACAAATACCGCTGAAAAACATTAATTTAGTAAATAATTCGGCACATACATCACAATGAATCACAAAACAAAGAAGATCAACAAATATATTCAACAAAACTTTGATATTTCAAATTTCATATTTCAAATGATTGGGTAATATACTCTGTGATATAGGTAAGAACCTATTTTTATTTAATTTAATATGACACAAACATTAACAATAGTTAACAATCAAGTAGTATAAAAAACAGAACCTCTGAGGTAACGATAAAAATATAGGGTTTAAAAATTAAATAAATTATGTTTATTTAATTTTTGAACCACCTTCAAACAAACCTTTTGTTTCTCAACTCCGCCAAGTGCAACATCATTTCTAAGAATTAGAATTCTGTGAAAAATTAAGCTGTTTCATATCATAGGCTACCCACAAAAATATCCGGCACTAAAGCGCACCTTTGTTTAGTGCAGTATTGTTGTATGCGTATGAATGCAGTGACAATCGAAGCTAGTTTCGATAGCTTATAATTTGCCAAAACTGTCTATGACATTGGGTTTACCTACATGAGCCTTGTTCATATCATGTAAAATAAAAGTCAAGTAAAGATTATTGCTTCAACTGTACTAAAATAATTATAATAATTTACTATAAAACCAACTTGGGCCAAATGTGGAGCTGAAAAGTAGGACGAAACCAAAATGGTATAGAAAATCTACTATGGGCATACAAAGTGGGACGAATGCTGATTTTTTATGTGGGCCGAACTTCTTTGGGACGAATACGGTGTAAATCTCTATTTTATATTAATGTACAAGTTGACCCCGCGCAGTTGCAAGGTTTTTCAAAGTTTATCGCTATCATATTTAATGCCCAGCTCAGTGTGATGTTATGGCAACTGGGGCTTTCATCTCATCTTGTTTTCAAGTTATTTATGATAAGACCGGAGGTAAAAGCGACCGAAGGTAAAACCCGGAATACTTAACAGTCTGAGGAACTGACTATCTTACCTCTAAATGCCGGAACACAACAGTTTAAGAACTGCCGCTATGACAACAAAACTAGGTAAGGTTGTTGCTAGCCAGGCCGACTTGAACAAAGTCCTATCACCAACCAACCCAAGCGCAATTAGTACAATAACTCCCCCTAGGGACCCGGGACCTCTTAATCTAACACCGGTGGGCGAACCACTAGACCACAGGCGGTCAAAGAATTGCCCAGGCAAGCCTCGAGATCCAGGGCTGAGCCTACGTTATCAAAAAACGCCTTGCCACTGAGCCACCTCTAGCTATCGGCTCCAGATGACCGCTGGTCACACAGCTCACTAAGTGTGGTGTTTATGGCTAATGTTATACCCAGTTCAAAAGCTCACCCATAAAAAAAAAAAAAAAGTTTCCATTCCTCGGCCCCTGTCTGGCTAGCTATGCACTGCAAAGATTTGAGAAACACATGGAGAATTTCCCTTTTTTATTTGTAATTGAATTGAATTACAAATTAGAAGAGTTACAAGAACAAGAAGTATGAAAAGTTCTTGTAGCGCGTTGTAAGCTCTCTGTACAACGAGCTAATATAAGATTGATTTCGTTTAAAGCCCAAAAAAAGATGATTACTTTATAATCATTTACTTTGATTGGTATGTATAGCAAATTTTAAGGCAGTCTGACAATATATATTTTAAATTAAAAAAAACTTTTTAAACTTACAACTGCAATAAAAAAAATATTCTGAGGTTTATTATTGTTTAATTAATAAAATATTTACTTACTTATTTATTTATTAAGGGTTTGGAGCACGAAACTTAATTAGTGCTCCAAACCCTTTCCAGTAAAAAGTTTCATACAACCTTGTAACCCCTTTTCACCCCTTCATAGGGGTGTAGGGTAATAGCAAGTTGACATAATTCCTGCCAATGATAACAGTAAAAATTATACAAAGTTTCATTTAAATTCATGTAGTACTTTTAGAGTTATGTGCGTGCACGAACCAGACAGACAGACAGATAGACAAAAATCTTCAGTATCGATAATAGGGTTTCCTTCGATTGAAATTTTATAAATAAATTTATTGTACAGATTTTGACCCGTTACAGTTTTACTATAAGTATTGATTGCATAAATGCACATATTAATGGGTTTTCCATGTTATATTATATAATGATTTGTACTAATTCCTAGCTGTAAGTTTAAAAAAAAAAAGGAAAAAAAGATTGTGTTTGCCCTAGCAGTCTTCGCCTTTAGCGCCATCTAGTTTTAATTCTCAGGACTATTGTTTCATAAGTTTTGTTGTTTGTTTCAATATTTATAACTCAGATCTGAAAGCTATGCAAAATGAGGATTATGAGGAAGAACAATGGGATTGTGAAAAGAAGTAATAATTACTTCTCGGCTGTTGCAAAGTTGTTATTAAAAGGGGAGTGGGTTCTTTGTTTATTTTTTGTTGTCATTTATCATTTTATATTGTGCCTTTTTATGCCGAGTTGGGTGATGGAACTAAAGATGACAATGTAGCTTGTGTTTTAGGTACCGAAAAGTTAAGTTAGTTTTTAAGTGGAAACTTAAACAGATATGATATGGGTAAGTACCTAGATGAGAAATATCAGTAGATTGATAGTAAATCATTAACCATTAAAAAAAAATATATTACAAAAGGAACTTTCAGGCTGGTAGACGTGAATATTTAACGTGACTAACTATTACGTGAACGTAATAGTGATTATAATATACACCTATTAATTCCAATCCAAAAGGTAATAAATCATTAAATGATTGTAAAAATTAGTAATTATAATTTTACATTATAATACGCTTGCAAGATTCAGTAGTAATTACGTAGCATACATTGGCAAAAAAATATATTATTGATTAATAATACCTATTAGCTACTTGTTGGACAATGATTTTTGAAAAATAAGTAGGTAGGTAATTATATGTGATTGTAGGGATTTCTAGTTAAGTAATTACGGTTAGAAACTAGCAATTGGTAAACTATGGATTCTGAAAAAAGCGACTGTAATGTGGTTATGTAAATGCGTGTATGTCAACACACTAAATGTGATTTGGGAGCTCCTGAGATTACCCTGTAGGAATTTCCAAAATGACTTTCTTATTACAAAATCTATATCTTATAAAGACCACAACCTCCAAATTTGAAGTCACTAGGCCTAACGGATTAGGTTGTGCGTTGTAAGTAAGTCAGCCACTCAGTCACTCAGGCCAAGGTATTTGATATAGTACCAGCTTTAGCCTGCCGCTTCGCCCGCGTGATATCCGGATTAAAAGTAGCCTGCCTATGTTGTTTCCCATGGCACACACTATAATTAACCATGTCAAGTTTCATAGAGCGCCGTTCAACTGTGCAAAAGAAACAAACACCAATTTTCGAATCAATAATATTGGTATGGATTGTGATGAAATGATCAATCAAAAAACTGTTGGTTACAATAATTGGTGATCAAACTTGAATAATCTTAAGGTACAAGTTTGAAGCCGACTACAAGCAGCAGTTCAGTTTAGTTAGTTGGTTCTGAGTGTTCCGTGAGACAATAAAACGGTAGGCTACGGAAGTTATTTCATAAAAATACAAACATAGAAAATAGAAGTGTTTCGGTGACGCGTGGTATGTAGTAAGTGGGCAATCATTCTAAAAGAGTGATTATGTCTATAGGGAGACTATGAAAAATTGTGCTACAAATGCCATACAAATACATACATCGATCAATCAAAAAACTGTTGGTTAGTTCTATAATTGGTGATCGAACCTGAGTAATCTTAAGGTACAAGCTTGAAGCCGACTACAAGCAGCAGTTCAGTTTAGTTAGTTGGTTCTGAGTGTTCCGTGAGACAATAAAACGGTAGGCCACGGAAGTTATTTCATAAAAATACAAACATAGAAAATAGAAGTGTTTCGGCGACGCGTGGTATGTAGTAAGTGGGCAATCATTCTAAAAGAGTGATTATGTCTATAGGGAGACTATGAAAAATTTTGCTACAAATGCCATACAAATACATACATCGAACCCACAAACTAAACAGCAGAAGGCTGAGCCACTACCAATTGAGCTTGTTAAGCTATTTCAGCGATACATTGTCTTGCCCATCACAATTGGACAAAATTAGCAATACATACATCTGATACAAGACACAAAAAGTGACAAGGCTGATGTCGCGAACTGGAGCAGCTGGCATCTAGCCAAATAAAATATCGCACCCATTGAAAACCCCCATAAATTCAATATCCAATTCGCTGAACCTAGTGACATGACAGATACCCATAAATAAATTAAAACTGTTAAACTATGAACTGCGATTCAATTATTCAGAGAATCGTTCTGTATTTGGAACCTACTGGACAATGATTTCAAAAACATCCTGCTAGAGCATAAAGAGCCTAATGATTAGGTATCCCTTACCTTACCTTACAATTTTCTGAACTAGCTTTGGTACAGCGTAGGCAGAAATTTGTAAAGTACTCGTATACTAGACATGGATTGAATATCCGTAAGAAAATCAAAGTCACTGACTTCACGTATAAAATTTAGCGCTTTCAAGATTTTTTAATTATACGCACTGGAAGAACTTGGTATGAGCTCACAGAGTCTATTTTTCCGCTGTTTAACGACCCTAATGTCAGCAAAAAGAGAGCTTTTTAACTTCTAGGTAGGCTCGCTCTATTGTAGATCTCTACTTGCCTATGTAAGTTTCGAAATCAAAAGACGACCCCTTCTATATAAAAAAAAAGCTAATAGAATATACAAGCTAAAGAGGCAGTGAACAGAGGTTGTAAATGTAAAATGTAAAAACACTCCCGTTTCCGCACTTAGACTCCTAAGTGGTCCATTGTTGTAGGTTGGTGGTAGGACTTTGCTACCACCATCTTACCTAATTCTGTCGCCATAATAACAATTCTTATAAAAAATGTTGTGTTCCGGAATTCAGAGGAAAGATAGCCAGTTCCTCAGTTTGTTGAGGATTCCGGGTGAAGTGTGCCTCCATCTTCGGCCTTATCTCAACTTGTTACCAGATGAGATGAAGGCAAAGCGCTTCCTCGTCGTACAATAAAAAAAAAAAAAATGTGCGTGAGGACTGTCCGGCTAGTATAGCCAGCCTAACTCCGACCAGAAGCGCAGAATATTCCTGGGGTCTTAACACAGGGTGCCCTCGGATTGTTGAGGATTTCCATGCGTTGTGCTGTTACTCCCTCACATTCCAGGACTACGTGGGCAGCTGATTCCTCTTCGGTTAGACACCCTCTGCATAGGGGGCTGTCCATTGCTCCAATAGTGAACGAGTGTTTATTTAGTGGGCAGTGGCCCGTTAGTGTCCCCACTATGATTCGGAGATCTTGTCTCCTAAGGTTTAGAAGTCGTCGTGTTAATCTTGTATGGCAACCACGATAATACGTGGAAAAACCCCTGAAATTATAGACCGATTACATAAAAGCGGTCGCAAAAAGTCAATTGTAAAAGCTATATTGTGGAAGGCATATTGACCAAAAATTCAGAATTGAGCAGGTCAATCAATTGAAAAGACATAGGAGAAATATTGTATATATGTTAATCTCAATATCTCAAAAAAAAATCCATGTATCAAAAATCCCACGTCACAATCAATTTCAATTTAGGTTTTCTCTTTACATTTGAAATTTCATTAAAATCGGATAATCTGTTCGAGAATTATGCTATCACAAACATTGTGTTGTAAATGGTTGATTGTTTTTTTTTTAATCATGAGACTTTATACAAATAAAGAAATTTGAATTTGAATTTGAATTTGAATTTGCCACATATATACAATATACACATACATACAATGCCGGATTCCCCAACTAAACTCGGTGATCTGGTTCGCCTCACTCACTAGATCAAATATTTAGTTTTTATAGCAGCCCGCTAGCGCCATCTATCGATGGCCGAAAGGAGAGGCTCCTGACGAAATGAAGAGAGATTATTTTGCGTCATACAGTATCTTTTTCTACGCGGATAGGATATTAACAAAAAATTTAAAATATCATTTTTAATATTCTTTTAGACAATTATAGGAAAAGGATAATAAATGTTGCAGTTTCCAGATACTTATAAGAATACTCATATTCCGTCCCTTCTTTACAATTTTCTTCATAATGCCCTTACACCCTTCTACTAAAAGGAGCGCTTTGAGTTCATCAGCAATTCTCATTTATGTACTCTCCGTTCGTCTAAAAATCGCCGTTAGAAAAAAAAACATCAAACATTTTAACCCTAAAAAATATATGTTATCTATATTTTATCATTTAGTTATCACTGCGCACTAAAGATTCCTTAGGGACGTAAGGACCTCAGATCACGGCTACATTTCAAGTCTCTTAGTAAAGCAGTTTTGAAGATAAACGTGCGTAACGAACATGTATAGTAATCTTAAAAGGTTACCTACCTACCAACTTATGTACCTATATTTAGAAAATGAATACGTTTGATTTGATTTGATTTATACCGAAAGTTATTCCAGTATTTCCGAAAGAAATCCAGAGACGGTGGTTAAAATATTACAGACTAAAATCGACATAATTTTTACAATAAACAACATTTTGATGTACGTCAAGACTCTTACTTCAAGACATTTCTTGGCTACTTTTGAAAGATCTCCGAGAAACCGATTTTTGGCCATCTCTATAAATAAGCTCGCGCCAAGGCAGAATCGTGAATACTTTAAGGGTTGGTCAAACCAAATTGATGAAGGTGGACCAGGCGTTTGATTGGCTAATGTGCACGTTCTGAAATATTTACTTGATTTGGGTAGCGTAAGAACTTTCTTTTGTTGCTTGTCAGCTTAATAATTGGGTAGACTTGCGAAAGAAGAAAAATGTAGCTTTGAAGAAATAAATAGATCTAACATCACACTATCTTTGCCGCTGTTCATACATGATTAAAACGACAGTTGACACAAAATATTTGAAATAAATGTTATGTCTATTTCTTTGCCTACATCTTTTCCTTTGTAAATAGCGCCTTGTTACCCCGCTTTTATTCGCAAAATGGTTTTAGGAAAATTGTAACTTCAAATCACATCGCAGATTCAAAACGTGTAATTTGCTACTACATACAGGCTACAAGTATCTAATAACAATAGTACTCGTAAATATATTTTTCGCCTGAATATTTCATTCATTTTTCTTCATTGATTCTTTAACCTAGAAAGCTTTGCTCATAAACATTGAGTCGAAGCAATGCAAATTTAAAATATTGTTGTTATTATATAAATGTAACGAGTGAGACTTGGCATAATTAAGGTTTATGAGGAAGAGTGCAGATTATTTTTATTACTGTCACATTTCGACTTCAGTATGGCTTTTATAGTAATTATATAAAATTCAAAGTCCTGACTGATTGACTGACTGACTGATATATCAACGCACAGCCTAATCCGCTCGTCCTAGAGACATGAAATTTGGAAAGTATGTTTGTCTTGGTGTGCAAACGCTCATAAAGAAAAAAAAAATCAAACCCCATTGGGTTCAAATTGGGGCCTAAAGTTCGGAGTTAAATGGTGCATATCTCCAACACCGTACATTATAGACATTTGAAAATTCGTATGTAGATTGCCTATATGAAATAAGCAATGGCATATTTAGATTTTTTTTGTAATTTTCAAAATTACAGGGTAGGGGGTCAAATATTTACCTTTAAAGTGGTTTATCTTTTGAACTGTAATACGTAGCAGGTTCGAATTTTCAGAGAATAGGTATTTTCACACCGAATAACCTAAGAATTATAAAAATTATAATAAAGGGGTTCACATACAAGACAATGTATTTGGTTGGTGTTTGGACTTGTATGCTAAGTTCACCTGGCTAGTGGTTGTATGGTAGTAACAACCATATTACGTAAGTCTGTTGCCATAGCATAACATTGTAGTTTTCGGGCATACAGTGATAAAATTCTGGGGGCGGATAAGGATTCAGGTGGTGCGCGCTTCCACTTGCGGCCTTATCATAACTTGACATCAGGTAAGATAAAGGCAAGGCAAAAGTAAACAAAACCATAATTTTCCTGTCAAAATATTTCAAAATATTTTTTTGACTACTTGCAACTCATAGAAAGTTAATATAAATGTCCATGCTCTCAGCATAGGTGAAGTTGCTGTTTGGTAAACTTTAAGTAGGTTTTACTTTTCAGATTTGAAAATGCATTTACATAATATTCCATGAAAAGCTCAAATAAAACGTTTATATTTTAAAACTTGATTACATTTTCGTTGGCGTCTTTTTATTGAATAAGTTATACATTTCAATTCGTAGGTAATTTAAACTCAGGTATGTTTAATTAATTTTGCAACCTTAAAATTACTTTGTACGGTTTCTTTTAAAAAGTTTCTAAGAATTTTAATTTATTAAACTTGTTCACGAAGCTACATTTGCTATGGTAATTTATTTGAGTAAAATAAACACGCATAATTCTAATAATGTGCGGTACTGTTATCTCTCAATATTCCGACTCCTTTTGGAAATATAACTATTTATTTTTAATTGCTATAATTTTTGACTACAGCTTATTAAAGTTCACTGGATAGAGCCTCTTTAAGAATTGAAGGGTATTATAATCACCTCGGTCGGTTGCAGTCAGAATGGTGATCGCAGTAGAGGTGTTAGATACCCAGAAGTATGATAATTCTGGTGATAGCCCCGCCGTAGGCCAAGTCACGTTCTTGGAGACCCTGATGATCCGTTCACCACCGCTAACCCGGAGGTGACGGCATCCAATCATTAACTATCTCGTCACACGAGAAAACTCTACACAGATACACCGACTTTGCCGGCGGAGTCGATGAACCTTTCCGCCTCAAAGCGTTACCCTCGGTATCGCCTTCGGCCATTCCTATCCTCCCCCACCAAATGGCAACAGCCCAAGCCGAGGTCCGTACCGTACGCTCTTGTGCTTATTGCTTGTTGCCATTGTGCTTCAACGCCAGCCAGGTCCGCACTTTTGTCCTGTTTTAATTAAAATTTTTTTTAGGCACATACATTTATTTCAAAAACTATATTAGTAGGTATGTCTTTTATCGTGGGTACCTATCATTAGTTCAAATTGGTGTATAATGACTTGATTTATATCCTTTAGGAATAGAAAGTTGAATTCCTAATAAATACTTGATTACATTCTTAATAAAATTTAGTGAAAATAAATTGATTGCAATTGTTTTTTACAAGGAGGGTTATGATTTTCGAGTGTATGTCTGATGTATGTATGTATGTATGTTTGTTTGTATGTATGTACGTACGTACGTATGGGATTTCTAACTTCCTTAACGGCTTCATGAAGTTTAGCTTGTGTTGTGTCATTTGATTCGTCTGAATAGTGAAATATTAGCACGCGTTGTCAAATTATTAAAATACTTTGCAGTTGGGTTTAAAACCTTGTTTCAGTTACTACTTTTACGGAATCCACATAAACTTCTTTTTGTTTTTAAAACGGTGTTCTGAAAATCCCTAAAAATAGAATAGTTCTCACAGACAAATGCTTATAACTAAGGCGTTTTCCAGATACTTAACATATTTTCAGCCTCTTCACCTCCGCTCGAAGGCTTTAAATCTCATGATTACAAAAGTACTTGAATGCCAGTAGGCGTAAATCTCTGTTGTAATTAGTTCTATGCTATTAGAGTTTGTAAGTTCCATTCCTGTATTTTTGGCGTAAGTTATAAAATATAAGCTTACGGAATATAAATGTGTCTTTTCTCAACATAATTTGTATGGAATGGGGGTGTGCATTTATATTTTCAAATAAACAGTCAGTTAAATAAAGAAATCTTGATCAGCTACAACCCGTATTTTGTTAGCAAACAAGGAACATTATAGCCCAGTTTCTGGATGCAAAATAAATATGCAGTCGAATTACTTCTTAGGAGATATTTTTGCTGACTGAATAATAAATATTACGATCATATTATTTAGGTATACGAGTATATCTACTATTTATTTTATATTCAAAATGCTCAAAATGCGACAAGTATGTAGCTAGTACATACTTGTCATGTCATGTTGATTAAAACTGTTTTTTTTATATTACGACGGGGAGGTGTCAAAAATTAAACTTGATTTTTCAAGTATGGCCGAAGGTGGGAGCGCACTTCACCCGGAATCCTCAACCAACTGAGGAACTTTTCTTTTTTAAGAATGGTGGGTTTACTAGCTTATACATACTTATACATACATAAATATTATATTTGCTTTAACACCTAATAATTTAACACCTAATCCGATAATTATATCGGGTTAGGTGTTAAATTATGCTTGAGTTATGTTTTGGAATGGAATTGGTTGCCTTGTATGAACAAACTTGAAGTTTTAAAGTGCAGAATGAAGGTTTAAAAGTTACCTTCACTCTGCACTTTAAAACAAGCGTGATAAGGCCAAATTTTTACTTTTTTTCTCAAGTGAGCTTGTAGTCAAATGCTATTAATAAAAAACACTACAGTTTTTTTAAAGATTTTTTTATCAACAGTGAAAAACCATCATATTTTTTTTTATTTTTATTTGAAAGTAGGTACATTTACTGATTTCAGGCTTCAGGCGTATATAAAAAGAAAACAATAAAGTCAACTATCCTAAACATTTCATATTAAGTTACAAAATTAGCTACGTTAGGAATGTTTTGAAGTAATGATAAAATAAAGCATTTATTACTGTGTGTGTAACTATTACTGTTACATAAATTTCCATTTTCTCTGAATTGAACCAAAAATGAACAAATCCGTCAAAATTTAAAGTTACGGCGCGGACAATGGAGTTTCTCGCGTTAATTACCTAACTCTTGATTAATTTTCACGAATTCGTCTCAATCCAAAGGGCAAGATGTTGTCGTTACAATTTTTGCTGTAGTTACTCGAATATTACCAGAGCTCTTTCAAATCATA
The DNA here is from genome assembly GCA_951394065.1 of Venusia cambrica. Lineage (NCBI taxonomy): Eukaryota > Metazoa > Arthropoda > Insecta > Lepidoptera > Geometridae > Venusia > Venusia cambrica. Next base: position 7,228,000 of record OX596058.1, on the reverse strand, counting down.
TTAATAGAAGGGCTAAGGCCAAATTTTTACTTTTTTCTCAAGTGAGCTTGTAGTCAAATGCTATTAATAATAAACACAACATTTTTTTTAAGAATTGTTATTATGGCGACAGAATTAGGTAAGATGGTGGTAGCCAGCCAGGTGGACCTAAATAAAGTCCTACCACTAACCAAACCAAGCACAATATTGTTCTCCCCCTGGGGATCGAACCCGGGACCTCTGGATCTGAAATTGGTGGGTTTAACCACTAGACCACAGCGGTGGTTAAAATTATTGTAGATGTTTTGAGCCTATTCTAAACATCAAGCTAACAGCCAAACAGCATAGCATGCTGGTTGGCTACTAAGGTACTAAAGGCGCCACTATATTTCACACATCTTCTGATGAAACAAGTACTTAAGCTTATTGTAATTCAATTTAATGCATCAAAGCAATCAAAAAGCCGAAGATACAGAAACCCGGAGGCGGCTGTATTTGATCCTAATTTGATTGGTTCGAATGAGAAAGTGACGAATTGAGCGTAAGCCAACGCGCCCGATCTCATTTGGACCCAATAGGGATTATGGTGGTCCGATGATGGGAAAAGAATCGTTTTTTAAATATTTGAGGCTTTTCCAACGTTTATGAAGGGTAAGACCAAAATAAAAAGCGAATTATTTGCTAATCTGATCGTTACAGGACCCTGTTACTCAGCCTCCACTCGTCTGTCCGTCTGTTTACCAACGTGCCATGTATCTTATAAACCGATTAGTAGATATTAAGGTAGACAGTTGAAATTATCAGCGATTAAAACAAAATATCATACAAATGAAATTAAAGACCAAACAAAAAACGTGTCCTTTTGCTTTAATATGTGGGTCGGACCCGTGGTGTGCGTATCCGTCCGCATTTGGCCGTAAACTCCTTTAATTCCTCATGAAGTATAGTAATAAACTACGGCAGGTACTTTAAATATTTGTAGGTATTAGTGTACTTCATCCCAACTGACAACCACAACTACTAAACTCAAAGCAAATAGTAAATGAAACAACCAACCTCATAACTTCTAAGTGATTATTTTTTACAAAAGAAATACTAACGTAATACGAAATCCAGGGAAAATTATAGCGTACATCATTCTTTTTCTCATTACATTGTCTAAGCCAGTGTCATGTGTCAAGTTACCTATAGACTGTTTATAACGGTCCCTAAGTAACCTGACTGCTTTTCTTGCAAATAGTTGGATAAACGAAATTAAAGTGATTTTTTTTCTCTAAAACATAAAGGCATTTGAATTATAATTATCAACCTAGCTTATTGATACAGGCGTTATTTTGCGGAAATCCATTGTATAAAATATATAATCTGAAAAAAGAATGATATTTAGTAACAAATCCGCTAAATTCGTTTGAAAAATTCCAAACCGCTAAGCAGCAAGGCTGCTTAGCGGCTATATTTCCTGAGGATGCCTCGTGTAGAGGCGAAACACGAGTAACTAAATTTATTTATTTATAAATTTATTTTGTATATAAATCTAGACTTGAACTGACTGAATTGAATTGAGGCAGGAATACACCAATAGCTAAAAATCGGATATAAATAACCGATATTCAATAATATCTTCTATCCAAAGGGGATTATAACATCAAATATTACTGGTTATTCACACCCAGCCATTATAAGCGCTATTACAATAAACATAACAAAAGCATCGTAACAATACCCCAGAGCACTTAAAATCTCAAATCAGCCGGAAAAGTTAACTGATCGTAAAACAGGCAGGAAACTTTTCCACCGTTTTTATTTACAGGTATAGTGCTAAGGCACCTGAAAATAGTCAATTTTTTTTTTTTTTTGTTGAAAAACAAACTTACTGAAAATGAGTATTGAAAATGCAAATGATGCTACATTGAATGAATTGTGATGTCGCTAACATTATCGTTTTGTACTCTCAAGTCCTTTCATTTGATACCCATATTCAGGGTTCGCCTACCGGTGTCAGATACAGAGGTCCCGGGTTCGATCCCCAGGGGAGTACAATATTGTGCTTGGTTTGTTTGGTGGTAAGACTTTGCTAAAGTTCACCTGGCTAGGTACCACCACCTTGCCTAATTCTATCGCAATAGCAACAATTCTTAAATTGGTGTATACCTAATATACCACTTGTCTACTCTAAAAGCGAGCTTTTAGTTCCAAAAAGGAAACTACGATTTAGTGCACTTGTATGACAAGGGCACAGGGTCCCAAAATCTACAACAAACTTCTTGAGCTGACTCTATACGACTCTCTATCTAAGTGTGTATTATAGTTTATGCTTTGATATGTTAGAGTCTTTGCTTAGCTGGATATTGAATAGCAAGATTTCTAACTGTAGGATAGGTACATACACTGTGTATAAATTGCAAAATTAAACAATATTGTACCGTAAAAGTTTGCATGTTACGAGTGTATACTTTATAGAACTTACTGTCGATTCTGGCAGAGAAAAACCGCAGACAGAACGCTTGTATACTAAAATCCCGTGAGTCAAGCGAATTGGTTTCGCTCTCGAGATTCTATTTAGCACAAACTTTCATCATTACACTGAACTCCACAATAAGGTAGAAGCGTTTGAAAGTTGTGGCGCTACAAAGGCCACAAACTAAGTTTGGGAGTTACCACGCACTTTCAATGAAACTTTTTGCATTGAGCTCAACAAAAACCGCGTAGGACGTGCTTCTTGTAAGTCAAACTTGCATGCAAGTATAAATTGACTTTGGTTGGGTTTGCGAGTTTTATTTGGTGTTTTAGTCGCTTTACTGAACATATTGATAACTAAAACATCGATAAACGATCTCTTTCTCTGGTTTCGTTTCAAATGTGATTTGGACAAATGCTACAAATGTTGTAACATTTATTTTATATTAAATAAATGTTATAATTTTGTATATTAATTTTTGTTATGAAGGTATAGCGGGATTTTTTAATTTAGTTAGTTTTTTTCTTAGTCTAGTCTACACTTTTTCACGGCTGGGCAAAGGAGTTCCCTAATTCAACAAGTCTCATAGCTAAGTTGAAAGAAGCGCTGCCTTCTGAGCTGTAGGTTGTGGATTCGATTCCCACCCAGGACAAACATTTGTGTGATAAATTTAGATGTTTGTTCGATGTTTTTACAAAAAAAAACTAGTATTTAAGTATTCTATACGTAATCTAGCTCCCAAATTATAATGTTTTGCTTAGTTTGGAGCTTTTCCTTCTTCCGCATGGTTTTGGGGTGGTAAAACGGACGCCGGCATTTGATGAGATTAAGTTTAACAAATCAACCATATACTTAATATTGCTATATGATTCATTTTAATTGCATTATGAAAGCTTTGTATTTTTAAAAACTTACACCATTGTACATGTTGTACACATTCATGGAATTATAGTAAATAATTAATTGATTGAACTACATATAACAAATAATAAGACATTTATTCAATAAAAAGTACAATTAAACTAACTATGTACAAAGGAATCAGTCAGATTACCTAAGGACCGTTACAAACGGCCTATAGGTAACTCAACTGTTCCAGACCAGTACCAGACGGAAGCGTGCCCAAAACACTGGCTGCATTGCCACGCTGAATAGCTATGCTAATTCGCTGGCCTAAATAAGAGCCAGCCCTTGGGTCACGTGTCGCCTCAATCAAAAGCCCCGCAATATTTTTGAAAACCCGGAGGGCACCGGCTCCCCACGGACCCAAGGTCTCCACCCCAAAAGGCTCAAATAGGTAAGCAAATAATTATAACAATATAAAAATAATCACACAGCAAATATGTCCTATATTTTATAGTAGCACGTTTCTATGAGAATACCGCCTATGTGGTTCGCCTTCTAGTTTCTGATCCAGAGGTACCGGGTTCGGTTACCAGGGGAGTACAATATTGTGCTCAATTTGGTTGGTGGTAAAAAAAGTTTAAGTCCGCCTGGCTAGCTATCACCATCTTACCTAAGTCTCTCACCATAAATACAATTCTTATTCGTTGTGTTCCGGCATTTAGTGGTAGCCAGTTCAGTTCCTTAGACTGTACGGAATCTTCAATTCTGCGCGTCCATCTCCGGCCTTATCATAACTTGAAACCAGATGAGATAAGCGCTTATCCGTTGTAAAATACAAAAAAAAGAACATTTTCTATTCTCGATGTCTATATCGTGGATGGTTTTCTTCATAAAGTAAAACTTTTTAAGACATCGCTTAACAGTCCCGCAGAAAACTTTGTAACTTGGTGCTTTTTATGGTTCTGTACCCGAAGGGTGCCAACGGGACCCTACTACTGACCTCCACTGTCCGTGGGTACATCCGTCCGTCTCTGTTGGCGGCCTGTATTTCAAGAGCAAAGGTAAATAATTGTTTTTTTTACAGTTTGTATATTATTATTATTTAAAAATATACTCTTCTTTTATTGTACGACGAACCAAGCATAATATATTGTATTCCCCATGGGGATTGAACCCGGGACCTCTGGATCTGAAATCGGTGGGTTGAACCACTAGACCACAGAGGCGGTTAAACGTTTCTAGTATCGCGGCTAAAACCCAGCGCAAACTCGATTTCCATAGCGACATAAATATACAGAATAAGAGTTTAATAGCCTGGTATAGTTATTATAATGGTGCAAACTTTGAACCGATAACCAATAAAGTAATCCTAGTGTGGGGCCTGGGTTGTGCAACAGGGGTATTGGATCTGTTGGGGGTGTCAATCATTTCTCTACTGCGTGCTACGAGTAGCAATTTGGCTGGAACGTACTCAACCTTGTACAAAGCCAGAACAGAGCATGAAGCAGTACGCTTTACTGATTTTCTGGGTTGTATCACTTTGAACCGAATTGGCAATGTCAGGTTAGCTACGCTAGTAAGCTTTGTTTTTTCAATGGAACTTGGGTGAGGATGAGTTTTTCGATTGAGCTGCCTATAAACTGGCACTCTCACGTACTGAATACAGCAAACGGCTTGGCGACGGATATCATGAGTCGTCGACAGCCTGGTGGAATCTTACAGGTCCTACCACCAGTCATAGGATCTTTCAATTGTAATCGTTGACGAAGGTAACAAGATTTCATGGCCTCTAAATCCTATAGGTTATCATTCCACCCGCCCTAGAAATAAAAACTAAATATAAACAATAATCAATTCATTTACAAATGTTATAATGACACAAAAACTCACAACCCGCGACGGGACTCGTGCCCGCTTCTTTTCCAAAAGGTGTCATTAAAAACATTTGTAAATGTTGTGAGCAAGTGCAATTACATGAAATACCAAAATTTAATAATCATTTCATCAGCCAATAACATTCTCCATACTGTCATGAAAACACGACCCTTATCTATTGCGTCTTAAAACCAGTCAAATTACTTATTTAATACACAGAAACCGCTACAAGTTTTTTCGCGAGTGAAATCTGTGTATGCTCAAGCATGTTTTGTAATAAAACGATACAGCTATGCGGAAAATCGTGTTCGTGCGAAACGTGAACCGGTCAGGTTTGCTTGGTGTTATTCTGTAGACGCAGTCAGGCCCGATGTGCTAAAATACGAGAGATACCTCCTGGCTATAGCATAGTATAGTCCCTCAAACAGATTTCGGCTTTGACGACTTTTATCAGAGTTAAAGATTGTGATAATTTCTTCTAGAATGCGCTTTAATATGGCTCGCGAGGACAAAAATAAGCTGCCCTTTTGAGTTATAAGTAGGCCTCTGGTGTGGGACGCTACCTGCGTCGACACCCTAGCGCCATCTCATCTGCCTGGGACATCAGTTAGGGCTGGTGCGGCGGCTGATTCGGCCGATGATCACAAAAGGCGCAAATATAGTGTTCTCGACAGAGCTTACCTATTTGAGCCTTTTGGGGTGGAGACCTTGGGTCCGTGGGGAGCCGGTGCCCTCCGGGTTTTCAAAAATATTGCGGGGCTTTTGATTGTGGCGACACGTGACCCAAGGGCTGGCTCTTATTTAGGCCAGCGAATTAGCATAGCTATTCAGCCTGGCAATGCAGCCAGTGTCTTGGGCCCGCTTCCGTCTGGTACTGGTCTGGAACAGTTGAGTTACCTATAGGCCGTTTGTAACGGTCCTTAGGTAATCTAACTGATTCCTTGGTATATACTTAGTTTAATTGAGTTATAATGTATAATTGTAGTATAACTGTAACTGCTTCTGGCTATGCTACATCTGGGTTTGTTTGGAATTTCATGTCGAGTATACGAGGCAACTTGCTTCAAGGCGATTTTCTTTGTAGCTAAACAACACGAGGTTCCTTTTGAGTGAATGTTTACACTATTTACTAGTACCAGTGGGAATAATCAATATTTTAATATATTTAATTAGATAAAGCGAGATTGACTTTATTAGTGTTTATAAATTGACCCAGCCAGCCCCGGGCAATATGTAAAGTAGGATGTGGTAAGTTTTAAATTTCAATACATTTATTGTTTATTTTAACTCATTTTACCGAGAGATGAAGAAATAACAGAATCACAGAATTTAAAAGTGGTGTGAAAGGGCTCGTCCGGGGAAGTACTACCACCATACATATTTCAGCCACCAAACAGCATTGCTGTGTTCCAGTTTGAAGGGTATGGCCGGTGAAGTTACGGACATGCGAGGCCTAACACCTTTATGCCTTCAAGGTGACGGGTGTAATGCAGTTCCACGGAGGTCATGTTATTTTCGGATGTCATCTGCGCAATCAGGCTTTGTTATTGGCAAGAGATGCACTTGACATCAGGTGAGCTACTTGCTTGTTCCGTCTGCAAGTTGTATAAAAAAATAAGCATCTACCTTAAATAACTTCTAACATCAACCCTGCAATTTTATATTAGACAAGGTATCTTCAGAAATTATATCAATGTATCTGACACGGGAAATTTGGCCTGGCTAAAACTCGTTAAATACCCTGCGTATCCAATGTAACAAATATATATATATATGTTGATATTGGGGCTGCCTCACTTTTGCAGAGCATCAAGGATGTTTACGAAGTATAATACGGACAGATTTAATGCTGTAAGCCGCAAAAAAAAACTGTATCCCTGATCTGCAGATTGAAGAGCAGTCATAACACCAACCTCAATACTTTAATGGAGCTTAAAGTACAACCACCACACTTTAAGAGACCACGCCATCGCCGTTGCTAGAAAGGTCTGGAGCGGAAAGTGATTATTTAATTTGTATGTGGGTACGTTTTGTCTTTTAATCTACTAACAAATTAGTTTATAGTTTATTTCGTTATTAACCCATATTTGGGCTCAGATTTTGAATATCAGTTTTTTTAATACGAGCCTTTGTTCTTTTCAAAGGAACTTAGAGGATTTGTTACATAAAATTTTTGTGTGTACCCATGCGATTAACAATCCTCTTTTCAAGCGTGGTTATGGCAAACTCGGGAATAATGGCCATTGCACTTTTTGAGTCATTGGACTGCTTTGGTTTGTGATCACAAACCGTAGACGTAATGCATCCTAAAACAAGCGTTGTATTTAACTTGGACGTCATTAACGCTACCTACCACCAGGAAACAGGCGTGAGTCATGTATGTATGCGCATCTAAATGATTGAACCAGCAACTGTGCCATGTACCATTTAAAAATAGGCGCCTGAACTGGTCATCGTTTCAGAATACACAAGGTTTTAGAGCAACACGGAGAAAATTGGCCCAACGAGATGCAACATGCATGGGCGCAACAAAAATTGCATTTCAGTGTACTTTTCAGTGACTACAAGTTTTTGCAAACTGTACTTGCTAGCGTCTATGGTAAATTGTATAAACTATTACGCCTGCAGCGGATAGTTGGGAACACAATAAATAAGTCTTACAGCTCAGTTACTAGTAACTCTACCCTCTGCACCGTAGACTGTGGGTTCGATTGCCATCGATCATGTTTGCTTAGTATTTGCGTTGAATATTGTATCAGTGGTAAAATGTATTGTAAACTCTTTCTAAGAGTAGTAGTTCCTTGTGAAAGGACTCGTCCGGGGAAGACCACCATACCTGTTTCGGCCGCCAAGCAGCATTACTGTGTTTCGGTTTGAAGGGTATGGATGCTGATGAAATTACGGGCACATGGGGCTTGACAACTTTTTGCTTAAGTTGACGGGCGCAATGCAGTGCAGCGTAGGTTATAGTCTTTGTGGATATAGCCTACGCAGTAAGGCGTTGTTATAGACAAGAGTATTCCACTTAACTTTAGGTGGGCTGCTTGCAGATTCCGTCTAATAAGAATAAAAAAAAAATAAAGAATGTAGTATATGCTCAGATCAGTCGGCTTACTTTGCGAGCTTTACTTGAGACTGGGACCAGCAGGCGTAACTGATTACGCCAGACGATTTTACTACAGTAACCTGTGGTATGGCCACAGGAATAGAGCTTGTCCGTATGTAAAACAGACTTCTGTAGCGTCGCAGCTTGGTATTATTCCTGGCAACCTGTTTAGCTGGGTTTGGTTTTAAAACCTTTTTTAAAACTATCTTTTTAATTGAAAATTTATGGATCTGGGAATATAGTATCTGGTTTTTTTTCCTTGAAATGAACCTTAGCGATTTGGCTGGTTTACTTTTTCAAATATATGCTGTAGTGTCAATCGTATACCTAATAAAATCTATTCAATTGAAGACGGTTTGCGGCTTGAGTGGATGACAAAAACATGTACGATAGGGCAGGAGCATGGCGATTAATTTACACATAAAATTCTACATAATGATACATGTATAGTTTACTACGTCAGTAACTAAGAAAAATATATAATTTACTCCTACTACACAACATACTGATATCATCAAATATTTATTAAATAGTAAAAACCAAAGCTCAGGTTTTTTTTATTGAACCTGATTTATAGCCCGTAATATTCGACCGTAGCTTGAAAGCCTCCGTCGAGAGCACAATTTCCTTTATGTCCTGAGAGTCTGGCCGAGGTAGGAATACACGGGCAATAGAGCTGTTGCCTCGACATTTATCCAAGCAGTCGCTTCTACCTGTTGATATTTATATTTATTTTATTTTCAAATAATGTTTGCTCATAAATTCAAAGAGGTAATCGAAAAATCTCTAGAGATCTATATCATTGATGTTCTAATATTCGTTTCAGGCACTGACATGGGTCTAACGGTACATTTAGAGTCTTATTTACTTTTTGACGAGTCAATGTAACATAATGAAAAAAAAACTGGATGCCGGAACACAACAATTTTAGAATTGTTATTATGGCGACAGAATTAGGTAGATAGTGGTAGACGATGGTGGTAGCTAGCCAGGCGGACTTCAACAAAGTCCTCCCACCAACCAAACCAAGCACAATATATTGTACCTACTCCCCATGGGGATCGAACCCGGGACCTCTGGATCTGAAATCGGTGGGTTGAACCACTAGATCACAGAGGCGGTTACATAGTTCGTTGATGGTAGTTTTATCTGGATAATTTGTAATAAATCACAAAGGAAACCAGTTTTGAGTTACGGTTTCTACCTTATTTTAAACTGCTGCTATTTACGTATATAATAAGCTAAAGTATGACAACAACTTTATATGAAAATTTGATTTTTTTGTACTTCGTCTTGTTTTTGAATAGTTAAAGAAGATGAGGATTTTGCGATTATTCTTTCAAATGTACTTACTCTCTACGTCTCCACTACCCTGTATGATACATATGTATAGACACTATAATATAGCCATCATCCAACTTAAGATTTGAACCAAGTCATTCTAAAACCGATTTAATACTATAAGTTTACCGTAGTGAACCAACATTTTTAAGTACGTTGTTGATTTAATTTGTTTCACTTATATTTGAGAATTTATTTTAATAATTTTAGCTAAATATAAACCATGATAGCTGTCAATTGACACGGTACACAACTACCCAATATATGCGACCTAATCCAGTTTTCCCTCAGGTTATCATCGGGGGCAAAGATGACCCCTCTGTCTGGTACTGTTCTGGAATAATTGAAATACCTAAAGGTAGACCGTTTGTAACGGTCCTTAGGATTACCTAAGGAATGACTGCTCCCTTTGTACGTAAATAGTTAGTTTAATTAAATAAATAAAACTAAGTATGAAGATGTCTTAAGCTCACGGTGTGCCTTACAGCCATCAACACTAAATTCTATAACAAATAAATAAAAATGTTACAGGACATTTATTTTTACACAGCGCCATCTAGTACCAAACAAAGCAAAGCTTGTAATATGGCAACTCGATTACGGATATGTATGAGATAAACTTTTTTTTTAATAAAAAAATAAGTTCCTGCTCACTTTATTTCAAGTCAGTCATTAATCGGGATAAGTCACTAACTAGTAATAACATGGTTTCAATGTTGCTCGTGTATCACCACCGTTACCTACGTCTTGAAAGCTCTTTTTAAAAAGATACGCCATTTAGATAAAATGCTAATTTATTCATTGGCAAGAAAGGAGCCTACGAGATTGAATTTAATCTTGGCATTATAATTTATTTTTCATGTGTTTAAAAGTTAACTTAATGCCCTTATCAGTAGGAATAATAATCGTTTGACACTATAATACCCACAGTATAAAATTAGCTCGATGGGTGCTGTAAAACAGTCATGGCGTGTTTTACATAGAGAAGCGGAAAAGGCAGCACACAACGAGTTAGCTCGATGGGTGCTGTAAAACACTCACGGCGTGTTTCACGTAGAGGAGCCGGAAACGCAGCACTAAACGAGTTAGCTCGACGGGTGCTGTAAAACACTCACGACGACGAAATTTTTTTTTTGTTTGAAATAGGTGAGCTCATAAATTGGGTATAACATTGGCCATAAACACCCCAATTAGCAGATGAATTGTCTCACACTCAGCAGGCGGAGGTCAGGTGGAGTTGGTTCTGGATATAGGCGGCTCATGGTCAGTGGCAAGGCCTGTTTTTTATATATTATGTATGGTCAACCCTTTATCTCCAGGTTTGCCTGGGGAACTCTTTCACCAGTAGCTATAGTATCATTGAGTAACATAGGCTATATTTTTATCAGGCTATATTGGTGATACTTACTTATGTAACGCAAGGTGAGGGAAAATTACTGAAATTTCTTACATGGCGTGCGCTTCGAAAGCTATTGATAAACATAGAAATGTTCTACAGTTATTAGAGAACATATAATAGCTTCTCTAAATTTCGCAATATCATGCGTCCAACTATTATAGCTATGTCACTATATCGACTTTTTATGATTAGCCGACTCTGTGGTCTAGTTAACCGTCTCTGTGTTCTAGTGGTTCAACCCACTGATTTCAGATCCAGAGGTCCCAGGTTCGATCCCTAGGGGAGCAATATTGTGCTTGGTTTGGTTGGTGGTAGGATTTTGTTTAAGTCCACCTGGCTAGCTACCACCATCTTACCTAATTCTGTCGCCATAATAACAATTCTTAAAAAAATGTTATGTTCCGGCATTTAGTAAGATAGCCAGTTCCTCAGGTTCTTGAGGATTCCGGGTGAAGCGCGCCTCCTCCTTCGGCCTGATCTTAACTTGTAACCAGGTGAGATGAAGGCCAAGCGCTTCCCCGTAGTACAATAAAAAAAATAAAAAAAAACGCTGCGCTGATAGACACTACAGCACGTTATTTGTACCTTGGTATTAATCCTTATCCAAATAAATCCATCACATAAGTACAGTATATGTACATACGAGCAGGTGTTAATGTAATATGAGTTTGGTGTGTGATAAAGCCATTGGACCAAAGCGAAACATTGATTTTGCAACATAATTTTTCATGCTTGGTTTGGGGTAACGTCTGCGGGCTATACACTGTTATAGCTCATCGGTTTTGTCACTTTATTATCCACATTAAATTATTACTGTTTGTAGAAAACTATGCTGGGCATATAAATAATAATAACAAATACATGAATATAGCAAGACATTAATTTTACACAGCGCCATCTATCCCCAAACTAAGCATAGCTTGTAGTATGGGAACTAGATTGCGGTTAGAATACTTAAATACTTTTATAGATCGTTGTATCATATAGTACGTATGTACGTACTATATGATACAACACCCAAACACAGAACCAACATCTATATTCATCACACAAACGTTTGTCCTGGGTGGGAATCGAACCCACAGCCTACAGCGCAGTAGGCAGAGTTACTACCAACTGAGCTATGAGGCTTGATAAATATATATGACAGTGAAAAACTTTGATAAACTATGCACTAGTGTAACTACGCGAATTCATCTAATAAATTGAATGAATGACCACTTCATTCATTTATAGAAGTTTCATTGATAGAATTTTCATACATCATTGAAAAAACGTAGATGGAAATCGAGCTCTGATAATTTATTCATTACTGTGGTAAAATATTTCTATGTGAAGATTTAAAACGTGAAATCAATGACTACATTCAAATGAATAAAAATTGCTTCGTAGCACTACAATTTAGCTATAATCAATCAACAAATATTCAGCTGTAGAAAATCACATCAAATCAAATAATAAATATTATTTTAAAAGCAATCCTTTGTTTGTATGTCTGTCCCTTCCTCCTTCGCCAAAACGAATGAACAGATTGAGATGAAACTTGTTGTATAAAACCAAAAATAAGATATAGTCAATAAATCATGTATTGAGGGATGAGAAAGCAAAACCAATTTTTTTTTTCAAATGTTTTTCTATTTTTATTTGATACCTTTTCATGACTAAACGGCAAAACGGATTTTAAAGAAAATCGGCATAGAGACATTGCATGCCATAATACACATATTGCATAAGCTACTTTTTATCCAGGCACCGCACAGGCAGGTAAAAGTTCACGTACGATTAACCTTCACGTTGATCTGTCTTTGGATGTTTGTGATTTAATCACGCCAAAACTATTTTATAGATTGATGAGAAATTTGACACATATATTATTACGTCTCCTTTATGTGGTACCACATGGAACAAGCCACGTAGAGATAGGTATTTTATAATGCGCACTGCTAAAGCTTGGAATCAGCTGCCTTGTCTGTATTTCCGTTTTAAACGACCTTTATGTCTACAAGAGATAATAGGCAAGCTCGCTTATACCCTCGCAAGTCTCGATTTTATCACAACTGTCTGTTAAGACTGCCATAAAGGGGTTCAAAACGGGGTTCAAAATGGATTATATCGTTAATTGAGTATGAGTTTGTTATTTTTCGCTACTGTTGATATACTTGTAGTAGATAATAGGCACAAGAGTACATAAACGGTTTTGATTACACAGAAAGTGGTATCATTTCAACACGACATTGGAGTGTTTTACAGCTCTCTAGGGGTCACAAATGCGATATATCACGTGATGGCGTGCAGATATCGCTTTTGTTTAGGGATAAAATTACGAAATGTAGCGGGGAAGCTTGAATACCGATGAACCTTAACCTACCAACTAATCCACCATTCAGATTGGGTTCGCAGGTGGATCATGATCCAAACATTCTTACTATTTAAGCAGATTAAACAAAATTAGGTTGGTGTTTTACTAACCCAACTGCCTCAGAAAGATGGTTAAGTTTTTCGACAGTATGTATGTATGTATGTATGGGGTTTCTAACTTTGACTCTGTAGCCGTATGTATGGGATTTCTAACTTCGACTCTGCAGCCTTCACGGCTTGATGAAATTTGGCTTGTAATGTGTCATTTGATTTGTCTGAATTGTGGGAGTGACATAGGCTATATTGTTTTCATATAGGGGGTGTGAATCAAAAGTTAAAGGTGGGGGACACGCACAAAAAATAATAATTCCATCAATATGGGTGTCAAATGAATGCTAGTAATATGCCAATTCTATATATACATAATATATTGAATCAATTTCAGGCTACCACATAATAAATATTTTACTGTGGGTTTTCATTTTTTCAACTTTCAACTTGCTTATTTTACACGAAGAAACATTTGACTTTCATTTCACCTGGTGTCAAGTTATGGTAAAACCAAAGAAGGAAGCGCTTTTGACCCGGAATCCTGAACAGATATATCTGTAATTGGTTAAAAGTCTTGCCTTAAATACCAGAATACAATCCGTTAGGTAAGACGGTAGTAGCTATCCAGGTGAACTTGAAACAAGCCCTACTACAAACAAAAATATCCGCAGGAGAACCAAATTGACCGACATAACTCATAGAATTAGCTATTGTTATTCGTAGTAAGCAGGCCACATAGCTCGCTCACTCTTACTACTAAAGAGTAGGCCGGTATCTCACCCGTGTGAACAAAATAAGGCTGTTAATCATAGATATTGCTTACCGCTACCATCTCAAGGCTTGTCCACACCGCAGTCGTACGAAACTATTCAGCCATTCCAGCTGTCAGTGTGGGTTGCCCGCTGAAGCGGCCATATATCAGAGCCTAGCTCAATCTCCACGACGATACATCTGCCTCTTCTACAACTATTGTGAAATGGGTTTGAGGCAATTTCTCGAAATTATCCATAGCGAAAATGTTTAATAGCAAATATACGCCGTCGTTCTTATTCTTGCAAGATTTTGTGAAATTTAGATTAAATGTATTATATTTTACTTTAACTTTTAACATAATTGGTAGGGTTCAAGGCGGGCTTCCTCTCGTGAACCTTTAATTGTGTAATAGCCTCCTGCCGAAGTTTTCCCTAGTAGCTATAGCTTGGGGTTTAAAAAAGATAGTATAATATAACACTTTTAAAGGGTCAGCAACGCAAGTGCTGGTATCGGATGGGCCTATGCCAGATTTTGACCTTAACTTTTTAACTAAGGTCTCAAAAGGTTAAGGTCAAAACCTGGCATACGGCCCATCAGATGGTAAAACAATATTGATTATTTATTTTTAATTGTACAGTTTTATAATGTTTATTGAGACCTTGTATTCGTGGAGAGCCCTGCGGGTTTATAAATATCTTGCGTGATTTTGATTGAGGCTATGAGAACACAATGGTTGGCACATCTTTAAACCAGCGAATTAGCTTAGCTATTCAGTATGGTAATGCATGCAGCCTGTTTCCTGGGCACCCTTTTGTCTAGTACTGGTCTGGAATAGTAGAGTTACCTTTAGACCGTTTGTAACTGCCCTTACGTACCTGCTTCCGTTGTAAATAGTAAGGGTATAATTTGTACATATTTTTCAAACAAATTATCTCTGTGTTTGTGTTACTAATCAAATATTTATCTCAATTTCAAATAGAAATTGCTACCTATGACGTTTCTAAGATTGATGATAAAATAAAACGAAGTAAATGGTTTTTGTTGGCACCTTTTGGATACGGAACCCAACGAAGATATTCTTTTACATTAATTGAACTGTAATCGGATTCAGATTTATGCTCTTTATACCTTTTAATCCTGTCAGTACTTAAAAAATCGCGTTTAAATATCGGGTCCAGAAAATTAATCCATCGGATGTTGAAACGCCACTTCCGTTCGTAACATTTATCCCGCCTTTTAACCGGAACTTATCTTATTGACACTGTGATTGCATAATTTACGGGCTCGCTAAAATCGCTTAGCGTGCGAAATAGCTGCCAACTCCTGTTCCGAACGTTTTGGCAGAGATTATGTTACTAGTGAGTTATTTATTAGGTTTTACATTAGTTTAGAACCGGATAAACAAGGCAAAAGATGACGCTTGGAGCGAAATGGCTCTTCCTCGTTCCTCCTGTCCTTTACTTGTTGAGAGGTATTTAAATATAAGGTACCTACTTAATAATAAAAAAAAAAAAAAAAAAATTAGTAGTAATTTGAAGGTATTTCGCACCACAGGTTCTGCGTTGCTAATTTATGTCAAGTAAATAGAGTATATATTATTAATTATATATATTTATATAATATATTATTATTACATACGTTTGTCGAATAAACGTATGCTTATTTGACATTTGACAAGCCTCATAGCTCAGTTGGTAGTAACTCTGCCTTCGGCGCTGTAGGCTGTGGGTTCGATTCCCACCCAGAACAAACATTTGTGTGATGAATATAGATGTTTGTTCTGTGTTTGGGTGTTGTATCATATAGTACGTATGTATTAACAAAAAGTATTTGAGTATTTTATCCGTAATCTAGTTCCCATATTACAAGCTATGCTTAGTTTGGGGCTTGATGGCGCTGTGTAAAATGAATGTCCTGTAATATTTATATTTTATATTTATTTATATGAGAAATTCACCTATTTGTAATTTACGAGCGTACTTAAGTACAAGATACACACTAGCTAAAAACATAAAAAAAACGTCGGATATTTTTATAATATTTTTATTATTATCGATTTCCTAGAGAAAACCTTATTATTTCTAGTGGACCGCCTCTGTGGTCTAGTGGTTCAACCCACCGATTTCAGATTCAGAGGTTCCGGGTTCGATCCCCATGGGGAGTACAATATGTTGTGCTTGGTTTGGTTGGTGGTAAGACTTTGTTTAAGACCGCCTGGCTAGCTACCACCATCTTACCTAATTCTGTCGCCATAATAACAATTCTATAATTGTTGTGTTCCGGCATGTAGAGGTAAGATAGCCAGTTCCTCAGTTTGTTGAGGATTCCGGGTGAAGTGCGCCTCCACCTTCGGCCTTATCTCAACTTGTTACCAGGTAAGGTAAAGGCTAAGTGCTTACCCGTCGTAAAAAAAAAGAGGCTAGGTACATTTAGCATGGTTGATATCTTCGCTACCCTAAAAAGTCTACTTCATTACAGTTACTCAAGTAGAACAAGCAGAAGTCTGAAAGAATGTTATTTTCTATGCTGGTGCCATATGGGCAGTGTATTTGGTACAATATTGCAACAATTGAATCAATAAAAGCACCAAGATTCAAATTCAATATGACTGTAACTTGAAATTTACCCTTATGATGACCTCAAAGCAAATAAAATAAACGATGCAACGTTACGAGTGATTTTTCCGAAATCGCATCGAGGTTCGATTTAAATTCTCAAAATTTCACCCTCATGTCGTATATTCTCCGACGGCAGACATTCTTCGTCTTCCGCGGTATTCAAATATTTACGATATACCGTAGTGAGACTCACTGGTTGGAGAGTTGACCTGCAGGTTTAAACTTTATCAAAAGTGGAGATTTCGTCCGGTTAATGAGCATTATATTAGTTATTTATGTTATAATTTAATCAACTATCTTATTAATCTGATGATGTGAGGTGGTTTTACCCCGCCGTACGAAGAAAAAACTTTTTTTATTTTTATTGTACGACAGGGAAGCGCTCGGCTTTCATCTTCATCACTTGGTTACAGGTTGAGATAAGGCCGAAGGTGGAGGTGGTGCAATTCACCCGGAATCCTCAACTAACTGAGAAACTGGCTATCATACCTCTAAATGCCAAAGCACAACAATTTTTAGATCTATTGCTATGGCGACAGAATTAGGTTAGATGGTGGTAGCTAGCCAGACGGATTTAAAGTTCTACTACCACCAAAAAAACAAAGTTTTCATTAATAGTGGAGATCATGAATGTCCTTTCAACGATATTCATGGAATATTACGGTCATAGTATCTTTTCCAAGAGATTTTCGTCAGTTACATTGACGAAAACGATACACGGAATAAAATATGTTTTGTGATTAATTTTGCTTCAAAAATATTTGCAATTACTAAATGTTGGTTTAGTTTTCTACCTTGCCCGTGTGTCCACAGCCTCACAGATACACATTAGGTCGAAGCCGCAATCTGCTGCCGGGAATCTGTTAAGGATCCCATCATTCGATCCGAGACGTTTAGGTGACGCCTCTTTCCGATACGCGCAGAATCAAATCGAGAACGTTTTAGGGCTGTATCGTAAATGCTAGTCGAAGGTATAGAAAAGCCGGAAAAATTCGATTTTCGATACAATTTTGCACAACCAAGACGCCGCTATTACAAAATATGATATTTGATCTTTTCCTCGTTGATTGTGTTCTACCACTTGTATCATTAGTTGTGTTATGATGAATTTCTCCCGCAAACGTGTACAATTGTGGAATTGTCTCTGTCAAGGTTTTCTTCCCTACTAGTTTTGTTTTTATATAACCCGATGTTTTTTTGAACTCCTTAGGGTTCGAATTTTCAAAATCCCCTTCTTAGCACTCATTTTCACATCAAGACAAACATACCCTCCAAATTTCATGTCTCTACGATTAGCCGTTTAGGCTGTGCGTTGTTATCAGTGAGTCAGTTAGCATTTTAGGTATATTAGTATATACGATACAAGATAAGATTTATTATATTTAAAAGTATATTCTTAGTAAGTATATTAAGTATTATTGATAAATATAATATAATTTATATATCTTAGTTATATGTAACTTATTAAACTTTATTAAATTATTATGTACACTATTTCCCAATCTTTTCTTTCTCCACATCACTGGTTTGCTGGAAGAAAACTCTTTTCAGGGTTAAGCTCGCCTTTGCCATGTATTTTAATTTTAAGATTTCTTTGTTATTATATTTCTGTGTGCAATAAAGTATAAATAAATGTTTAGTGCACGCTTGCCTATAACAATAGCGTACTGCGTAGGTCAAATCCACAAAGAACATAGCCTTCACGGCACTACATTGCGCCCGTCAACTTGAGGCATAGAGCTGTTAAGCCTCGCGTGCCCGTAATTTCATCGGCAACTATGCCTTTCAAACCGGAAACGTAATGGTGGTAGTACTTCCCCTGACGTGCTCTTTCACAATCGGCTCTACTACTCATACTTATCTTCAGTATAGGGTTTTTCAAAAACAGTGTTTAGACATTTTCAAAGGAAATTCAAGGAGCGAGCTTATTTTCTGGTTTTGCAAGCGTCTGCAGGTGACGGTAACTGCTTTTCATCAGTTGGTCATTCATGTTTGCGTTTAGTGGTGAAAAAAAATTGTTTCATTACGTTTAAAACGTTTTCTTTTACCCTTCTTGCTCAAGTAACTACTGAAAATTTATAAAATCGAAAAGTATAGCTTTAAATGGTATGTAAGCCGGTGATTAATAATAAATAAAAGGTACCGGAGTTTATATCTAAGCTACAGGAGCGTAGATGTAAATTTCGCGGCTACTCATGATTCGGTCTTTGACGTTTCAAAGTGATCCTAAGATATCTTACTGAAAAATATTTGACTTGTTGCTTGAGAGGGCTTCTGAGTATCGCTGGTTTTCTCTCACCTGCGCAAATGACGGTCGCTTTCATTTAAAAATGGTACATTCGATTCAAATGAGATTTCGCAGGTACAATTATTATTGTACAGGGAAAATCTGTGCCTACAACAACATACAAAAGTATGAAGTATGAAGGCGTTGGAAACAGGTGTTGAGAAGATAACTCGATATATCGGCTGAAAACACAAAGAGCTCAAACCTTTGACTATGACTTTAACTTATTAAGCGGTTTCCGTTCCCTCCACTGGCCGTTTGCACCCCTTATTCTCCTGCGCAACATGCACTCTTAGTCCTTTACTTGTAAAACTTTGTATGGGAAAACCGGACACAATAAAATATTCAACGTAAGTCATTCTAGATCTATCTGTAAAGGTAGCAGCATCAAATTGTTGCATTCCTTCGTGAATGCAAGCTATAAAATTGTATGCTTTTTTTGGTTCACCAAGCTTAAGCTTATCATAGATATTTTAACCTCTAGGCCACCACGCAACATATTTTCAAAATTGTCATCAAAATTGGCATGAGTAAAAGATATGCCTATTACACCCCATCCATATAATATCGACTCACAAATCGAACTGAGATTGGATTCGAGATGAGGCGTGTACGTTTTTATCGTATTTTTATATCGGAACGAGACATTAAGTGCACTTGTCGGTCATATGCAAGTGATGGATAATCTTCGCTACGTGTTAGCGTAATGACGTGAAATCGATTTCTGATTCTTATTTCCATCTGGAAATAAGAATCAGAAACTCTTATTTCCAGATGGAAATCAGAAATTCATTCATCTGACTGAACCAATGTTTTGAGAATTTTGTTTGTAAAGTGGCTAGCCATCATTAACCTATCGCAATATAATAGTCGTGAATACTCATAACCCTTCATAAAGTCTTCCACTCTGTTTGCCACAGGACGCAAGACGTCGCTCCATTTAGCGTATTTTAGAGGTTTTATTTTACGTTTGACAAGATGGTGGTCGGTGGACCACCCACTCGGTGGTCGCGGATGTTTTCAAGAAGAAGAAACGGTGGAGTACGTGGTCATTCACTGCGCTGCAACAAGCAACAACTGCAAAAGGGAAACCAGAGTGAAATCCGGTTTACAAAAGCTACTTGACCCACTTGGAACAAGCGGCCACATCAAGTACTCTGGGGTAATGCTGTCAGCATCCCAGGACCCTTCTCCGTTACTTCAAGGAGTTGGGCTGGCTGGGCACAATACACCGAAATGCGGGACGTCAGTGCAGAACATTTCCCCCCCCAAATAGAATTAGATTAGTCTTGCGTTTGACTGCTATATCACCTGATGTTAGCAATTGCCTAGAAGGATTGTATCAAAAGGATCAAATAGATCCTCGATCTCTTTCTTCTTCTTTGTAACCGCTGCAAATTTCAGAGAACACCTATCCCAGTGCATTAATTTAAGCTGCTGGCTCGTTCAGATTTTCTCTTTGTATTTTTCCAGTTAAGATATTTGCGGAAGTGCTTAGTTTTATTAAATTGAATATTATTTAGCAGCACTCCTTTCTGTAGATCTCTTCTATAGATATTCATACACAGGATTTTTGTTTTTTTTTTCTAAGTGCACACAGGACATGTATAAAACGTATCGTCCATTTTCTTCCGATATCTCTTCATACTATCTTACTCCAGTAAGTGTCGTAAGGTAAAATGATTGTGTATCATAATGATGCAATTTTCTCTGCACCGTCCTCCTAACCTGACCTACCACGGGTTACTGTAGTAAAATCATGTCACGCGACTACGCAGTAGTTTCTCTAAGCGTGCGGTGACACCGGCCGGTCCCACTCTCGAGTCAATTCGGCGGCACTCTCGTAGTGAGCTGCCAGTGCATGTAAAATGATTTTATTTCCATGCATTTGTGTTTGATTCCGTGAATTAATTTTCAACTATCAGGTCAGCGCAAAGCTGTCACCCTCCCAGTTCAAAGCAAGACCACCGTATATTCCTTTTAAAAAATGAATTTTCTTACTATCTGCTGGAGGCGCTGTACAAGTTACATACATATAGATTAGACTGGCGTAGTAACAGTTCGAAAACTTGTGGTATACACACAAGGTGCACGTTCTTGATATATCATAGCGCTTGAGAAATGTTCTGGAGATTGTGTCGTGTGAATGGGACGCTGGCAATAACGCGACTGGAACCATTACTTCTCACTAATGCACTCGCCCCGTTTCGGTCAGCTTCTTTTATGTTTGTGAGAATGTGGAAATTGAATCGTTAGTTTGAAATACTCCATACAGGGTATTTCATCCATATTTAATCATAATCATAATCACGTCTTGGTGCCTCCATTAATTTTTATTTATTTGCATTGCATTATATATGCATTATACTTGTTATAGCGGCAATAGAAATACACACTGTGAAAATTTCAACTACCTATTACTGTTAATGTGATACATCCCGCTGTTTGGCAGATGGACAGACGAACAGACGGATAGCGCGGATTCTTAATAATAGGTTCCCATTGCCGCCTTTTCGGTAAAGAACCTTAAAACCATCTTGGCGTTAGCCATAGTGATGGTTCTAGCGATATGAAGTTAGGAGTGTGTGTTTCAATCAACAGTGTGAAGGTGTACTCAGAAAGTATTTTAATTCTCACGGGATGGCGGGAATTCCTCTAGTATAGGCTATAAAGTTTTTCTTTTATGTTCTTCATTAGATACTTTGGCTGTATAGTTCCGATGTGAATGAACCAATATGTACGGCGTGTATCGTCTGAGAGTCTGCTAATATGATATCCGATATTGGAATTTAATAAGTAATATCAAAACAATTTATGTAATAAGAAAATACACAGAGACAATATTTTTTGGAGCTCTTGATCTCTGGCTATTTCTAGGTCAGAGCAAGGATGAGGCCTACAATGGAACGAGTTTTCCCCGCACTGGATCCCCGCCAACGAAGGAATACAGCAAACCGTTTAGCGCCAGACTTCGGCAGTAAGTTCGCTAGCATGGCGAACCTTTAACCGCCTCCGTGATCTAGGGGTTCGATCACCTGTGTCATATCCGGAGTTACCGGTTTCGGTCCCCATGGGGAGTACAATATTAAGCTTGGTTTAGTTGGTGGTAGGACTTTGTTTAAGTCCACCAGCCTAGCTACCACCATCTTACCTGAGTCCGTCGCCATAACAACAATTCTTAAAAATTGTTGTGTTCTGGCATTTAGAGGTAAGATCCTCAAGTGGTTGAGGATTCCGGGTGAAGTGCGCTTCCACCTTAGGCCTTATCATAACTTTAAAAATCAGGTGACATGAAGGTCAAGCACATCCAGGTCGTACTATAAAAATAAAAAACAAAAAAACAGTCCTTCCCACCAGTGGACAGGTAGAGTAAAACAGGCATAATGCACTGAAATATTTAGGAGTGAGGTAAAAGCCGCAAAGTTTTATTGCTTTATAACATGTCGCAATATGGAAGCATTGTTAACACAGGTCGTAAAAAACTGCATGTTTGTTTTAATGAAAAACTGTATATGGAAGATTAAAGTGGATATATTTGGTATGGTGTTAGCACCATATCCACTTACCGCTACTTTCCTACCATTATTTTAACTAAACGATGATTTGGAAGACGATTTTAAAGAAAGTGATCAATATAATGTTACAAAATAAACAACAATGAAGGCTATTATTTGGTTGATTGTTATTCGGTTTGATTTTTTATGTAAAAGAAAAAGTATGTAAGTATTTCCATCATCTGTTCCTATATTACAAGCTTTGTTTGGGACTATTTATTATAAGAATTTATTAATTATGGCGCTGTGTGAAATAATGTCCTGTACTCATGATACAGTTTCATTAATAAAACATCTTATTTTAATACCGTTGATACTACAATTATGGAACCCAGCGTTACACTTTTGTTTATCTTTATCTTACTAGTACTAACTAGGTATCCTCTCCTCTGTCGTTCTTTCATTACTAAGGATCGTGACAGCTTCTTTTTAGTCTATTCAAGGTCTCCATTGATTTTTGTTTTATGACTCATGAAGAGCCATGCCCATCTCCAGGTTGCAGACCTTGAGTTAGCCCCCTAGTCTGTCCAGCGCTTGGGATCCTGGTTCGATAAACCAGTGTATTTCCTTCATTCTGATCATGCTGAACAAAATGGTTCAGAAGGCATGGGAGAGAGAGAGAGGAAACAATCATGGTTCCCCCTTCATCTTGTTCGAATTCCTTCATCTTGTCTTAGTGCACCTTTATTTATTTAGCGCTACATTTAATAAATGAGTTCGTGATTGGAACACGATTTCTGTTAGTAAATTCAATAGTACAGTTAGTTTAAAAGCGTGACTGATAACCATGTGTCGAATAGTTGGTGTAGGTTTCTTTTATACAAATTTGGAGACGGAACAAGCAACCAGTCCACCTGATATTAAGTGCTTCTTTGCCTATAGTAAAGCCTAACTGCATAGGTCACATCCACAAAGAACATAGCCTACGCGGAACTGCATTGCGCCCGTCAACTTGAGGCTTAAAGGTACACACAGAAATGCTGCTTGGCGGCTGAAATTGGTATGGTGGTAGTTCTTCCTCGGTAAGGCCCTTTCACAAAGAGCTTTTCTACTCTTAGTTCTGATCTACCACTTATCACTAGCTCTAGAATCCACATGCTACAAAATCCTCCAGATTTGAAGGATTCTCTGACCGAAAGTGGGTATTTATGAGCTGCTGATTTCTGATACGAATATATTTCACACGAACTTATCAATGTTTCATTCGATGTAGTGATTTGTGACGGAATATTCGGATTTCAATAACCATATATGCAAATACGAATTACTAATGTCATATTCTCTGAAATAATAGCGCACCTGACATACCAAGTTCCACATGACAACCAAACATGTCACCGAAGGTAATATTTACAAAAACACATATATTTAATTAAAAGTTATAGCACACGCCATACATACATTAACGCATCAGTTGATCACCGATTTATTTTAAACTCGAAATTGTGATGGTGCCGTCACCATCCTGTATAAAAGAATATCAGAAGATTTTATCGCTTTTAAAAGAAAATTAATGTCCGTAATCTAGTTCCCATATAACATTCTTATACGGGCTAGGTAGCGCTTTTAAATTAATGTTTATAGTATCTAACAAGCCTCATAGCTCAGTTGGTCTCTGCCTTCTGAGCTATAGGCTGTGGGTTCGACTCGCACCCAGGACAAATATTTGTGAGACGAATGTAGATATTTGTTCTGTGTTTGGACGTTGTATCATATAGTTCGTATGTATTTACAAAAAATATTTAAGTATTCTATCCGTAATCTAGTTCCCATATAACAAGCTATGCTTAGTTTGTGGCTAGAAGGCGCTGATGTCCTGTAATATTGATTTATTTATATATTTATGTTCAATGCTTAAGACAAGTCTCGACTCACTTGTCTGGAGCCATCTTAAAATAAGTATCTAGTGTGCTGCAGCCCTAACACAAATCATATTGAACTCAATAACAGGCGCGCTGAATAATACACGATGTTACATGCAAATGTATCTAATGCCCCCATATATAAGGAGACTCCCTTATATGAATGAGGAGAGACGGGATTGATATTTGTACCATGATGCGTTGCCTCAGCTTTCAATAATCTGCATCGCAGAATATTGTGTGGCATGATCAAAGCATCTTTAAGACTAAACACTTGTACGTGCAACATTTTTTTGTTAACCATGAGTCAGTTCTTGACCTCAAAGATTGTCTGGGTAAAGATGGGAATGAGCGAGCATTTCTAAAAGATACCTACTTACGTATTAACTCTTTTTTGGAACGTGATGGGGTCGTATTTAACTGGAAAACGGATGCTGACAGCCTTTTCGCATTTGTTGAGGATTCTGGGTGAAGTGCGATTCCACATTCGGCCGTATCATAACTTTAAAATCAGGTAAAATGAAGGTCAAGCACATCTCTCTCACATGGCTTCTGAAAACAGTTCGCTATACATTTTGACTTAAATTTCTTGATCTGTGGAGTGATCCGGTCACGTTTCGAAATTTTTGAATGCGTTCCACAATATCGAATCCTGTTTCTTGTACGGTTACAATTTCCTCTTCATATATGTGTTGTAGTGTTAAGCCCTCTGATGATTTCACTTTCTCCTTGATTAGGTTTACAAATCTTTTTAGCAACAGTTTTGCCACATTGGGTTGGCATAGAATTTTGTGCTCATTTCTATAAACAGTTTTTATTGTAATTCTGTGTTTTACAGTAGCACAACATATGGGCGATTTCGCACATTGCTTTACTATAATTTCATCTTAATTAACCCTTTTTTTGAAGGACTCGCGTCCAAGAAAAACCAACACATCATTACTCCTTTCAGATTTTGTTATATAAAAGTCTGTTTTACGTTCGTTTTTTTTTCTACATTAGGTAGTTTGCTACGTTGCCGTTCCCACAAACTTGTAAACATTATCAGAGACTAGTTTTTTTATCTTTCTAATAAGCCTACGCTTTAAAATAATCTGTAGTTTACTAAATGTTGTTATCTGACTATTCCAAATCTCTTGGGGTGAGAAACGAAAACGAATT
This sequence comes from Venusia cambrica, assembly GCA_951394065.1. Taxonomy (NCBI): domain Eukaryota; kingdom Metazoa; phylum Arthropoda; class Insecta; order Lepidoptera; family Geometridae; genus Venusia; species Venusia cambrica. Next base: position 7,202,352 of record OX596058.1, on the reverse strand, counting down.
TTGGGTAGAAACGCCGGCAAAATATCAGTTATTTTGATGTAAGTGGAAACGCTGACATTTTATACTAAATGGCAAAAGAATATAATACAATCAAATCTCGTAGAAATCCCTTTTATAACTTAAAATGATCAGCTTCAATTTCAGTTTGTTAAGCATATTTGTATTCTTCAGTGAAATATGTAAGACAGGTTTTAGTTGGTTCGTTTTCCTTTAACGTTTCAAGCTGGTATTTTCAACTCATAATTACTTCTGTATGATTTTGTAATGAAACTCCGAGAACCGCTAAGAATCCGTTTCAGCAGCATAAGATTCCTGAATCCTATTAAAAGTTGAGCGAAGTTTAGCATAAACTCAACCAGTGATGACACTAACAAGCGCATAATAATATCCAGCAAATGAGAACTGTCCTGGTTTAAAAAAATAATAATCTCGCTATCAATTCTTGTTAAAAACTTGTGAAAACTTTGTTTAAGATAACAGCGGAAGTGCTTTAAGCAAAGGATTTATAAACAAGGAGTTTTAGATTATTGACGTATGCGTAAGGAATCCGCGCGTGATTAAGAAAAACGTATCCGCATGAGTCATCACAGTAATCATCATTTTCTTTAATTAAACGAAAACAAGCAAAAAAAAAATCAAAAATCCAAATTAAGAATTGTTTTTTCTCTATAGCAAGCTTATTAATAACATAAATATTCAAAGCAATTTATAAGAATAATTTAATGTTCGGTCGAAACTCAGCTCCGGGAACACTTCAGGATATGTCATCTACCAAAAAAACGAGTACAGTTTTTTAGTATCCAACTTAAGATACTGACTGACTGACTGACTGATATATCAACCGATAGCCTAAGCCACTGGCCATAGAGACATGAAATTTGGAGAGTGTGATCTTTGGGATCTAAAAGGTAGACGTTTGAAAATCGTATGTAGATTGCCCATATTAGGGGGTCAAATATTTAATAGTAAATATAACCTTTAAAGTGCTATATATTTTGAACGGTAACAGGTATAACCTTATAATTTTCAGAGGACATGTATTATTACACCAAATAACCTGGGCAATAATAAAAATATTTAAAAATATTAATAAATGGGGTTTTCCCATTCAAGAAACATTTTAAGCTCTGTCGTAAAAATGGTAATCGATCAATTTCTGACTTAGTGTGAATATAGCGCTTACTTTATAGGTATACCAATTAATTATGGGAAAATTAATTACGGGAAAGGGCTAAATGACGTAGCGGGAAATGGATATAGCGGGAAAAGGAAGGCAACGTCTTGACTGACTGGCTGATTCAAATAGATGCTTTAACCGCTTCTGTGGTCAAGTGGTTCAACCCACCGATTTCAGATCCAGAGGGTTTGATCCCCAGGGGGAGCAATATTGTGCTTGGTTTGGTTGGTGGTAGGATTTCGGCATTTAGAGGTAAGATAGTCAGTTCCTCAGTTTGTTGAGGATTCCGGGTGAAGTGCGCTTCCACTATCGGCCTTATCTCAACCAGGTGAGATGAAAGGCAAGCGATTCCCCGTCGCACAATAAAAAAAATGCAATTTTAGCTTAAGCCGCTGGTCCTAGAGACGTGAAATTTGGAAATTGGGTTCTTTGGAATGTGTAGGTATGCACTAAGAAATGGATTTACAAAATTCCACTCCTAAAGGGATAATATAGGGAAATTGGGGGTTGAATTTTCTGTTTTTTTTATCTCTGGGTCGATTGATTCGAAAATTGGTATACGTTCTCTTCAATTAAAAAAATTGAGACATATGTATCACAGTTTTTCGAAAATCATCCCCCACGAGTTCAAAGAAATGACTGATTGACTGACTGTCTGTTATATCAACGCACATCCGCTGCCGCTGGGTTTACAGACTTAGAGGGTATGTTTGTCTTGGTGTGGTGTGTGTTAAGGGTTAAGAATATTCAAATAAAGAGTAGTGGTTTAATATTTATGGAAAACCTCTTTAAAGAGCTTAATCTTTTGAATGAAGCGGGTCGAAAATTTCAGACCAATATTTTCGGACAAATAATAAACAAGCAACAAGAAATTAAAAATAAAAGGGGGTTCCCACACAAGAAATGATTTTATAAATTGTTATTTCCTAACTAAATCTTGGTTTATATATTTGAGGTAAATAAATAATATAAACTGGCCAAGCGTGAGTTGGACCCGCGGTACCACTTCATAAAACCAAAGATATTTGCCTAGAATTATGGGTTAAAACCCACGATGTGTGTGACAGAACCACACTGACAATTTAGGCATAGCCTCGCGCCTTGCGCCATTGTTAAAAATCATTACGCGGACGAAGTCGCGGGCATAAGCTTAGTCTGTTTTTATTTGTTTTATTACTTTATAATAAGTCATCAGAAAGAATATCCACTATTTAATCCGTGTTCGCGCTGCACAAAATATATTGAGGTGTAAATAAACCTTCTTAATAGTACATTACCCGTTTCAATAGCCATTCAGTTCCAAGCTCCCAGTTTTGCGACCAATGACGCTCTAGAATATCTCAGAGAGCGTGGAATGTTGAACTCGATCGCCAACGAAATTCTCGCTTTTGGAGCACTTTCCTGCTAACTTGGTTTCGGAATGCTGCACAAACCTACAAAGTCAATGCAAAATACTACTGAGCTACATATTGATACAACAAATAAATGTCTTGAGCACACTTCCGTCTGGTACTGGTCCAGAACAGTTGAGTTACATTACAAGCCGTTTAATACAGTCCTTAGGTAATCGGATTTATTTGGCACCAAGATGTGCCCTACCAGAGATTTGAACTTCCAGATCGCGAGCCACAGGCGCTACCTAGACCCCATAAGTATAAAATAAGTATTCTGAGTGTCTGTATCCCAACACTATGTGTATGCCTTGGAGTCAAAAGTCTATTCACATGTTGCTCTAAGCAATGCATTGCTTTGAAGCGGTCCTCTGCCAACCGTTGCTCATACGAAAGACACTATCTCTAACCGAGGTCCAGTCCAATTGCAGTAGGTCTTACCGCCAAACAGTTGGTACTGTAGCGAGTAGTTCATGAACCAAACAGCACGCTGACATTTTGCTAGAATGGTACTGTAACCGTCGTTGTCACCAGCAACTGTTGCTAACTTCCATCCCAGCAAAGGACGTAGAAGCAAAAAGAGAGAGAGAAGTAATAGACAGTCCAAAACTATTTTTTTCAACGTAACCGAAAACGTAGTTTTGTGTTCTTTTGAACATAATATTACGTTTTCGGTTACCGCATAAAGTTACCGTATATTAGAGAGGCACAGTACAATACGGTACGTTAACCTGCAAGGCGGTGGCAAGTGACTAATAACACCGAGCTCCAACATGTTAACATTGCAATTTACATACATCGCAATGCTCTTAAATTAGGAATAAGGTAACGAGCTCACGAATTATTCGTGTGAGGAACAAAACTAGGGTTGGGGTTGGTTCTAAGCGATTCTGTGGTCTAGTGGTTCAACCCACCAATTTCAGATCCAGAGGTCCCGGGTTCGATCCCCAGGAGGAGTTCAATATTGTGCTTAGTTTGGTTGGTGATGGGACTTCTAATTATCTAATTCGGTCGTCATAATAAAAATTCTAAGAAAAATGTTACCAAGTGAGATAAAGGCTAAGCGCTTCCCCGTCGAATAATAAAAAAAAGATAGCCAGGTTCTCAGTTTGTTGATGATTTCGGGTGAAGCGCCTCCACTCATTATATTGAATATCAAATGAGATGAATGATGAATGAAGGCCCAGCACTTTCCCGTCAACAATAAAAATAAACATATTCAGTATTTCATTCTCATTTTTGAAATCTTCATATATCTTTATTTAATTGTAATAATACGTGCATTTATTTTTAATAGCCATAAGTGACCCAATGCTGCGCAAAGGCCGCTTTTCAGACTGACCTATCTACTCTTCGAGAAAATGGTCAAGATCATCCCGTCATCTGTAGTTACGTAATTAAATTACAGGACATTATTTCACACAGTGCCATCTGCCTCAAACTAAGCAAAGCTAATATGGAAATAAGATGATTTGCTGGCTTATACTGTAAGTTGTAAAAGCAAGCAAATCATCTTACAAAATGGGGTCATAAACAAATATCTCGTCCCAAAGGTTATGAGACGAAAGCAAATTGAATATAATGAGGGACCTATTCATGGAACAACGAATAATGTTTTGTTATAATTGACGTCTATCCTGCCAACAATAGGACGAATATTATAAAGGAAACAAACGGCAGCATTGTGACACACAGTCTTATAATACCCAAGAAATCACCCAAAGAGCCTATTTTATTTGAAGCAAAAAAATATATACATAGTGATTGTTACCGCACTGGTTGTGCTCGCTTCTGAAGAGAATCAAAACTTAAGATTATGTTTTTTTTTTCATAATATTTGCAATCAAAAATTCTAAATATCCGCAAATAAATACCAGCGTCAATTTTTCACCAACCTACGACCAAAATGCTAAACTATGAGGTATTTCTGAGATGGCTTTCTCCATGGTAGACCTGATATTTGCCCTGGGAAGCCTCAAATTCAGAAAAAAATTATATTCGTTCCTTTTTAAGGTTTTAAGTCCTTAAATGAAATATCAACCAGTTGTAGAGTGGATAATTAATAGCTAGAAGTTTAATTGAATAACGATGGTGGTGGAGTAAGGTTTTGAAGCTTTTGGGCACGTGACTTTTCCCAATCGGTGCTGCAAAATAACGTTCTGATTGTGAGCCAGAAGATGTCCACTTGCAACAATATTCCGACAATGTGTCCACATTAATATCCGCCGCTAGAGGGCGCTACAAATAATAAATGTCATCAGAAACAAAGGCCCAGGAATGAATCTGCGATATTTGGAGGACCATTTATTTGTCTCTTGTAATTCTGCCGACCACAATCTTGTCATAATCCGAGGGCTTTTTGCGTCTTCTTGACTAACGTATACAAACAGATATTGGTACTCAAGCAGTATCACACAAAAAAAAATTAGCTTTGTTAGTTTATTTCACAAAAGTAGGTAATAGTACATTAGTAACTAAGTAAGTAATTATATTGGTGATTACCGCCGAGGCGCCATTGAGTCTGAAGAGAGCCGAGGACGGTAATCATCAATACACACGTGTATCATACGACGTTTTTCAACACACTTGTGAATAAAATAACAATAAAAACTATAATTTCAACAGTGAAAACGAGTTGTGAAAAATGTTTCGCTATGGCGGGAAAAAATAATTAGTTTTACAATGCGCGCGCATTGCGATCGGCCAGACTAAAGGGATGAGGTTTTTTTTTATTTTCCGCGAATAGGGTTTGCGCCTATTCTGACACATACAAAATGGGGAATTTAACGTTTTTTTTATTATATAGAAAACAAAAGTTATATTTGAGTGAAAGTTTTATTTATTAAACACGTACGAGTACAAATTATCTATTTAAATAAGAAGTAGCTTGAAATGAGCAAGCAATAGGAACATAAATTTATTTGTTCTATTGAACACGATCTTTTTTTTTGTTTAAAAACTTTTTTAAGAACAAAGAAAATCAACCAGTAAAATTAAAAAAAAAATCTATAACTCACTAGTGAGCTATAGCAATGTAAAAGTCACAGTTTGATAATGGGTGTCATTCTGTGCCTAATTGCAGTGACCATAGAGCCACTTTATGAGCAAGTGTGTAGAAAAATATTAAACAAACTGTTGGGTATTTAAATTATGATTAAATAGACTTTTTTTTAACCTCTACATCAATTTCACTCAGCGCCATCTAGCCCTAAACAGAGCATAGTTTGTAATATGGGAACAGATTACGGATAAAATACTTATTAACGGTTTTTTGTAAATACACACGTATCATACAATAGAGTAGGTGCAACACCAAAACTCAGAACAAACATATAGATGTTTTATTGTCCATTGTCCATTACACAAATGTTTCTTCCAGGTTGGAATAAAATCTACAACCTGCAGCGCAAAAGGCAGAGCTACCAACTGAGCTGTGAAGCCAGTTGAACAATATTCTAATGTAAGCTAATTGTTTTACAAGGGACCTACCTAAGGACCGTTATAAATGGTCTATAGGTATCTCAACTGATCCAGACCAGTACCAAACGGAAACGTGCTTAAGACACTGGCTGCATTGCTACTCTGAATAGCAACGCTGTTTCGGTAGCCTAAATAAGTAGTTAAAGAGCTTCTACTTACATAATTGCATATTGTTCCTCCAATCTCGTGCTTAACATAAACCTTTCACAAATCCAAAACGGATTTTAATAATTCACATTGTGCAGTTCATAAAAACATGTAAATCAACTCGGGCTGTATGCAAATGTGCCATCAAAATCTGCTTATGAAAATGGAAGTGGCAAGCTGTGAAAAACGTCGCAAAACTGGACTTATGTCACTTTTATTAGGATGCGGTGTAGAAAGAACTTTATGTCTCTTACTTTAAATTTTGACCGCCTCTGTGGTCTAGTTGTTCAACCCACCGATTTCAGATCCAGAGGTCCCGGGTTCGATCCCCAGGGTAGCAATATTATGCATGGTTTGGTTGGTGGTAGGATTATGTATAAGTCTGCCTGGCTAGCTACCACAATCTTAACTAACTCTGTCGCCATAATAACAATTATTATATTGTTGTGTTCCGGCATTTAGAGGAAGGATAGCCAGTTTCTCAGCTTGTTGAGGATTCCGAGTGAAGTGCGCTTCCACCTTCGGCCTTATAACTTGAAAAATCATATGAGATGAAGGCCAAGCACCCCTCCTCGTAAAATAAAACAGCCATTCTGTATTACGTATATTATTATATGATTATACTGAGATGGGTATATTTTTAAAGTCTGCACCTTGGCCGCTGAGAAGGATTATTTATATTGCACAAAAATAGTATTTAAGTATTAGATCCGTTATCTAGTTTAACAGGGTGTGTGAAATTATCGTCCAATAATATCTATTGAAGGCCAAGAGCTGCCCCGTCGCACAATAAAAAAAAAATGCATTCACAGATCGGAAATTATCACAGATATTGTGATACTTTCGTTTGAGTTACTGCTACGTTTTCTGTGGAGAAACTCGCCCATGTCGGCTGATGTATGCAAAAATATTCAAGTACCAGTAACGACGTCTTTAGCTTTATTAATGTGGACACCTAGGACAGAATCTAGAAGAGTTTTGCCTCAAGTAAGATTACTGTGGTAGCTCAAAGCATTGAGCTTTCTACACGAGTAAAATGTCAGGGTTTTTTGATGGGGAAGTGCACGGCCTTCATCTAACCTGGTGTAAAGTTATGATAAGGCCGAAAGTAGAAGAGCACTTCTGCCAGACTTCTCAATAGACTTAGGAACTGGCTATCATTCTTACCTCTAAATGCCGGTACACAACCATTAGAAATGATGTTATGGCGATAAAAATAGGAAAGATGGTGGTAGCTATCGAGGCAGACTTAAAACCAAAAACAAATTTGAACCCCCCTGAGGATCGAATCTGGGACCTCTGTGTCTGATACCGTTAAAAACCACTAGACCACAGAGGTGGTTTAAAATTATTTATATATTTGCTTTAAAGCGAAAAATACATTTCAAGCTGGATCAATCTTTGTTAGTGTTTAATAAAGTGAAATTCGTGACAGTAGCCGGACTTGTAATGGTAGGCTATGGTGTTTTGATAAATCAGCATTTTTAATAAACGTACCAATATTTAATAGCATTCAGTATATTCTTTGAGATATGATAACAGTGGCGAAGAGGATCAAAATCGTGACAACACTGGAATGAAGATTGAATAAATACGTTGGAATTGGTTCAAATGTTATAATACATTTGAATCAAATCCATACGCCTCTGTGGTTTTGAAGTTCGCCTACTGAAGTCAGATCCAGACTCCTGGGTTCGAACCCCAGAAGAGTACAATATATACACCCTAAAATATTCAAATCGCTTCAAGTGTACCTGTAATACTTGAAAAGTTTCCTCGATTGCTTCAGGATCTCATCACCAGATCCTGACCTGATGACGATGGGAGTACCTGTAAAGTTTACCTTTTCAAACAATAAAATACTTTTCCAAATCGGTCCAGGCGTCTTCGAGTAATTGGGGTAAATACATAAAAAAAATATAAAAAAACCGACGAAATGCGAAACCTTTTTTTGAAGTCGGTTAAAAAAATACAAGCTAAAGTTAAATGACCAATGTTTTTCGAGCTGTTATTGACTAACGATGCTAATAAAAAAAAAACCTTTTTTTATTACCATCTGTTCCGTCACTAATCTATTTTTAATCGACTTCAAAAAAAGAAGGAGGTTCTCGATTCGTCGGAATCTTTTTTTTATGTATGCTCCCCGATTACTCGAAGACAGCTTGACCGATTTGAAAAAATATTTTTTGTTTGAAAGGGTGGTCCACCAGAGGTGGTCCCATTGACATGAAGTCATGATCTGATGATGGGATCCTGGAGAAATTGAGGGAAATTTTCAAATATTATATGGACACTTGAAGTGATTTGGGTATTTTTGGGGTTGGTATACTTTCCAGGTGATCCCATCGTCATCAGGTCAAGATCTGATTATGTAATCCTGGAAAAATCGAGGGAACTCTTTTTTTTTTATTGTATGACGGGGAAGCGCTTGGCCTTCATCTCACCTGGTAACAAGTTAAGATAAGGCCGAAGGTGGAGGCGCACTTCACCCAGAATCCTCTTCAAATTTTATAGGCACACTTGAAGCAATTTGGGTGTATTACCTCAAAAATAAGGAAATAACGGACCCAATATAGGATCAATAAAGGATACAAAACGTAATTATTGTTCTTCTAGACAGATGTCTAAGAGGCGATTATGGTGAGGATATTGAAGTTAAATACGAAATTCCACGAAATGCATTTATTACAATTTCCACTTACAAAATCATCCGCAGTAGCCACACATCAGTCACAGCCGTTTCCGCTGACGTCACGACTATAAACATGCCACATCCGGTACGACTGATGGAAGCTGCAAAAATCAGCCTCACTGCACAGCAGCCACAAAAATGGTTACTGAAAAATGTTTTGTTAAATTAATTTTTCAGATCAGACTTTTACAGTATAGAGAAAAGTTGAATGTTGATTTTTTTTTCATATAAGGCAGTCATTAATTGTGATGCGACTCAACGGCCACGCTTTTACACTAATGAAAGCCTCACTAGGACAACCATTCACCGCAATGAAAGAACTTTCAGCCCGCATACATAAACATGCCAGATTAGCAGACATTAACCCTTCAGCATTACCAGTATTATTTGACGTTCCTATTCATGAGCGATTCGCTTTACGCCGGTCACGTAATACCATTCATGCCCCCCCTATCCCCACCCCCCCTTTACGCGATCTGACTGTTGATACTGCCGTGATATATCGTCGACTCGCGAAGATAGTCTAGATGGATGATAAAGATCTTCAAGACAAATATGCCACGTTGTCACTTGGGTATAATAGGCCTCGGATTAAGGCCCTTAGGTCGATCTAGCACGTCGTAACCCGAAGATTGGTGAGCGTACTATGTGGATTGAGATGAATTCTATATAAATTATATTCAAGTGTATCACCACCTTGGCTGATCTGATAATAAACGATTCGTGTAGATTGTAAAAACCTTGCTGTCAGACTTATATGTGCCTTCCACTACAGGTATAGCAGATACACAGAGCATTACTCTCCCCTCGTTATCTCTTACTTGTTCCGCCAATCCACAGTAAACGCTTTGGTTCAACTTTCATGATAATAACGACATGATAAGGACTTAAAGGCGTTGCCTGTGTTTGATTTTCATGAAACTACTACATAGGCCTCTGCAAGGCCTGCATGCTACATCATCGCTTCCCATCATTTGTGATTGTGAACAAACGTAAGTCTTACTTAGTTCAAAAAAGCCGATACCATAGCTAAATGAATATATACTGACAAAAGTATCCATTACCAACATCAGGTAAGCGTATTCTCCAAAGCTCGAATTCAGCTCACTCAAAGGTCTGACTAACCTGCGCTATCTCTAGTTCACCTTACACACTGATGTCATTGACCCAAGAGAGGACCACCGGATTGAAAGCCAAACGCACTCTAGACGCAGGCGGTTAATCTGATAATTCGGTTATTTCAAAGAAGCTTTTTAAATCGAGCTATTCAAATAGATCGAGTTTTACTGATTGGTAAATATAAGCTTTTCATTGACATTAGTTTTTTAATAGTGGGAATGCAACGATGTATAATTTATTGAAATTCAAACTCAACAAAAAGGTCCTTGATGAAATTCAGACGAATTTAAATAAATAGGGAATGTCTCTCACCAAAGATTCTGCGTTTCCGAGGATCCCACTGAAATCGCCTTCACTCTTTCAATTCATTTACCTCCCTTAAAATGTTCCTCCATAATGGAAAACGTTAGGCACACCGCGATTGCAGGGTCGAACCCAAATATCAGCAGCTTATTTTTAATACCGGAACGTGCACCTTTTTGAGCCCAGGATCGCAAAGGATCGCCCCTTTTAATTGAGGATCACTATCAATGTTTCGTTACTTGGAATTCTCTGATGAGTTTTTAAGCCTACCTCAATACCACAGACTGCTTTAAACAGCTAGGCTTTAAACACATCTAGTGGAATTCCCAGCACTTCATTCCCATCATTCCGTGGCGATTGCTATGCCACCTACTGCATTTACTTACAAACAATGTCATACAAACACACATTCAGAAAAAAAACAGTAATATTGTGAAAGTTTTTAACCGCCTCCGTGGTCTAGTGCGTACCGTGGTTAGCTTACCGGTGTTAGGTCTAGAGGTCCCGGGTTCGATTCAGGGGGAGCACAATATTATGCTTGGTTTGATTGGCGGTAGGACTTTGTTTATGTCCGCCTGGCTACCACCGCCATACCTAATTCGGTCACAACGTTTTTAAGTTCTGAAACGCACTTCGACCGGAATCCTCAACAAACTGAGAAACTGGCTATCTTACCTTTAAATGCCGGAACACAACAATTTTAGAATTGTTGTTATGGCGACAGAATTAGGTAAGAAGGTGATAGCTAGCCTGGCAGACTTAAACAAAGCCATACCACTAACCAAACCAAGCACATTAGTGTACTCCGCTGGGGATCCAACCCGGAACCTCTGGATCTGAAATTGTTGGGTTGAACCACTAGACCACAGAGGGAATAAAAGTTTTCTCCAATGAAGTTAATACACTCGAAATTAAATATGTCACAGACTATTTTTATAACGCAAAAGTAACAGACTCACATTTTCTTGAGCTTAGATTTTTTGAGGGTCATAAAAAAGTAATAAAAAAGCATTTTATTGACAATGCAAGCAGATAAACGTCATCATAAGAAAATATCTATGGGTAATGGTGGGAAGAGTATACCAGCTGTTATAACCGTCGAATGGATGTGTTGTATGGGTGAAATGAGGCTCAATTTCGCAGATGTGGGTACTTGGTAGGTGTTGTGATTCAATTTGTTTGGGTTGCGGCTCTACCTGCGCTTTTAAATGAATTTTGTAATGTTTTATTACACTGCCAGGTTTTTATATGTCATGTTTTGTAAACTCCTAAATGTGCTGAATAGGATCTAACCAATAAATGAAAAATTTCAAACAAATCTTTCTCTAGATTTATGGTTTGAACTTTTATTATTACTTTTGTCTGCGAGCTTTTATGAAGTTAGTTAACAAGTTTTATAATTAAAAGTTATTATTGTGGTTTGGTCCATCAAATCGGAGGACGAAGAGTCGGAGTAGAGGAACAAAGTGAATTGATAAAAAAAAAATGTTAGTTAATTCAACTACGCCTGCTTGATAAAGTTGATCTCTCTACTGTTTTAAAAATAGTATCAGCTACAGACGAAGTTATAAAGGTTGCACAATTATTTTGGGGTAGTTCTTGGCCATCATGAGATGTTGGTCAAGTTATGATTTGGCTGAAGGTGGAACCGCACTTCATCCGGAACCTCAACGGACTGAGGAACAGGCTATTTTACCTTTTAAAGTCCGGAACACAACAATTTACAATCGTTGTAGTGGCGATCTTAGGTAAAATGATGGTAGCTAGCCAGGCAAACATAAAATAAGTTCTATCACCAACCAAATCGCTACTTTTACCTAGTTTCAGTGTTTTCGTTATTCTTATTCTCAAATCGTAGGTATTTTTAAATACCTTATTGTATCGCTATTCTAGTTAACTAAATCACCTACTAATTAAAATTTCTAGGAGCTCAGCAAACAGCTCTACCATCTTATATCATCATTTAGATATTGATCGTACAAAAGTCCATTTTAATGAGCCCACTTCAATCCGATTTCCTATCAACATTCAAAATCAATTTTCCCAGGACTTCGTTAACTTTATCGACGCGAGATAAATCGAAAGATGGCGATTTCTTTCCCCATTAATTCGATATTGGCTATATCAATCGGCAATTACTAGGAGACGGAGTCATTTTTTAAACGAACTCTTCGGCTAGGAGGGCTTTTTACTGTTCCCCACGTTATGAAATACAACAACTAGAAGTGTTTTTCATATTTCGGGCATCCGAATAAAAAACCCCATAAGTTTTCAATCGTATTCTACAAACATTACTTTATCTCACAAGTTTTAGCGACAGATTAATTATTGCCAGGTTCAAACCCCTCACTGGTTGGACAATAACCTATTCTAGCTATTTCTAGCTATTCGAAGCTAGTTAAAAAAAATAAAAAGTATTCCACTGTGTAACGTCCTTATTGTTTTGAAGAAGAATGGTAACAACTTCCTCTCTGGTCTAGTAGTTCCACTTTAATTAGTGTTACCGATTTAAGTCGCATGTTCCAACAACCTGAGATGAGTTTTAGTAAATGAAGCATTCTTGGATCGTTTTCTTCAGTTTTTTGACCTCAAGATAGCAGTCTTACGGGATGTAAAACATTGATGGTCTACAATTCCGTAATTTCAAATGCTTGGTTAATACATAAATAAATTAATAAATAAATAAATAAATATTACAGGACATTAATTTTACACAGCGCCATTTAGCCCCAAACTAAGCATAGCTTGTAATATGGGAACTAGATTACGGATAGAATACTTAAATACTTTTTTAAATACATACGTACTATATGATACAACACCCAAACACAGAACAAACATCTATATTCATCACACAAATGTTTGCTCTGGGTGGGAATCGAACCCACAGCCTACAGCGCAGAAGGCAGAGTTACTACCAACTGAGCTATGAGGCTAACATACCTTTTTGGAAGCGTTATTTCAATAAAATCTATTTAAACGGCAGCTTTCAAAAGTGTTCAGGAATCCGCCATTTTTTTCGGTTTAATTAAAATTAAAGCTGCAATCAGAAAGTAGTTGTTAGTTACCAACCTCTTTTTTTATTTGGTTTTAATAAAAATCGCGGCTTTTATTTGACTTTTCAATTAAACCGTTAAAATGTGCAAAAGAAATGTCTGCTCTTTTATTGAAACCAAAGTAAAACAGCGTTATGTATTACATAGAGTAACACACCTTGCGCTTGTGGCCTCAAATATATTTTTTGGGCACGCGCCTTCAGCGCAAACCCGGTTCGCGCAAAGCTGTCACCCTCCCGGCTAGAACCAGGTCAGCGTATATATAAAATACAATAACACATTACAATAATAACTCGACGGATCACATCTTATACATAACAGAAAAAAAGGGTACCAGGGATTTTGCATACATTTGTTATGAAAATGAATTTCTCGTTAAACAAAATGACAAGCTGTCTGTGGTCAACCCTACCGAGAACAACCCTTGGAAAATCAACCCTTAAAGTTAGGGATGGAGGTGGAGTCAATGGGTTTGAACTTAATAAGTTGGTAAAAGTAATTAATGTAGTCACGCCCGCTGACTTTGGATAAGTCTATTTTCCGCCACTAATTTATTTAATAAGACATAATGTCCAAACTTCAGAACATATTTGCCATCTTCAAGTTAATTCCTGATTCTTCTCTTAGGTTTTTTAAACAGCACATTAATGCCCACTGCTAGCCAGAGCCTCGTCCAAAATTGGAAGCTTTTGCCATATTTTTTTTTGTAAGATTTGACATGATCGTAGAATCTTTTACTATCTTTTATATGTCATCTGCAGACTGAGTTTGAGTGGTCGATCCGCTAAGTTAGCGACTACCCTCCTGCCGAATTCCAGTGCCAAACGGTTTGCCGGGTTCCATCGGTGCGCGGGAGAGCCATTGTTTTCTTTTAAAGCTCGGTCCATCGTAGACCTCATTCTTGCTCTGGACTGGTAGTTTGCTCTGAACGAAGATCTCGTGAATTCTTGTTTCTATTAGGAATTTAACCACGGAGTACTTTCTCAAAATGAACGTAATTAACGAACCATAAAAGTGTGCTTTCATTACACCTTGCTTAAGCACTCTTTTTCTCGATCTCTCTTTATTCACCTTAGTGCAAAGCCAGAATGAGAGCAAAGCACCAATTGTATGTCGTAGTGGTGGGTAGAATACAATAAGTAAATAAGTCACCCTTTACTAACACGAAAAAATTGATATCTCTTTGAAAAGTACTCTCAAAACCATTGCCTTAGTACTCGTTGTTTAAAAATCTACCCCTCCAGCCCACAGATGTCGTAAAATCAAACCAAGGGACTTCACGAATAAGGCAACAGTTTTTTTGTGTACTTAAACAAAACTTTAACTGTGAGCACCAGTCTGTCTGCCAAGCGTGGTGGTTAAGGCCAAACCTTACAGTTTTGGAGCAAGTTCTTTCAACATTGTGTTGGACAATATTGTGCTTCTGATATGGGATATGACTTTGACTGACTTTGACTTTGTGCAGTCAAACCCCTAGCATGATGTAACAAAATAAATTCTTGGATTTTATCGACTTCTTTGGTTTGGCCAGACCAGATGAGCCTCAAATTGAAAATATCAAGTCACAGGAATAAATACAAGTAATTAGTGAGTATTTCGACTACACACATTAAATAGCAGAATAAAACAAACATCAGCCGACAATCTCATTAATCAATTCAGGATCAACAACGTCCATTTGATTGTTTCAAATTGCACTGCATATTTTGGGAGTGTTCAATCAAATATGCTAAATACGTGGTGTGAGGCGTGCGTTTACCGATTTACCTTCGTGTTGACGCTCTGTAGGCGGCATACGAAGCGATACGATCAGCCCCTGGATTAGTCTATTCTGTATACATTTCACGTTTCTACCTACGCATTAAAAGGCCATCAATTTCCACGTGTATGGGACCACCTTTCGCTCCGGAGACTCTGTGTTCAAATCAGTTATTTACCATAGACTTGTCACGTATTGAATACTAGGTACCTTTTTTTTTTACGACGGCGAAGCGCTTGGCCTTCGTCTCACCTGGTAACAAATTGAGATAAGGCCGAAGGTAGAGGCGCACTTCACCTGTAATCCTCAACAAACGGAGGAACTGGCAATCTTACCTCTAAATGCCGGAACACAACATTTTTTTTAAGAATTGTTATTATGGTGATACAATTAGGAAAGATAGTGGCAGCTAGCCAGGCGGACTTAAACAAAATCCTACCACCAACCAAACCAAGCACAATATACAAGGGGAGCCCTGGGAATCGAACTCGGGACCTCTGGATCTGAAATCGGTGGGTTGAAGCACTAGACCACAGAGGCGGTTAAAGGTACTTTCAAACCGTGTGCCGTTTGTAAGTTTGAACAAGCCTCTCACTACCACCTAGTAACTACTAGGGGTAAGTCAGGGGCTCGTTCAAACTACTCAAAGTCAGTGATACCCAAAGGTGAATCCTCCAAGGGGAAAGTCTTATGAGTCTAAAAAAGTGTTACCTTCAAATGAAATTACATTAAGATGGCTTTCATAATGGTTATAGTAGTTTAATAATTTAAGGTGTCACCTCCAAATACTTGGAAGGCTGGAACTAATTTTCCACACTTGTCAGATGCCAATAATCCCTTCCTATGAATATATGATTTGAATTGTATGAAGACTATGGAATATAAATCCACGACCAGCCTTTTACTCGCACATTTCCTTAGAATGTGACCAGCAACCGGAAGTCTCAACCCATTGGTTATTTAGCGAGCATTTGTCATACATGGATTAAAATAAGTCGTACTATCGAATCGTTATCAGAACGACCCTCTTAAACGTAATCATATTTTTCAAAGAATACATAAACCACAAATCCGCCTTTGATCCCACTCAATCACATTATTTAGTTGAGAGTAAGCTAGTGCTCCAATAGTGCAATGGTGGGGAAACATTTCTAGGTATAGTCTAGACGGAGGCCTTGACTATACCGATAGACTATACGCATAGTAAGGCCATTGAGGTACTAGCAACATTATAATCCAAAATATAATATTCTAGTGAAGAGTGTAAACAGTGTAGTGAGAGAACAGTGTGGTGTGAAAGAGGATGTAGTGACAAAGATAGAGAAGAAAATCAAAAGCAAAAGAGAAATGTGAATATTGTGTGTGAATATACAAGGAGCATAGTAAATGGACATCCGTGGTCTCTGCCTGCCCTTTTTGGAAGCAGGCGTGAGTGTGCATGTATGCTCATCATACTCATATTCGTCCACCAATGGAACATGAAATTCCCTTGTGAATGAGTAATTTCAGCCCGTAATCCTACTCGGCGATCTGGGACACGGAATCACAATGTTGTTGTGGAAATATAATGCTTTCTATAGTTTCCGTTCAAAGCCAGGTACTTTGTTTTGGTCCACTGCAAATTAGTTTGAATAAGATAATAATCAAATTTGTAATACAAAATTAGGAGTATAATGTATAGTTCTACTTGCACTAGGCATTCCAGGTTGTACTCGTAGCTTTAACGTAACAGTCGTTGTATTTTTTAAGGTGAACCGCTCTGCTACGACCCTAATGTCTTCAAAAAGAGAGTTTTTTTTTATATTGTACGACGGGTAAATATTTGGCCTCTGTCTCACCTGGTTACAAGTTAAGATAAGGCCGAAGGTGAAGGCGCACTTCAACCGGAATCCTCAACAAACTGAGGAACTGGCTATCTCACCTCTAAGTGCCGGAACACAACAATTTAAGAATTGTTATTATGGTGAAAAATTAGGTAAGATGGTGCTTGCTAGCCAGGCGGACTTAAACAAAGTCCGACCACCAACCACACCAAGCACACTATATTGTACTATTATTTTTATACTCCCCATGGGGATCGAACCCGGGACCTCTGGATCTGAAATCGGTGGGTTGAACCATTAGTACACAGATGCGGTTAATATATTAACTCTCTTTTATGCTTATACTGAACATATATATATATATACTATAGGCACATAGTGCTATAGTGTCTAGGCACCTTCTGGGTAGGCTCCACCATAGATCTCATTCTTGCCTATTTATATTTTGAGGTCAAGAGCCTTCCCATTCTAAATAAAAAAAGAACCCTCTGGAATACCAGATTAAAACCATTCCAGTTTTGGCGGGTATAAAGTAGCTCAAAGTCAAAGTCAAATGCGTATAGTTTCGTGGTATTCGTTGCGACAATCATTTTTTTAACTTTATTTTACCGAAAATGATCCTGAGCGCACCTAAACCAGATGATAAGCAACCCAACTTAACATCGCAGAATTATTGAATCCAGCTGAAATGAAGGCCAAGAGTTTCCCCGTCGCACAATAAAAAACCCATATAAATGTTAAAGTAGTTACCAGGCTCTTTTGAATCAAATACATTTCTGATGAACGATGAAAAAGCTTCAGTATTACCTATTTCACTATAAAAACAAGTATTTACAAAGAATTCAAGTAGGCATACATGTGTAAACCATCAAACCAAACCGACGTGAGTAATCAAGTTATGATTACTCACATGTCCAAACCTACTATCTTAATTACTCACGTAAGACCAATTAAAATCAGATATCAAACAAACGTAAAGAAAATGCGGCAACCGGCCAATTAACAAGACCACTAAATGAGGCAAGTGTTCCGCAGTTGATGACACTTAGCTGTAGTAACTACATCACAATCTTTGGTTGACTCTAGGAGAAAAATATCAGCGGTAAAGCATCGAATAAAGCACTATTGCTTATGTTAAGATAACTTCTTAATTAAATTTAATTAAGAAATCTTCTTATATACAGTTGATAAGCAGGATACCGTTGCGGCCGCGGCGTAAAAAACAACCCCTGCAATTCAGCCTGAAGCTCAAGCCAGCTAAGGGATCTCACAAGAAAGATGATGGCAGCTTTTTTCCGTATATATGTATATATTGAAGCTAAAAACAATGAATTCATCACAGTTTATCTTATGCTGCGGCTCAAATATGCAATTCACACTTCACCAGAAATGCTCAACAAACTGAAGAACTGGCTATCAGGTAAGATGACTAAGTAAATGGCGAAACACATTTTTTTAGAATTGTTGCTATGGCGACATAATGGTGGTAGCTAGCCAGGCGGACAAAGTCCTACCACCAACCAAACCAAGCACAATATATTGTACTCCCCATGGGGATCAAACCCGGGACCTCTGGATCTGAAATCGGTGGGTTGAACCACTAGACCACAGAGGCGGTTGTAACAAAAGAATATCAGAATTAATATATTTAGAATATAAAGGTACATCAGGTGATATATCTTTGATCTGATAATTCCACGGTGTGCCAATCCAGATAGTAGAACACAAATTGTTTTATTCATGACTAATTTACGGTTTAGTGGACAGTGTGCTTTGCTAGTTCTGAGTCCTTCCCCGTGGGTAAACTACACCGTCTTACATTTCCCGGCTAATTTAATCAAGAGAAAAATACGACAAGGAAAATACAGATGACTTCCAAGACGCTTGTAACGAAGATAGTTGCGTTGCAATTGTGTGATACCTCGGGGAAATGTTTGATAAATAAGCTCTTGTACCGATGTATTGTGTTTTCGAATGAGCTGACACAAAGGTTTATTAAGCTTAGTTGTAGGTACCTCCCACTCCCTCTGTAGTCTAGTGGTTTACCGGTACCCGACACAGATGTTCCGGGTTTGATCCAGGGGAGTACAAATTTGTGCTATGGTTTGGTTTTAGGCTTATTTAAGCCCACCATCAGCTCATTGCCTAAGTATTTAACCGCCTCTGTGGTCTAGTGGTTCAACCCACCGATTTCAGATCCAGAGGTCCTGGGTTCGATCTCCATGGGGAGTACTATATATTGTGCTTGGTTTGGTTGGTGGTAGGACTTTATTTAGGTCCGTCTGGCTAGCAACCACCATCTTACCTAATTCTGTCGCCATAATATCAATTCTAAAATTGTTGTGTTCCGGCATTCAGAGGTAAGATAGCAAGTTCCTCAGTTTGTTGAGGATTCCGGGTGGAGTGTGCCTCCACAATAACAAAAGTATGACGATATAACAACAATCTGTATTTGTGGTGTTCCGGCATTAAGAGGCATGTTCAGAACTCAGGGTGAAGTAGGCTCAGACCTTTGGCTTTATCATAACTTAAAACCAGGTCAAATTCTTTATTCTTTACTCTAGTAGTGCTGGACAGAGCCTCTTCCAAGCCGTAGGGATTTTGCCATTATCATCACGTTTGGCAGGCGGTTGGGTGATCGCAGTTAAGTTGTAGGTAATACACAGAAGGAAGCTGCCCTTCTTCTGGTGAGATCCCTTAGTCGGCTTTTATGACATCCATAGGCTGAGTTGGAGAGGGCAGTTCTTAAGCTGCGACCGCCACGACCACCGCGCTTTCCCATCTTAGAATAAACAAATATTTGTGCAAAGTTGCATAATAGAGCTCGAGACATGCATGATGAGAATGATGGCATGGAACATGGAATATCCGGAACTTCGTGTGTATAAAATAATAGTCTTGGGATTGATCTTGGGACTGAACAGTAAAAAAGCTATTTGTACATAGTTCTAAGATGTTGCCTTATCTTAGATGTTAAAATGTTCTTGTCAAGAGTGAATTTTAGTTCATTTATTAAACTGATGGACATACAGACAGACGAGCACTAATTGAGTTTTCCGTTTTACTGTAAAAAGCTCTTAGAGAAGTCGATTGGGGCTGAACTTCGAGAGATTTCTTCCTATTTTTAGAAATGGAATGGAAAGCCCGTTGAATTTAATATTTTTCCTTGAAATTGGGTTTCTGTCCAGTTGGAATACTCAAGTTAACTTGAAGTTATTTGCATTAATGATGCTTACAATTTTATACTTCAACTACTGAATTTATCTTGTCTGGTCTTGTTTGATTTTTGTTAGAATTACAAAGAAGAAATATAAACATCACAATGAAAATAATAATCATTATAAATCAAAAATAATAAAAAGCAAGTGGAAAAGGAATTAAATATAAGTATCATTATGATACGAGTTGTAAGCAAAATCTATCAATGAAAAAGATTATCTGAATCCAACTTTGTAATATAGAAACAGTGAACAGCAAAGGCAAATACAAAACTACTTATTGCAGAGATAAAACAAAGGCTAAAAGCTTGGATTAACAAAGAAATCGGAAAATTTCCTCGTTCGGATACGAATCGCTGCGAATAGTTCTGGATAAATCGGCTCCAGACAGATTTAGCTTTTGTATACTTATCTAGCGGAATAGCAAACGTCAACCTTCTTAATTTTTTTTCTGTTAGAAGGCTTTGGCCTCTAATAGTTTTACTTTATTCTTATACAGTACCTACTAAATACACACACAGTAAGGAGACTCAAGAGAACTAAACCCTGAAGTGAGATTCAAAGATGTCTGGTTTGTGTTAGATATATAACTGCAGATAGATATTATTTATCTAGAAGAAAGTTATTAACAGGCGACATTCTACTTTAAGGGCACAATATTAGCAAACGATAAAAGTGAGCTTTCATTACACCCTATGCATTTTTATCATCTTCCTTCATTCAGCTGTTTGCTAGAGACTCTTTCTCGTTAGCAACGAGAGATTTGATGAGAAATAGATCTTGTCCTATACAAAGTGAGTATAAAAATATATTCGTATATTATTAATTGGATGAACTTTGACTTTGGATCAACCATTTGAAAGACAATGGTTGAATTATTTAATTTATTTTCTTCATATATTTTTTTGATAAAATGTTATATCTATCTATCTATGTCTCTACTTTACAATAATGTTCTATTTGAATGCTAAGTTAGTATAAAACTACTCAGTACCCTACGCAGGCTAGATTGTTATATAATTTTAGGGCATTATACTAAATGTCGTAAAGATTAAAAAATCTCATAATATAATTGAAAACGTCGATTTCTACGGCCAACCAAGTCTTAAAGCGTTCAAGCTTTTCATAGCCATCATAAGAGAAGTATCTCTTATTATTCAGGTAAGTTGTGGTTTCACAAGTTCAATTGTCCCTACTAACAGTTTCCGCTGCGAGTTACATCCGCTCACTGAACAAAGCGCCCGCGAAATGGCCGTTTGTTCTACGATAAGAAACAAATCTTTTTGTTTTAAAGGAAACTTTTAAGAAAGTGGAGGAAGGAAGGCATTTATTGCGCTAAAAGCCCCGCCGGAACTAACTTTAAAATGGATTCAACTTTGTCCGTTGCATTTAACTTGAGTCAATGTTACACCGACGCGTAGAGTTTGACAATGACATAGGTTTATATTTGCCGCATAATAAAAAAATAACTTTTATTTTAAATTTACCTAGACTTTTGAATATTAGAAGTCTGCGGTTCATTTTCTACCTCAGAAGGATATAGTCAGCCTTAATCGACTTATTGAAAGAGCTTGGTGCTTCTTTTCTATCAAGTACTAAATACTAAGAGTAGTTAGAGCCCCCCGTGTAAGGGCTCTTCCGGGGAAGTACTACCACCATACCTATTTCATCCGCCAAGCAGCATTGCTATGTTCCGGTCTGAAGCGTACGGTTGCCGGTGAAATTACGGGCACGCGAGGCTTAACACCTTTATGCCTCATATTGACGGGCTATGTTGTTTGTGGATTTGACCTACGTAGGAGTGCACTTAACATCACGTGGGCTAATAGCTTGTTCCGTCTCCTAGTTGTTTAAAAAATGTCACAAATGAATACTGATTAGAATAGGGAGACAGCCTGCATTAACAAAAATGTTTACGTAGTTGAGGCAGGTTATTTACCTTTTCATGTTTATACCGTGGTCGTGGCTGAAAAATCAACCTCTCCACGGATGTCGACTATCCGACTAAGGAATCCCAGCAGAAAAAAGACATTATGTTTATCTGCGTATTATCTAACATCTTTCCTGCGATTTCAATAAATCTGCCAAGCATGGTGATGGTGATAAAGCCATCCAATTTTAGAGAGGCTTTGTCCAACACTAGATATTAGCGGGCTATTGAAGATTCCTACTTTATTATCCATACAGCCCAAAAAGTCGACTGCAAAACGAAAGACATGTGCCAGGTTGTTTATGTTCCGGGCATGATTCCTAGAGGAGAGGACTTTGTATAAGTCCACCTGGCTATATACCACCATATTTCCTAATTCTGTCACCATATCAACAATTCTTAAACAATTGTTGTGTTCCGGCATTTTAGAGGTAAAATAGCCAGTTCCGAAGTTTGTTGAGGATTTTAGGTGAAGTATTTAAAATAAATGAACATGTGCGTTTGTGGTAACGTTGTTGTTTTCGTAAATCTAACATCGAAACACTTTTTTACGTTTCTATACAAATCGCAAATATATTAATGGGATGAGTTGCCCTATTCAAAATATTATTTAGGTCAACTGATCCCGCGGGATAAGTTCGAGTGGCCTCAGTTGACTAAAGAGCCATACTAAGTACTACGCAGATAACATGACATGACATGAGTCTTGCGCGGTGGTTGATCTTCCACCAGGTGAATCTAAAACAACTGAAACAAAGCTTGGGTGTTCCATAATAATTCAGAAATGAATCGTTACATTGATTATTTTCCCTCTCGTCAATAAATTAATTTCCCCCGGGTGAAAGTCCAATATTGAAAAGCTTTGAGCAAATATTTTACACCTAGTATCAATATGGATAAAATAATTAATTTCAGTTTATGTTTGAATATTTTTGTGGTTTTGTATGCATAAAAGATTTATTATGGATATATTTTTCAGATTTGATATTTTTTTATGAAATAGATATGAACATGATTTAATAATAGGGATCGACTTTAACATCGTCACTTAACTCCCCAATCAACCGTCTCAAAATGTAACAAGCCTCATAGCTCTGTTGGTAGTAACTCTGCCTTCTGCGCTGTTGGTTGTGGGTTCGATTCCCATCCACGATAAACATTTGTGTGATGAATATAGATGTTTGATCTGTGTTTTGGTGTTGTATTTTATGATAAGTATGTATTTACAATAAAAAAGTATTTTAAGTGTTCTATCCGTAATCTAGTTCCCATATTACAAGCTATGCTTAGTTTGGGGCTAGATCGAGCTGTGTGAAATTAATATCCTGTAATTTTGTTAATACATACATCCACACAACACCCAAAAACAGAACAAAAACCTACATGATTTTAATTTGAAAAACTAGTAGTAGGGTATTTATCGCGTATTTTATCCCGGTTTTCGAATTAAAACAATGTGTTCTGAATGACATTGATTATCTGTAACTTTGTTAATTCAAATTGAACAAGTTTTATTATTTAAATTTTGAATTTTGAAAACTTCCAGATTTTGAGCTGTCCTATCTGTAGTATATTAGTCATTGATCGGCTTTTAGTTGCGCGTCAAATCGGATGTGTTTGCTCAATTTGGACGCAAACATGGTGAAAACGTTCCTTCACGTTCCTTAAGTAATGGACATTGCATCAAATTAATAGAACTCTATGAGTTTCAGGAGCAGTTGTTATGCGAAACCACTACACTTACCATTTCTGTTTGTTTTGTTGACCCTCCTAAAATATAAGTCTTCTAAAGCAATTTCCTATAGATCATCGATAGTATAGTAGCACATCACTTGATTTGATAAATCGTTGCAAGCACTATGCATTCTTTAGGTTTTAGTTCATTCATTCTTACATTCTTATACCCTTTGGCCGACACACGACGCGACTTGTGACCACGCGCTCATAACTACCCAATAAATATGTAATACATAAATAAGGTGCCTTGTACGCGTATCCATCTGTACGCTTATTCACCTGTAAGCGTATGTACGCGTACATCGGAACTCCTAGTCCGTACAAGGCCTTAAGTTCAAGCTATGCAGAATATAGAAAATTGTAGTAAAGCTCCTCAAAGTACAGGAGCAGGTCTTTGGGTTATTGGTGACACTTATTTAGCACCTGAGCTCGCGACAGCGACAATAAAAATGACACTGGTGTGGTGGGTGATGGTGCTTGCTCCAAGCTCGGGCCACAACTAAAAGCAACTATACGGTTAAACGGATTTTAATTAATTTGGCATGGATATGGTGTTTGCCATGGAGAATAACCTAAGCCTATTTTTATCCGCATATCGCGAGCAAATGGTAGTGATAACAAACAAAAATACATATACGAATAACAAACTTTCTAGGCTTTCTATATAATCGATTTCAAAAAAGGAGGAGGTTCTCAATTCAGTTATATTTTTTTTATGTTTGGAAACATTATAATTTGGTAAATATCTTTGGACCTGGGGACTTGGGGAAAGTCGTCAACGGAGTACACGGAGCAAATTATAGATATCTCCACCAATTGAGGTCCGATTTCCATGATTCATTTTTTTTTTAATTCGGTATCTACAGATCGATTATGATCGTTGCTAGTAAATTTGATTCGTGGGTTTGATTCTGGCTGGACGCCAATTGCTTTTTCGTGGTGAATGGTCACTAGTACAAGAGATAAAATTGTGTTTCAAATAAATATTTTATCAATAAAAAAGAAACATAATTCATAAAAAACTTACCGACTTACAGATACGATACACATATTTTTTTGTTGCTGTATCGATTTTCTTATTTTGCTTATTACTATCGTTTTTTGATACCGTGCCTGTAATGTCCATGCCAGAAGTATTTTTTGTATCAGGTAGTTCAAGGTTTTTGGTGTATTCGGTTAGATAAAAATATATATATATTGACCTGCATCAATTATTATTGGTAAGTATAAGATTATGTCAATGTAGAATGGGCTACAAAAAATCGACACTGGAGTAGAATTTAATGTAAGTTAGGCCGATTAAAAATAAAAATGAATAAATCTGTTGAATTTTTTGCATTGTTTTATTTTACGACGCTACACTACAACCCCCCTTAGGAGTCGAATCACGCCCTCAACAGCCAGCGATGCCGTGAGTGTTAGTACGTGCTGTCGACGGATGCATATTTTTCAGCGCCTTTTGTATTTTGACAGTCACGACTCCAATATTTTGGTATGACGTGTTTTATCCGTTTTGACGTGGGATAAATGAATGAGAGAGTAACAGCTGTTAGGAGGTAATACTTTTTGAATACATTTTAGGCATTCTATAAGAACTGATTGTGCACATTTTATATTTCAATGGCTTTTTTCTTATCGAAACTTTATATCTTTGATGAAATGCCGCTTACTTTTTCTGTTTTCAAAATATTAATATACTTTTTTCCAACAATGTATTTCTGTCCATTTTTGACAAACTTCATGTCAAGACATTTGGCTCGTATTTATTCTGAAATTTATTTTATGAAAAAAATATTATCACATTTCTTTCATGCTTAGAGCACACATCCTTTGGCTCACGAAAGTCGTTTAAATGGCTCTGTTTCCGTTTTACAGAATGTTTCTTCTAGAATTTTTCATATTTTTATAAGATAGGGCCGTTTTACGAGAGTTCAAGACAATATATGAAATATTTAATATGTGTTAAAGCGGCATTCTTTAAATATATATTTTTATCGCGATACTGTATGGATATAAAGCGGTACTACCAATTTTAATGCCACTTTTAGATAGAAGAATCATGGATGTCGGTCAAGGTTACGATATGGAAACCTTTCCCATATTCCCACCTCGCCAAGAAATTGAAGGCTATGATTTATACCGGTCTCAGGCTGATACACAGCTTGAAAGCTGTCGTGGTAGATTTATATGGGAACCTTTTGCAAGCCCTTGCCAATGTGAACCGACGGCAAATGTTAAATGAACTTTACTGCGGTAGTTATTAGGTTGAATTTGGGGGTAAGTGGATTATCTTGCCCTATTAACAGCTATTAACATCAAAAAACATTTCGCAATGTCTTATCATTTTAGTTTTTTATCTTTTTGTTTCCCCCTACCTCTCAAAAGTTGCCTGGAAGAAATCGCTGTTATTGAAAGCATAAAGTTATCAGAACGGATGCTGTTATTGAAAGGGTCAAGGTCAAGCTCAAAATTTAGATAATTAATAATTTACTTGTACGATCGATAAAGGCATGTTGGCGATAATTCGTAGAAACTGTGGGAAGGTAGAAGATATTATATTTTTTTAGTATACGGATGGGCGCATAAAGCATGATGTTATCAAGAAGTGTGAGTGTGAAGTGCGACCAAATGTAATCACGCTACATTTGATCGCGTTATGATAAAAAAAAAGTAGGAAAAATGCATTCAGGCGGTTAAGGTATTCTTGGAAAAGAGCAATTTACTTTTTGACAGGTGATAGATTTCATAATTTTCATATCATCGGCAAAGGTGAATACCGAAGAATTAAGAAAGCATGTTGTGTTCAATCGCCACCGAAATTAGAAAAAGAAGAGGCCCAATAATAATCCCTGGGGTA
Source organism: Venusia cambrica (assembly GCA_951394065.1). Classification (NCBI taxonomy): domain Eukaryota; kingdom Metazoa; phylum Arthropoda; class Insecta; order Lepidoptera; family Geometridae; genus Venusia; species Venusia cambrica. Next base: position 7,175,663 of record OX596058.1, on the reverse strand, counting down.
CACCGATTAGAACACTCATCAATTTTGAAGTAAAGTTCACACAACTTGCAATCTTGCAACTTGCAATCTGTTTTGGGCATATGATGCAAGCCACCTCAAAAGGTCGTCCCGAATTCCAGCTAGAGATAGCTTATATATAAGACTGCTGTGGTCTCTACGGTCAAATGCTTTTCTGTAATCTGTAGAAACCACATCCGTCTGATATTTATTACTTAAAGCTTCAGTTGCAAGTTGAGGTGAGGCCGAAGGTGGATGCGCACACCCGGAACCTCAACAAACTGAAGAACTGGCTATCTTACCTCTAAGTGCCGGAATACAAAAAAAATTTTAACAATTGTTATTTTGGCGACAGACTTAGGTAAGATGGTGGTAGCTATTCAGACGGACTTAAACAAAATCCTACCACCAACCAAACCAAGCACAATATTAATCCCACTGGGGATCGAACCCGGGACCTCTGGATCTAAAATGAATAGGTTGAACCACTAGACCACAGATTTCTATATTACAGACGTAGATCTTCTAGAAAGAAAACTATGCGGAGTTAAAGGAAATAAACATTTTAAGGATGCGTAAATTTGCTCATAACAATACATTCAAAAAGCTTCGCAATTATACATAGTTTAGATATCGGTCTACAGTTTGTGACGTTATATGGCCCTTATTTGTGCATAAGAGACAAAAAACCTGGCTTCCAGATATTAGGGGCATGGCTTTCATTAATTGACCTATTGAATAGTATAAGCAGTGGTAGAGCTTAACTGTCTGCGCACTTATTACAACAAGCCTCATAGCTCAGTTGGTAGTAGCTGTGCCTTCTGTGCTGTAGGCTGTGGGTTCGATTCCCACCCAGGGCAAATATTTGTGTGATGAATATTAGATGTTTGTTCTGTGTTTGGGTGTGTATTGTATGATAAGTATGTATTTACAAAAAAAAGTATTCAAGTATTCTATCCGTAATGTAGTTCCTATATTACAAGCTATGCTTAGTTTGGGACTAGATGGCGCTGTGTGAAATTAATGTCCTGTAATATTTATATTTTTTATATTTTTATAAGTAAAACTGGGGGAATGGAATTAAGGCCTGCAGACATTGTTTTGTCTCACCGATTCATATTGTTTATAATCATTGCGGTTGATAATTCAAAGGAGAACAATTATAGTCAATATTTTGACGACCTGTTATCAAGATAACCAAATTGAATGTTCGTGGATTGTTTTTTTTGTGAGAAGACAAACATGTTGGATGGAAATAATCAGCAAAACATCACAAATCTCAGGTAACTTATCGGCTATACAAGCGCCATTTGACATAGAGTTTGTTGTTTAAATTATGTTGATTTAGACATAGACTTTAAGTATGACCAGAAGTGCCTTGGATTGTCATTAATTGAATTTTTCAATGAGAAAAAATACTAATCATAGTCCTCATCTTCAAGAACTTTAGCTCTTTTGGTGAGGTATTCTAAAGATAATTGGTTAGCTAAAATTACATTTATTGAGAGTACCATTGTGGAAATTTTGTCGTATAGACTTAGTTGGGACATATTTATCACGCAAAAATTTTAATACGTTGTAGAATTTTTCCACAGCAATTTCTAAACAGACAATAAAGAAGCTTACTCTCCAATCAACTTTTGACAACTCATCACTAAGTACGTCAAAATTAGCTTTCTTATAACTATTATTATATTTAAGTTTTCTAGCAGGTTTGAGAAACTATTTTTTACTTAGGTTAGATATAGATTCGGTCATTGCACGATGATGCTGTTTATCCAGGGGTACAAGTTGATTATCCCAAATAGATACCAGTAAATCAGTATTCGAAAGAAACAAGTCCGAAAAGACGCCATTGGTGTAAATTGGTTGCAAATTGACGCAAGCTAACAACATCCAGACCATCAATGAATTCTTGCTCCATCCTTGATAGCATTCCACTCATAAAACGCATAAGTGGACACAATCAGAAGAACTATTTTTGCCATTAGTTTTTACAGTTTTACCCATAAATTAAGGTACTGGTTTCGTTTAGCCTACCTAGGACTATCAATACTCATTTCACATTTCATTGAAAGTATTTAAAATCCTTGTATTGTTTTGTATGACGACGCTCCTTACAAAAAACGCTTTGAAAGCATATCATATTCTGAATATCCGTAAAATTACCGACAACAATGCCAATGGGAATATTAATTGAAAAGTCAAAAGGCTGTAAATTCTATGCCCATTCTGAGCTTAACAGGAACCCTCTCATTAATAAAAAGGGGTGTACAATGTCGACAGAACATTACTCAACTCGAGTTGCGATTTAACGAGTTCAATCTGTCATTTCGAGAGCTAGCGGTGGACGTCACAATAGAGAACTCTCAATAGAAGCGAGTCAGAATGCATTGGCATTTCAAACTCTCTATTTGGCATATTACTTGCCTAATGTACCTAATTGTTATTTTCCAGCATTTCGAGTTAAGATTTCCAGTTTTTCAGTTTGTGGAGGATTCCGGTTGAAGTGCACCCCCCTTCGGTCCTTCGGTCTCATCATGAATTTAGCATCATGTGAGATGAAGGCCATGCTTTTCCCCGTCGAACAATAAAACAAATACTTGTCAATTTGTAAATTTTGGATTGTTATTTAAATCTGATATTTTAAAATGGAATTATGAGATATAATTAAAATGTTAGTATATCATGCTATGTATTATAGCAGGTATTTGTTTCAGACTTCTATCGATCTTCTTTTTCTAAGCGTGACGACTATCCAATACTCTTATGGCACTGCGTGTAATTTATGTCCAGTTATATTTATTAGTATTGTCTTATTCTGATTAGTGCACCCGGCAACGGGGATAAAACCAACGGGACTTTTTACCCCACTGCTTGAGAAGGAGGGTTATGTTTTTCGAGAGTATGTATGTATTTATGGGATTTCTAACATCCGCTCTGCAGCCTTAACGGCTTGATGAAATTTGGCTTGTGATGTGTCATTCGAATTATCAGTATTGCGAGAGTGACAGGCTATATTTTTTTTTATACGGGGGGTATAAGCTAGTAATATGCCAATTTTAAACATAAACGAATCTTACTTGTATATCACTTTTATAATACCACAAAGTCACAAATTAAGTTTAAAGTACCTATGCCACTCGTACCTTTAATCGATTATTAAAATTATAGTCTGTGTAATATAATATTGAACATCTTTTTTCATATAAATGTGCTAACATAGAAACACAATATGCTATATATTTATTTAAAGCATAGTTTCGTATGATATGTTGTAATTATAACCGTTAAAAATAATAATAATAAATTGTAACCGCCTCTGTGGTCTAGTGGTTCAACCCACCGATTTCAGATCCAGAGGTTCCGGGTTCGATCCCCATGGGGAGTACAATATATTGTGCTTGTTTTGGTTGGTGGTAGGACTTTATGTAAGTCCGCCTGGCTAGCTATCACCATCTCACCTAATTCTGTCGCCATAATAACAATTCTAAAAACTGTTGTGTTCCGGCATTTAGAGGTTAGATAGCCAGTTCCTCAGTTAGTTGAGGATTCCGGGTGAAGTGCGTTACTAGCTTCGGCCTTATCTCAACTTGGAACCAGGTGAGATGAAGGCCAAGTGCTTCCCCGTCGTACATAAAAAAAAAATGAAATACTTATTTTAATTTAAAATTAGATGTCGCCACTGGATAAATTAGCACGATCTGTCAAAGCATTTCGGCTAACGTAAAATACAAGACTAAACTGTTTATCCCTATAACAATATATTGTGCAGTCGGGTTTTAGTTTTTTTCAACTTTCTGTTTGTACACTTTTTGAAATAAAAATTACCACAAGATAATTATAAATATTTACTCAATTGCACCGAAATGTATCATTAGCCTAGAATTTTGTTCAAAAAGTAATAGGTTCAAACAAGAAAGAGAAAAGCTCATATTTTCGCTCATACCATTTGTCAAAACGTCGAACGCACGTTTGAGTATTACGTATTTGTTGCTAGCACCGCCGCTTAAGAAAATCCCTCATTTTAGTCGAGGTACTTAAATAAATAAATCGGAAAAGCTTTTTTTTTCCATAAAAAAATATTAGCTGGTTAGTAGTAATAGTAAATTACTACGTTTTTGTGACCCTCGACGGTCCCCCATCCGTTTTGGCTTATTTGGATTTGGCATTTTGGCAGACTTCCACTTCTTTCTTTCACAACTTTCCAGTAATTTTACTGTTTCTTCCCATCTCTCAAATCCCTACTGGCTTTCCTCTTTTATTGAGATTTTAACTTTTATCTTCTATTCTATAGAGAGAATAATAACAAACCAAATATCACTTATCTAATAAGTATGGTATGCCAATTATTGTTAGTTAGAAAGCTATAAAGTTATCCGTTCCTCAAAATAACATTATGGTGTCACGAATAAAATGTTATGTATATTTTAAACACATTAAAGTTTAAAATATACATAAACACATAAATAAAACGGTTTCACATTAATTCTAAAAGGTCTAAACACTATTATAGTTTACATGAGCTCGTCATTATTGGTCTACTATATCACCTACTGGGGTGGATTACTGGGTTGGCTTGAACGGGTTCGAAGAGTAGTACTATAGGTTATTTATTTAGCAAACACAATAACCAAACTATAATTAACCTGTCAAGTTCAACCGGTCAGTCAATAATTCATCACACAACAACTAATCATTCATCACATGTCTTTGGACCAAGTTAAGTTAAAGTTTGCCATACTGAACCTCATCGCACGGATGTTTTTAACAAATGCAGATATATCAATTTAGTTTAAACAAATGTAAAAATGTTACTGTTCCAAAATATCTACCTGCATAATTTGAAATATATGCTTGTAAGGTAACATTTATAGTAAAAAGTAAATGCTGTGTACGTATTTGAAAACTATATTAATTAAAAAATATCGATACAGCTCACTGAAACATTTCAATAAATCATTAAAAGAGTATGTTAAAAAAATCAGTTTCATGAAAATTTCAGTTGGAAAGCACGCGCCCGGCATTTACCAATGACTGGATAATTGCGCATTCGAGTGGAATTTCAACATGATGTGTATGAGACTAGTTCTGGTTTTTATTTTTGATCAATGGTTTTTTTTTGCTATTTGACATTGTTTTTATTACCTAAAATATTATTTTATTGTCGTGTAAATCAAAACCAGAGGTCAGTTCTGCATGTTCAGTAAACCAAAGGCACCCACCCTGATTGCTTTTGTTGACTGAATTAAAAAAAAATAGGTTTTAGTGAATTTTACAGTACTAAACGGTAGTGGAGTCTGGCGTTTACTAGTTATTGATATGGTTCGAATATAAAATGAAATAACTTGATATTCCAAAGTTCAACGATAATGAATTACTAATCTATTATATAAAATCGATAGACTACTGACGTTATAGGTAGGTATTCATCACGCTAGAGCCAAAACTGTAGGACCTACGGACTTGAAATTTTGCCAGGGTGTTTATTGTGACATGTAGGTGCTCACTAAGAACGGATTTTAGGAAATTCCTCCCCTAAGGGGGTGAAATAGTTTGTATGCAAAATCTTTATTTATGATCCGAAAATTTAGTACGTATATTTGTAATAACTTAGAGATGCAAATTATGAAAAAAAAACTTTGAAGATTGTTCCTCTAAAAGGGTGAAGAGGGGCAAAACTTTTTGTATGGAGATATCTTTATATTTGATCCGATTGAGTTGAAAATTTGTATGTGTATTTCTAATAACTTTTAAATGCTAATTATTTTCAAAACTTGGAGATTCTTCCTCTAAATGGGTGAAACGGGTAAAAACTTTTTGTATGGAGATGTACTTTATATTTGATCCGATCAAGTTGAAATATTGTATATCATAATAGCTTAAAATGCGTATTCGAAAAATCAAACATTTAAATGGTAAAATGGGGCAAAACTGTTTTTATGAATAATCTTTATTTATGATCTGACATATCCTAACAAATCTTTTTGTACGGTGATATCCTTTTATTTGATACAATCAACTTGAAATTTATAGATATAGGATCCAAAAGTTCCGGGTTCGATCCCCAGAAAGAGTGCAATATTGTGCAGGACTTAATCAAAGTCCTACCACCAATCAAACTAAGCACAATATTGTATTCGAACCCGGGACCTCTGGATCTGACACCGGTGGACGGAGCACTAGACCACAGAGGTGTTTTTTTTTATATATATTTATTTACCAAATTAAACTTAAATAATAAACATAGTTGAAAACATAGCTTTAGAAAACCAAGGAGGTTTGTCCTAAAACTAGCTTATTTACAGAAATAGCTGCCAACAGCAAAACAGAATTTGTTCAATGTTGAACAAAAGGTTCGCATAGTTGCTACGTTGCATCATTATGAAATGTGTGTGTGGTACAAATAGAGATTAAATATTATTTCTATTGTTTACATATAATTATCAATGTTATTTATGAAAAAAGTTTTTAATTTATATATAATATTTATTGGTGTAATATTATTCAATAAATCCCTTGGTAAGTCATTAAAAATCCGAGGAACCAAGTAACTCGCTGTCCTTTCGCCGTAAACATTGTTGGCGCGCGAAGTTAACAACCGGTTTTGAGTGACTGCCCGAGTGCATACGGGATGTTCAATTACCTTTTTTAAAGACTCATTAAAAAAGTTCTCTTCAAGTATCATAAGGCGAAATTGAACATGTATTGGTAGAATTTTGCAATGCCTAAAAAGACCTATATCATTATTTTCAAAGCGTTATTTAGTATTTTTATCCAAAACACTTTACGAGCTGCCACATGGCTTTTTGAATACCATTACCAGATTCAGTAGCCCCGGACCTACGACGGCCTTCCAAAGCAATCAGGTAATTCGAGCCTGCAATGTCCGTACAAAACCGGCCAAACCTCATAAAGGAATGCCGCACCCGTGAATCGGACCTGCTAAAAACGCGAGTCTCTAAAGCGCTGAGATTTCCGAAGATGATTTTCTACTGTGTTTTTGAATTCCAATGATACTTATGCCTAATAACAACCGAATAAGCACCAAGTTCTCTTTCTTCTATATTTTATATCAAATAGTATAATTAAGATGTGGACATAATTAAGATTTCAGAATTACCTACCTGGACGGGCCGTGTAGAAACTAGGAACCCTATCGTTTTTTACCCCTGAATATATACTAGGTATCTACAGCCATTGCGTTTTTATTATTTCACCGTAGCGAAGCACGGGTACTTTCAGCTAGTAATATATAATGATATCTATTTAAATTGCAAATTCAAATCTCAATGTAAATAAAGTAATTTTCAAAAGCCTATGTTTTTTTAAGGGACAATATGCTGTCCTGGCTATAACTATTTAACAATGGTATGTAGTTTAATTTCAGTACCAATTGCTCATCAAGAACAAAACATGATCACTGAAAGAGCCGGACGAACCAATTAGAGCTAGACAAAGACCAACTAAGCAGCGGCTCTGAAAAATCCCATTGGTTTTTATGAGTACTTGCGAAACATGGAGACGTCTAGATTGCTGGGACCTATATAGAGCACTAGACGTTGGCGACATTGCAAGATAGTGCGACTAATACGAGGCTCCATTATTGTATTATGTTTTTAGTATCTGTGTAGTCCGTTTGTGTATATACATTTATATTTCATTCTACGAAAGAGAAGCCTTTATCACACCTGGTTATGATAAGGCCGAGGGAAGCACCTCATCCGGATATTTTTTTTAAAGACAGGTCAGTTCCTGTCTCAGAAGAGGCTTTACAGCTTAGTTGGTAATAAGGCTCTGCTTTCTGCGCTGTCAGAGCTTCTGTTTCAGGACAGACCTCAAAGCTCGAATTATAACTAGGCTAGATTATTGCGCTATAAAATATGGCGCTGATGAAAGTTGTTTCTGGCCAAACAAAAAACCCAAACAGGATGTCATATTTATTGAACCAAATTCAAGGAATGTAACTTTTATGTATTATCGACTTATAACGCTATTACAATGTGATCTTGTTAATAATATTATATTTATATGTATGTTTATCAAATTCATGTTATTTAATTATAAAAAAAATATTTTTTATATTTTTATCCTGATTTTATTTATAGATTTATGTCGTGGCTGATTCACAAGTGGATAAATAAATAAATAAAAATAAATAAATAACGCCATCTAGCCCCAAACTAAGTATAGCTTGTGATATGGGAACAACTTAGATGACGGATAGAATAATTAAATACTTTTTTTTTGTTGTAAATACATACTTATCATACAATACAACATCCAAACACAGAACAAATATCTATATTCATCACACAAATGTTTGTCCTACGTGGGAATCGACCCCACAACCTACAGCGCAGAAGGTTAAGAAGAACTACCAACTGAGCTATGAGGCTTGTTATCGATGCAGCTATCGATGCCAATACAAACGAAAAACGGAAGCCGGAGATTGTTACTTTCACAATCGTATGATGAATCGTCAAAAGATAGGACGAGTTGGTCGATGTGCACTCTGCTCGAGAGCCCGAAATACGACGACAAGAAAGTGGTGTAAGACTTGAAATAAATGGATTTGTCCTGATCATCAAGCAGAAGTGTGTCCTGAATGCTACGAAAATAAAGACATTAGTAGGTAACTAAGTTTTGTTTTATGTTAGAAAAAAAATGTTAATCTTAGGAGTACCATTTTGTTGCTTAGATATTAAAAAATATATTTTAAAATGGCCTACTATAGAAGGCCACGCGTGTACTCAAGTAAAAAAAACGGGCGCATGTATAGCAATTCTTTAAACAAAAATGTTGTGTTCCGGTATTTAGAGGTAAGATAGCCAGTTCCTCAGTTTGTTGAGGATTCCGGGTAAAGTGCGCCTCCACCTTCGGCCTTATCTCAATTTATAACTAGGTGAGTTGAAGGCCAAACACTTCCCCGTCATACAATAAAATAATAAACGTATAAATGGCATAATATAAAAAAATCTAAGGTAACATATTAAATATTTTAATATTAAAAAATTCTTGCGGTCATTAAAAAAGTTTTCCGATTGAAGTTGTCAATTATTAAAATGATTACGTAAGTATCATTCTACGTGGAGATGCTAGAAATTGCTATAAACTTTTGTTAAATTTCGTTTGTGGCAATAAAACCTCGCACCTAATCCGACTGTGCACTTATTGCTTCACAAAAGCTGAGCTTAGTTACAGCTCATCAGAGGCAAAGCTGCAACACTAATGTATATTTTAAATCAGTCTTTCAATATAACGGATAGGAAACTGTTTATGTGCTATTACTTACTCACCGTAGTCACCAAGATGGTTCCTCTGGGTTATGTATGCGCGATATATATTTTGGTAAATTATGTTTTCAAAACACATCGTACAGTCAAAAAAGTGATACTTACAGGCTACATCTAACAATAAACGACGTTGTTGTGAAAGTTGATGCTTTTTTTTATTGTACGAAGGGATGTGTTTGGCCTTCATCTCATCTAATTTTCAAGGTATAAAATGTCCGATGGTGGGAGCGCACTTCGCCCTGAATCCACAACAGTCTGAGGAACTGGCTATCTTAACTATTATGTGCCGGAACACAACAATTTTAGAATTGTTGTTATGGCGACAGAACTTGGTAAGATGGTGGTAGCTAGCCAGGATTTAAACAAAATCATACCATCGACCTAACTAAGTGCAATATTGCCTATTTATATAATCTCCCTAGGGATGATTTAGTAAACCGCAATGGAAAAATATAAAAAAATGAAAAACTGTAAAACGCAGGGTAGCTGTAGGTACTTACAGTCGAAGAACAACCTTCACATTACATACAAAACAGGTTATTCTAAAGTCTAATTTTAGCTAAATCTACTATGTTACTGACCTTTTTGTATGAGAAACTAAATAAATATTTTGATTTGATTTGAAATGATCGGCTTACTTGCAAATAGGGTATTATAAAAATATACGTTAAGAACCTTGCGTAGCTTTTAGATATCATGCATTATCCAACCGCACTGTGACACAGTTCTAGTTTGACGACGGACATTCTCTAACAAATACCCCAAGTTTCTTTATAACCGTTTGACAGATTTCAACTTAATTTTGCACTCTGTTTTGGGAGTTTCATCCCAAGTTTGAGAGTGACGAGTTGTGATTCCAAATATTTAAGTCAGTTGGCCACGTCGGGTGCCAGTTGATATTAAAACTTTAGCGTGGTAATCTTGGTGGAGTTTTTGTTTTATTCAACCTTTTGTCGACGTCTTTTGACATTTGCACCAATCTTTTGAGATATGCCACAAGAGCGTTGCTTTGGGTAACACTTGTTCATGACATTTTGCATCCATTTTCCCGCAACTTTGACTAGATATTCGTACCACCTCATGCATCTCTGGTCTCAGCGCAGACACCCTAAGACCAGTACGAGGCCTCTATTCAAGAACTCGTCTACCTCATCTCTTGTCAGGCCTTCGGCATAATGTAGCCAACTTACTTCCACATCTTTTCAAATATTACGAGGGCTACGTCTGTTCATTTTATTCTCTTCCTTATTTCTGTGAAACGCCCTAAGAAATAAAAAGACCACAAAAACGCCACTAGGCAAAAGTGTGTGATAATAACGCAGCGCTTGCTGAAAACTGTCACATCCTACGTCGGCATCGTTTTGGTCATCAAGTAGCAACCACCTTGAACTAGCCCTTGTCCTAGCAGCTCGACATAACCAAGTCCTGGGCCCACGACTGTATAATAAGGTCAACAAAATTTTTGTTTATCACTTACCCTATAATAAATGCAAGATGATTCTCATAAACTGGCTTACTTCGTTGAATTACGATGAAACTGAAGAACCTTTTACAGTTTTGTCATAAAACCTCAGTTTGTGCCTACCTACTCCAACAATTACTTTACATCAACATGTAATTTACATAAATCAACTTAACACTACTCACCACACACTTAGAATATATATTTTTTTATTTCCAAAAGAATTACCTTACATAGATAATAATAATAATAATAATAATAATAAATGTTTTTATTTACATAACCAAACCACTTTTTACAGTAACGGGTTTTAAGGCCCTCTTTTAAGTATTAAGTATACTTGTGCTAGAGAGCCTTGCTCTTGCATAACAGTGTTAGTGGTTACCAAAAATACAGTTCTTATAGTTAAGTTTAGTATTAAATTAAATATTTTTACTATGCGAGGGTGGGTAGGTACGAGTGCGAGTGTGTGTGTGTGTATGTGTGTGCGTGCGTGTCTGTGCGTTTGTGCGAGTAATGTTGTTAGGACTCCCGATAACACCGGTCTCTTAAGAGTCCGGGCAACAGTACAACGGGCAAGTACCCAATTATGTGTGATGGTGTGTGCGTGTGTGGGTGAGGATTTATGTACATTTAAGAGTACATTATGGGTTAAGTTATAAAGTTTGCAGTCGTAGTATTTTTTGGTGTATATATCTAAGGTTCTATTTATTGTAATATATAAGTGAGCTGATTTTTTAGTGTATTGGTTACTGGCATATGTGGTTTACTTTTGTTACTGCATTAATGGCTTTGTATTTCCTTCTATTTTTAGTAATCTCTGGGTCATACACAAGGTTTCCGTGCTGTCTTATTATTATTTGTAGAATATAAATCACGTACATCTTCACTCACTCACCCACACAACACACATTATAAAATTGGCCTTATTATATAATATTTTTTATTATTATTAATATTAATATCAATAATTATATAGCTATTAGTCATTATACATTTTAAATAATTAATTAATTTGCATAAATTTATGATTATTATGTACATTTAATATTTCATTTTCATTTCAACTTTATAATTAATCTTACTCAATAATCGAATTTTGTTAATTTTTGAGCACAATGTACCAATTTTTATTTGTATGTTATTATTATTATGGGAAGCACATTATTATTTCTTTCTTAGCTTATTTTGGTGACGAGGGCTCAACATTTTTATGTATTTTGTACAACAGTAATAAATGATTTTTATTTTTATTTTTTTAATATAACCTTTACTTGCGAACAACAAGTTAAGGTGGTTGCTCAAAAAAACATTAACTCAGCGGACTAACACATGTACCAAAACTATAAAACTGTCATACTGTGTATATAACAGGTTCAAATGTATATTTCCAAACAAAAATAGTAACTGTTTATTAATGTGAAAATATTTATGGTTCTCAAGGGAAACCTTGCAATAGCTTTTAGGGTTACGTGTTCTGTGCGAGAACACAATTTTTACAAAAGATGTAAACATAAATAATTTATATAAAATATCATCTCAAAATATAATAATATCAATTGGGAACTTTGCCAACACGCTCTATGATGACAATGTGCCACAAACAGCCTCTGTGGTCCAGTGGTTCGCCTACCGGTGTCAAATCCTGAGATCCCGGGTTCAATCCCCAGGGGAGTACAATATTGTGTTGTGTAGTTTTGCCTGTCTAGTTACCACGATTTTACCTAAGTCTATCGCCATAACAACAATTCCCAAATGTACAAATTTTACCACCCCATTTCACCCTATATTATGTTTTTTGAAAAATCCTGAAACATAATATTTTGAAAATTTTAATACATGCAAATCACTTGACGCATTAAATCGCAAATCACTTTACGCATTAAAAGGTTGCATAAAAATGTTTTAACCCGTAGAAATTCGAAAAATCCCGTAGTTTTGCTATAAAAAACCTATCTTCCATATTTCAGCTTTCTAGCTTCAATAATTTGGCCTATCCAGAAAAATGATTTGTGTTTTATAGATTTATTGAGGGACGTTTGCTGTTGACGTTAATGTAATAGCATTACGGAAGAATAAGTAGGATAACATTCTAGGAGAAAGGATAAGGAGGGGGCTGTATTCATTGGTCGGAGCCTGTGGCATAAAAATTACTACCAATAACAAAGCAATTTATAAATGTTCAAGATTTAGATAATGTTATTCCATTTGTCGACAGACAATATTTCTAATTCTATTTCATTAATTTTGTCACTTTGAAACAGTAAAAAAAAATAGCGTGCCAGGGAAAAAACAACACAAGTATTTTTTCCGTTTACCGTATACCAAATAAAACCCAAATACGAAATAAAACCTATTCAGATCTGATAAGCCATCAAAAATATAATTGGGTTATACATACATACATAGCCGCAGGACTTATCCTTGTGAAAGGCAGTAATCATAAAGGAAATCTGCCTCGTCGTAATGTCTCCAAGGTGCTTCAGAGATAAAGGGGAGCATATCGTAAACCAAGCTAAGACGGGGCCGCGACGAGTGGCTTAAGAGTTCTGGGCGATGCTTGGTCGCAACCATCTGTATCTCTCAAGATCTCTCCGCTTCTCAACGACTGTGAATATTCAACCGCTGCGCTGCCATGCTTTTAGAACGCTATTTTGTTCTGATACAAAATTATAACTGAATGGAATGTGTGTCTAACCTACCAATAAATAACTGGTCCAGGTGCTTGAATTAGACAGTGAATTAAAACGTACAGTACTTAGTATAACGTCTTTAGTCTACAAGCCTCATATCTCAGTTGGTAGTCAACTGAGATATGGGTGATGATGGGTTCGATGCCCACCCAGGACAAATATTTTTGTGTGATAAATATAGATGTTCGTTCTGTGTTTGGGTGTTGTATCATATAGTACGTATGTATTAAAAAAGTATTTAAGTATTCTATCCGTAATCTAGTTCCCATATTACAAGCTATGCATAGTTTGGGGCTAGATGGCGCTGTATAAAATAAATGTAATATTTATTATGTATTTATTATATCTATACATACGGTATAAAAATAATTGGTACCTACTTACTGACCGCGGGGCGCAGCTAGTATTTAACGTATTCATCGATATGTCCTGTAAAAAAAAAAGCTTCCGAACAAGTATATGTTTGATCATATCATCCATGGCGCTACAAACGCGGGCCGGTCTTGGGGTCAAATAAATTTTGATATTCAGTTCTGTTTCAGGCTCTTTCGAAGCCTTTTATTTGAATTGTTCATAGGTCCAGCTTCACTGCATCCAGCCAACTCAGCTTTGATTCAGCTTTTGTATTCCGCAGGAGGTTTGTAGTTAGGAGACTCTTTGGTGCTACGATACAACTTATCGAAATGCACATACTCGACAAAACAACTTCCTGGGCTTTACTTGACTACTAACTTGTATTAAAGGACACTTAATTTTACGGGTTTCAGCGAAGTTCCAAGTTAAAGCAAATTTCTTGCTAAAACTATCAATACGTGTAAAAGCTGATTGATATATCAAGGGCTAAACAAATTGATGTATTTTATTTTCCTCCGAAAGGTCTAAGAGCAACCATGACCCGGCCCTAATGGAGGCAAAAGTTCATCGATCTCTCCCGGGTGTAGACAAATTACTTCATTATTGCTTGTGCTTTATAACTCGGAAGAAATAACCTACCTACTCATATTTATTATACTACGTTTGACCTCTGAGTTAGTTTGCTAGTACTATATACTGAGTTTTTTGTATTATTTGAAGTAAGTCAAAGAGATGAACTTGGTCTCATGGGTAGGCAGCTTTGTCTGTATAATAAAATTCTTGATTCAATCATCCTAAAATTATGCAATAAATTTTTCTTAGTCAACAACCCGTCGATAACTGCTTGACAGGGCTGCTAAAAAATATTGAGGCGGTGGATCAAGTCAAGGTCAAGAGCTTAACTATTTCATGAAAAACATAGTTTTTCATGAAATAGTTAAGCTCTTGACCTCGTAACTTGCACAGGCTCTTGCAAGGATGAGGTTGATGTTGAGGTTGAAGGAACAAGGATGAGGAGCTTACTACATGGCCTTCCGCATACCATGCCAGGGAAGCCAGGCGGGCCTTTGTAGGTACTACTACCAAAGTTGATTATTCAACTGCAAATGCGAGCGATTAGAAGAACTACTAGAAGCTAGATCCCATCATTGGAATAGAATAAACATGTATAACAATTACATTGAATCCTTGGTATAGTGGTAGGGTATTAGGCTCTCAATCCTCAGGTCCTGTTCGTCTGTGCACACAGTCCTGTGAACTGTGTGCACAAACAGTCCACTTGAAGAATGATGAAAAAAGTGCTTAAATTTGATTCTGATTCTCATATAAATTTTGTTTATCTGACATCAATTTGTATTATATACTAACATGTGACACGCAACGCCTGCACTTTTCAGGCGTCACCGACCCGAGTACGCTTGATGCCAAGTGAAGCGTCACCAACCCGAATGTGACGGTTCACTCTTCAGAAAAAACGCGCCTGAAGAAGTTTTCAGTTATTAAATCGTTGAAATCAGACTGCCGAATTTAAATCTTTCGAGTGTAAACGGAAGCCCACAACAACATATTCCCAAAGCCAACATCTAATTGGCGCGAGGAAGCAAGAATATCGGATAGCAATGACCATAACTCACTTACGCTGTCCTCAGAGAGCGCATGATTTATCCGCGGTCAAGATTACGCTCAGAATAAATAGGAAGTGCGGAAGAAATCGAGAATTCACCGGACTCATCATATTTTAAGTACATTTCCCTTATGAGATTTTCTTAAATTAGCTATTTATGTTTTTATTCTTTATCTATACCAGAATACTATGATTACAGAATCAAATACTTATTTGCCATGAACAGGTGTTACGAGGTTGAAAATTATATGGCTTATAACATGTAAAAAGGAAAATACTATAAAAATCTCGGGAACAATCGTTAATAAACTAAACTAGCTTAATAAAAAACTTACACAAATCTTATCACACAATATTAAAAATGTCAACAAGCATAACTTACAATCTATATTTAACTAATAATGATTATTAGTTAAATATACCGTTTACCGTATAATACGCATTTGAGGTGGCACAATCTACGTGCCATCATTCTGAAGCACTCTACAAACAATTTTTGTTCGACAACTTACTTCTACGAATTTTATGTAAAAAAGCCTAAGTATAGTCAGTGTGATGGATCTGCGGTCCTACGAGACTTTGAATAGCTCAGTTTTACTGAGAAACACACCAACAGAGTGAAAATAAATAATAACAAATCACATAAACAGGCAGTGCCTCCTCCAAAGCTGGAGGGTTTTTGCTATAATTACCACGCTTAACAGGTGGATTGATTCGTGAGCGCAGTAAAGATGTAGATAATAAATAGAAGGAAGCTGATGTGCTTCTGGTGAAATCCCTTAGTCGGGTTTTACAACATCCATGGGCTGCATTGGTGGGGTTGATTCTTAAGCCGCGACCGCCACGGCAACATGTAAAACGTTGATAATATTATTTACGTCGAACTCTACATAATATGAAATGAGCATATTTTTATTTTGAAACTAGTAGTGGTTTTGGTTTCATTAAAAATGAATGCCCCATTTTACATTTCAATAACATAAATATGCCTTATTTTGCGCTGGATCTGCAACACTACCCGCTAAGCCACTCATAAATAAATTGAAATGCAATAGGAGAGTTTAATATCTACGCTTATGCTAAGAGTAATCCTCGCGCTGGCGAGGCTGACAGGCTAATCAAACAAAATATAAGCCGTGTAGGCGGACGATGTTGGGATGACAAAATCTGGTGTTGACCGGGTAAATTACATTGCCTTGCTATGGAATACTAATAAGACTTATGATTAGCCTTGTTACTGATAAAATACGACACAGTGACACGATATATCGCCGTGGCAGTCGTGGCTTGACAATCGACACCTCAGACTTGAAATCTATAGTGTTGTGATTCTGTAGACGTGGGAATAATTTACTCAGATATTGTAGCCAAACACAGCCAAATACTGCCAAATAGGGGATTGCACCAGAAGAAGGGCGACAGCATTCTTGTATGTATCTTAACCAATGTATGTAATCTTGAAAAAACCCTCTAGTTTTGCAGGAAGATCTGTCCAACACTATTACTTATATTATTTTTTACCTTCTTGTTCAAGTCATATTTTCTTCTGAGAAAATATCTTGGCAACCCTATATGTAACCTCATGCCAGTACTGTGTAGATAAACAATATTAAGTAAGTGCAAAGTGTTTTGCCTCATCTTCCGGTGGCAGTTACACTAAAATATTGTCTTCTGTCTTCGTCAACAAGATAAGAAAACACGTACAACTTTGTTATTTCCGCTTTTACTTCATTACATTTCGATATTGTTCTTGGTACGTCTGCAAATACGTCTGATTTTACAAAAACGACTTATTACATAACTCGACTTCATATACTGGTATCATTTTAATTTCCGCTACAGTAACTTAACATTTATCGGGAGTTAAAGAAGGATAACTTAATATAAATTAAGGTGACCTCTTTATTTTATCTTTTTTCTATCGATAATAGCCTTGTTTGTTATATTAAAACGAAAAACAAGGATCTGTCGCGTATTTTGCCTATATTTTCGTACACAACCTAAATGTGACCTTACCGAAGTGGCAGTAATAATATTGATAAAATACGCTTTAACTAACCGTTTTTCGTTTCGAATGTTTGACCAGCTAGTGAGCTGGTTTTCAGGTCGTGATCGAATCAGTGATATTATTTTATCATAGAATGTTACAGTAAATGGCAAAAGCGTATTTAAAGTTATCGCGATTATTATACATATTAAAAAACAAAAACGGGTCTTCATTGCGTATACATACGCGTTACGCGATTATGACCCGTTTTGTGATTAATTATGTTAATGGCAAAGTTAAGGGTGTGAAATTGAATGAAGATGTGGCCTTAAATAGGGCACGATGTCTATAGGAACCTATTTATTCATATTGAAATTAATTTATCCCAATCCATAAGAAGTTCAAAAAGTTACGGCACAGCAAATTTGTAGTAGAGAGGACGACAGCGATATTCAAATATTAAAATGTATCATTCGAATAATCGTTCATTTTATAATAACATATGCAATTAATAGTTGTTCGATTTATGCAATAAATTTATTTTCATTTATAAATCTTTAATTACATTTGGGTGTTTGTTATATATTTTTATTGACATAACATGGGCATTAGATGATTTTATGATTATTTACTCTAGACTAGATATTACATGTGGCCTTTAATGGGGCACGATGTCTAAAAGGAACCGCGGAAAACAGACGAGTTCCAAATTTCACTGGTTTTCGTCTGGCGTATTCCATATATGGGCTAATATTACTATACCAAAAGAGTAAATCACACCTTGAAAGATGTTAATATTATGGTTGACTTTTATTCATACTACTTTCACATTACATTATCATACCATACCTTTCACAAAGGCATCGTATTAACAACCCTTGTGTATGAGTCTTCTGTGGCTTGGCCACGTGCCTTTGCTGTAACAGTCAGAATTCTGGCACCACGCCAGTCATGAGCGTCCCATGGTATCTGGCATCCACACTGAATTTACGATCTTGTTAGTTAGTCATTATACTACAACTTTTGCTCTAAGCTTTGCGCCTAAGCGACCTACAAACTAATGTTAAGTAGCCCAAAAGCAAACTTGAGTTCTAACATAAAACCAGATTAGAATTTCTCAACATCATCGCTATACTTATATTATATTCTGTTATTATATTTATTTATTTCATGTAAACAAGATCATAGCTGTGTTTGGTTCAAATGCCTGTTGATCTACAACCTGTAACAGAATATGTGTACTATGCCGAAACGGGGTTATCCGACCCGACTCGTGGAACAACGTTTGTTATACGACTTTTTGAATTTTGGTCAAAGTTTTTGGTAAAACAAGATTGAAGTTCTGACACCAACAGCTGGTTTTTTGAGTTGAGACTACCCCAAAATCAGCTGTTTCTTAACTCGCGTCAATGACCTCAGCTCTAGACAGATGAGGCAACATAGCAGAAGGTCACTATCACAAAGAACGAAAAGCGCTTTCACTAACAGAGGAAAATCGTCGAAAAGCCTGGGCTGCTTATGAGACAATCCATTACTAGAAGGTTAAATTTGTCAAATCAATAAGAATTTTATCTATTTGTTAGCTAAAATACAAAATAATCGTTCCTATAATGTACTTTTGTTCGTCCAATATCGCATTTATCGTCTTTTTGTAACTGTAGGTGCCTATGTAATTTATCAATGTGTATGTTCTATCTAATAACTTTCACGAGATGACTCCAAGTTCTGACTAAAATTGGTTCATCTGTCCTTAATACTCTTTGACACAGACAATTGCACCAACTGATACCTACCTACCTACATGCATAGTGCGGTAAAGGAATAGGGTCGTCACTATTTATTGTCATTGAGAAAATGAAAAGATTTGTATGGGAAACTGAAAATGGGAATTCACTATTATCTCCCTACCACAACAAATAGCTTTTCAGACCAGAAAAAGTCTGGTCTGAAAAGCCCCCCCACTGCTTAGCACACATATTCTGTTTCACCTTGTATAAAATTATCCGTTATATTTTGTGATTTTATATACTTAAATATTTTTATTTTGTATGCACAGTAATTTATTGTTTTCGTACATTTATTGTGCATACCAAAACATGTAACATTTTTGTTTTTAAGTTTTTTATTTTGTATTATATATAATCTGATTCTTTCCAGTCTACCCAAATTGATATTTTTTAAATCTAGTAATAGCAGCGATGATAGTTTTGTGAGTGCTTTTTCTCCGTCTCTAAGTGTTATGTTTGCTGGTGTGATTGTTCCATTCAGGAAGTCAGTAAAGGATTTTGGTATTTTCATAGACAGTGGTTTTATTGACTGATTGACACAACTTGATTCCGTCAGTCGGAAGCTTTTTGCAGCTAGTGCCTCTTATAGGAGGCTACGCAATTTTATTCCAACTGCTACTAAAATTGTGTTTGCTCTATCTTTTTATCTACTTGTACTAAACTTTGCTGACGTCTGATATCTTGATATCACGGTCAATTAACTTGAGCTGCTTCAGAACGTTTGTGTAAGGTTTCGGTCTCGGAAAATATGACAATTTTTCTGAATTTCGTTCAAAGTTCAAGTGGCGCACATTTTGCCTTGGGTCCGTGGAGAGCCCTCTAGGTTTCCAAAACAACTTGTGGGGCTTGTGATTGAGGCGACGTTTTACCCACGGGCTGTTTCTTATTTAGGCCATCGAATTAGCATACCTATTCAGCGTGGCAATGCAGCCAGTGTTTTGGTCACGCTCCCGTCTAGAACTGGTCTCATACCATTCGAATTATCTATAGACCGTTTGATACGGTCCTCAGGTAACCCGACTGCTTCCCTTGGAAATTTGTACATTTAATTTTAGAGTAAATACATAACATTTTAGACGAATATAATCTATTATAAAATGTTAATGTCAGTAACTTAGATAAGGTTTTAAAAATTAGACTTGGAGATACATGATCGCTCCCAGCAAATTTTCTTCAAAGCATAAATTAGTTTGCATACAAAACGTGACGAGAAAGCCAAGAGCGTACAACCTCATCTTCTACTTCTCGTATAAACAAAACACGCTACAATTTGATGTCATCTACCATCTTTCGTACAAGATGTCTGCCAGTTTCCTCCGGAAATAGGGGTACCGCGCCGGCAATGACGTCATATTTCACGCTCAAAGTGAGCGCAGTGAGTGAGTGCATGTCTTTATGAAACGTGATTGTCTTTCTAAGAAGACGTTTAAGTAACTTGGTCTTAATGTTTAAGATGTTATCAAATATCTCTCATTTCGTTAGTTTTCTGAAACGGAATGGAATGCTTTAAAGAAGTTTCTTTCATTAAATATCTCATTGATCGAATGTTTTTGCAGAAGAAACTTTCTGTAGACTTAATATCAAGACTTATGATTATAAAAATCATATATAATTTAAAAAGTATATCAGTATTATTCCCGTAATCTAGTTCCTAGCTTTGCTTAGTATATGGTATATGGTATATGGCACTGTTTAAAATTTATTTTACTGTTCTGTAATATTTATAGATGAACATAGACCTTTAAAGATATAGACCTATGAAGATGACATTGTTTTATTTACGCTTAAAGTACCATTTTGAAGTCCATATTTAATTTTTACATGTCTATACGTACATAAATATATTAAACGCCCATTAGACCATGGCATAGCTTAATATAGGCCAGAATATACCTACTACCTACTCCGTGGCGGTACTGTTGAAAAATTGTCTTCTCGATATTAACACATAAATTGATAAGGCTGAAGGTAGAAGCGCACATCACACGGAATTCTCAACAGCCTAAAGAATTGTGGTTATGGCAACAGACTTAGATAAGATACCGCCTTTTTGGTTAAGTGAGTGGCAGACTGTTGAGGATTTTGGGTAAATATCGCTTTCTCTTTAGGCCTTATTATAACTTAAAACTAGATGAGATGATGGATAAGCTCATCCCCCTTACAGTAAAAAAAAATCGGTGGAGTTAGCCAGCCAGGCTTCAGTCCTACCACCAACCAAACCAAGCAAAATATATTGCAATAAAGCTTCTTCTCTTTATTACTCGTATTTATTATTATAATATTTTAAATATAATATTTTTTCAAATGTTTGAATATTATTTGAATAAATACAAATTTATAAACATAGCAGTGTGTAGGAATGTTATTTATATAGGTAGCTCATTTCTTTTTGTTTATGTTATGATATATATTTCACTTGAAGAAAACTCACTATTTATTAAATTGCCAATTGTCATCGTCACAATAAATTTCGATGTCAACTTTTAGTGTCAAACTTCAATCATCATAAGCTTGAAGTTAGTTTTAGAACAATGCCATTGTGAAATTCAAATCTTGTGACCGGGAAAATTGTTGACGTCTTATTTAGTAAAACACCAACTATATGTTTTCTCGTAAACAATAAACACAGCACACAACATTATTTTTAAATATAAATAAATAAATAAATATTATAGGACATTAATTTTTACACAGCGCCATCTAGCCCCAAACTAAGCATAGCTTGTAATATGGGAACTAGATTACGGATAGAATACTTAAATACTTTTTTTAAATACATACTTACTATATGATACAACACCCAAACACAGAACAAACATCTATATTCACCACACAAATGTTTGTCCTGGGTGGGAATCGAACCCACAGCCTACAGCGCAGAAGGCAGAGTTACTACCAACTGAGCTATGAGGCTTGTGATATTGATGTGTTTTACTAATATATTAAACATTGATTATACACTTTTATTTGAAAGTTCAGACTATAAGCTTATGAAGTTCATGAATAATTGTTTGATGCCTGGATATTCCATTGATTTACTATGTAATGAAAAGAACATAATTTAAGGACAGCAAAAATTGTAACTAATATGTTTTTGAGAAAGAATGAATTAGTAAGACTTTGTAATATTAATCAAATTGTAGAGATATTTTAAATCTCTACGATTGATTGAACACTAATATTTGATATATTCGTTTAAGCAATACAATTTTATGATAAAAATACTTTCAATCTACTTCAGTTAGGTTTCAACACGATTTTACTACGCCACTTATTGTTTTTAATAATGCTAGGAAAAGATAATATTTTCTCGTATCTGATTAGCTGAATACAAATCATAGAAATACAAGTAGATACAATACAATTTGATGATAAAAAATACTTCTAAAAATCTCAAATTAGGTTTCAACAAGATTTTACGATATCACTTGTTGTTTGAAACAATGCTAGAAAAAGATAATTTGAGTTTATATTTACTCAATTGTGATTGGTTTAAATTCTGCCAGCTTATCAGCTTTATTTTAGAGTATAAAAAGGGCAAATAATGTTCAAGGAGCACAGTCATATTTCTATCGACGGATCTCAAACATAAGTTAAGTACCTGCCTAGTTGTCTGTGTGCCTTGTGAAATTATAACGTTGTGTTTTGTCGTATGTTTACCTACTTTAGTCTACCTACTTATGTGGGTCCGTGAATATACATATTAAAGTTAATATAAAATGTAAGTACATCCGTATTTGTTAAACTTTGATTGCAAGCTAAACCTTTAAAGTAAAACATTATCCTTATAACCTCATTCTAATATTTTTATTTGTATTGGTAAAAGTTTACCTACTGTATATTCACGTGTATATTGTACCTGTTCCAAATTAGGTACAGATAATATATGCAAGTAGTTAAACATTTGGTGTTTTGCTTATTTATATTTATATCACCATGTTAGTAGCTTTAGTAACGAAGCCTAGTGTTATAAAATAATATACCATTAATTAATAATGCGTGTTTTTCTTACATTATAACATTCAATTAATCTGATTGAGTTTTGCTAAATTGATAATTTAGCAAAACTTTAAAAAGCTCTATTAGACATGCTATTTATTTATTTAACGTTTCTAACTAAAAAGTGGAAACGGCATCTACCATTTTTTCAGCACTTTGTATATTAGATTCATAATAGTTCGGTGAGACTCACAGAGACTCTAAACGTGCTTTATTTGAGATATCTGCTTGTAAATTTGAAAGGTAGTTCTTATATAAATAGTTAGGGTTTCCTACTCTTTCTCTCACCCGCATGCTACGGCGTAGCACATGGCTCTACGCTCGTAGCGTCGTAGTAGATCGATAAAATAAAAATATCTTAGTGTATTAATTCTACCTCTGCCTTCATGAAAGCCATCGTTTACTATTTCTCATATCAAAGAAAAGCTTGTAGGTAATTTCAAAGTAGGTATTCAATTCTCGGTCTGGTAGGCATCTCAACTTACACAGTAGAAGGCCAAGTTAACAAGGAATGCTGAAGGCACGCGATGCTGTTTCAAACTATCCGGTAACAAGCTGCCTTGTAAGCATTTATTCAGAGAACTCTGACGTGCGAAATACATACGGGGCTGTGTTTCAGGTAATTTACTGTGCATATTCTTGCAAACCGTGTTGAACATATAAAGATTGTACCTACCTACTAAGAACTTACATTTATTTTACCTTTCCGTGAACTGATTGGTTACATCACACAAAATATATGCGATATTTATATAAGTATGTCATTGTTGAGAATTAGTGTTTTTAACAAGCCTCACAGCTCAGTTGGTAGTAGCTCTGCCTTCTGCGCTGTAGGTTGTGGGTTCGATTTCCACCCAGGACAAACATTTATGTGATGAATATAGATGTTTGTTCTGTGTTTGGGTGTTGTATTGTATGATAAGTATGTATTTACAAAAAAAAAAGTATGTGAAATAAGTGTCCTGTAATATATAAATATTTTTTTTTACGGTCTTTAAATCACGCGTCTGTCTGTCTGTTCGTTCATCTGTCATCAATCATTGGATAAAATACGTCATCCAGGTAAACGAAATTGTATCGTAATCTTTATTGAAGTCGGCTTTCTTTTTAGTTTATAAAACGGAATGATATTAATGTATGTCAAGTGTGAGTGCAATTAGTTGGCTGAGTCTGGTCTGGCTTGGTTGGTTAAAGAGGTTTCCTGCATATGGCGGAGGATGGGGTTCGGGTCCCACTTCACGGGTTGTCCACATCACGCTTTTATGTCATCATACAATTTGAAATAAAGTTTTTTAAATAAATATTACAGGACATTATTTTTTACACAGCGCAATCTAGCCCCAAACTAAGCATAGCTTGTAATATGGGAACTAGATTACGGATACACTACTTAAATACTTTTTTTTTTGTAAATACATACTTATATCCAATACAACACCCAAACAAACATCTATATTCATCACACAAAATGTTTGTCCTGGGTGGGAAT
Organism: Venusia cambrica; assembly: GCA_951394065.1. Classification (NCBI taxonomy): domain Eukaryota; kingdom Metazoa; phylum Arthropoda; class Insecta; order Lepidoptera; family Geometridae; genus Venusia; species Venusia cambrica. The sequence goes on along the minus strand of OX596058.1, from coordinate 7,150,975 downwards.
CGAGCCCACAGCCTACTGCGCAGAAGACAGAGTTACTACCAACTGAGCTATGAGGCTTGTTGCTATAGAAGATGGGCTTAACTGGTTTTCAAATCGCGTCCAGAAGAATGGATAAGAATCAGCCAGATCAATGCAGATATACAGTTCAATGAATAATACTTAGACAACTCTAATACGGCTTTCTATTTCAGAAAGATACGTAAGTAAATAAAACCAAGATATTTCATAAAATTCCTGGTGGAAATCAAGGGTGGTCTCAAAAAGACGTTACAGCGAAATAATCTTACTTTCGATGTAGCTACACATTGTAAGAAAGTTTATCAAACTTGCTTACTAGTGAACTAGTTAGCCAGGCCTCTACTAAATAAGGAATGGTAAAGTGGAAACCTTTATATGAAAACCACAACTATATAGATATATGAAGAAAATATTTTTCTGAGCCTGAACATGAACTGTTTATCTGATATTTTTATACAACGCTATCTAGCCCCAAATTAAGCAAACTTTGTAATATGGGGACAAAATTACGGAGAATACTTAAATATGAAAATATCCTAACATTGAACAAACTTCACTCTATATTAATAACAAAAATGTTTGTCCCGGGAGAGAATTGAACCCATAACCTACAGCGCAGAAGGCAGAGCTACTGCCAACTGAGCTGTTAGGCCAGTTAATATTATAACTATTTTGATATCTGTGGCCATGGACACACACTCATATCAACATAGTTATATTGATATTTTTGCCCGCTATGAGCAGGTCCAGCTAAAAGACATCTCACGTACCAATTCACTTCCGGGAGCACTCTACTCTTAGTACTACTTCTAACTCTTTTATTGACTGGGCTTTATTGCGACCTCACTGTACACCTACACATTGTACTATATAGGTATTCTTAAAATCGAAGTAGACGTGGTGTAAAATGATTCTTACATACTTGGCATTCTTTGTTCAAGCCTACTAAAACAACAATAATATCTCGATCTTTTATCGAACAAATTTATTTAAAAGACCAATGTTGACACTTTGTATAAGAAACAATGCATCATTAAAAAAACTCCATGAATAGGAACAAAGTTAATAGAGGCATACAAACAAAACACTTTAGTGAAAACAAACTGGTATTTATCAACTAAATCATTTATTTTACATTAAGATAAAAATGTTATATTTTATAGTATTTCAATAAATTGGCAGCCATCATAAACATTCAACTCTTAAAATCCTAATATACATTTTTAACCGCCTCTGTGATGTAGTGGTTCAATTTCAGTTTACCGATTTCAGATCCAGAGGTCCCGGGTTAGATGCCCAGGGGGAGTACAATATTGTGCTTGGTTTGGTTGATGGTAGGACTTTGTTTAAGTCCGCCTGGCTAGCTACCACCATCTTACTATATTCTGTCGCCATAACAACAATTGTGCTCCGGCATTTAGAGGTAAGATAGCCAGTTCCGCAGTTTGTTGAGGCGCTGTTCCGCAGCTGGGGATACACCTGCGGAACGCCATCGTGGTGCCGAAGCTGGAGCACCGGCTGGCGGTGTACAACTGGCAGTACATCAACTCGCTGCACCTGTGGGCCGAGCTGCTGCAGCACTCCAGAAAAAACCCTGAGATGTGGTCGCTGTTCTACCCGGTGACTATGATCGTGTCGTACACGATAAAGCTGGTGCCCACCGCGCAGTACTACCCAGTGAGGTTCTACTTGATCGAAGTTCTCATGAACATGACAATGAAGGGTAAAATATTCGTGCCGGTGCTGGGATTCTTTTTGGACGTAAGTTGTTATTTTTTTTCGGAACACGTCATATACAACTTTTATCTTAGAGGTAAGATAGGCAGTTCTTAAAACTGTTGAGGAGTCCGGGTTGAATTCACCACCTTCGGCCTTATCATTTGAAACAAAGATGAAGGCAAAGTGCTTCCCTGTAGCATAATAAAAACAAAGACTAAGCAAAGCTTGTAATATCTCGTTATCCTCGTTGAAGTGCGCGTTGGAGACCTTCGGCCTTATCATAGCTTGAAAAAAATCTGATGAGATGAAGGCCAATCACTTTCCCGTAGTCCAATAAAAAATAGAGTCATGTAGCTTACATGATTGCCTGAGGTACAGCTCTATGCCATAGTTTTGTTTACCAATAAAGTTTCTCTTGTACCTTAGCCGTGTGTCCACATCACGGTGATTTCTCCGAATCTGTCAGCCAGATCCGCTGACGTCACCCTTCGTGTATAATCCGCGTTAACGCCGCCTCGAGTGCGCCTCCAAGATAATACCTGCCTTCCTTATCAGATCTACTACTGTTTTTGTGATTTCCCGTCTTTTTAAAGGCTAAAAGGGCTTACTTTTAGCCCCTGAAAAGACAGAGGTTTTGTTTGTAGTAACATAACATATACATGAAAAGGTAAAGTGTTAACATATTCAATTTTTTTCTTCTATTAAAGTACATGTGTTTACAGATATTGTACTGCTATCGATACCCGTATGGTAAATTTAATGATATTAATACATATTTAAGTTGTATGGTTGTTCGTTTGTTACGAATATTCGGTTTTAACAATTTAATGAAGTTTGGCATGGATGTAGTGAAAGTGGATGATACTAATTAATTATTTTTTGGGACTAGTAAGATAAAAAATAGTAGGGGAAAAACAAGTTACACAATTTTTGTAAATTAGAATGCGACGTTTTAAACGAGACGAAGAAGAGTTTTAAAACCTACGTACTTATCTTATCTATTAGACAAGTATCCATGTACCTAATCGTAACGGGTCTTTCTTTGCGATCCCCATTTAGGTACATATGGTCTCGTTTGAAAATCATGTTCAACACTCCTTGAGTAAGTTCTCATAACCTAAGCCAAGCGAATAAATCATACTTTCATAAAAGCGAATCAAATAAAGCAGTCAAATAAATCCAGCTCGCTGCTTTAAGGCCAACGTGTTAAAATTTACAGCTTCATACCGCCGAACTTGAACTATGAGAACAATAAGCTTTGCCAATTTTGGGGTAAAGGCCTGACCACGCGGTTTGTTGTTTATTCGTTGAAAAAGAATTTACGTGTTTTGTGTTTTCTATTTTATGATTCTAACTTATAAGTTATATGGGGAGCTTTGGATTGTTTTTGTATTTTAAATGGTTTCATAAATACTGTAGAATCTTTCCGTGCCACTGTTATTGTTATTTTGTTATTCTTGAGCCCGCCTGATCCACAAGGTCTCGGTGACATATTGGGTACAAGTACCTACCTATTAAGCAGACATACATATATGCTAAAGTTGAACTAATCCATTTATTACCAACTTATCTATCAAATAAGCTTTTAAATGAAGAAAAGAGCTGTTTAGCCAAGAGGGTATCCCCGCTTTCTGGACCGGAGGTTGTAGGATAAAATACTGTCGTGTATCAATTGGACTTTTTTTTTTAACTTAATCTACGAAATTGACACTTGCACATGCTCTGACCGTGAAGGTCACATCGTGAGGAAGCCAGCATGTTCCTAGGACCAAAAATCCGAACGCGGGTCACTGGCTAGTATCTTGCAACATAGGTACTAATATTACAGGACAGGACAGGACATTATTACAGGACATTACTATTGAATACTAGATATGTGCAAACCATGGACATTTTAACGTTTCTTCATATGACCCTTGCTCGGAGTAGGGATCAGTGGTGAATCTTCGAAGGGGTAAAACTCCTAAGTTTGTTACTCTTAGGGTTTCATAACTCAAAAGGAATAAGGAACCCTTTGTTGTCCGTCTGTCTGTTTACAAGACCCTTTTTTTAGAAACACGTAGGTAAGGGTCTTAAGTTGAAATATACTTATAGTAAGATTCAAATACTCGGGTCTACAGCCTTTATCAGACTTGTAAGTAAACGCGATCAAAAGATATAAAAAAATAAGGATAAATCAATAAGGATATATTCATATTTTCGCATGTTTTGCGAAGTATGTACTTTCCGTTGACCTATAATCATGAAATTTGGCAAGAAGCAATGTCTTAAAGAGCATGTAAAAGAAAAAAAATTGGTTGGTGGTAGGATTTAGTTTAAGTCCTCATTAGTCCACAAGGCCACAGTCGGCTAGCTTTATCAGTAACCCTATGCATTTAGATAATGATATGCAAACAAAATGGATTTGCTCATTTTGTTTCAGGCGGTCGGTACCCAGTACCTAGTACCTACCTAAGTACTTCCCAAAACCTATGTTCAATTGTTGCGCAATAAAATATTATCTATGGAATACAATGCTTAGTCCTGGGACGCTACCGCCGACGGCGAAGCCGATCTCCATTGGCTTAAAATTAGCTTCATGAGAACTAGAAACGATTTTTACTACCGGGTATGTGTCATATGCAAAATAGCGTTTCCCATCTCAAAAGTGTACACATTTGTAACCTATCCGTTCAGTACATTTGACGGTAAAAATCGTTTCTAGTTCTCATGAAGCTAATTTTAAGCCAATGGAGATCGGCTTCGCCGTCGGCGGTAGCGTCCCTGCCTCCAACAATAAGCCGACGAACAAAACCATATGAGAGTATAACCGCATGTATTTCTACTTCTAGGCAAACAACGAATGCTGTAGGCCAACTAGTTACTAGTACAAATTAATATTAGAGTGAAGCTCAGCCTTTACCGCCTCAAACCCTTGGATCATTGCCAATGCATACAAGCGCAGAGAAAATTGACACACAGTCGTGCTTTAACATTTCGGATATTGTTTTTTTTTGTTACGAATTGATAAAATATTAGTAAAGATCCTAGGTGTGCCTACTACTGTGACTTTGTCTGTCTGACTACATTTAGGACCTTAGGTTTAGGTAATGTGCTATTTTTACCCGATAGCCTGTGAAGAAGGGTTATGTTTTTCGACAGTACTTACAGTTGTGTGTATGATTATTATTTATCTAGTCTATATCATTGGCAAGCTCTGCTTCCTTGATAGCTTGCTGTTTTTAACCGCCTCTGTGGTCTAGTGGTCCGTCCAGTGATGTCAGATCCAGAGGTCCCGGGTTCGACCCCCAAGGGGAGTACAATATTGTGCATGGTTTGGTTAGTGGTAGGACTTTGTTTAAGTCCGCCTGGCTACCACCATCATACCTTAGTCTGTCGCTATAACAACCATTCTTAAATTGTTGTATCAGGTAAGTTCCTCAGTTTGTTGAGGATTCTGGGTGAAGTGCCCTAACACCTTCAGCCTTATCATAACTTGAAAAATCAGGTGAGATGAAGGCCTGAGAAAAGTTTATTTAGTCATGTGAGATTTTGGTCTGAGTTATGGAAGTGTTATCATGCTGTATAATTGATTAATATGGAGGATGTTCGCCAAAAAGTAGAAAGGGGGTGATTATAATAAAGTTGTCTTTTAAGGCAACATTTTTGTATAACCATGGCAAAAAAATGTGCTTATTAGTTTTTAACAAACTTCCCGGAAAAGGAGGTTTTCAATTCGGACCGTATTTTTGTTACATAAAACTATTTGTGCATTCTTGTGACGAAAAAGATATCAATAAATCGGAATATTATTTAGCGTTGTTATCTTAGCCATAGCACATACAGATACAATACATTTCAATATTGATGTTTACTTACTCAATGAAAGTGCAAACGGAAGTCCATTTATTGGAAATTTTACAAGTTGTTTAAGCAAAGCGGAAACTTGGTTCGTTAAAACTTTCAAAGTTGTAGCTATTCTAGTAATTTTATTCCTATAATTCTGTAGCTTTTTTCGAAAATAGTTCGTATTATAAATCGAACCACGCATTTTGGGGACTCGAGGGGTTGGTTTTTTCAAAATTTTCAGGGTAGGATTATGCATGCCCTCTATTCAGGCAAGGGTTTTTGCCATAATATTGGAAAGAGATCGCTTTGTAGAAAATACACAAATAAAACTTTACTGCCGATTTTATAGTCTCACTCAAAACGAGGCTCATGAGCTGGTATGTAATGCCCTGCATTTGTTTCCGGTATAACTTTATTGATTCACTCTGATATTTTAACTATTATGTATTTTAATTAATTTGATGATTATTATTATTTTGAAATAATTAATTTTCGTTTGTAACACTAACCGTAAAGTAAGCTATGTTTTACTAAATCTTTATTACTCTAATATATATAATCTATATAAGATATGACTCAATGACATAAGTCATCTTTGTACGTGAATAGAGTTCATGCTATCTTGTCTTGTTGGACACCATGCAAAATATTCTGAAAAAAAAACGACAATGAGTAAATGAATGAATGATGCAAAAATGACATCCAAGAATACAAACATTATCTTGTTGAACTAAAATTCATAGCGGCAAAGCTCATTTCGCCAATTTCACCACAAAGACATGTCCAAAAGCCTTGAAAGATGGAGCCATTCTGTAGGGAAATCGAGGGGCCCCCCTTTTCGATTTCCTTACAAAACGGTTGGGAATGAATAGGGGGTCGGAAATTCAATTTACACGTGCCATCCGTTCGTCTTGTCGCATTTGCATTTTTGATGTTTAAGCGAAACAAGCAAGATTTTACGCAACAATATTTTATCATTGGATTTGATCTCAATAAACAACACAGCTGTTTGAACTTTTCCTCTAATCGCAGTGTTTCAATCATGGTGTTTCTGCTCATTACAAGCCTCTTGAGACTTAGCCTGGCTGTAGATCCTGGCAAATACGCAATGTCATGATTTTGTATGTTACAATTATTTGTATAATGAAGGGTAATGAATATTTTAATTATCGTATTTTCATTTTAGAATATAATGAATTGTGTAAGAATGTGCATATTTGCATGCAATAAAAGAGTTACTGATACTTGATGTAGAGCTGCCATAAACCTGAAGACCTTTAAACTGTAATGGCCAATTATGATGTAAGGATGCGACACAAAAAGAAGATCAAAAGCTTAGTGTCAGTGTTAGTGGCGGAGAAGATCTTCAAATTAAGATCAGAAAATTTTGAGGAAGCGATGAGAAGATTCCTCAAAAACCAAAATATCTCAATAGAGATCAAATTTGCTAGGCTCCGATGTCTCGGTTTCGTGATTTGATTGGATGATGATCATGCTCGCCTGAGAGCAGAATACGTAGGTTGTCCTAGCGTCCAGAGGCCGCTGAAGCAACATGGATTTACAATGTACGGCGGGGAAGCACTTGGTTTTCATTTCACCTGGTGCATGTATATTATGATAGGGCTGAAGGTGAAATCGCACTTCCCCTGAATCGTCAACAGTGAAAAATTGAAAATGAATAACGATACTTACAGGTAGGTAAAATGCTAAAAACTATTTTGAAATTAGTTTTTTGTGTTAGGCACGGAACACGAATATTATTAAAGCTTTGAAAATTATAACTGGATATTCTTAGTTCAATAAAATGGTTTCCGTTTGAAAGTGAAAAGGGTTATGTGATATTCTGCCGCTGTAGAAATATGTTTCAGCTATATAGCTTTGAAAGCTAATTAAAGAGTATATGAATATTAAAAAAAGGTACTACAACAAACCCATTTGCAAAAAAAAGCCTAGTCTTAGTGTTGTATTCTTCGTTCTCGTCATACTGTATTAATTTATTGCGAAATTTAAATTTGGTACAAAGGTTTTTATTTTTACGCTACCTAAGTTTTTATTGTATGACGGTGAAGCTTAGCCTTCATCTCACCTTTCATGTAAGATAAAGCCGAAGATGGAAGCGCACTCTACCCGGAATCCTCAACAGTCTGAGGAACTGGCTATCTTACCTCTAAATGCACAATAATTTAGAATTATTGTTATATATGTACAGACTGAGGTAAGTCGGTGGTGCCAGGCGGACTTAAACAAAGTTACAACCAAAGCCTCCCTAAAAGTGTGAAGTCTCTAGGACCTTTGGTATGACCTGTGTGTCCATTGCCCGGCACGATTTTATAAACATAAGGGATAGATTAAAACCCAATCAACAAAAATGCTAGTCGCAAGTTGAGTTATAAACTACAGGTTTGTAAGTTTAACTCGTATGATGGTCAGTCAATAACACAAGCTAGCAATTTTCTGTCCAACAAAATTACTATGCAGTTTCGTCTAACATGAAAACCGGATAGCAAGCTCATGAAATATGAATACAGAATCTAGAACATAATACCTACTAACCCTTCTTACCGGGGATCAAAAGCTTTTCTGCTAAGCCTGGGTTTACGAAGTCTGTCCAAAAAACTAAGGTCTTTTAAAAAGAAGCCACCGTAATAAAACCTTTGCAGAGTGATAGAAATTCTGACCCTTTTTGTACATTTTGGTTTTCGATATAAATAAGCTATCGTTTTTTCGTGTTATTCCAACTCCAATTCCCTTGTACAGGTGGCTTTTAATAGGTTTAGCTAGGTGGTAGCTAGACTAGATTGGAACGTACATCAGGGTATATCAGTCAAATATATAATAATGTTATATTTCACTACAACGTGTACAAATCATACAGATATGTTATCAACCCTTATAACCTTTTTTTGCAGAGTCATATTCTCTGATCTCCGAGTTAAGTTAAGAATTCCGACACTGTACGTATGTTTCTATGCGGCAATGTTTGTGACGGCATAAATAACAACGGAAATGTAATGTATTATCATTGTATTATCATTGACCGTCGCGGGGTATTTTTATAAAAAAATAGTAGTTTTTACAAATATAGAGATAGGTAAAGAGATATAATTTTACGTCTATACCTTTTGAGTGATACCGATAAAAAAATAATGCACTTATATTATTATTGACATAATGATGAAGTAGTACAATCATATTTATGTCTGTGGGGTGTGATTTGTATTTTTTATTAATGGTGGTTTTTGTAACATGAGATTCATCATGGGCGCGTTGTGAGGGTAAAACTCTATTCGGGTATTTATCATCATCAATATCACCATTGTGCAAAATTTTTTTTAGTAGGCGGAGAAGCGCTTAGCCTTTATTTCAAGTCGCTGTCATTGTAAAGTTACGATAACGCCAAAGGTTCACTTCACTGGAATCCTAAGCGGACTAGCTATTTCATCTCATAAATATCGGAACACAACAACTTGGAATCGTTATGGCAACATACTTAGATGAGATGGCGAAGCGATGCGGACTTCAAACAAGTTCTGCCTTTTTCAGGACATATCTATAGCTATATGTATATGTCCTGTAAAAAAAATATCTTCTGGAAAGGTTCCTTTGGTCATGTTCTCCTTTAGCCATGTTCTTGTTGAGTCATAGTAACATTAAAACTCTTTACTGGAGACACTCATTACAACAAAAAGTATGATACATTGTATAAACGTTTTTGTGTATAAGACTAAGGTTTATCTCATAGGTCTCAAGTATCATGTAGGGTTTAACCTTTTTGCTAACAATGCACCAAAAGTGTTTAACTGCACAACAAATATTGGAGAACTATTTATATAAATAAAAAGCAAGTCATAAGATTGTGTTTTGATTGATATACAAGATGACTCAATAGTAGTGGTAACGACCCCGACACTTATGGAGGGTCAATAACTATTAGTTAACGCAATATTTATCTTCATTAGAAATTAGACGTTTGAAGTTTTGAACATCACCTAAAAATCTTCTCTTAACTCTACTGCCTAGCACTTGGCCTCGTACTCTAGGAATATATATTTAAATGGTCTAACCTTGTACCTGTACTTTTTCTCCGCCGACTGTATATGATGGAAGTAAAATATGACTAAAGCGGAAAATGAAAAAGGCAAATAATGATAATCATAATAAATCCATAAATTATTAGTAGTTTGACTTATAAATATGTTAGTAATACACACTTTTTAATAAGCACATCAACACTGTGTTTATATAGCGGACCATCAATCTTGTCCGCTATCATCATCAGGATGGTGTTGGTACTCCATCAGACTCTGCTTAGCAGTGAGGCTGCTTTTTTGCGCATGCAGGACGAACCCGTCCGTCCGCGCCTCCGCAAACATACCGGGTGCGCTGCAGAACCGCGGGAGCCCCAACAACATCCTGAAGGCATTGTTATACTGGACGCGAAGAGTGTTGATGGATTTTTGAGTGTATGTGAACCACAGGCTGCACGTGTACAAAGATTGACAGAATGACTTGAATGACGCTGCTCGGATGAAGTTAAGTTAATTTTAACGTCATCCGAGCATCGCGCATACCTGCGGACCAGCATATTAGCTCTTACCGTCAACGCTCTTTGCTCCCTTTATAAATCATCTTCATCCTTCAAATTTGCATTAATTATGTGTCCCAAGTATTTAAATTTACTAACCCTATTTAGTGACAATCCATTCAAAACAATGGGAGGTACCGAAGTGCCTTTTTTGCCACCTGGCCCAAAAACCATAAATTTACTTTTTTTGACATGATACTGCAAGCCATCGCAGCATAAGTCTCACAATAAGCTAGTAGGGTTCTTAGAGCCCCGATAGATGACGCCAGCAGCACCATGTCATCAGCTTAGCTGAGATTGTTGACGGTCACCCCGTCTATGGTGCATCCAACTGATATTCTGCTGAGGCCATCTATCAGGTTGTCAACAAACAGGTAAAAAAGCTTAGGATGTAACTGTAACCCCTGGCGTACGCCACACTCTAGCCCATATGCATCAGAGTGGGCCCCAGCCCATTTAACAAAGTTACTTTGATGTGCATACTAATACTCAAGAGTCAAGAGTCAAGCAAAACATGACAAAAGGAGATTATGATAAAAAGAGAACTTGACTAATTAATGACTAAATCAAAATATGATGAAAGAAGAATATTATTTGAGCAGAACACGACTGAAACCGAACATGACAACCATCTAATAACCCCTTTTATTCTGTTACTGGGGCCGTCACTGCGAAATATCTAATAAATTGATACAAAAAAAAAAGTTTCGCCCATGATCACAGGACATCATTAGGATGAGTACATTTAACGTGATTTGTGAAAACCCATGGAATTTCAAACGAAATCAATTCATTTTATGAGGACAAACGTATTCACATACGAGTTCGCAATTTGCATTTATGTCCCGTTGTTTCTTTGTTTAGAAACCCGAAACTCCCGCCAACATAATGTTGCTTAAAATTGATGTTCGTATCAAACCACGAGTTCCAAACTTATCTACTGATTTTTTTATTACATTTTCGTAAATTTGTCCTTGGGCTTTGGAGTTTGAAAAGTTTTTGCCATATTTGGAGTTAGCTGTCATTTGTCGTTGTATATTCAACAAGAACAGCTTGAAACTTTTGGCTCCTACTTTTCAAATAATTTGTGCCTAAAAAAATATATTTGAATATATTTTTTTTTCTGCAGGTCATTAATTTTACACAGCGCCATAATTTTACATAGTTTGTAATATGGTAACTAGATTACGGATAGAATACATAAACACTTTTTTTATACTACGTACTTATGAGGAACTAACGTTAGAAAGGTTCTACAAATTTTATTAGGCAGAATTTCTCCAATCCAAAACGAATATACTCCTCAGAGAGTCAAAGTTACCGATATGTCGGTAACTTTGACTCTCCCAGAGAAAGAGTAGGCTAAAGTGGCAGTGGGACGGTCGTATTTGCCGAAGAAATGACAATCGCTGGAGTTAGTGAGTTTTGGCGAATCTTGGCAGATACCAATGTCCAGCAGTGGACAGCAATATGCTTATTATGAACGGATTGTTATTTTTCTTTTTATTGTATGACGGGGAGGCGCTTGTGTTCAAGTTAACATAAAAAGGAGACGCATTTCACCCGGAATCCTCAACAAACTGAGGAACTGGCTATCTTACCTCTAAATGACAGAACACAACAGAATTAAGCAAAATGGTATTAGCTAGCCAGGCTGACTTAAACAAAATCCTACCACCAACTAAACCAAGCACAATATTGTACTCTCCCTGTGGATCGAACTCGGGACCTCTGGATCTGAAATCGTTGGGTTTACCCACTAGACCACAGAGGCGGTTAAAAATATTTATTGTACATAAGAGCTACGGATCTAATTGTAATTTGCAAAGCTTAAACCAATCGTCTCAAAACTAGTAGATAATTTCAGTGCTTCTAGTTTGGAAATGGGTAAACTATTGATTTTGAAGCTTGCCTGGGTATTAACTGGGCATAAATATTATAACTGCAACCATGCACAAATACCGTTTTAAAACAGGGGTTCCCTGCCGATGATATCATTTAAGCAGAGCAAGCTGGACCAATTTCCATTAAACATCGCTAAGATTTATTTCAGATTCATGAGCTTTCTAACAAAAAACGTAACTTAATATTGGAGCAACGAGGCAGACAAACATACTAAGCTTATCTAATAGCACCTTACTTTTTAGTCAGTGTTTAAAATAGTATCCTATAGAGCTGAATTATGGATTGTGGTTGGTACGATCGAACCTAGCATTTTCTTGCTAGATTACCACTACAAGTAACTTCCTATATTATATGTAAAGAGAAGTCATCATCAACATCTTCTCGCATCCATGACGTATTTGTAGAAAACATGCTCTTTTTTATTCTACTAGGGAGGAATGCTTAGCCCTCTTCTCATCTAGTGTTAAGTAAAGACAAGACCAAAGAAGGAAGCGCTCTCACCCGAAATCCTAAGCAAATAATGAAGATTGATATTTAAGATTGATAAATGCCGGAACACAACAATTAGAATTTATTATTATCATGACGCGATAATATCAATAATTGCATAATGTGATAATAGGTTAGATGATTTTATCTTTCATTCACTAAATTCATGTCATGACTTTCGTCACATTCGCATCTTTAACACAATGTCATTTATTTAAAATGTAATTCTATCCACGTTACTGCTTTTAATACATTCTAGGAGCTCACAAAACAGAGTGCTAGCGGAGATCCCTAAGAAATAAATCAGTAGGTGAATCAAAAAAACCAAACCACTTTTAATCTTCTTTATTGATATAATCAGGTGAAAACATGGATCTGCTTATTTTTCAGAATATAAACTATAACCTTCAATGCAAAATTACAGTTTAGTTATTTACAATTTTAGGCCAGAAAGGTAACAATACAGTTCGTAAACTTAGTTAGAAATTTTGTGAGTACTATTATGCTAATTATATGAACCAACGATCGAATTAACTAAAATACATTTAACATTATTATTTTGACCTTTATTCTATATAGTAGACGATAATTAAAATAAACATCAGTATACGACACAAATGTATCTAAATAGTTGACATCAATGACATTAAAGATCAAACCTACTGTTAACGAATACGTTTATACAAGGTAAGATCTATAATTTCGTAATAAATAAAGAAATAAAACGACCAAAAACAATATCTACGAGATATTAACCACGTCAAAACTCTTGCGTCATCATAGCTAGGTCTGGTGCGATGGCTGCTTCGGCCAAGGGTCACGAAAGGCCCAATGTAGTGGTCTTGACAGAGCTTACTTATTTGAACCTTTTGTAGTTGAGGCTTGGGTCTCAGGGGTTTTTAAAAAATATTTCTGGGCTTTTAATTGAGGCGACGCGTGACCCAAGGGCTGGCTCTTTTAGGCCATTGTGGCCAGTGAATTAGCAAAGCTATTCAGCGTGGCAATACAGGCAATGTCTTGAGCACGTTTCTGTCTTGTACTGGTACTAGTCTGGGACAGTTGAGTTACTAAATAGACCGTTTATAATAGAAAGTAGGTAAACTAGGCTTTATTTTTTATATTTAGTTTAATTATACATATTTTTTGAATAAATGTTATTAGATTTGATAGTGAATGCTCTCTGATATTTCGACGTAGAGACGTGCGTAATGCTCGTGGAAATCTTGTGAATATTGTCTTTAAGGAGTATAACCATGATAGTTTTAGAGTTAAAAACAAGTTTATTATTGCTTAAATATAAAATAATTTCATATCAAAGAACTCTAAGTATGGCCGATAATTAGTGTAGGTACATTTTTTGTACATTAATGTATCTAGTTTTTGAGAAACGATGCTGGTAAAGATCATTTAGTTTCTAGCGAAGGATTATTCTTTTACACTCTATTAGTTCTGACAGCCTTCATTAGGTTCACGTCACCAACTTGGTGTCGGACCCTATGAGGCTGATATTAACATTATGTTTAAAAGCCTTACAATCAATAATTAAAAAAAAAAAAATTAGAATCTTTCCCGTGATGATGGTTTTTACGAAGATGTCTTTGGAACCTCAGGAGTAGTAAGTATTAGATTTATAGCTACAAAGCCCATTGCTCTGCTTTAACCAATGTATTTTGAAGCTACAATATACCAAAAATCATATTCTGAGTACCTAAAAATTTGTCTAAACCTAGATAAATACTTAATTATACCTATATAAGGGACATAAAAATGCCTTTTTATGTCCCCTTTTGACCTTTTACAAAATTTATTCTCTCAGGCTTATTAATATCATTCCATCATAGCGTATTTTAAAAATTTATGTTTGCAGAAATTTTATAGAGCTACAATTTATGAAAAAAATGCACCTACCCTAATCGGATCCCTATAATCGCCTTTATTCAAAATGTACACTACATCTAGATTCTGATTACTTTTTACAAAATGCTACAGATATAACAATGACAGTTACGTATTATTTTCGTTTGCACTATATGTACAGAGAAATCAACATGAAATGACAAACAACATTTGCCTACTTTATATACTCTTTTTGGGGTAGGTCTGATCTATCTCCTCTAGAAGACTACTAGGTCTATCCCGGGATCACTAGCAAATACGGCTGAGTGACCACAAAATAGCGATATAATCTGTAGAAGTCCACGTGGCTAACGACCACCCACCCTCCTTCCGAAGTCCGCTGTCAAACGGTGTGCCGAGCACCGATGGAGCACTAATCCAGTGCCTTCATGGACAGGTCACTTCATCCTAGACCTTATCCTTGATCTAATCTATAGCCTGACATGCCTGGTATAGACGTCAACAGCTACCCCATCGCTTATAAAAAATATTTAAAAAACTTTCCTGAATAGAATTATTTTGATCATTGTTCTAATAAAATGTTTTTCATATCGCTTGATTAATAAAATAAATATTTTCGATAAAAACAATCGGTGCCAAATTATGTGTAGTTGTTATTGTTGAAGGAGCCAACAAACAAGATTACTAATGAAAACAAATTTAAGCTTCTGGGTCAAAGTTACAAGTATTTTCACTTTCAAACGAATTAAGTCTTCAACTTACAACAAAGTAATTAAGTATACAGGTTCGCTTTCAAACGTTTACAATAAACCTTTACAAACTTTATTAAGATACCTTTGAAATGTTCGTCATAACTATGTTCTCGTCACTTGTGTTTGTTTTTGTGATATACAGTTTTGATTGAAACCGCAATGTTATCTTTACCGGATAGGACCTGAAACCCCGTTCTCACTTTTTCTTCTACTTTCTCTGAGCCACATTTGACAAAAGATCTTCCTTCATTGCCATTTATGTCGATGTAATCTATTTCCTCTCATTTCGATTATCGTACATGTATTTTATTGAATACAATATTTTTAGGCTGTAAAATTAGGTAATGGATACAAAACATAGAACCGTCGAAGCCTTATTATGTGATGATTTTAATGTATTGTGGAATACAATAAGGCAGAAGCTTCTTGCGATTTCTATTTTAAATATAATTCACAATTAAGAAAAGCCAAGAGCTAACCTATTAATAAATAAAAAACAAAAAAAATATATGAAAAAATATTTGGTTTAAGTTTTAGTTGATTATAATTCTGACGATTTAAAAATTACAAAAATAATAGACATCATTTGACTTCCGTTACACGATTGCTTGACAATATTTCGTAGTATAAAAATTCATAGCTGATTGCGCATGAACTTTTTATGGCCAAGCTTTGCCTTAATACTCATGGCTATTATTGTTAAGAGTTGTGTAAAAGGTAGTTATTTGTTACATTCTAGTTTAAGCTACGTCCCGTTCATACTGACTAGTGGGTTGGAAACTCCAGTCACTTGGCTGGAACATTGCTTCTGTGCTTGACCTGCTTTCGGGACCAGCACAAGTTGTTCTAAGTCCCCCTATGGAAATAAATATGTCAATATAGTAGGCACATAAAGTATGTTAAGAAAGACGGCTGTCATACATACTACTCAACTCATACATGGCATATAAACAAACGGTACATATCTCTCAACAAAATGATGTTTGTAAAAGATGAGCAAAAAACCTATTCATAAAGACAAATATAATCAAAACACAGTTATTACAAAACAAACTTCACGTAACAAGTTAGCAAATTCATAACGTAGCCATCAAAAATTAAGCGAAAATAAACTTTACATCCCAAGTTCTGTTTCAATATTTGCTACCGTCGTTGACGGTATTTATTTAATAAGGACACTTGAGAAGCAAGCTGAAATACGTTGAAAAATTAGAGCCCCATACCTCAAACATTATAAAAGACGGCTAAAACAGGATTTACTGGCCTTTTTTATTTTTGATCGGAATTCTGTAGTGCCTTGAATGTAGGTAGGTTTGCCTTCCACCTAAACCACCAACCATAGTCAGTTTTGCCCGTAAGAACCAACAAAGCCATGAATTTGCACACAATGTTTACATTTACCGTATGAACATACCTTCCCTTTCCGAGACATAAAATCCATTAAAGCACAGCCGGGATTTGAACCCATGACTTCTAATGACGATTAGACGGCGGGCTATTATCAAGCATATAATGCTTTTGAATAAACTAAAAACTTGGGTTAGCGAAAACATAAAACATTAAAACTTTAACAATTAAGATTGCGAGAATCCTAAAATTGGGTAGGCATTTGTTTTAATAACAAAAGCATAGAGATATACATAGGTACGTACCTATTATCATCTCGAAGGTTAATAGTTCGAATATTAATGTCTGAACAGTACTCAAGCACAGGGGCCAGCGGACTCTGAAATGCTGAGGTGTGGTAATAACGGCCAGAGAGAACTCATTCCTGACCAGGCAAGTCTGTAGGTCGAGAACTAACAGATCTTGTGTAAATGTTGACTTACCGAAAACAGATATCCTATAATGAGGTCGGCGTCTCTCGGCGTGTCGAGAGCATCCTTCTCAAGCACATCGGTCCTCAGCCAGCGGCAGTCGACGTAGGCCCTTACAGTGTTGTCATCGCGAACGCTATAGATAAATAAACATATATGAAATAGGATCTACCTTTTTCTTGGACGGTTTCCTTTTAAAAGTGATAGCCAAGCATTTGACCACCTGAATGAAAAATGATACGTTTTAATAACTAAAAAGAAAACCGACTTCAATAAAGAATATGATACAAATTATTTGCAATCAGACTATGAGCTAAGTTTACTCTTTTTCATTTTATCGGGTTTTCAATTTTTTAAACTTTTTTATCTAACCCATGATGAGAGAGCTTCAACAGAAATGACACGGTTGCTAATATTTCCAACAACTAGATATTTATCTTTTAGAATTGATATTGATGTATAATCAGTTAAAGGTTGTGGGTTCGATTCCCACCCGGGCCAAATCCAGGTGGGTCATATCTTCGTGAAGTGTGTTCCCAGTTTGGATAGGACTTTGCAGGCTCGAACCACCTGATTCCCTGATAAGTAAGAAGCTAGCGGTCGTTAATGAGCCATATTAGACGCCTATGGCGGCGGCTCGTAATGTCTGATACCAGAACTATTTTTATTTATTATTACATAGTCCACACGAATAAAGAAAGAAAGAAAATATGTATGTACAAAAAAAAAGGAATATAAGTATCATTACTGCGATCACTAACGCGCCTGCAAAGCGAAGGTGTTATGGCAAAACCCTACATTGCTTTCTTTAGGAGCAGGCCCTTGTCTTAATTATTTAATTATTGCATTCTTGTAACGCTGAATATGGTTGACACAATATAAAAAATATTTTAAAACATACATAATGTACCAACCCATTTATCGCAATAAATAATATGAATATGAATAGCCAGATTGCATCTTAAGACAATGCCACTAAGCCCAGACCATGCTAGGTTAAATTGTTTTTCACGGAGTTTCGGTAAACTGCCTACCCTTTGGCTTCATCATCAGATGTAGATGACAGACAGTTCAGTGGGACTACTACGTATTATCATTACTGCGATCACCAACACGCCTGCGAAGCGTGGTGATTTTGAGCAAACACTCCATTGCTTTCTTTAGCAGTAAGAGGCCCATATCCTGCAGTGGACTTTTATGGGCTGTAATGATGATGATAAATTGTTGTATCTTAACGGAGTTTCGGTGAATTGCCTACCTTCTAGATCATGATGATGATGATGATACTGGAAGGTAAGCAGTTCAATTGGACTACTTTTGTAACCGTAAACACATCAGGAAAGCAGAACACGCAATTTCGTTTACTTGGATGAAATATTTTTTCCAGTTATTTTGATATAAAAGCCAAACTACTATACCTATTTTGATTAAATTTCTATGGGACTACCTCGGAAGTATGGCCTACCAAACATAACAAGAATTATCAAAATCAATATCGAATTGGGGGAGTAATCGAGTAACAAACAAACAAAAAGTAAACAAAGTAAAGATGTGGCCATAATGAAGAACGCGTATCAAATAGAAACCTATCTGGCCCTGGAACGGTGCCTGATTATCACCATAATCCCGCCCAGATCCCATGTTTGGTAAGGGCAGTAGTTTTTTGGATGTTCTATTTAACCGCTAGTCTAGTGGTATGCCTTCCGGTGTCAGATCCAGAGGTCTCGGGTTTGACCCCCAAGGGGAGTACAATATTGTGCTTGGTTTGGACTTTGTTTAAGACTGCCTGGCTAGCTACCACCATCTTACCTAATTCTATCGGTATTTAGAGGTAAAATAACCAGTTCCTTAGATTGTTGAGAATTTCGGGCGAAGTGCGCTTCTACCTTCAACCCTATCATAACTTGAAAATTTGGTGATAGGATGGCCAAACACATCCCCGTCGTGCAATAAAAAATATCTTTGCCAATCTCCCTGGGAGATCCCTTAGTTGCCTTCTACGACATCCACTGGAGGACAGCAAGTAGCTCACATTTTTTTTCCAAGAACATAAAGCCTAGTTCTGTCAAGGCTTCCATATTTACAGATTTTAGCCAACTGCCCAAAAAAAGAAGTGTTTCTCCATTTGGAGGGTATGTTTTTGTATGATACACGATTTCTCCGCCAATCTTATCTTATCTTATCTTATACTAATATAAAATGCTAACTGACTCACTGATAACAACGCACAGCTTAGACGGCTAATCGTAGATACGTAAAATTTGGAAGGGGATTTTGAAAATTCGTACCCTAAGGGGTTCAAAAATGGGTTCGAAGATGGGTTCAAAAATGGGTTAAAAGTTTTCATTAAAAGTATGCCCTAACTCTGAAACCGTGCATCATAAAAGTTCAAAAATATCATTATAGATAATAAAATATAAAATAGATAAGAATGTGATTCATGTTTTTTTTGTTATTTTAATCATTGAAGAGCAGGGGGTCCTTTTATTAGAAAAAAAAAACAAAAAACACTGTTATTTAATATTAAAAACGCGATGTACACGTGATTTCTATAATAAACTGGTGTATTTCGAGTGCTCTTTATGCAATGGATGAATGTCAAAACTACCAAGGTCTGATGATGGAGTGGAATCAATATAAAGGGTTTTTTTAGTAAATAACAGTAATACATTTTTAGAGCGTTGCGCATTTAAAATGATTGTATGTGTGATACTCTTCTATGAACCATGTAAACTAGGGTCTTACGATGATGACAGCGAAACTCCTGAATAATGCATGGTATAATAGTCGTGCTTATACTTTTTGAAATCGGTATAACGAGGCATTCAACGACAAATGTTTTATTTTTTATTTACCCGGCCGTAGCAGTCGCGTCTTAAGAATCGACCCCTCCAACTCAGCCCGCGGATATCGTAAAAGCCGATTTAATGAAGCGACAGCTTCCTGCTGTATGCTACATAACACATTTACTGTGATCACCAACCCGCCTGCCAAGTGTGGTGATTATGGCAAAACCCTCCTGTTTTTGGAGGAGGCTCTGTCCAATATCCAACTAACCACTACATAAATAGGCTGTTGACGTCACTGTATTTACGACCCTTGACTACTTGATACACAGTATCTTCTAATGCATAAAAGGACAAGTCCTGAGTGATTGACTGACTGATTCAACGATAACGATAGATGCAACGCACAGCCTAAGCCACTGGGCGTACAGACTTGAAATTTCAAGGGCATGTTTGTCTTGGTGTGTAAACGTCTGCTAAGAAAGTAATTTTGAAAGTTCGCACCCTTAGGGTTCAAAATGGGGTTCAAAGTTCAGAGTATATCCCTGAAATGTATCCACAAATTATAGGTACTTGAAAATTAGTATGTTGATTGCCCCATAAGGAATAAGTAATGGCATATTTTCGGTTTTTCATAATTTTCAGAGATAAGGCGTAAACAAACAAAAAAATAGGAGGTTCCCATACATGCAACGTTTTTATAAATTGTTGTTTTTGATCTGTTTAATAACAAAGTTGGTGTGAGTATAGTGATTTGTGGTAAATAAATAAATGAATAATAAAATCTGGTAAAATGTGAGTCGGACCGGCACTAAGACTTCAAAAAGCCTACATTTTTTGTCTGGGAATGTGGGTCAAAACCAAAACTATGTATGCGTGTCTGCAAACCACGTAGGAGCTAATTGGTCAAATTTATCTAGATTGGATATCTAGATAAATTTGACCAATTAGCTATAAATATCTAAACGTACCCATAGAATTACTTCAAGTCATAGGTATCTAAGTAAAGTCGGTTCCATTATTTTTGAAAAATAACTCATCGAAAGTAAATCTCGTTCCGATAATATACAACCCCAAATTATATCATATCGCTATTGTTGCATTGACAACTTACAGTTTAACAATAAAAGCATCGCTGCTGAGATTATGGACTATGGACGGCTCTCCCCCGTTTTATTATATTAGTTTTCTTGTTCCAACAACCATATATTTTTCTCAGTGTAGGCTCTTTATATAGATTGGATTTTCCACCCACGCAAAATTAGATCCGTATTCTATTGAAATAAACCTAATACAAAAAAGCTAATTATTTAACCTGAGCGTGTACTGAATCCAAAATAATTAGAAGTTCTCACGTCTAATTAGGGCGACAATTTCAATGTTCCATCTCCTCTGAATAATTTGGTGCTGTTGGTTTACTAAGGCCTTGAATACATGGAATTAAAATACGTGATGGATGTATATTTATGGTATCGGGGTAAACGTATACAGTAATGAGCAATTAGTACATTTAAATAAAAAAAAAAAACTTTTTACAAGACCTTTCACACTATGCCATCTATCCCCAAAATAAGCAAAGCTTATGACTAATTAAGAACATGACTAAAGAGAACATGACTAAAGGAGAACATGACTAAATCACAATATGACTTAGAAAAACTGTAATTATGACTAAATCATTCATAATACCAATAAACCAACCGAGTACTTATGTTCTACCTATTCATTTTGTTACTACTGTTATTTTATTTTCATTTCTATTTTTGGCGATATTAATGTTATTCCCTTACTTGTCACAATATTTTGTAAGTATTATAACTTATGTGTTTAATATAATGAATAAATAATTGTATCACATTATATTATTATTATGTACTTATCATGCACCTAAACTAAACACAACAATCATCTGTAGTAAAAATACAAATGTTTGTCCCGCTTGGGAATCGAACCCATAACCACAGAATAACTAATAGTACTACCATAGCCTACATCAAAGAAAGGAGGCTTGTTATCTGATCAGATCTGTCCTGAAATTAGCTTCCATGAATCCACGATGTGATTTGAAGCTACACCCCGTACCCCATACATTTTTCGCGCTAAAATCAATGAATTAAAAGAACTAACGTTGTAGTAAATTAAATGTTCTACATTGTAAATGTGTGCTAATTTAGGCATTTTCAACTAAATAAAATAAAAATTGTCTTGAGGTGGTTTCATAACGAGGAAATGAGGTTTTGGGTCATTATTTACATTTAAGCTTGTGCTTATGACGCTATATGTTTTGCTCTAGGGCTAACACGTAAGTAATATTAATAATTTATTAGACTCACGACTTTTTCCTCTTTTAGGATTTACCTCCGATCACTACTCGTTGACCTTATGAGGATTACATTCTAGGGGGTCGTCAGAGGCACGTCCAAACTAACGTTCCGCACATGCCCACGGTTTGCAAGTTGTTAGTATTCTATACGTGACAGGTTGCAAGCCCATATCGGTATACTAGCCATTGACACGGTCATGTCATTCGGACTTTTGGTCCTAGGGACAAGCCGGTTTCCTCACGATGTAACCTTCTCCAACAGAGCATATGCATGTGTCAAATGCGCACATAAACTTGAATGAAAAACTGAAATGTCCATTGGTATATGACTGGATTAAAGTCCACTACTGCCGGATTGGAAAGTTCAAGCCCATAACTAATCGGCCACAGAGTTCTTGGCTAAAAATTATATTATTTATATATCTATGGACGCCATCATTAATCATTATATGAATTTTAATGATTCCAAGATAATTTCAAAATAGCTGGCTTACTTAGATCGTTTAAAAAAAGGCAAATTTACTTATTTTTCGTCTGAAAATATTTTACAATTTATTGCAATATGGACAAATTAAGCCACACAATAATTATAAATCGTTTGATCGCGTGTGCCAACTGAACATCTATCGGTTTTCACTAAAGTAGAACTAATGCCATTAAGCGTGTTTTTTTTGTATTGAGGAACTTCTGTTGTGTTAATACGATTACTTAACACAACACAAGCTCGAGTCAAGTACAGACTTTAAGTGCCGATAAATATTTATCAATGTTAAATTGTTTATTTTTTTTTGACGGGGAAGCTCTTGGCTCTTAATAAGTGTCGCAGGCGCTTAATAAGTGTCGCCAATATGCCAAAGTCCTGCTCCAGTATTTTTAGGAGCTCGGCTGGCTGGGGTAGGTTAGTTAAAAACATGGGGGACAATGCTCTATACACCCCACAGCGGGACGTCTGTTGAGGCCTTGGTCACCTCCACTCAGAGTAAGAATATGAATAAGCGCTTCACCCGGAATCCTCAACAAACTGAGGAACTGGCTACCTTACCTCTCAATGCCGGTACACAACAATTTAAGAATTGTTATTATGGCGACAAATTGAAGTGTCCGAAATAAATTTAATATATTTTAATAGCATGGACTAGAATGTTCGCAGACTTACCTTATAGCGACATGGTGCCAACGGAAGTCATACAGCGGGACAGCCAGATAGATAGACCTGGAGGAACCCGCGCCCGCATGCACCAGCCTGGCGACTCCGCGCCCAGCCAGCTCCAATGAGAGGAATGAACCAGTACGTCTTCTTGAACGAAGGGAGAATAGCGTGCCTTGTCCGTAGCCTCCGCTCTGAAGAATTGAATCATTTCAGTGCTCGTCTTTAGTTCATGCTTATTAGAGACTCACTGAGTTTTGTTTTCAAAGTTGTAAGTAGTGATGCTTAAAAACAAAGCTATAGTTTGTTCGAAGTTTTCTAATGATTGTTATAAACGTAAAACAAGTTGAAAGTTGGAAAATTGAAACCCAACTGTGAAATTTTTAGCATCATGCTTTTACAAGAACAAAGGCCTAAAACGTATTAAAATTTACTTTTTTTATAATCATGATAATATTTTATTGTATTAAGTCCTTATTAATCGTATACTAAAATGGCATAGCCTAACATGCCACAATTTAGAGGAACCAAAAAGCACCTCGCACCAAAATCCATCAACCAACCTAGGCTGCAGAGCATTAGAAAAAAGTACATACATATAAACATGCTCTTAAAATTGTTTATCGTCTTGCTATGGCTGAGGTTATAAGTTTACAACCTTATCGTGTTCGTTTTGATTTAAAAACCAATACTAGTATACATTATAATTAATATCGCCTGAGGCAAAAGTGGTCAATAGCCACTTCAAAATTTTCTACTACTATCTAGACAGAAAATAAGCGCTCAAACTGAGATGACCAAAAAAATCGGAATCTGCGTCAGGATCCTCATAGCTCAGTTGGTATGAGCGTTTCCGACTTTAAGAAAAGATGCTGGTTCGAGTCCAGTCGCGGGTTGTTAATTTTTGTCATTATAACATTTGTAGACAGGTAATGTTAATTCATACCTAAGTATAGAATGGTAAACAATGGTAGGCAGATCTATAGGAATCAATAATCACATTGTCTTTTTTAAACTTCCACGATTAGAACACATTATTTTAATTCGAGAAACGGGTATTTATCGCGTATTTTACCTATACGGACAGACTGCCCGCGACCACGGCTGGTGCAACCCCGCCGAAACGTCGGGATAAATATCAGTGCTTTGCGATGCGCGCTCGGAATCAGACGCATTTCGCTCGAGCACAGTTACGAATTGAATTATTCGCGGTACACGCGGCCGGCGCCGCTGCTTATATCGCGATTCCTAAGGCGATCATCGTGAACGAGTTGTTGGCGTTCATTCAGAATGCCATCGACACAATGGACGAGATCAGCATCCTGCAGATCTGCAAGTCGAACTTCAAGGAGGCCGAGATTTGCAGTGGGTAGGCGCTGATCTTCCAAAACTGCCCAGATGCCGTCCCGCAGGAGGGATGGAGGTGAAAGAAGTCTCCAGGACATCATCACCCTGCTGAAGGAGACGGACCCAGACGACGTGCCGGATTTTGTCGCGAAGGTCCCACCGGTGGGATTCGCCCACGTCGACTTTACCAGGCTCTTGAAGGACATCATGTTCCTACGACGAGCTTGGCCGGAGTTCAGGCAAGGTTGGAGAATTCTTTGACTTTGACCTGGCTCCACCGGTCCCTGGTCAGTGGACGGTGGAGGCCATTCGCCCGGTCCTCCGTGACTGGGTGCGGCGGCGATTCGGGTCGCTGACGTTCCGACTGGTGCAGGTGCTTTCCGGACATGGATGTTTCGGAAAGTACCTGTACCAGATCGCGAGACGGGAGGCGACCCCGGCCTGCCACGAATGTGGTGCGCCGGAGGATACGGCGCACCACACGCTGGAGGTGTGTGCCGCGTGGGGTCCCATGCGACACACACTTTCAGCCACCCTGGGAGGGGACCTCTCGCTGCCGAGCGTGGTCAACGCCATGCTCGACGGCGACAGGGAGTGGCAGGCGATGGTCTCCTTCTGCGAACAGGTGATGTCGCAGAAGGAGGCCGCGGAGAGGGTCAGAGAGGACGATGCCCGCTCTGACCCGATCCGCCGGAGGCGAAGGGGGGGTAGGAGGGGGCGGTTTGCCCGCCTTCTTCGACTTCCCCTGTAGTGGAGCCACCTGGTGGAGAGTCGGGGGACTCTCCGCCGGCTTGCACGGCTCCACTCGTCTGAGGGGTGGTCCTGGTGAGCAGTGACCACCCCTCCTTGGCCGGGGCCTGGACACGGGTTCCAGGCCAACCGCCGGGGCCAGATGGTGAATGCTAACGCGACCCCATCTCGGCCCCACGAAGGCGGGCGACTGCTCATAGTGGGTTTTTAGTGGGTTCGAGTCCCACATACCCCCTTCCACCACCCCCATGGTGGAAGGGAAATGCGAGGGCATTTTCCCACTTAAAAAAAAAAAAAAAAAAAAAAAAAAAAGGTTGGAGAATTCGGATGATACCATCTCTGGGCTGCGTGCTGAGTTGGTGTCACTACGTAACACTGATTCGGTATGTAGGTCACCTGTGGCCTCTAATAATGTCAACACACGCCGCGGCGTGCAAAACGCTTCGATGTGCAGTTTTGCGCAAGTTTAACGCAGCGAACACGAGCCCGCGCGCCGCACCCACCGGGGGTCAGCTGACACCGGTTACGTTGCCCCGACAACGTGATTACGCAGCTGCAGCGGCCAGCACCCCTGCAGCCCCTCAAACAAAGGGGAAGTAGCAGAGCTGTGGACTTGTCCGCAGCGCTGCACCCACTAGGCCTCCGCGGAAGGAGCCTTGTGATGCAGAGGGCTTCACGAAGGTGGTGAGGAAATATGTGAAGCCTTCTTGCACGAACCAATGTGGGACTGCATCCGGTGACCACTTATTCCGAGCGGAAGTACCCACTACGCAGATCTATGTGTCCCGCGTCCACTTTGACGTGAAGACCGCAGAGGTGGTGGAGTACGTCAAGAGGAAAGCCGGAGTGGGGTTGAGGGTTGAGAAGCTGGACTCTCGTCATAATGTGAGTTTCAGCTCATTTATGGTGAGAGTTCCTACGGATCGCCTCTCGACTTTCCTGAGCCCCATTTTCTGGCCGAAAGGGGTGAAGTTCCGACGATTCAAGGGTCGCCTGTCGCGAGATCCCCCGCACCGAAACACGTCGGCGACATCACGTGTGCCTTAGTTTAAGTTCTATTTTGTATGTATTTTAGTTTTAAGGTGTATATTAATATGGGTCTTAGAATTAGTATTTAAACATCCTGTACAATTCTTACGTTACCTGAAATAAACTTATATTATTATTATTATTAATAAATATAGGTAAAATACGCGATAAATACCCGTTTCTCGAATTAAAACAATAATCATATATTTTAACCAAAAACAGATACACAGATACACACAGACACACGTGTAATCTGGTAATGGTTCCGTTTTATCATCAAAAGTACAATTAATGTGACTGAATAACTGAGATAAACGTACCTCTGGTCTGAGCCGCAGCGATATAAAAAGCGTAAACTCCCGTGGAAATGTTTTGCCAGCTCCAAACAGTTCTGATGATGCGATCCAGATGTACGAGTTCGGCCTCAGGCTAAACGCGTGAGGGCGGTCAGGGACTGGACTCCACCTTGCCTGGGCAGGATGGAAGTTCCGCCTAGCTCCTGGAGCTAAAGGATTTATTGTACCTGTTGAAGAAAGATTGAACTTTATCAGGTTTGTAAGCATTCTTTATTGCATACAAAAAATAAATCTTATTATTTAATTAGTGTAATAGGTTACTAGGTTATACAGGTTAATCATGCTAATTAATAAATAAATAAATAAATAATCTTAAAAAAAAATAATGTACCTAATTATTTCTTGTAATTCTTTACTGTACACATAAATATGATTTAAATATGTCTTAGGAAAACATATGTACAGAGACGAGATTAACTCCTAAAGAGTTTTCTACCCACAAACCCAATACACTGAAAAGGTAGAAAAGTGTACCTACTTGAATTAAAATACAATTTTAATAGACAATTGAAATATACATAGGTACATATATCAAAACTATACCTACATATATTTGTTTAATACCTACTAAATATATAAATATAAGGCAAAACTTATTATATATAAATACAATGTTTGTACCTATATATTTATGAAATATATTTTTACATATTTTATATATACACAAATGAAATCAATAACAATAAACATATACACATTCAGATGAATTATAATAAATTATTTTGCGGGGCTTTTGATTGAGGCGACACGTGACCCAAGGGCTGGCTCTTATTTAGGCCAGCGAATTAGCATAGCTATTCAGCGTGGCAATGCCAGTGTCTTGGGCACGCTTCCGTCTGGTGGCCGTTTGTAACGGTCCTTAGGTAATCTGACTGATTCCTTTGTACATGGTTAGTTTAATTGTACTTTTTATTGTAATATAATGTGCTATTTTGATATAAGGAGCAATCGTTGCCGATACAATCCATTTAGAAGTTAAGAAACCATATAGAGATACAATTTTTATAATTATCACAAAACTTTCGATTACGTAAAATCATAATTAGATTTTAGAGCATTATAATTAGATCCAGTGACGAATTAGAAATAGATAATCAAAAAATTAACTAGCCCGAGGTCTCTTCTTATCTGGATGGGATTCCAAACCGATGGTAATTTTGAGAAATAAAATGATCATTTATTATCTTATTTATCAAACGAATGAATTTTGACTTCTAACAGTTTTTTTTTTATGATTCGGATCTTTACCACGAAACTTAAACTTGCAATCGAATGAGATCTAAGATGGAAACCTAACCGGAAGTTGCATATTAACCCTCTTATTAAAGACATTAGATTCAACACTACAGTCGGGTACAGTCTACAGCGGAAAAACAGCCGCAGGGAGCTTATTCCAAGTTTTTGCAATGCACAAAAGATCCTGTAAAGTGTTTGTGAACAGGCCTTGGATATAAAACTAAAAACAAATATTAAGAAACAAATCCGCTAAGTTCCTTTGAATAAATCAAATGGAGACGTGTTTTCCTGTACCCGAGGCATCCTCGGGTACAGGCAAAACACATATATAGTAATTCTGCTAAGATGACAAGCGACGTGATTTTTATACTTGTACGATGGGGAAGCACTTGGCTTTTATGTCACCTGGTGTCAAGTTATGATAAAGCCGAAGGTTAAAGCGCCCTTTACCCGGAATCCTCAACAGATTGAAGAGCTGGTTGATCTTATTTCTAGATGCCGGAACAAAACAATTTAGAACTATTGTTATGGTGACAGTTTTGTATAAGATGGTGGTAGCTGGCGCAGGCGGATGAACAAAGTCTTACCACCAAACAAACCAAGCATAATTGCGTACCCCCTTCGGAATCGAACCCGGGACCTCTAGGTCTGATATCAGCGGATACCCACTAGACCACAGGCGGACACGTGCCTGCGATGTAAGTATAGAGCCGAAACACGTGTCGATTTGATTTAACTAAGCATTTGCTAGAAAACATTTTTCTGTTTTCAAATGGAAATGGTTCTCCGCAAAGTGAGGCATAAACATATTTCGTACTCCAATTTACTTGCTCTTTTGTTTAAATCATTGCCATTAAGAATTGCTCGGTAACTTGATAGCTAATGCTCAAAAACCGGTAATCAATTAACACTTAAGGCAGCTACAAAGCGTTCATTCTAATTTGCGCATTGAGCCGCGAGGACTACGCGGAATATTACTGTATAGCCCTGGATTTTGGTGGTCTCACACCTTTACCTCGATTGCTTTCCAGCTTATTTCATTAAATTAGTTTTGTACTCGCATATAGTTCGTGATTCTAGGTTTTACGTTAATTATGCGGGGATAAATGATTTCCATTGACCATAACGTGTCACAAATGATGTATGCATTCCACTAAACCCAGCGATGACCTCGCGAAAGAATATGAGCCAGGTCACCGCGGGGTTTAGTTATTATTTATTTATCAATTGTCCATTATTATTAATTATTAATTCTCCATAATTGTCGTAAAAGCAACTAGCACTTTCTAGATTTAAATCAAGATATTTGCAAAAGAGTTATTGCATTCAAATACTCTTTTCCATTTATTTTGAAGTTAATTGTTATCAAAAAAGTAACGACACAGATTATCCCTACCCTATGTATACACCTGCAACATTTATTTCCATCAGACCTGCCATTTCAAAATGAATGACAAACTATGCTTCTACTGGATAGTTAAAATCAAGTGTTCCGGGCCTTTTTAACTGAGTCTTAACCAAAATAATGTGACCACTAATCCGCTTGCCGAACGCGGTGATTGTTACAAAGCCTCTCATATCATTATTGACTATTGAATTAAATTATGAACATTTGAGGAAAGCTCGTGAATTTTAGTGGACTTTTTTCTAACTTTGTAAACTGTAAAATACACGAAATTATCAAAGTAGTTGGTTAAAACTAGTTGACCGGCCTTACTCAAGGTAAGGCGTTACTAAGGTTTAAGCGCACATACAAGACTGACAAGTTCCGATACTTGTTGTGTTTGTGTTGCTACAACGCGTCCAAAATAAACATTTCCAGTTCCGTCTAAAGTTCAGGAGTTTGATACAGCTTAAAGTTTCCGCTTGTCTTTGTTTGCTTGTCAAGGGTTTGTGAAAACAAAGGATGGATTGTGGACATGGCGAAAAACCTACCGACGTTTTAATCTAAGAATATCATTTTATATTATTAGAAGCTTATAAAACAATAAAGCCCACATAAATTTATTAATTGTATTCTGTATACAATTTGTAAATTTATGTGGGCTTGTTTGTTTGTTTCACACCAAAACTGTGTCATCACACGAAAAGCAAACGGTTTTAAATCCGATAACGATAAAATTTAAGCTTTTATGAACAGAAAATACAGCAAAAGAGGATTTAATAGCTTTGCTTACGCATCGTATGAACGTACAACCTTTACACTGTACATTTTTTTTTTATTAGAACATATTTTTTTTCCAAAAACTCACTTTACCGGAAAAACTAAAAAAATATGTTTTTTTTAATGCAGAACCTTTTTTTTTAATCGAGCACGTAACTCCTAACAGGACTTTTCGATAACTCTTACGGTTTCAGACTTCACCTCAGTGGCCCTGAACAAAAACTCATCCTGTATAATATATCCATACTAATATTTTAAATTCGAATGTGTATCTGTCTGTTGCAAGCCCATCGCCGCTTAGTGGAATACTAGCCAGTGACACATGTCATTCAGACTTTAGGTCCTAGGGACAAACCGGTTTCCTCACAACTTCCACCGTCAGAGCATGTGCATCAAGAGCACATAAACTTCCGAAAAAACTGAAAAGTCCAATGTTGAACTACTGGATTTGAACCTCAACCTCCGGATCGAAAGGCGGGCCTATACCTACTTGACCACACAGCCAAAAAAGTGAATCCGGGTAATAAGTAAATCTACTAACCTTCACATTCAAAATAATTGCAAACTCTCTCCTGCTCTCCATATCCTTCGCAGAAATGCTGGGAACAGTACCGCCTCCTGATCTGCTTTCCGCCTCCACATGTTCTGCTACATGCCCCCCATTCACCCCACCCGGCCCAACCTGCAACAAAAACCTTAAAGTAATACACGCCTCATCATCACCGAAATAATGTCCACTGTTGGACAGGATCTCCTCCGCAATTTGGAGGGTTAGTTACCACGGTTAGCAGGTGGATTAGATCGCAGGATCGCAGGAGATACTTTTTCATGAGATTCTTTAGTCGGATTTTATGACGCGGGCTGAGTTGGAAGATTTGATAAGCCACAATCACCAATGTACCTTGCTTGTAGCTATTGTTTATTGATTTACATAAACTGTACACAGTGTTACATATTGTTTGATATATATTTTTAAATATTGCTATTCTTACATCAGACGTATTTCTTCTACCTTCATATTGAGCACCACCAAGGAGTGAACCTGCGAGTCTAAGTTTCCCATTACTGTTTTAATTCATTTATTCTCGAAAAGACATTAAAGTCACTTACACGAGAACTATGTTATCTTATGATTATTATTATAGTAGGTCGTTCTAAAAGTAAGCTAGGTTAGTATGCTAAGTATAAAGTATAAGGTAAGTATGGTAAATGCATAGTAGGTATGTGGTTTTATAAGTACTTAGTTGCCTTTTAGCTAGCACTCATTTAACGTAGTTAAATTACATAACAACGATTTATGTAGATAGGTATGTATTATTAAACAAAGTTAGTTGATAATGTGTTGAGCAAGTCTTATTTTAAATACGTTAAGCGAGTTTACATTTTTAAGGGATGATGGTAACTTATTGTAAAGTTGAGCGCCTTCGTACGTAATTCTTTTCTTGCCGTAGTTGGTTCGCGCTTTTGGTAGCACGATAAAACTCGCTCGGCGGGTACTTCGATTCGTAACTTGCCGTTTAATAGTAAAGGCTAAGTTAGTATGGATTTGTTTTTTAAGGATTTTGCGGACTAATATGCAAGTACAGTAGTGATATAATTGTTTTAAGTTCATTAAATTGGTTTCTTTGTAAATAGTTTCTGAAGGTGTTAGATAGTGGTAATTAAATAGTGTTTTGATAATTTTATTCTGAACAACTTGGAGCTTGGCAAGTCTGGTTTTTGCGGCACTACCCCAGATTTCGATTAAGTAAAGAAGCACAACATTAGCGTGCTATTAGTGATGGCATTTGTTTGATTGATCAGATCACAGACAGATGAGACTTACGCAAAGCTATCTTTAAAAATAACAGTAGAAAATAACAATAAAACAGGAAATATAACCAATAAGCAGAAACTATAAATCCAGTCTTGATAAACGTGAACTATTTTTTTTTATTGGAAGCGCTTGGCCTTCATCCTGGTAAAAAGTTGAGATAAAACCGAAGGTAGAGGCGCACTTCACCTGAAATCCTCAACAAACTGAGGAACTGGCTATCTTACCTCTGAATGCCGGAACACAACAATTTTTAGAATTGTTATTATGGCGACAGAATTAGGTAAGGTGGTGGTAGCTAGCCAGGCGGACTTAAACAAAGTCCTACCACCAACCAAACCAAGCACAATATATTGTACTCCCCTACTGGATCGAACCCGGGACCTCTGGATCTGAAATCGGAGGCTTGAACTTTCCCATTAGCGTGCTATTAGTGATGGCATTTGTTTGATTGATCAGATCACAGTCAGATGAGATTGCGGACTTACGAAAAACTGTTGAAAATAGCAATGAAACAGGAAATATAACCAATAAGCAGAAAATATAAATCCAGTCTTGATAAACGTGAATTACTACAAGACACCATATTTGCAAACAAAGTAACAAAGGAAAATCGCGAGACTCTTGTAATGAAAAAATATTCATCGGCATCAGATTGCAGAGTGACTACAGAAGATAAAAATATATACCTACTCAAGCTAGTTTAAAATAGCAAACAGTTTTTTTTTTATTTTACTTTGCATTACAAACAAACATTGCAAATATTGCTCAGGTAACTATTTACGAGAGCGGAACTTTACACCCAGTGGATTACATATCCACACCAGGAAACATTTTGATCTGCCTTTCACAATAGAAATGGCTAAAATGTAACGGAATGGTACAACAAAATGCATTTCCAATAGCAAACTTTATGAGATGGTTATAGTTTTAGTTTCCCTAAAGTATTGCATTAATACGAAACTTCGATACTATAGGTACCTAAAGCTATTTCTATTTTTACATAGATATGGGATTTACTCGCGTACTGCCGCGGTAGATTTTGCTTAAGGTTTTTTTTCTGTAGATTGGCGTTATACAGGTTGTGGTAAATTGCCTTCAAAAACCATTGGGGATAAAAAAGAAAAATTTGCCAACACATAATGGGCTGCATGGAGCGAATCTACATCGTTATTCAATAAAGTGTACAATTAAACTAACTATGTACAAAGGAATCAGTCAGATTACCTAAGGTCCGTTACAAACGGCCTATGCCTACGGTAGCTCAACTGTTTCAGACCAGTACCAGTGGCTGCATTGCCATGTTGAATGGCTATGCTAATTCGCTGGCCTAAATAAGAGCCAGCTCTTGGGTCACGTGTCGCGTCAATCATAAGCCCCGCTGTAGCTAAATACTAATAAAAACGACACTACAGTCATAAAACCGAATGGTAAATGGCATGGTCCCGTGTAGAAGATAGGATGGCCGGTCTATAAACGAGCTATACTTACTTGCAGAGTTAGTTTTTGTTAATTTATTTTAATAATTCTTGTACATTTTTAATTGCTTGTAAATAAATGACTCTGTAGCAACAACGTTTTTAAAAGTGAATATCTATTTTCCCTATTAGTTCCGTAACTGAGTAAACTTTGCTTGGAAAGATAGTTCAGTTAGTTAGGGAACCAATTAAGAAAAAACAAATATATTGATGTCATGAGACTTTTGAATAATTATACATCTATAGTACACATTCTATGGTTGAGAGAGTTCTAACACCATCTATTTGAGCTGTTCCTAGCAATACACCCCATATTTCTTATCTTGACGAAGCTCGAAACGCTTGGCTTAAGGCTTGCCCCAATACAAATCCTTCAAAACACCTCTCGGCCAGGCAGTGGGACGAGCCTGTGCGAGTTGACTGGGAACTTTCGGTTACATACCTCCTTCGGATAAACCTCCACAGATCGTGCTCATCTCTTAGCTGTTTCAAAATGAGAACCATGTCTTTGCGGTTGCAAGCACATCCATCTTACAATACCGGTACTAATTTTTCTTATTTTTTGCTTATGTAGTGACAATTTCACATTTTTTAATCTAATGAAACTAATATTTACCAAAATTAAATTCTTGCGTACACATCCGTATACCCCTTTCAAGTCAGCCTATGGTTGTTGATAAAAGGGGGGAGGGGGTTGTGTTATTGATAAACAAGTTGTTATTGTCTTATTTTCTCGGAACTATGCGAAGGCTCGCGAATATTCTAGACGTTTCTGACTGGCGTAACAATATCAAGTAAACAGATTGTTAATTTGATTTTTTATGATTGCCTCTCTAGCTCCCTTACTTTGGAAACAGCCGTGAGTTGTTGTATATGCTAATTTATTTAATGAGCGCCAATGCCAAGCGGTAGTTATTTTTTTACAACTTAGAGACGGAACAAGCACACCTGAAAGTGCATCTCTTATCTATAAAAAAGTTTAAATGCGTAAATCACATCCACAAAGAACAACCTACGTTGGACAGCATTGCGCCTGACTTGAGGCATAAAGGTGTTAAGCCTCGCGTGCTTGTAATTTCACAGGCAACCATACCCTACAACCGAAACACAGCAATGCTAATTGGCGGCCAGTAGTTGAAAGGATTTCTGGAAGGGCATTTGACCACCAGCTAGCTTAAAAAGCAAGAGATGCATTGAACTTACCAACAGCGTTCCAAATAGCAATATCCACGCCCAAGCTCCAAGGAACCGCAGCCGATGTAGCCTCTAGCCAGGGTCCATCAGGGGGAGTTGTCACCAGGTCAACGGCGGGTTCGCTGACCCTAGCAAAGACCACCAGCTCACTCTGCGATGGCGCCATGCTCCAATTAAAGCACTCGCCTAGTTGTTGTGTAGTTTTGAGGTTCACCTGTCTGAAGAAATAGGAAACATAGAAAATGATGAACACGATACCGCAGCCTCGACACCCACAATGAAAGCATGTCGATATCTATAGATGAGGTTTATCATTGAACGACGGGGCGCACTTCCCCTTTAACATACAGAGGAACTGGCTATCTTACCTCTAAATTCCGGAATACAACTGTATAGAATTGTTATGTTGAAAGACTTAGTTAAGATGGTGGTAGCTAGGCAGGTGGACTTAACCAAAGCCCTACCACAAACCAAACTTAGCTCAAATCTGTACTCCCCTGGGGATTGAACCTCAGACCTCTGGGGCTGATACCGGTGGGCGAACCACAAGACCACATAGGCTAACCCTTTACCCGGTACATTTAATACCGATAATACCAAGCATTGCCGCTTGACCTGTTTTGTCTTCTATGGTCCAGCCACCCCCAGTGTTATCACTAACCCGGGTTGCAAGTTGAGATAAGGCCGAAGGTGGAGGCCCACTCCACCCGGAATCCTCAACAAACTGAGGAACTGGCTAACTTACCTCCAAATGCCGGAACACAACAATTTTAGAATTGTTATTATGGCGACAGAATTAGGTAAGATGGTGGTAGCTAGCCAGCCGGACCTAAACAAAGTCCTACCACCAACCAAACCAAGCACAATATATTGTACTCGAACCCGGGACCTCTGGATCTGAAATCGGTGGGTTGAACTACTAGACCACAGAACCGGTTAAAAAATATACATAAATTCAAACATAATCGATAAAATTATGCTGTAATTGAACTTGTGTGGGATTTTAACGAAATGTGAAAAGACTCGAAGAACAAATGGCAATGTGGGGGTCCTGTGGGAGTCGATGGATGTAGGCGGCTCTAGAACGCTATTTGTAGCGTCGGAGAGGTTAAGTTGGGAGAGGCCTATGTTTTGCAATGGGGCTGTATGGTGATGACGTAGTAGCTTGATCGTTTAACTTGGTACGGAATTTGTTTTATTGTTCAACAATCATTAATACTTTAATTTAATTATATAGTGATATAATATAAAATCAACTATTAAACTAACTTTGTACAAAGGAAGCAGTTGGATCAAGGACCGTTAAAAACAGTCTACTTATAG
The DNA here is from genome assembly GCA_951394065.1 of Venusia cambrica. Lineage (NCBI taxonomy): Eukaryota > Metazoa > Arthropoda > Insecta > Lepidoptera > Geometridae > Venusia > Venusia cambrica. The sequence continues at coordinate 7,115,059 of OX596058.1, read as the reverse complement.
GGAAATCAACTGTTCAAGACCAGTACTAAACGGAAGCGTGCCCAAGACATTAAACTTACTTTTATTTACCCATATCTGATTATCCCGTTTATTTTGGCGTGTGAATAACTCCAATGACACCATAAATAATTTATTAGGCCTCAGAGTTTATAAAAAGGTGAAATGGAGGTGGATTTTGACCAACTAATAATCTGGTCTTAGCTCGAAGCACTCCGTATAAGCTCTATTAAATCTCGAACATTCAGTGAATCCTTCCATTCGCTAAATTGGCACTTTCATCCGACTCATACCGTACTGATTGCTCGGAAACACTCACAGAAATACGTAGAATACCTCTGAAAGTATTCATATCTAGATAAGACATAGGATTTATAAAATATCAACAGATATGCGAATTTTATGGCAAGGGTTGTCCGCGAGAAACACCAAATGTTCTTTTTTGGTATATAAATAAAATTGGAAATAAAATCAACACGAAAGCAATATGTTCTGAATTTCGAAAATATACAAACATTTTAAACAGGTTTATAAACAGAATAAATCAACTAATTACGGATATACTCACAATAAAGAAAAAAAAAAGGTTCGACCTACATGTCGAGGCATATAATCAAATCTGGCATGGGGGCTTTATTTTGTAAGATGATTTATTACTTGTTAATAGCGGTAATAGAAATACACGTTCTGTATAAATTTCAACCTATTACGGTTTATGAGATATACCCCACTTACAGACAAACGGACTGATAGCGGAGGCTTAGTAATTGGGTCCTGTTGGCACCCCTTGAGAACGGAATCCTAATAAGTAGTAAGGACATTAACATCTGTTATTTATTTTAAAGAAATTGTTAACGCGATAGCAGAATTATTACAAAGCCATATAAAATATAAAACCACGAGTTATATTGCAAGAATTTTCTACACAAATCTATGAAAAAGTATCACAACTTCGCCAACAATCTTTATATGGTTTTGACGCGTAAATGCCTCACAACTAGAGGCCAAAACGATATTGAGAATTGAAGTTTTACAATCAAAAGAGGTCGATTAACCGCTCTTCAAGCTTTGTTCGATTCTTGAAAAATTCGTGAATTCAGTTTATTCTCTGTTTTCATTTCAACTCATTAGATACAGGCAAACAGACGCTTATCCATAAACATCTTAGAAGCAATCTTCAGTAATTAAATGTAAAACTTGTTAGTAAATGAAGGCTATTAATAAATTATTTCATATTCAATGCTATTGTTTAAGTTTGAGCTGACCGTATAAATGATAAACAAAAATAAATATAGTCCAAATTATAGCATCTAATACCTCTGTTAAATATACTTCAATACTTGAATTGAGATGTAAGCTTTGACAAAATGTACAAATTGTCTAACTATTTCTAAGGGAAGCAGTAGAGGTTACTTTTACAAACGGTCTATCGGTTTCTAAATATAGACAACTATTTCCTAATATGCGCAAAACACTGGCTGCATTGAAACGCTGAATACTTATCTATGCTAATAAGCTTGAAGTAGAGAGCTTATTAAGTAGGAAGCAAAGCTAATAATAGATAATAATGGTAAGCAAATTCAAAATATCGAATGAATTGGATTAACCATTCAAAAGACATGGGAGAAATATTTTATTTCTTTTCACCCTAATATCTCAAAACTACCTTACTCATCAAAAATCGCCCGATACATTCATACATTTGTGTATTATCTATCATCTACCTAATGGGCAGTTTGTTAACATTAGGAAATCACAATTTAGCTATCAACTGGTATGTAACATCGGGCCACGCGTTCTTATCGTCGATATAGTCACTAATTTTGTAGTAGGCACTTTTAATTATATTATTCTTTAGATAGGTACAATTTGAATTTACGAGCAGAGAGTTTGGTCGCGCGTTGAGGAAGCTTATTATAGAATCTCACACAGTTTCCTAAGAATGAATGATTTACTTTTCCTAAGCGATACCTAGGTATATCAAGTTTATTTTTATTTCTAGTATTAACACTGTGGACATCACTTCTGCAGTGCTGCATTTTCCAACGTAACTTAGAGATATCGGTCGCTTCGCTCACTCGATCAAAATATATTTTAAATTGCCAGCCATGTCACATGCGATGAATAATATAATATAATATATAGTTCACCTGAGTTAATTTAGGCGCATTTACTATTTCGTAGGCTTGGTTCAATATGGAATCCGCTGAAGACAATCTACCCGGGTCTCTTTTTACTGGTACAATATGTCTTTCAACTGTTTCTTGGACTTGATGCCTTTGTCAAACTATTTTAATATTTTAAAACAATAAGTAAGTAGGCTATATTTATGCACACCGCTATGTGCGTGTATAACTAAATAAACAAAATACATAAAAGTGAGTGTTTAAATTATTGTAGATAAGATAAACAAATGACGTACGTACTCTGAAGTCAAAAGTACTGACGAGAATGTATGAAGAACAAGATGAGAATATGGTGTTAGTCTATGTATATATTTAAGATAAACTTAACTACTACATCATAACTGGGTAAAATAATTATAGTACCCACTTATATGGTGTTAGAAAAAGATTCACCATACATTAACAAAACTGTGATATGATTATGTTTCCAAATATAAGAATAATAAATCAGCCAACACACAAAATTAAGGCAAAAAACCACGTTTAGTGATAACAAAGTTTCTATTTAATTAAATTTTGAACTTTTGTTGCTCTATAGGCAATACCGCAAAGGGTCCCGTTGGCACCCTTTGATTACGAAACCCTATAAACCAAGCTAACGTAGAATAACTCAATTATGATTACCTGTCTGTCGTGTTGTACGGTGAACCCGCATATTGACTGACGGATGCCAATTCCACCCCTCCTCTGTATATCGAAACTAGAGCTAGGTCTAGTGTTTTCCTCTGAAACAAAGCAATACATAATTATAATCAAGCTAGTAGTATACCTACCAGTTATTTTGGTGAGACGAATTAATAAAAATATTATCTCTTCAGATCCTTTCAAATGATACAAACACACCGCCGAGTAACACATTTTGATATATATATTTATATTTTTATTGTACGACTGGTAATCGCTTGGCCTTTATCGGCCGAAGGTGGAGGCGTACTTCACCCAGAATCCTCAACCAACTGACGAACTGGCTATCTTACCTCTAAATGCCGGAACTCAATTTTTTTTTTCAGAATAGTTATTATGGCGACAGAATTAGGTAAGATGGTGGTAGCGAGCCAGGTGGACTTAAACTAAATCCTACCACCAACTAAACCAAGCATAATATTGCTCCCCTGGGGATTGAACCTGGGACCTCTGGATCTGAAATCGGTGGGTTGAACCACTAGACCACAGAGGCGGTTAATAAATTGGTAAGAAAATAATGCGGCGTCATATTTGTAGCTAAATAATCAACAATATGATAATAGGATAGCTTTTAGCGTGTCTCATTGTTCCATGACGTTGTCGACGAGCCAAGGGCAAGAAACGTAAATGTTAGTAACTAGCTTGTTTTAACTGAAAAAAGTTTTTGACTACAACGGTAAGACCGCTATTGTGTGCCAAGCTTTGTTTCACTTATGTTACTGTACAAAATAACGTTAGGCAAAGAAGTTGGTCACTGACCAAAATGTGTTTGCATCGAATCAGAATACAAAATAAAACAGTGTTTAGCCTAGCAAAAAAACGATACAAGTGGATTTATCCGCAAAACGCCGATTTATCTGAACTACTGCGACATAGAAACATACTATGAATAACCGCTTTGTAAGTAATAACTGCATTAAAGTGAAGAATTGTACTCCATAAAGAGACGCAATAAAGTTGATTTTAGCGCGTAGCTACGCGTTTAGAAAGCTTGAATTTTGTCTAGTTTCGTTCGTTATCTATCTTTCTTATGGGTGTAACATGAAATATTGTTTTGTAGAATACGCTTTTCACGGTTGGGTAAGCATTGCTTATGTGTGCACAACTGGTGATTTGATTGTGATTTGTTAGAACGTAAAATACACTTATTGATTTGTATGTCAACTGTCTAGTCTAGCTAATCTTCTTTAAATGGATTCCAAATGTTCGCCGAAATCATTTTATTAATTACCGATTGAATATGAATAAGTTATATAGTAGATATTTTTTTAACATACATACATCATAGAATCTGCCTTCTGTGCTGTAGGTTGTGGGTTCGATTCCCACCCAGGACAAACATTTGTGTGATGAATATTGATGTTTGTTTTGTGTTTGTATATTGTATTGTATGACAAGTACCTATAAATAAATAAATAAATAAATATTACAGGACGTTAATTTCACACAGCGCTATCTAGCCCCAAACTAAGCATAGCTTGTAATATGGGAACTAGATTACGGATAGAATATTTAAATACTTTTGTAAATGTACGTTCTATATGATAACACACCCATACCACCTATGTATTTCAAAAAAAAAGTTTGCAAGTATTAAGTATTATATCCTTAATCTAGCTTCATGTTACAAGCTATTCTTAGTTTGGGACTAGATGGCGCTGTGTAAAATTAATTTTCTGTAATACTTAAGTATTCATAATATTATTATAGATAGACTCGCACCTGTTTCCCACAGGGATGGGCGATCACGGATATCCACTTACTATATACGCCCCCTGCACACCTAATTCTGCTTCTTTCAGTCTCACCGCGTTTTTTATCGTTTTCTCAAGTCGGAGGAACACTGATGTTTGTTCTGGGTTTGTGTGTTGTATTGTATGATAAGTATGTATTAAAAAAAAAATATAATTACTATAGATAGGCTCGCACCTACCCTCGGAACAAACCAATAAATCATTTCTCAAATATCATTTACCTGTTTCCCAGAGGAATAGGCAGATATTCGGATATTGGAAAAACGGTTGCATTAATTGTGATGAGGTGCTTGTATATCCGTGGGCCTAAATTATCAACGTCAGATTAGTTTTAAATCATCTCCTTTGTTGCCATTTTGAGTATTCATTGTACTCTCCTTTCATTGCCATCGTGAAAAATAAAACCTGTAATCATCATACAGCAACTAACGAGGCCACAACCTTTAGACATTACAATACGAAAATAGGCGCCCATAAAATTATATGACAAGGGCGTCCATGTTTGTCGATTCGAAATATAAGCCCTGCAACCGTTAGATAAGATCGTAAATGGCTTGAAGATTAGTGAGGTGTGGAACGTGTAAGGTGAGAAATAAGCGAAAAAGATAAAGATAATTAGATTAAGGTATTTTATGGAAGGGTTTGAAACATAATTTGGAGAAATCTAGACAGAAAGCACTCGGTCTTTTATATTCTCAAAGAATCAGCCGTCAAGTAATAGTCCAAAAATAACATTTGTTTAGCTCTAGGCAAGAATGACGTCTACGTTGGAGCGAGTTTACTCAAAAGGCACAGGCTCTTCCACGCCCCGAAGGAACGCGGGTAACCGTTTGGTGCCGGACTTTGACGAAAGGGTGGTCGCAGGTGGATCTTTATAGGTCCTGCATCAGGTATTATGATCATTTATCCGTCACTGCTTGCCAGGAGAAGCCATTGATTCCGTTGCTGGTGTAGACCACCAGGAGATAGGTCACACCTTAAGACCATATGATGTGTTCATCATATGGCCTTATGGCCACGTCTTATGTCAAGTCTTTCGCGAAGCACAGATTTTAATCGTAATAGTGCAACGTCACAATACACGCAAAAGAATTATCTCACGTTGTTCATCACAAACGTGCATGTTAAGTTTTACAAGCTCTATTTTACAGGATGTTAATTTCACACAGCGCCATCTAGCCCCAAACTAAGCATAGCTTGTAATATGGGAACTAGATTTCGAATAGAATAATTAAATATTTTTTTGTAAATACATACTTATCATACAATACAACACCCACACAGACCAAACATATTTTTTTTTCTACTAGAAGGAGCAAGCAAGTAGCCCACATGGTGTTCAGTGCATCTCTTGCCTATGACAAAGCCTTACTGCGTAGGTCACATTCACAAACCGCCCGTCAACTTAAGGCATAAAGGTGTAAAGCCTCACGTACCCGTTATTTCACCGGCAACCATACCCTTCAAACCGAAACACAGCAATGCTACTTGTTGGCAAAAATTGGTATGGTACCACCATACTAATTTTGGTCGCCGTAATTCTCCGGACGAGCCCTTACACAAGAGGCTTCTACTACTCTCAAACATCTATATTCATCACACAAATGTTTGTCCTGGGTGGGAATCGACCCAACAACCTGCAGCGCAGAAGGCAGAGCTACTACCAACTAAGCTATGAGGTATGCTACGTTAAAACTAACCAGACCAAAGAGATCAATTCAAGTGAAAAGAAAACGGTAACGAGTTAATTTGTCCCCCTGCCAGCTTGGGTTACCACAACATAATTAGACGTTAGTTTGTTTCCTTTTAGACCTTTCTAAGTTATGTTTGCGGACAGAATTAAATGAGAAAACCTTTATGGTAATTCAGAACCGCGGTGAAAAGAGTCACTTCGTTCGTCGCTGTTGAATTGAACAAGCCTCATAGCTCAGTTGGTAGAAACTCTGCCTTCTGAGCTGTAGGTTGTGGGTTCAATTCCCACGCAGGACAAATATTTGTGTGATGAATAAAGATGTTTGTTCTGTTTTTGGGTGTTGTATTGTATGATAAATATTTATTAATTAAAAAAAAAAAATGTTATTCTATCCGTAATCTAGTTCCCTTATTACAATTGTTGCTTAGTTTTGGGCTAGATGGCGCTGTGTAAAATGTATGTCCTGTAATATTAATTAACTCTCGAAATTTAAAGGTGTTTGTTAGTTACACATATATGCACACCATCTGACGCTGATAGTGTCGTTAGAAACAGGCATGCAGGAAAATATATAATGACAGGGTCACTGGTAAGTGTTACGCTAGGCAGTGATGAAAAACATATTGAATGTAAAGCGTAGGTAAATGCCGATCGGATTATGTGTGGAAGTGCTTCTGCCTACCTCTTAGCAGATAATCTAAGGGCTAATGAGTCCTGAGCCAATTTGTTCATTCGTAAGCAGTTTTTCGAAAATATGAATTACATAATAGATCTACATCTAATATTTTCACTAATATTTTTCTCGCCTCCGTGGTCTAGTGATTCGCCCACCGACATTAGATCAAGAGGTCCCGGGTTCGAACCCCAGGGGAGTACAAATATTGTGATTTGGTTATTGGTAGGACTTTGTTTAAGTCCGCCTGGCTAGCTTCCACCGTCTTACCTAATTCTGTCGCCATAACATCATTTATAGAATTGTTATGTTCCGGCATTTTGAGATAAGTTAGCCAGTTCCTCAGTTTATTGAGGATTCCGGGTGAAGTGCGCCTCCACCTTTGGCATTATCTTAACTTGTTACCAGGTGAGATTGAAGCCAAGCGCTTTCCTGGCGTACAATAAAAAAAAACTTATCATTTGCAAGATACTAGAAATAACAAACAGTTTTAATCTAAATTCTTGAAATGTTAACTTAGTTAATTTAGTTTGCTATATAATTTGTAAGCGAGGCATAAATACAAAATATGATAAAGGGTTGCAAACAGACTATTTAAATCCAGATAAGTTTCTGCCTAATTAAGATTGTGAAAGTTAGAATTGTACTAATACCATTTAACTTCTAAATTGTTTGTCTGGGTTCAATATCTGAAATAATGGACATATGATGTCAAATTAAAGAAAGTTAGACTTATAGTAACCCAAGCAAATCCCTTTTTACCTTGATGTTGAGAATATATAAGACTAAATGGTTGCTATTGTCTAGAGGTCACGTTACCTCTTAAAAGCGAGATTATCGACATTTAAAACGACTATCAGGTCAGGTCATCCAGAACTTTTGACTCCATCGTAAGAATGTTAAGTAAAGTAAAGTAATATTTATTGCATGAATACATGTGAAAAATGTAACAATGACAGAATATGTATCAATGTATTTTTTTTTCTACCATATAAAGGTGTACAATATTTTGTGATTTATATAGATCAATCAAAAAATCATAGTTAAAAGAATAAAATAAATGTCAAAGATAGAATATAAAAAAAAGAAAATTGACAAAGTCACAATTAAAAATATATCAAAGAATATATATCAAATCATAATAATGTTATGCATTAGAATTATTAATAAAATATATTTAAATCATAAACTGTGCGATTTTATAATAATATTTATTTATTAATGTGACCTTCAACATTTTTTGAAACAGTGGGGTCGGTGTTAATGTTTTTGGCACATTATAATATATGGAAGGAGCCATGCAAAAGTTAGTCTTGCGCATCATTGTGGTCTTTGATGAATGTACACATATCTTACTTTGGTCTCTTCTATTACGTATTACGATAACTGAGTAAGTGCACCCCTCTTCAAAAATAAATAAGCTCTACATAACTAGTAGTTTGTCCCAAACTGAGATCTTGTGATGTATGGTTTGTGTATTTATAACCAAGGAAATAACTTCTCACAAAAATGTTTTTCATAACACCTTGCTCATTCGTCATTTTCATCAATTCTTGCGACGGTAAACACGTATTTATGTGAAAATGTTGTATAAAATTGCCCAGTTTTTATTCGCTATAATTGTAGATGAATATATGAGCTTTTAATTTTTACTATGACATCTCTGCAGTTGTGTTTCCTGGTTTATTAAATGGTACCTAAAAACCATTGCTATTTGTTGATGTAAGGTAAGGTATTTAAGGAGGCCTAAGCACACTTGTTCTCAATGTCTCTTTATTCAAATGATTAATAAGAGTTAGAAACAAGAGAGAGCTACGTTAATAACTCTTTTTTTATGCCAAAATAAGAACAAAGCACCAAAGCCTTACGTCATAGTAGGTGGGCAGAGTACCAATAAGTAAATAAGTCACGCCTTACAGGTTAAATCCTAATAGGTTGATATCTAACTTTAATAAGTGGTCTCAAAACCGTTGCCATAATATCGTGGTATATTGATCAAAGTAACGTGGTTTAAAATGTTACCCCAGCCACACCAGAGATATTTTTAAAATTAAACCAAAGGGCTTTACCAAAAAGACAGTAGCTTCCAGAAGGAAGCATACAGAAGTGTATAAACAATGTTTTTACTATGAACACCATGATTTTCTTTCTACATTATGATGGCTAAAGTGTGTTTTTGTGATGTAAGATGTACGCAGTCACTCAAACCCATTGTACGACAACCCACAGTAATTCTTGTATCAGATCGACACCCATGGGGCTTCGCTACCTTATTCAGTTAAATATAACAAAAATATAACTGATTTTATTTATTTATTTTTATTTTATTTTGTTTATTAAGGAACAACAAACAGCCACGATATAAATCATTACAAAATCCTTAGAAAAACACAATTTTGGCAATACTGTGGCCCACAACTCTGTCCACAGTGTACTAGTTAAATTTTAATTTAAAAAGTTTTATAACTAACATAAAATGTTCTACAAAACTAGGCTTACATGCTAATAAAAGGTATATAATTGAAGAAAGAATGACAAAAACAACAGGAAACAACACAGGTAACTAACAAAGAGAAAAGAAAGTAGGACTACACACAAATTAATCAGTTAGAGCGTGTTTAATATATTTTTCAAATTTATAAATCGAGCATGCAAAGATTTTTAAATGTGCTGTCTTTAAACACCTATTTTATAGCATTTTACAAGACTTTAATCTTATTTATCGCTTTTGCAGGCCAAAACAGGTGTCAAAACAAGGGTGGATTAGGCAAATAAAAAAACTAAAAGTGAATAATAGTTTTGAAGTTACTAGAAGGCATTCCAAACGTTTCACCCTCTTTACGCGCCCCCATGTTAAAAAACTACCCATATTAAAAAGTAAAATAACAATCTGAAAATAGGTGCAATCTGATATTCAATGATATTCTTTTAAATGACACAAGACATAAAGACATATCTTCTTGCTCAACTTAGCACCCCTATTTCCCAAAAACTACCCCGTTAATATCTTGAGTCAAAAAAAATATGCGAATGTGTGGCACGCTCTGCCCAAGTCTGTGTTTTCCAATAATGATTAGTACTTGAAAGTATTTGAGGCTCGAGTGAATAGGTTTCTTCTAGTTAATCGTCATTGCTCTTCTATGCTAGTCTATACATCGCCGCAGCCAAACACGTAATTATGATATAATATAAAATGAGATAGATATATATTCTATTATACGATTATACGCTTGGTAGGTGAATAGGTAATCGCGGCATTGGTGCTTAGGATCGCAGCATCATTGGATACTGCAGCTTGAGCTGCGGACACAATATCCTGTATAGATTTTACAAATAGCTGAGTCATTCCTCTTATTTCGCCAGGCCTTCACCATTGTATTTTCATTGTATTAATATTTTTTTGGGTAGCGGTTTGCAATCATTTTATATAACATGACGTTTTATGTAAGTACAGGGGCCGTACCATGAAGTCTTATTGCGATTTCATTGACGACATGACTGACGACTGAGCTGAATTGCTACCAAGACGTCGCATAAGCGTGTCAGTTTAGGTTCAGTTCTAAACGAGTGACGCAGCTGAGAGTCTGCTATTATTTACTAAAACTATTATTTAGTAAAAAGTAAGTACATAATTGCTTTATGCAATTATGTACTTACTTTTTACCATGTAATTTATAGTATATTTATAATATGTAGAAAATAAATAAGTAACCGCACGTTCCGAAAAAACTGCTGATTTAATTTCAGAATGTACCAGAGACAAATTTAGTTCATTCAACGATTCAAACGCTAACCAGTTGTATAGACGTCATGGTACCAAATTGAGCGATCCTTAGGAACCTACACTGAACTGCATCGGAAATGAGTGGCGTCTAGGTATGTGATAATAGGCCAGCAGGTCACATTTTAGATATTTCACACATTGTATTCATACTTTTTGGGTAACAGTTTGCTATTATTCGTTTATAGGTTGTGTAATTTAACATGAATTACGAGCTGAAAACTGTAATTATAACTTTTTATCTGAATACAAACGCTGAAACTGCAATAATCATAGATTTCGGATATTTCGAATGATTTCGTTTTATGTGAAATCATTTTTGTGGAAATTAAGCAACGAAGCTGATTACATTTGCATCCAATCATTTCATCGATACAGCTTTATTTGCTTTTAGCGATAAACAATAAATGAGTTGACACTTTATTACTGAATTAGTTACAAATGAATGTTGCTATTAAATTTTTATGACATTTCATAATGTTCTACATAAGTAGGTATATTTAGGTAAGGTATGATCTTTCTTGTAGCGCCCCGGGCGATGAAATTGCTTGCTTTTGCTAGTTGTTGGTAGGACTTTGCTTAAGTCCGCCTGGTTAGCTACCATCATCTTACCAAGCTTGTTGCCGTAACAACAATTCTAATAATTGTTGTGTTCTGGTATTTAGAGGTAAGATAGCCAGTTCCTCAGTAAGTTGATGATTCCGGGTGAAGTGCGCCTCCACCTTAGGCCTTATCTCAACTTTCAACCAGGTGAGATGATGGGCAAGCGCTTCCACGTCGGGCAATAAAAAAAAGTGTAAACACAATAAATGTGTTTTAGCATTTCATTTTGAAGCCATAGTTTAGGTCTGACTTTCACTTGGCTTCTTTAAATTATTTATTGCTTAACCTCGAAGAAAACATTAATTACATTATGTTTCACGTTTGTATACCTCTAATACAATTTATTGTATTAAAATATATGAAAAATATATGTATGAATATTGAATATAGTTTATGTGTAACGTAGTTTGCTATAACATAACTGTTCAAAAGGGCACTCTGCAGAGCAAAGTTTGGACAGACAGTCGTACGAACAACGTTGTCCTAATAATAGGTTCCTGTTGGCAACCATTGGGATACTGAACCCTGAAACTAAGCTCACTCACCTGAAAATGTGCTTGAACAACGACCGCTCTAAAAACTATGGAAGCATCCTGAACTCTTGTCTCAAGAGGTTTCTCTGCAAACTTCGGACACCGACTGTCACAAACTATTGTCCGGCACAGCAACAGAATCACCAATAACAAGTCCCTGTTCGTGATTTGACCCGTGAATGGATGGAAACCCATTTTGAACTTTGACACACTCACTTTAAGTTACATTTTCCGATTCGATTATCTAACACTAGATCGCTTCTCTCTTCCCTTTTTTGGACGCTTACGGCTTTGCATTTTTTATCTGGAACAAGTAAAAGGTTTATCAATATAGGTACAATAAGTTGACGTACTGAAAGTTAAAAGATCAAATGTTTGACATTGCAATTATTTATTGGATTATAGAAAGGCCTTTAGTGTGGCACCTGCGGCACCCTTGCGCCATATCATTTGCCTTGGACAATTAGGGTTGGTGTGGTGGCTATATAGACCGGGGATCACAAAAGGCGCAAATATAGTGGTCACGACAGGGTGTGCATTTTTTAGCCATTTGAGGTTTAATCCGTAAGGGTACTCCAAAACTCAAGAATCTTGTTAGACTTTTTTTTATTGGTGATAGCCAAGCGTTTGACCACCAGCTGACTTGAAAAACAAGAAAAGATCCATACGTATCCACCGAGTTCTGTTAAGTTACCTACAGGCCGTTGGTACCGGTACTTAAGTAACCCAACTTCTTCCCTAACAAAATACTGGTTAAATTGTACTTATTATTCTTGCATTAATAAATAATGAAAGGTACAAAAGAGTAATTACAAAAATAACTGTCTCTAAAAATATTACTGTAACAAATATTTAATTAGAACAAAATATCATGTGACAAGCTATTCTGAAAAAGTTGCGCGAATTCCACTTGTATTTTATTCAGTAGAGTGGCTTTCCAAGAACGCTTAACTAGTAGGTCAGTATAATATTGAACGAATCGAGGCGTCTCGTTCTCCCACTTTTTATTGATTATGCTCATAAATCGGATCGTTTCATTCATTGCCTACAATTTTTCACATATACTGCCAATTAATTTTTAAATTGCACTTCTCACTTGGTTTCTAACCATAAGAACCTTACTTCTGTGTTCTAACACCTACAATGCGATCACCTGTCCATCTGTTAAATTTGGTAATTATGGAAAAGATAAAGAATGTAGAGTAAAAAATCTCTTAAATATAAAACTGTTGAAGTTTTTAAGATTTATTCAAAATGTTATCTTCATTTTAACGTACTTACATAGAATTGAAAAATAAATTAAAATAAAAGTGAAAGGTTTTATAATGCTGAAGTCCAAATTTATAGAATTATTGTAAATTTCAGCTTTTTCATGTAGTTTCTCATCAAGTATTTTAATGAAAGCCATAAAAGCTTTCCAGAGCAGCTGCCATCGACGTGTGATTGATAACATTAAATGAAAGCCTCTATGGTATCCTGGTTCCCTAACCGGTCTCAGACCCAGAGGTATCGGGTTTGATCCCTATGGGGTACAATTTTGTTCTTGGTTTGGTTGGTAGCACTATGTTAAAGTTCACATGGCTCATTCCCACCATTGTACCTCAGTCTATCGCCACAACAAAAACTGTCAAATAGCCAGTTCCTCACGCTGTTTCTTTTCTTTAATAAAATGCTTATTATACTTCTGGGTGTCGTGCTACATCTTCGGCCTTATCATACCTTGACACCAGGTGAGATGTAGACCAAGCGCGTCACCGTCGTATAATAAAAAATGCCGACGGTGAAAAATTACAATATTCAATATATAATACGTGGTTGTGTATTAATCAAATCATCAAACATTCAACGGTGGCTTTCCTGCAGTGATCGAAAGCGTAATTCATTTTACGGAAGACTAATAATGGAGGCAATATCCGAAACAAACTGGAGAGCAACATCGCATTATCATTTTCAGTTTAGGCTGCGAATGGATTGGCTGATATCTAATTAGCTGGCTTATTGCCGGGCAAATGGTAGTGTTTGTTTTAATTACTCAATATTTCGAAATTGGGTTATATAGCTTGCGCTCGCGGCTGCGACTGCGTGGTACCCGGACCGTAGCCGTATGTACCGTAGGTTGCTCTCCATGGTATGTTTATTGTTCACTTCAATATGCTGAATTTCATGAAGACCTGTTGATTCGCGAAAAGGTAAAATTAATGAAACATTACTATTTTTTAATGTTAATTTTATATATCAGAACACAATGGAACATCATTGTATACAATTATTGTCAACACATATCAAGAAGTGCCAATAAAATTTTGTAAGACTGTTAAGTATTATGGTTCACATCAACAGCCTATTAGTGTCCATTTCTAGGCAGAACCTTCTCCAAAGTTTTGCCATAATCACCACGCTTCGCAGGTGGATTGGTGATCGCAGTAAAGGTATAGATAATACACAGAAGGAAGCTGCTGCCCTTCTCCCTTAGAGAGATCCCTTAGTCAGCTTTTACGATGAAGTATTGTATAAATTATTATATTATGGTAAGTACTAGTACTACGTCGTAGGCCTCTACGGCGTAGTAGTCTACGGCACTACACCTGACAAATAAATAAAGTTTGGTATTTTCTTAAATGAATTCTTAAAAGATTGGGGTTTGTGTGCATATTTTCGATCTTCCCAAGATTACAGAGTAAGTTAACAACTTAAGATTCATTATTTTTATTGTTCGACGGGGACTTGGCCTTCATAACACCTGGTTACAAGTAAGATAAGCTAAGATTAGGTGGAGACACACTTCACCTGGAAACTTCTACAATCTGAGGAACTGGCTATCTTATCTCTTAATGTCAGAACACAACAATTTAGAATTCTTGTTATAGCAGCAGACTTAGGTAAGATGGTGGTAGCTAGCTAGTAAAGTCCTATCATCAAATAAACCAAGCACAATATTGTACCCCCCTGGGGATCGAACCCGGGACCTCTAGATCTTATATCGATGGCCGAACCACTTGACCACTGAGGTGAGTAAATAATGGTTATTTAATAATCCTAACATTTTGAACCAACAAGACTTTTCGCAAGAGTTTTTACTACTGAATTGGATTATGAACGATTTTTTCCTCGTTGTGGCTTTGGAGGACATATTTAATGCTTTATTTATCTCTATCCACTATGGTATATGAATAATGATATCAACATGAACCTTAGCATAAGCTGGCGTATTGAGTCAGGAGTATGTACATAATAGGGTGGTACATGTTTTCTATAAATGGGGGATTATTCTGATCTCTACAATATCTTCCCTTGCGGTTTACTCCGTCTTGTTTTGATCTCAATTCGCAATATGATTATCAACGACATCAAGGCTCATCCGTTAGCTAACAAGTGCCACTCAGCGGGATTAAGGGCTTACGTTACAAGATAACATCTCTTTGAAGTATTTATAATGCCTGCTTTATTCATACACAAACAAGATTATGGCAATTTCATATCAGCTATATGAATGTACATAGATGTTTCAGGATATAAATTTCACACAGCGCCGAACTAAGCATAGCTTGTAATATGGGAGGATGCGGTTTAAGTATATTACGGATGGAATTATTGCATATAGATTTTTTGTTTATTCATACTCATGCAATGATAAGCTATTTTTGAAAAAAAATTGACTCTACTGGTAGTAGAAACATAAAAAAAAATCTTAAGTTGGTGCTGAATTGGCAAGCAAAACAACATGTTTATTGTCAAAAAAAAACAAAAAAGACAACCGAATTAAAAACCTCCTCCTTTTTTTAAGTCTGTTAAAAAGGAGTATTATTCGCTCGTACCTTTTGTTGATTCCGACAATTTCAATCGTGTTACAAAGGCCGTGGTCACGGGTAGACTGAAGTACTTACTCGATGCTATCGTCTTTGTGATGTAGTTTTACAACTACCCTCACAAATTCTCTCGAAACATACTTATTTAGTGGATGTAATCTGAGACCTAAACGTACGTATAGTATACAAACAGAATATGCAGATAGCTTACTTACTTACGTTTCATGAAGGGGTGACGGACAAAATTTAAAATATTCTCAGTAGATAGGTATTCTATGAATTCAATATTCACTCCCCTAACGAAAATGGCCAGGATATTGCAAACGCCCAAAATTTCCGCAGCTACTGTACTAAAGTATATCGTGTACATACTTAGGTATGTACATGATAGACTGTAACTTGCAGCCGTTCATAAATTGGACTAACCAAACACACTAAAACAAACGAGTAATGGAACATATTGCAGCTGTCAAGAACTGCCAGGTAAATAAGTCTGCGAAAACGGAGCGCTTAGCACTCAGGGCCAAATCATTGGATAGAACTGCACAAACCTAAAATTGTGTTCAATGAACGCTTTTATCTTAGGAGGATAGTTCGTGAGGTGATTGATCAAAAAGTACCCAAACTTCAATCGCAAAGACGGCTATATTCTCTCGGCGTCTTAGAATCAAGTTATCAACAAGTGTTTTCGCCGTGGCCGTACATCGAAGTACGAAGATATAGCGAGTGTTGTGTGCCGCAATGGGAATTATTATTTATCTATTTCTATAGTATATTGTATAGTATATAATAAGTGAGGGTAGTGGCAGAAATTATCTTACAAAGACGATAATAGCAGCGAGTACTTCAGTCTATCCATGACCACGGTCGTTGTAACACAGTTGAAACATTTGGGAACATCAAAAGGTACGCGCGAATGATACCCATTTTTATGACTACTACTCATACACTCAATCATAGATAAAACTTTTAAATTCGTCACACAAATGTTTATCCTGGTTGGGAATCGAACACACAACCAAACCGGAGCTACTACCAACTGATCTGTGAAGCTTGTATAGATTCAAAGAAGATAACGATTGCCAGTTTTATATGATTGTTTGTTTATTTGATGTCTCTTCTTTCCAGCACAAAAATATTTTTACTATTGTGACTAAGTCCTTGACATAGTAGGTAGGATACTATATCTACAGTTGCACTATTTTTGATATTTTATTTTTATGTAGCATCATAGGAGAAAACCAAAGTAATGAATCAAGTTGTGGATAATTTAACGGTGGAAATGGTAATCAAAACATTGTTTTAGGCGAGACATGGATATCGCGATGTAAACCCCGATGTTCAACCCTAATGGGGTTGGTAACGTAGTTCTACGAAGTATAATAAGCTCGTCCATCCGAAAGGTTTTACGGAACTAGTTATAAACGATGTCAGATTTTGACCAACATTTGGTTTACTTGTTGATTTTGCGACCCTTAACATGTTTATGTATAATAATATTTCCTATGTTGTGATAGGATATAACTATGCATATAGTAATAGGAAAGTATATTCTTGTACTTTCCTATTACTATAGTTATAGTTGACGACCTCTTAATTTATATACTTCGCTAGCACGATACCATTCCAATACCTATGGCGTTTCTCGTATACTGGATTCTATTATAACTTAAAACCATGTGAGATGAACTACATCACTAATTAGATATTTGTGTTATGTTCCTTTACGCCTCAAGTTGACGGGCGCAAAGCAGTGCTATGTAGGCTATGTTCTTTGTGGATGTGACCTACGCAGTAAGGCATTGTTATTGGCAAGAGATCCACCTATCATCAGGTGAGCTACTTGCTTGTTTCGTGTCCTTGTTTTATAGAAAAAAAAGTGCTTCGATAGGCATTCAAAGTCACTCATCGTGCCATTGTTTCGCTTTGTCACTGCTATGTGCTATTACTATGTTCTATGTTCTATGATATAATTAACTGACTTCAAAAAAACAGGAGTAAGTTCTCAATTAGTTTTTTTATGTATGTTCCTCGATTACTCAAAGACGCCTGGACCGATTTGTCAAAATCTTATTTTGTTTGAAAGGGTATACTTCATAGGTCCCATAGTCATTAGGTCAGGATCTGATGAGTGACCATTCACTAATGGTCACTGTGTGGCAAAACTCCCAGGTACTTTTAATTATGAAGATTAAAAATTATAAAAAAATATTTACTTATTTTTTTTATAATGGTAGCATTCCAAACCTCCTTCTTAACCCAGGTGAATATCAGACCTTTTGCCATCTTCACGTATACCGCATTAAAATTAATAAAATTAAAGGACATTTATTTGACACAACGCCATCTAGCCCCAAATCATACTTATCATACAATATAACACACAAACACTGAACAAACATCTATATTCATCACACAAATGTTTCTCCTGCATTAGCAGCGACGAGCCTCTTGGCAACGAGCACCTAATCTTAGGTAGCATATAGTACGTACGTATGTATTTACAAAAAAAAATTGAAAATATTGTATCCGTAATTTAGTTGCCATATTACAGGCTTTGCTTAGTTTGGGGCTAAATGGAGCTGTGTGACATTAATGTCTTGTAATATTTATTTATATAGCCTTTGAAAGGTATTTTTATCTTAAATGAAACCTCTATTTTCTTAAGGCAATGCGTGTAGCCAAATTTATAAACACTCTAACTATATTAACTTCAACTGTCATATCCATTAAAATACAATAGAAGTGGCTAAGGGTATGTATAAGGATGACAAAAGGCCCAAATATATTTCATCACTGTTCTAAAAAGATCCCCTAAGAGTATCGTTATAAACTCTTTTGTTGGCAGATGAGTAAGCGTAACTTAAATTAGGGGTCCGTTATCTAAAAGCTGAAAGGAAATTGTTACAAAAAGGTTGGTAATATTCTATTGTGAACTTAGTATTAGAACTTAGTACGGTCATATAAATTTAGATACATTTATTAGATACATTTATGACATGCCATCTCAATACATATTTTAAAATGACTGTAGTACTCAATAAGAATGTTTATGCATACGTTATTGTTTGTATTCAAAGTACATTTGTTTAGTTTTAAGAAGACATAATTTATTTCACTTCAAAAACTTCCGTAAGTTTTTTCTTTTTTATTGTACGACGGGGAAGCGCTTAGCCATGATCTCATCTGGGTTTTTTAAGTTATGATAAGACCAAAGGTCGCAGGAAGCACACTTCATCCGGAATCCTCAACAAACTGAGTAACTGCCTATTTTACCTCTGAATGCCGGAAATGACGGAACACAACAATTTAAAAATTGTTGTTATGGCGACAAATTTGGGTGAGATGGTAGTAGCTGGCTAGAGGGACTTAGACAAAGTCCTACCACTAACCAAACCAAGCACAATATTGTACTCCCCCTAGGGATCGAACCCGGGACCTCTGGATCTGTTACCGGGTGGCGGACAAATAGACCACAGCGGCGGTTAAATAATTAAGAATTTCAGAATATTTAATAACAGTTTCTAAAGCCATGAAAGGACGGTTTTCAAATTTAATTGAATTTACCTCGCTGCTTTTCAATGTTAGGAAATTAACAAGATTTGAGATTGAGAGTCAGCCACTTGTTTATGATTATGAGATTCCTAACAAACAAAAGTTATTCTTAATAACAACGTTAAGTTGACACTAATTATATTACTAGGTATATGATTTTATTTGAAACGTAATGTTCTCAGGACTTTTTTATGTATCAGTATTAGATTCATGGTTTAAAGGCAGTTTATTCAATAATTTATTCAACATATTTTATTTTTTTATTGTACGATGGAGAAGCGCTTGGCCTTCACCTTACCTAGTTTACAAGCTACGATAAGGCCGAAGGTGGAAACGCATTCAGGCTATCTTACCTCTACATGCCGGAACACAATGATTAAGAATTGTTGTTATAGCCACAGACTTAGGTAAGATGATGGTAGCTAGACAGGCGCACTTGAAAAGTCCTCCAACAGTCAAACCAAGAACAACATTGTTCTTCCGATCAGGGACGCTACCGCCGACGGCGAAGCCGATCTCCATTGGCTTAAAATTAGCTTCATGAGAACTAGAAACGATTTTTACTACCGGGTATGTGTCATATCCAGAATGGCGTTTCCCATCTCAAAAGTGTACACATGTTATGAAACCTATCCGTTCAGTACATTTGACGGTAAAAATCGTTTCTAGTTCTCATGAAGCTAATTTTAAGCCAATGGAGATCGGCTTCGCCGTCGGCGGTTGCGTCCCAGGCATCGGTAAATTAACCACTAGACCACAGAGACGGAAAAAAATATGAAAGTAGTTCGACTTTTTTTGTCAATTATGTTTTTTATTATACAATATTTCCAAATAATAAATGATCTATTTAGTACCCGCCAATCAAAGTAAGCTTGTGAGAGCGTTGTCTATAAAAAAACAAAAACACCTATATGAATGTATGAATTAATGAATGAAAATAGGTTGGCAAATTTCCCTGAAACAGGCCACAGAAAGAAATAAGAGCGTTGAATAACTGAAAAATTGTTCTAATAAAATGATATGAAAACCCACCAATATGTCTCAATTTTTAAGTTCTTAGTATTTTAAAATATCTTTGGATGACTTTCATAAAAAAAAAAAAATTTTGAATATCAGTTATTTTTATTCGATATTTATTGAAGTTTTTATGAAAACGGTTTATTATTATTGTAATATTTTGAAACTGCTATTAAAGTTCCTGATGTTTGAATAATATTAAATCATGTGATAATAAAACCTGAGAATGTAATGAGCACGTTTCATCAAAGCATATTTTTCGGGCCACTACCTCCATGAAATATGGCTGAATAAATGATCTGACTGCGGCATATGGTACGGGAATTAAACTAACATTTTTCACGATTCTTAGGGAGTGATTTAACGGGTTTCCTCGACCCTTCCTGCAGGGGTTGCGTAGGTTGATGGAGGGGTTTAGGTAATCTGATTGCTTAATCGCTTGTTTATTTTAGGGTCACTTTCTACGAGGCATCTTAACGTCTCCTTCGCCAGCTAATTGGCCGCTAAGTTGAGTATAAATAAAAGAACTAAGGAACACAATCCCACCCTTCAGTTAATACTTATGATTTTTTTTTCTCTCATCTTGCTTCTAAAGAAAAAGGGCAACATAATTAAAAATATGCGTAATATTTTAAGTCGTCGCCGCTTAGCGGAGTACTAGCCAGCGACACATGCCATTCGGATTTTTTGTCCTACCGGGATCATACCGGTTTTCTCACAATGTGACCCTAAAAAAAACCTTTGAAATTGTTGCACGATTGGGTTTAATCCTACAGCCTCCAGATTGGATGGCGGGCCCATACCCACTAAGCCCATACAGCTTTCAGCGATTTTTTATACAAGGAGCAATCAATATTTAATCTTAAACCATAAACGGATATTATAATTTACTATATTGTTAAATGGTCTAGTTCCATCAAGAAATCATGAAATACATGTCAAATTCGCATTTTTTGTTATTATACAAATCTTTGAGATTTGAGAACCTTATTGGTTGAGAAATACTTCTGGCGGATGTGTTTTAAAATATTTTCATCCGTTAGCAGGTTTACACTTTACTCGCTAAAGTATATCCCTAAAAAAAGGCAAAACATTTTTTTTATCAAATTTATAATTAAAAATAAAAACTGGTTAAATTCCATTCAAAAGTATCCGTAATCTCCTCATTTTAATAACAATTTTCGTTACAAGCTCATGAATAATATATTTTGCATAACGGCTTTCGCGGCATTCAATAACTTTTCCAATTATCATCAATGAAACCCTGCCAAGTTGTACAATAGGCGCGATACCTAGCCAGCGCGTGTCGCTTAGTGTTGTTTTCAGAATTGAATAGGAACAAAGAAATAGCTCCAAAGCACTAACTCGTAACACTATTCAACGAAGTTATTTTGGGAATTCAACTTTATGAGAATTCAACTTTCTGATCCTAAAAGGTTTTGACAGTATGGTAAACTTGTCAATTGATGAGCAATTGAGCCATCCAAAACATGTTAACTTTAATAAATGCCCTTGCATTTAAACCTGACTACGGCAGTGCTAATATTTTTGGCCGGTGTGTGTAAGTATTTTCATTTGTTACCTCATAACTTCTAAGCTACAAAACATATTTTGACAAATGGGGCATCGTTGGAAGCTTCTGGACTGGGTTCAATTTATGTGACGTTACATTCAATTGAATGCATATAATTGAATGCAGGTAACTTAAACTGGGCCATTTTTTTTATTGATAATTTTATATATGTATATCGTTAGCCGTTGCGCGCGGCATTGCTTGCATTCACTCAATAATTGGGAATAATTTCTAAAATCAAGCCTCAGATGTGAGCCAAACATGTGTTCTCTCCAAACCTACCCAAAATACATATTATACAATAATTTTAACCCAAAATAATTTAAATAAAAATAAATTTAAAAATTAGAAAAATCTGAAAAATCAAGATCAAAAATTTTTTTTTTACATTGTTATGTTATTGGGTTCGAAGTTTTTCATTATTTTATCGTATATTGAATAAACCACTTGCACGTTACATAATTTAATGTATCATTAGTGTAATGCATTGTAGTAGTAATGTATGACGCACGTCACCAGAGGGCTTGTCAACTAAGCAGCAAGACTATATTTATTAAGGATGGCTCGTGTAGAGGCGAAGCACATGTTGAAATTAAATTTTTCAAACTAATTTAGCGGATTCGTTACTAAATATCTTTCTGTTTTCAGGTTATTCAAATTGATCAATGGATTTCCGTAAAATATGTTTAACAAGCCGCATAGCTCAGTTGATAGTAACTCTGCCTTCTGCGCTGTAGGCTGTGGGTTCGATTCCCACCCAGAGCAAACATTTGTGTGATGAACATAGATGTTTGTTCTGTGATTGGGTTTTGTATCATAAAGTACGCATGTATTAACAAAAGTACTTAAGTATTCTATCTGTAATCTAGGCCCCATGTCACAAGCTATGCTTAGTTTAATGTCCTGTAATATTTATTATTTAATTATTGATGTTGATAGCAGAGCTTCAGGTATGTTCGTGGAAGCACATGTGGATGACGTCTGTGTCTTCATGCGAAAGAGAGTGGTTTCACTAACGCGGCGGGTGTACGCCAGCCCCAACAGGCATCCTGAGGACTGTGGGGGATAAACGGGTAGCCATGATTAGCCACATGTCCAAAACACACTCACGTCGAGTTCCCCTCGTTACAAGCAGCTAAAAATATGTACTTTGAAATCAGGGAATGTAAAAAGGTACGCGATAAAACCCGTTTTTGTTATTAATCATGTATAAAAATCGCGATAATTAAAAAAAACGAGATATATGTTATTTCTTATACTCATGATATTATGATATTACGACTAAAATAAATTATATATACAATCCAAAACAAAAATCTCTTACGACATAAGATCGTTTATAGGTATTTGTATGGCATTTAAGACCTCATCCGTGTTCAGAAAAGCCTCTTAGTCAAGACTACTTCGCAAGAGCTAACACACCTATTATAAAAAAAAAACTCGTAAACTCTTTTTATGGCATCAGCCGCAATTTTAACTGCCTCTGTGGTCTCGTGGTTCAACCCATCGATTTTAGATCCAGAGGTCCCAGGTTCGATCCCCAGGGGAGCAATATTGTGCTTGGTTTGGTTGGTGGTAGAATTTTGTTCAAGTCCGCCTGGCTAGCTACCACCATATTACCTAATTCTTTCGCCATAATAACAATTCTTAAAAAAATGTTGTGTTACGGCATTTAGAGGTAAGATAGCCAAATCCTCAGTTTATTAAAGGTTTTCGGGAGAAGTGCGCTTCCTGTTTGGCCTTATAATAACTTGAAAATCAGGTAAGATGAAGGACAAGCAAATCCTCGTCGTTCAAAAAAAAAAACGAACGAAACAATCTGTTTCCAACATTAATGCTCGGTTGAAGAAGAAATGAAAACTTCATCAGTGAAATGTTCAGCCTTTTCTAGTTTTTGTGTATTATTTACCGATTTACACCAGCACATGCTGAGCTATTTCACAATAAATACCTTGAAATGTTCTATACCCAAGCTGTCCAGATTTTAAAAGTTCTATGAAAAGGTGCCGCAATAAAAAAGGTATAAAACCCTTCTACTTACTCAGTCTAGAGTAAAATACGAATTGAATAATCAGTTTTTGCGATTGGTATACCTTTCATTTTATCTGTGAACTGCTTCAATTCGGTTTAGCAGCAGATTTTATAAGCGGCTTGGAAAATAATTGCTTTGCGTTATTCGAAAATAGAAAATGCAGAAGTTTTTGCTGAACTTGTCTTAAATTAACATAACGATCTGTAAAATGCTCTACAGTAAATGTAGCTGAATGTCTCAAACTAGTTTTCAGGCTTCAAAATACGTAAAGTTACATTAATGGATTATTTCATTTCAAACAGTATGTTTTATTCTAGTGGTTCGCCTACCGGTATTACCCAGAGGTCCCGGGCTCGATCCCCAGAAAGATACATATTTGGACTTGGTTTAGTTGTCAAACATTTCGGGTTTATTACCACGGTAATATGTAATTTTACCTCGATATTTCGAAGCGGTTTTTTCGAAATATCGAGGTAAAATTACATATTACCGTGGTAATAAACCCGAAATGTTTGACAATTTAAATGTAGTGAATAACCACGAAAACCTAAAAACTTATATTGGTTTAGTTGATTTGATCTTGGCTTTAGTTTGCCTGGCTAGCTTCTACAACCTTACCCAAATCTGTAACAACCATTTTAAATTGTTGTGTTCCGGGTTTTATGGTAAATATAGCCAGTTTCCAGTCTGTTGAGAATTCCGGGTGAAGTGCGCTTTCACTTTCAGGTTTATCATAGCTTGACTCTAATTGAAATGTAGCCAAGCGCTTCCGCGTCGTACAATAAAAAAACAATAGAATACTATATCTATCTAAAATATCATTTACGTGTGATACACAGATTTAATTGGGCCCAATACCATCAATACAAATAAAAACTGATTACGTTTTAGGTTTACATTAATTAGTGGAATCATATAAATTTCATATGCACTATCCCTAATCCTCAATAACATTATATTTTTTGTGTTTCACGTGTTATATCACTTGATATATAGAGGGTAGGAGTATGAAGTTGATACCTAGATATCTTATATTTTACATTAAATGAATATAATGTCCAAATGTATGTTATCAATTGCCAGTAAAGGCTATGTAATGCAAAGTAGACTCGAGCAGACCTGACCCATTAAAATTGAATTTAGTTGGCTGGTCACGGTCTGTCATCCGAGAACAAGCTATTAATATAATAATAGAGACGGAAGTTCGACAGTAGCAACTTGGTGAATTAATAGTAGACTTGATAGTTACTTTGCTTGTAGTTCTAATTGCCATAAGTAACTCATTATTATTTGTTTGCAGCTTAACATTTATAATAACTTATTTTAACAACTCCACTCAAGTTTCGACATCAAGTATGTATATTTTATTATAGTATATTTTATTGTTAAACAGGGCAGTGATTTTCTTTAATCTCAACTTATGCTAACGTATATAATCTTAGGAGTGAAAGGAATCGCGACCGTAGGGGTACTAAAAAGACAAGAAGGACTCCAAATTCCATGTCTCTATGCTTAGGCTGTGCGTTGTATGTCAGTCACTCAGGCCTAGCTAATTTATAAAATCTCTATCTAAAATCTAATGCATTTTGATACCGTTTTCAGTAAAAGAAAGAACGATAAATAAGGTCGGTGCATTCTAATATTTTTTAAATATATTGTATATAAAGGCCAAACTATGACGGTTGTTTGATAAATAAGTTTTTGTTCGCTTACATGGTATGCTGGTATAATCTTCAGTTACATCAAAGCAATATACTAAATATATTAAGGCTTAAAACGGCTAACAAACGATGTGTCGCTTGGTGATTTGCGAAGCTATTTATTCAAATGAATAATGAATCCTTCATCAGATAAATACGTTATTTTGTGCATTTATTAATGTTGAATTTGTCCTATACGGTCTTTTATATCATTCAAATTTAAACTTGTGATAAGAAAAAAACATCGATTAAGACCTACATGCAACTAAAAAATCGAACGCTAGGCCGGCAAGCCGCTGCCGTATTAATTATTAAATAAAAAGGTTTTTACAACTTAAATTACATACATGCAAAGCGCACTCTTCATTTTTTTATAAGTAAATTGCATACGTGTAGATCTGCAATATGCGTGTCAGGGCTGGTTGCTATTAGTAATCGATATAACAGTGAAACTTATATTTTGTAGATTCGATTTCTACCTATTTATGAACAATATGGTACGGCACCTCGTAGAATCAACTACACATCCAATGTTTCAGTCGAATTAACTATTGTAGTGGATTATAGATTCTATCAAGCGATCAAACGCTGTGCTCAGATATTAATCAGGAGCTTGCCCAATGGAGTTAGTATTTCAATTTAATACTAACTCCAGGTTCAGGGGAATATACAATTTTCCGTTCGTGGTGTATGTTAAATCAAATACAACACATCTATGGTCTATGAAATACACAGAAGTATTTCATAGACTCGGAATCTTCTTCGTGATTCTAGGTTAAAAACGCACAGCTACTGGCAATATTATTTTCTACTTTTTCGTAGGGCAAGAATATATTTAAATACAAAACTAGCAAATATTGTTCAAATACGCTTGATGACCTTATTCTTTATTGGATTATTCATAGCATATCTAAGAAAGTAACAGTATTTTTTTAACATATTTATTTTTACGGTCCTTGCATAATAATGTCATAACTATATACAGCCGCCTGCACTAATAAATGTGTACACTTCTCACTTTTAAAATGATTTTGAATCTATTTCTTGTTGATTACTTGGTGTAGGTTTCTTGTTGTTATAAATGTGATATATCTATCAGGGTTTAATACGAAAGTAAAAATATAATTTGCCAGACTACATTTTGAATATTATGAAGTGCAGGCAGTATCTATTTAATTTTATCCAACGAAACTGTTGAAACTTACAATTAGCTCTTACAACCAGTAATTATTTCAATTGTTTTATTTATTGAAATCAACCACTCAATTGGCAAAAAAAAACAAACAAAATAATATTATTGAGTGGTTGATTGTCAAACAAACGTAGATCGTTTGTTCGACGTTTGTTCGACATTCTTCTACACGGAAGAGCTTCAAGATTTGATGTTTTCAAGATCTCATCTGGTATCAAGTTCTAATGAGGCCAAAGATTGAAGCGCCTATAGCGCTATCTTACCTCTAAATTCCAAAACACAACAATTTGAATCGATGTGTTGGCATCATACTTAGATTGTATATTAACTACATACAACCTCAGAATGCCAGTCTACTAAGTTTGTCAAAATCTTACTAAGTATAATCAGAACCCTCCTACTTAGGCAGTCAGGTTAAGCCGCTTGATATACGTCGCTTAAATTGTAATAAAAGCTGAAAAAAGGTAACAAAAGTGAGCTGATCTTATTTTTAAATACCTTATTTTTATCATTGTTTCAGTAAGTTTTCACAAGCAGTGATCATTGAAAGGTTCGTAACTTGAATTCAAAATGATACGATAGCGAAGAAAATACGATACTAAATAAAAGTCACTCTTGAAATTTTTGTGTCAATGTAAAGTTCATAGCGTCACCCAGCGCCACGATTCGATCAAATTTCGTTAAGTTATAGTGTATTTCCCTTTAGAACTGCACAAACTGTATAAAGTTTATAGTCAATAAAGCTTGGTGCCAACGCCATAACTATTTTGGGTACACAATGCTCGTTTTGGCACGTTCCATTATGCGACCGCTAGTAGCCGGACGTAAACAATGTGGCATGGGGTTGACCATAATAGCAAAGTATTTCCTTACTATGTTATTAGTTGTCATTGTATCAAGTAGGTAATTGAGCTGTAAAGTTTCAGTCTGTTTGGCGAAATGAATAACTCTTTTGTTATGTTCAAGTCATTTTATCATGGTCTGAATTCCGATGCCAAACGATGTTACGTCAGTACGGGAAAGCGAGTGCCGTCTGGAGCTTTCTCCATCAAGACCTTCCTCATGCTTGCTTTGGCCTAAATTAAGGGGGTAGGTAAAGACAATGGATTTCCTCATACTTCGTCTTCGCACACCTATTTTGCTTAATCCACTTTCATCACGTTTTTCATACACCCTCGTTGGTATCGGGTATATCTAACCTGACCTTTCTGGAGAACATCTACTTAGTTATAGAACGTTTGTGATCTCCCCTCCCTACTGATTGTCACCATTTTTTAGCGATATGTACTTCTCCCAAATCATACAAAAGTGTGCAACAGTCAGGTAAGTATTTGCAGTACCTGCTTACATGCCTGAAGCCTACGTACCGTACCTATTTAACGCTGTTTGAATCATATTCTACAGATAAGATATGCAAGGCTTTGTTGGCATTGATGATAGTGAACGCTGCTGCTTGTTCCCTAGTAAAAGTAAATAGCTACGTTACTACACACATTTATACCAGGCTCAAAAGGCAAGGTCAAACAAAATAGTATATATCTAGGAAAAAAAATTGAGATCGTCTGTAGCATACAAAACGATTTTTTTTTAGTTATTATTTTTTGCATACATGTAAGCTGAACATGGCTATTTTTTTAAATCTTTAATACATTGCCACTTTCATTCAACCCATCGACATAAGCATGCCCTATCTTAGACCACATCTTTACTTGTTTGTCAAGTGAACTGGTAAGTAAACGCTTATCTCTCTATCATCCGGTCCATCACCTAAAAGTTGGCGCAACTATGTGTGATTGGAACGTCAAACATTTAGAATCTGGTCTCGAAAATGCTACACGTTGTGAACCGTGCGAGTATATAATAAATACACCTCCAATATGACATGGAATATCTATAAAACTGATTTATTTTATATCACACACGCTTTGTTGTTGTAAAGGGACCCGCGATCGATAGCGGAGTGCTAATTGCCAGTTCGCATGACAAGGATTAATACTGTTGACATCCATCCTACCATGACCACTTATAGTTGGTAATAACATACGAGCATAAATACTGCTTTATACGTAAAATGTAGCAGTATTTATGGTTTGTGATATACATAATGACATTACAATACACGATTAAAATCACGTTAGAGGGCTGTTAGTAATTTTTTTAAGCATCAGATTGAAACGACAAGTCTACCGCCTATTTGGAACCACTCGTTGGATTGTATTTAAGGCACCCCTTTACAATGATCCGGATGATCCGGAATCTTCAGCTCTAGAGTGCATACGGTTTTATCTTTGCTCTGAATCAGTCAGTTTTATGCTATTTACATACTACTCGTATTTAACATATAAAGTTTCTTAGATAACAGACTTACCCGTGAAGGAAAAGCGAAATGTCAAATCTTTGCATAATTATTATGTAAGTATGTTTGTCACTGAACTTCTTCTAAATTATACATTTATTCGATAAAAAGTACAATTAAACTAACTATGTACAAAGGAATCAGTCAGATTACCTAAGGACCGTTACAAACGGCCTATAGGTAACTCAACTGTTCCAGACCAGTACCAGACGGAAGCGTGCCCAAGACACTGGCTGCATTGCCACGCTGAATAGCTATGCTAATTCGCTGGCCTAAATAAGAGCCAGCCCCAGTCTCCACCCCAAAAGTCTCAAATAGGTAAGCCCTGTCGAGACCACTATATTTGCGCCTTTTGTGATCCTCGGCCGAATCAGCCGCCGCACCAGCCCTAACTGATGTCCCAGGCAGATGAGATGGCGCTAGGGTTCTTCTAAATGGCTTTACCGATTTTGATGTTTTTTTTGTATGTTGTTTTTTTTTATGGAGGCGCCCTTCATCCGGGATCCTCAACAGACTGAGGAACTGGCTATCTTACTTCTAAATGCCGGAACACAACATTCTTTTAGAACTGTTATCATGGCGACAGAATTGGGTAAGATGGTGGTAGCCAGCCAGGCGGAAACAAAGTCCTACCACCAACCAAACCGAGAACAATATTGTATTACCCCTGGGGATCGAACCCGAGACCTCTGAATCTGAAAGCAGTGGGTTGAACCACTAGACCAAAGAGGCGGTTAAAAACGCGTGTGTGGGTCCCTTGATGGCTTAGAATCACAATTGACTCAGTAGGTGGCGCTGCGATCACCACGGGATCACGGAAACCGAACTCCCCACGTTCTAGTAGAATTTTACAAAGTCGTGGTTTTGTATAATAAGGTTGTGTATATTTCGAATAATATAAGAAACCAACAATATTTTTTTGGTAAATATAGAATTAAAAAAAAATATATACTTTTGTGACTATAGTTTAGCTATAAACTTAATTAATAAGATTTGCCACAACAACTAATTTTTTATTCAGTAATGAAATATTTCTTAAATCATAACCCTAAATAGGTATTGCCGTTTAAAATTTAACAAAATAAACAATCCATGATAATTATTACCAGCATGCCTAAAACAAACTCCAAAGATACAAACACCGTATCCCGATTAATTAACAAGGATCCTAAAACAACAATAAATGTTATCTTTCAGTTCCATAATTATTTACATTACGAACATTTTTATAAAATTATTTTCAAACTTACTGGAAAACGATATCAAGAAATAAAACACTCACAGAAAAACACTATCGATTCCACTACTCCAATTTCACTACGATAATTATTATTTGAGGGTGGTCCGCGCGCGGACGTGTGCTCTCTCCGAAGCACAAGCGAAGACTGGATGGTAGTTTGCTAATGCTCCTCAGGGTTGATACCGTAGCAATATAGGATCGGAGCAGACAACGTTTTGTTCAGTGAACCACAGATGGAGACTACCTAAGTCTAGCTGAGAACATCTTCAATTGTAAATTTTCAGCACAATTGATTGTTTTTGCTCGCGTGGGCGTGTTATTGGTTAGGCGGTTTCGTAATGGAACAAAACGTTAGCTAAAAGACAAAAATATAGAAAGTATTAGGTTCAATATCCATTCAAGGGATAAAATTGTCACTTTAACATAGGGGTCTGGGCAATAGCCGATATCTACTTACAACTTTAGTTTGCATTAGTTCAAAATAATCCCCCAGCGTACGGGTTCACTTTAATCCGATAATTAATGGGATCAATTTAAATTATTATCCCCCGGGCTGGCTGTTTGTGTTGAATAATCTTATAACAGGAGGTGGGGATTTCGGTGTATGATTATGGCGTGTGCACCATCATTATCATTGCTAATTAAATAATCTTTGATCTGATTGTACGAAGTCATGGTTGACTGACTGGACTGGCTGTCTGACTGTCAGCGTACAATCCAAAGGTCCCAATTATCAAAATGTGCAAATGTCACAGCACAGCTAGGTTGTAGGTTCAATTCCCATCCGGGACAAACATTTGTGAGATGAATATTGATGTTTGTTCTGATTTTGGGTATTTTATTGTACACCTTTTCACAAAAAAAGTATAAGGTAAACTAAAATGTCTATTGGGCATTTACATTCTTCGTAATCTAGTTCACATATCTCTAAACTTTAGTTTAGATTGGAGCTACGTGGTGTTGTGTAAAATGTCTAGTAATTTTATTTTGTTTTGTTATTTTTGAGTTATTATAAAGTTATGTAGAGGTACATTAATATATATTAAGATACTTCTGATCACTAATCAGAGCGTGGATCTTATGAGGATCACGTACTAGGGGTTAGTCAAGGGCACATCCAAACTTACGTTAGGCCATGTTCACGGTTTGGAAATATCTAGAATTAAATACGTTGATAGCGGCGATCCACTTAGCGGAATACTAAGCCAGTGAAACAATGCCATTTGGATTTTTGGTCTTAGCACAATGTTACCATCGTCAGAGCATATGCATGAGTCAAGTGCGCATATAACTCTGCCTTCTGCGCTGTAGGTTGTGGGTTCGATTCCCACCCAGGACAAACCTTAGACAACTTAGAAACCTTAACTTTATATAGATATAAAGTTAATGTCCTGTAATATTTATGTACTTGTTCTGTGTTCGGGTGCTGTATCATATAGTACGTATGTATTAACAAAAAAAAAGTGATCTATCGGATAATCTAGTTGCCATATATAGCTTTGCTTAGTTTGGGGCTGGGCGCTGTGTGAAATAAACGTCCCGTAGTTTTTTTTTTGTTCCTTTGATTTACTTATTTGTATAAAAGTCCGTTGGAACACGACTGAATTTGAACCCACAACCACAGGATCGGAAGGCGGGCATAGGCCCGTATAATATAAGTATGTATGGACTTGGGCACACAACAAAAATCTCAAATAAAATAATCGCAACAAAAAACCTTTATTTGAAATTGGTGGTTTCGACAAAATACAAGCCATTCAGCCGTCCCAATTGTAGCAAAGCTTTGTATTCTTACCGCAGGATAGATCAATCACTAGTGAATGGAATAATATACAGTTCTTAGTGAGTTTTCTCAGACACAAGTTAGCGAAATCCATTTCACTTATTGTAAGTATCCAAATTATAATAGGTATACATTTATTCAATAAAAAGTACAATTAGACTAACTATGTACAAAGGAATCAGTCAGATTACCTAAGGACCGTTACAAACGGCCTATAGGTAACTCAACTGTTCCAGACCAGTACAAGACGGAAGCGTGCCCAAGACACTGGCTGCATTGCCACGCTGAATAGCTATGCTAATTCGCTGGCCTAAATAAGAGCCAGCCCTTGAGTCACGTGTCGCCTCAATCAAAAGCCCCAAATTATTGATAAGCATTTTTTTTACGAACTGTTACTATTACTGTTATGTATGAACTGGAGGTGTTCATAATTAGTCTGGTTTATCGAAATCAGTCATTCTTATAATATTCTCGACGAACAAAATACTAAAGTACAGAAATTTTATCCAATATGAGATCCCAATGCGGATTGGTGGACTTTATTATAAATAGAACATGACTTCCTTCACATGACGTCTTTTGTTAAAACTCAGATCAAATGCAAAGACAGTTTTTACGCAATAATTAATTAATTTACAAATTTTACAAGACATTAATTAAACACAGCGCCATCTGGTCCCAAACTAAACAAAGCTTGTAATATGGGAACTAGATTACGGATATAATACTTAAATACTTTTTTTTTGTAAATACACATACATACCATAATATACAATACAACGCCCAAACACAGGATAAACATCAATATTCATCACACAATGTTTGTCCTGGGTGGGAATCGAACCCACAACCTACAGCGTAGAAGGCAGAGCTACTAACAACTGAGTTTATACTTTATGAACGCGGTCACTCAGATAAATAGAAAGTAGTTTGTGATTCCAAAAAATATTGCCTAATTATGTTTTTATAACTTGAAAATATAATTTAGCATGTTTTTCATTTATCAAAATTTGGAAAGTCAGATTCCAAAGACTTTTCCTTTTTCTTTTTTTTAATTCTATTTAAACTCCAATATTCGTATTACAAATATTTTGGAACTTTTACTAACCATAGAAAAAGTCACTCAAAAATCATGCTCAGACCGTGGCGCATGCAATTGCGTTGAAAATCGGATAACTCAAAAAACAACAAATCATGGTTAATGTCCCGTCAATTTTAGTTATAGTGTTCATTACCATGATAGTATCAAAAGTTATAAAATTATGGTAACTCAATCCACACACTCAATGCACTACAAACGTCATATGTTTATCATCATCTTCTTAATTTGTGTGATGAATATAGATGTTTGTTCAGTGTTTGGGTGTTGTATTTATTCGTCAGGCAACCAAGGCAAGGTAAATTAATTGCATGTTCCGTTTTTTTTTATTGTACGACGGGGAAGCGCTTGGCCTTCATCTCACCTGGTAACATGTTTAACATAAGGCCAAAGGTGGAGGCGCACTTCACCCGGAATCCTCAACAAACTGAGGAACTGGCTATCTTTCTTCTGAATGCCGGAACACAACAATTTTGGAATTGTTATTATGGCGACAGAATTAGGTAAGATGGTGGTAGCTAGCCAGGCGGACTTAAACAAAGTCCTCCCACCAACCAAACTAAGCACAATATATTGTACTTAGTTATATTGTACCCCCTGGGGATCGAACCCGGGACCTCTGGATCTGAAATCGGTGGGTTGAACCACTAGACCACAGAGGCGGTTAAAACGTTTTCCCAAAACCAAATAACTTAAATTCAATCGAATCTGATACGTTTTAAATACAGTCAGAGGTTTTTGCCTTGACCTCTAAGCTTATCTTGATTTACTCTAGAGCAAGGATGAAGTCTACAATGGCGAAAACTTTCTCATAAAGCACCAACGCAACGCGGTAGACCGTTTGGCGCCAGAATTTTTTTACGTTTGACGGGCTAGCGCTTGGGCTTCATCTCACCTGGTTACAAGTTAAGATAAAGCCGAAGGTGGAGGCGCACTTCCTCGACAAACTGAGGAACTGGCTATCTTACCTCTAAATACCGGAACACAACAATTTTAGAATTGTTGTAAAAGTAACTTCGGCCAGAGGGTGGTCGCTAAGCCAGGTACCTTTACCAGTCCAGCAGTGCATGATACTTCAGCCGTTGTCCAGGATAAGCTACTAGGAGACATCACTATTATCTTTTCCCATCTGGCTTTTGCCGGCACCACGCCCTATGTGGTTCCTTCTTAGTTTAAAAATAGCCTATGTTGTTTTGAAGCATTAAATTAATTTAAATGTCTATTAATATGCATGACAAATTTCATGAAAAGGTTACATACACACAGTTACAACTGAATTAAAATCATGCTATCGGTGAATGGATTTCAAATTTGCGTTTGTTTTTACAAACATCATACGCTGAAAATAACTGAGTACTTTTAAAATGATTTGGGTCGAGTTCTAGAATTTGAACCACGCGCTTATTAAAAAGAGTATTTACCCTGACTAAGGATGTTGTTCGTGTTTTGATGTGGGTAAATACGCAAACGGACGTTTTCTTTTGATATTTCATGCGTATAAACACGAATACAAATCAAATGATTGCGCGTGAGTGCACATTGTGCCTAGGAGGTTGGATTAGAAATGCATTAAAAACTTTTAAACTAGTAGTTCGCCCCGAACTGAGATCTCGTGATGGTCTTAGGTATATAACGTTGTTCGAGGCTCTCTCTTGTTTGTAACTCTTAACCGTATGTCATAGTAGGTGGGCAGAATACAATAAGTGAATACGTCACCCCTTATTAACATTAACATGAAAGTCATCAACCTTTGATGTTTTTGTGAAAAGTGCTCTCAAAACCGTTGCCTTAGATATCGTGGTTGAAAGATGGCCCTCTCCCACGGATGTCGTTAAGTCAACCAAGGGGCATCACCAAAAAGGCAGCAACATTTTTCTGTGTGTAAACAAAACTTTAACTGTGAGCATCAATTTTTATCGACACCCTAGGTTTGGCAACCCTATTGAGTGGATAACGAAAAATAATTAGACCAGTTTCATTGAGATTCCGAATACCTATTATCTTGACTGGACCTGATCTTAAAAACCACCCCTAATAAAAGGTTAATGGGTTAATTTTTTTTTATTAATATATTCTGTGCATATTAAAAAATATGAATAGATTGGATCAAGCATTCAAAAGATATGGACGAAAAATTGATTTTCTTTTCACCCTAATATTTCAAAAACTACCCCACTGTACAAAAGTCCCCCGCGATAATCAATTTGTATTTATGTTATCTCCTTACAGTTTAAATTTCACCAAAATCGGATAAACTGTTCGACAGTTATGCCGTCACAAACATTGCCAAATACATACATACATACATACATACAGTGCCGGATTTCCCAGCTTAACTGAAAGATCTCGTTAGCTTCGCTCACTCGATCAATAATACGTTAACCCGCGAATAGGGTTAAACAGATATACAGATTTACATTTTTATATTATATAAGTAGTGTGTATATTTGTAGTATAGCTTTACTTTTAATGTGTTATGTATAGTTAATTTAGCTAGGCCTTTAATTAATATGTACACCACCAACCACCTATTTAGCTTAAAATCTCCATCCAAAGGTTGTCTGGAAGGATCGCTTCTTAGCGATAAGACCGCCCATTGTATATACCATTTATTAAGTAATCCAGTTTAATTTTAAGTTGTGCAATAGAGTATTTTCATTCATTCATTATTTTTATTGTGTGACGGTGAAGCGCTTGGCCTTCATGTCACCTGATGTCTGGTTGTGATAAGGCCAAAGGTAGAAGCACACTTCATCCAGATTCTTCAGAAGTCTGAGGCTGCCTTACTTCTTAATTCTGGAACACATCAATAAATAATTGATGTTATGACGATGGACTAGGTAAGATGGTAGGTAGCTAGCCAGGAGAAATTAAATAATGTCTTACCACTAATTAAATCATGCACAAATTTGAACCCCGCTGGGCATTGAACCCTGGACTTCTGGGTCTGAACCCGGTGGTTGAACAGTGGCTCAGACTACAGAGGCGGTTAAACTTCTCTTATAAGATGTAGGAAAGTGAAAACAATAATATCAGGCAAGGAACTATTGACTATGAAATATATATGGCTGATTGTTTTTTTTTATATTTTTCCCGAGATCGAACCCACAACCAACAGTGCAAAAAGCAAAGCTACTACCATCTGAGCTGTGATGGCTGTCAAATAGGTGATTGCAACTGTAAATATACTGAATATCAAAACTGCGTTTCGAGAGTCATTGTTGTTGTCGTACCTATAATATTAACAAAGTCAATATTTCAAAATGCAATCTTAAAACAACATGTTACAGATCATATTCCATTGTCGAGTCCTTCGAGTCTGCCACAACGGCTGATAGAGACGAAACTCTGATTACGGTATTTGGAACCCAAGTGTGCCCAAACTGTCACATAGTTTTTGTCACATCAGTGGAATTGGGCAGGACCGCGTGTCATGTGGGATCAATAGGGTTTTTCCTCGATTGTACTGAGATCGATGAGTTCATTATACAAGAAATGGGGACAGGATTGTGTTTAGAGATGTTTGTACTACTGACTTACCAATTCACGGTTCAATACAAGTTCTTTCATGTTAAATCCTCAAAGAAAACATGTTTTGAAAAGGCATCACAAAAAAATGTCTTTATCACACAAACCCGTGAAATGATCCTCTCAGAAGGGACAATCTTCTTCCACTGAACAGTGAGGCTTTACAAATGCCTATAAAATATGTGTGCCACTCCCTTCATACTATTCATATCACAAATATACTAGTAGTTCTGTAAAAACAGTAGACCTAGCGAGCCCCTATAACTACGCAATACCCACAGCAATAACCGATGCGTTCCTCTTTCACTTTTCCTTTTAGACTTTTGAGCAAATAGGGGTTTTAGCGATTACTCGCGTTTCCTTGGTCTGAGAAGATCGAACTTAGTGTCTACGGATTTGTCTCGCAAAGGCGGACTGAGGAGAGGAATGTTGAGTCCGATTAGTAAATGTAGGTATAAATTTTCCGAAAAAAAAAAAAAATTATATCCTACAGTAAACTTCTCAATTTTCCCCCTTCCACTCACCCTTTTTGTTTAATTTTTTTCACAACATCTTGTGTAGAATTAAATATTTAGTGTCTTTAAAATCTAATTGCAATCCGTTGATATATAACGCTACAGAAAACATCCCCCTATTTCCCCCCAATCAAAAATTGCGATCAACTAAAAAAAAAAAAAAATCAAGAAACATGACATGTGTGCCAATTTTCATTAAAATCGGTTGAAAAATGCGACCTGTAGGCGAGAACAAACCGACAGCCGGCAGCCGACAGACAGCGGACAAAAGCATTTTTGGCCAATATCGAAACTGAGACGCTTTGCTCATTTGGTCAATTGTAGCCGAAAGTTTATATCCGACAATCTTGCACGCCAAAACTATAAAAGTATAGAGCTGAATAATTTTGTGCAGATATCGCAATAGACCAGGAATCTAATAAGTATACTTTTTATCCGGGTACAACGCAAACAAAGTCGCGGGCAAAACTACTATTAACAAATGATACATTCATAATTTTGATACGATACACAAAATTGACAATCGTCGTCTTGTTCTTTCTCTTCTTTTTACTACTTGACGTACACGCGACTGTGAATTTCAGATTCACTGAAATGTTTATCGGAAATTTCGCTCTCAACAATAAGATCGCCGTGTGATGCTTCAGTCGTTTTAATATATTTTTTAAAGTACATATCTCTGTGTGACTTAAAAGTGAATACACAGTAATGTACTTAGTCTTAGTAATATTTTTTTTTCATGTCTATTCATAATCTTCCTGATTTCAGTGAGTATCCTCAAAATAGCTCAGAAGCCTGCAGACAGAAAACTACCTAAATAATAACAACGTAATCTGTCTGCTTAACCCCATTAAGTATGAACAGGCTAATTATCCTCCATCCCGGCTAATCTCTACCTTGCGTTATTCGCTATAGTGAGAGTGAGACAGCATTATGCGTTGTAATTTTTTCATGAAAAACATACTTTAAATCGTAATCTTTTTTGAAAAGAAAATTCATTAGGGGCGTTGGCCATTTTTTAAGATGAGAAAAGCCATTGAATTTGCGACACTGTTACGGTTACCGACACCACTTTTGACAGTTTAAACACATTGAGATTCAAATGCTGTTGGTACTCTATCTGTTGGTATCTCAGCTGTTCTTTTTGGCAAAGATTGACAAACTTCAAGTTTTCACTTCTGTCGGCAGTGGCACTCTTGGAGTGCCACTTTTTTTTATTGTTCAGCGGCGAATCGGTTGGCCTTAATGTCACCTAGTTTCAAGTTCTCAGGCCGAAGGTGGAAGCGCGCTTCATCCGGAGTCTTCAACAGTCTAACGAACTGTCTATTTTATCTCTAAATTCCGGAACATAACAATTTATTGCGAACATGTGAAAACAAAGACAAACAAGCTACAACAAATTTGCTGTAGCTTAGGTTCAGCCATGATCTGTATAGATGTCAAGCAAAATTAAATTTAAAATAATTTTATTTGTGATAAAATAATAAAATAACGTCATGAAGGCACAAAAACATAACAATGTCAAAAAGAAAATGTCTATAATAATTCAATATATATTAAGAACTGTTCAAATTTGTTCTTAAGGTTCTACATTGTAACTTTATATATTATTATAGACATTTTATTTTTGACATTGTTATGTTTTTGTGCCTTCAAAACATATTTGATGACTAGTATTATATGCGAATATGAGTGAGATTCACACTATAACGACTGAACGGTTTGAAACTTATGCTGCTCTTGACTGGGAGTGTTAGATAACTTTTCATTTCAAAAATTAGAATAGAAATGGGACGTCAAATATCGCCGCACATATGTGATTCGTTCATTGTTACTCCTTCAAACAAAAACAGAATGGATTGAGCCAAAATGTTGCACTGAATTGATGATTGCCATGTCCAACTTTATTTTGAAGAGTATTTTCGGCGTCCAATGTTATGTGCAAGTGATATTGCACTAGTACAGCTAGTTGTTAATAATTTATGACATTAAGGTCAATGCTGGCCATAATAAGTTTCCGTATGAGTGCGTATGCATCTTCACAATACGGATGCGGATCCCGGAGGATGGGGTTAAGTTCTAATTAGGCGCATGGCAGCGGTTACTGCTCGCCGGATAGTTTTACTTGTTTATGACAGTACAGTCACATCCACAAGAGAATACGCAGATCTACTTAAAACAATGTTCGTTCTCAGAATAATCTTAATAATGTTACTCAATATATAAATTAAATTCAATATATTATGTACTAATAGAGGATCAATTTGTGTCGTTAAAAACTAGTTGTCTATAGTTGAAAATTCTCAGTAAAGGCAAACTAAACTGCTTGTTGTGCATATTATTTATCATGTAACAACTACTACTAGAGGTAGTGTACAACCAATAATTAAGCTTGCCTTACGTAATAGTCAGACACGTTAACCAGTTACTTAATGTGACAGTCCATCCGAAAATAGTTTTGTATATGATTCATTGCTGCAGAAAAGCAAATAAATGCACAGCTCTAACCAAAAGTTATTTTTTTGTGTTGATACTTAGCCCCTCTGTAAAGTATAATCTCAGGCAATGGTAGAAATTTAGTCCTATTAAATGAATATCTCCTGTCCGTCGTAAAAATGGCGGATATATGCTTGTTTAAACATTTTTTTTATAATTATTAGCTCTTTTATTAAAATATTTCATTTTAGGCAACAATTAAATATTATACCATAAAAAACTAACATAAGTACATTATTTAACTATACTACTTATAACCGTGTACGTGATTTGAGTTCAGTTATTTTATTTCATGGAGAAAGTCAAGTCAAATCCAAAGCCAAAGTCAAAATGTTTTATTCAGTAAGTTTTTTTTGATAATTTTGTAAATGTACCACCTATTGAATCGCGACCTACAAACAAGGAGAAAGGTAATTCATTGTCCGTTTAAAATAAATCAATTAATTAATAAAAGTATATCTGTCATATTCCTATCCAGGCTGAACTAGCATTTCATTTTAAACTTACAAAAATATAGAGGTTTTTCATGAATAAAGTTTATTGCTTGAAACCATTTCTTTACAACTGTACTTTGTCAAAGTTGGTGACTTAAGCGACGGCACGCCATTTTAATCCATAACTTACCGCCATAAAATCTAATTTGCTGTGATTTGTCAGTTCACTCACCACGCTTTGATACAACTTCTCTGGCTGCTTTAGAGCCATGAATGTGGAGTAGCTTCATTTGTTAGAGGAACTGGTACATTTGATAAAGAAACATATCGTACAATATGTTATTAGGTATTATATATTAGGTAATTTTAACTCGTATTCCGAGTATATCGAAGATTGTAAATTTAATGAATGAGTATAACTAACGTAACATTTGGGTTGTGTTGTTGGAGTGACATTAAAGTATATAGTTTAAATGTGGTGTGAATAAAACAAGAATATGATCAAAACATGGTAAATTATAATATTAGTATTAATAAATAAAATAAATAAATAAATATTACAGGACACTATTTTTTTCTCAGCGCCATTTAGCCCCAAACTAAGCATAGCTTGTAATATGGAAACTAGATTACGGATAAAATACTTAAATACTTTTGTAAATACATACGTACTATATGATACAACACCCAAACACAGAACAAACATCTGAATTCATCACACAAATGTTTGTCCTGGGTAGGAATCGAACCCACAGCCTACAGGTCAGAAGGCAGAGTTACTACCAACCGAGGTATGAGGCTTGTTAAATAATAGATAATATAATACTAGATAAATAATAGATTGTAATACTTTAGCAAGCAAGTGGTATGAATCCATAAAGTTAAAATTTCGTGCTTGGGTTTTAGTCTTAACTTTTTACCCAACTACGGCCAAGAAAAAAGAAGGGCTACTACTACTACTGCTACTACGTACTGGTCAATTCGAAAAAAAACTATTTCTGAATGTCTATGATTTCTAATTTCAAATTAATTTTATTTTTAAAACATGACATTCTATTTTCAAAATTAGTCTTTTGTTTACCTATTATATATTATACATAATATTGTTAGCGTTAGATTATTGGAAATCATTTTAAAATCACGACTCAGATATGAGCCAAACATATTGTCTGTCCAAACCTACCCAAAATACATGTAATATGTAATAATCCCAAAAATATTCATTTATTTATCACGCTCTAACAAATATGAAACAATAAAATGTTATGATCTGAAAATGTTTTGCACAACTGGAGTCACGGACAGTCCTTTTCACTGCTCCTTCTTCATAGATCCTTCACTGCTCGGCTACAGAATCAACAAGGGAGAAGACGGGTCTTAGGGGAATAATTGGCCCCGGCTTAGAGCAAGCATCATCCCTCACAACACCAGTGTCATTTTCATTGTCGCTGTTGCAGTCTCAGGCGCTAAATAAGTGTCACCAACAACCCAATGTTCTGCTACGGTATTTTAAGGAGCTGGGCTGGCTGGGGTAGGGTTAGTTAAAACCACGGGGGACAATGCACAATACACCCCACAGCGGAACGTCAGTGCAGGCCTTGGTCACCCCCACTCAGAATAAGAATAAGAATGTTTTGCACAAATTATTCAATATTTACCTACATATTAATAGTGATGTTCAGAGGATAACTGAGGTCATTATGCCAATTTGCCCTAAAGTTCATATAATTGCTTACTACTGTTAGAATGTTTTGAATTGTTTGGATTGGTAACATACAACCACGGGGCTATCCTCTAAACATCACTATGAAAATGTAAAGGATTAAAAAAATAAAGTTTTATAATATGTTAATGTATAAGTCGTATTATTAGACGATAAATGTTGAATAGTTTGGACATAATCAGATTTTATTTTTGTTGTAAACTATTTAGAGCGTGATTTTTCAGGCTTTTAGTTTTTCCATTTACCTTTTTATTTATAAGTAACTGTATACTGTAAAACATAGCCGATCCAAAAATTGGTTGCCGGGTTAAAAATATTAACCAACATTTTGCTACGAAAAATTTTCTAGCTACGCTCTAAACTGGGAAGACAATAGCTTTCTGTAGACTTGACTTGCGCAGAAGACGCTAAGCCGATTTTTTTTGTGGCAGTAAGCGCAAAGACACTGCTGATGTACGAATCTTGGCTTGGGTTGCTGACATATGGTGGGTGCATAGGAATGCCCAAGGGTAACGCTTTGAAGTGGAAAGGCTCATCGACTCCGTCGGAGGAGTCAGTGTATCTGAGTAGGGTTTTCTCTGTGTGACGAGATAATTAATGAATGTAGGTATGGCGTTACTTCTGGTTCAGCGGTGGGGAGTATCATCCGAGTTTCCATGACTATCTTGGCCTACGGAGAGACCGATTCATACAGCGGATCACTTGGTTAGGTTTGTTTTTTTTTAGTTTACCATTTACTCCAAAAAATACACATAAAGTCTAAATAAAAATAG
Source organism: Venusia cambrica (assembly GCA_951394065.1). Taxonomy (NCBI): domain Eukaryota; kingdom Metazoa; phylum Arthropoda; class Insecta; order Lepidoptera; family Geometridae; genus Venusia; species Venusia cambrica. The sequence continues at coordinate 7,072,333 of OX596058.1, read as the reverse complement.
CTCTAAAAACCTCTAAGGCCTTATGCTATCGTGAGTCACATAGGTACTAATCTATCAGTTATTAAAAAGTAGGTACGATATATCATTCTAAGATATAAAGGTACCTAGGAATCACTTCCCAACTGATCATAGTCCCATATAGAGGTATAGCTGGTCTGCATCGTAAGCCATTTTAAGGGGTACATGGATTTTTTTTTCTTTTATCTGTAAAGATAAAGCCTGGAACGGTCTATATCAGGAAGGTTTTATTTGTAAAGCCATAGAAATAAGCTGTTTTTACTATCTGAGTATTACTGCTTGGAGTACTTCATTCATCTTGCTGCTTCAATCAAATCAAGGACCGTCAAAGAACCCAATTACTTTTACTCCGTCTTTTTACAATTTTTTCAGATGCTTTAATGTGGAACTAGGCTAATTAACCAATCGGAGCTCCAGAACAAATATATGCAAATAGTTTGTTTGAATCACATTTTTACGTGGGTATTTCGTTTGATACGTAACATAGATCTTTTTTTATATAAAATCCTCTCCATCTAAAAGTTATCGGTCCGCTATGAGGCCCGCTATCTCAAAACTTAGGCCCAGAAATAATATGATAATATGGATCACAACCAAGTTCAAAAACATTAATCATATAAGAGGATTTCAGTACTGAATGCTAGGACGTGCTTCTATAAAACCCGTATAAGGGTTTCATGCCCTATCTAAGTCTCCGTTGTACAGCAAGCTGTATTCCATATTCATCATTCCATTCTGTAGATAGTTGAAATTTTCACTGGTGCATATCTCCACCACTCCATGAAGGCTGAAGATGTGAAGATGTGAGACAGGAGACGATTTTTTTACTGAGGATCAAGCAGTTGGAATCTCGCCACAATGATTTTCAATCGTGTGTTGCGAGTCCCAACTGAACATCTATCGATTTTCAATAAAGAGGAACTTTGGGTGAGGTATCGCGGACGATTATTAAACACAACACTAGAAAGTCACGTACAGAATTTACGTGCCAATAAATAGTTAACGCTACTTACGTATGTTAGTTTTTTAAGGTATATATACTATATGGGCTTTAGACTAAGTTAGAATAAGATCTGTAATTTTTCTATTGTAGCCTGAAATATGTTTTTATTATTATCATTATTATTATTATTATATCTATAGCCTATTAACAAAAATCAAAATCAGCGGGGTTCATACAAAATACATAATTTTTCGCCTTGAAATTTCGAATGGATTTGAATTTGAATGTAATATATTATATTGTATATATAATATAAAATATATATTTTATCATCATATCACGGGAAGCGCGTAACCTTTACCTATCTCTCCCTGGTGTCAAGTTATGATAAGGCCAAAAGTGAAAGCGTACTTCACCCGAAATCCTCAACAGACTAAGAATGTTTCCTTTATAATACCAGTTGTGGTGAGAGAATTAGGTAAAATGGTGGTTGCTAGCCAGGCAGACTTAATCAAAAATCAACTAAAACAAGCGCAATTTTGTACTCCCCCTGGGATTGATCCCAGGACCTCTGGATCTGACAACGGTAGGTGAACCCTAGACCACAGAGGCGGTTAATAGTAAAATTATGTCAGCGGATAATAATGTTTTGTGTTGTACCCGATTATCCATTAAGAAGCGGATACCTTGTAGAAAACAACCAATAAAGATGTATAGGTATTCATTTGTGTAATTATCCCAAAAACCATCAATTTTCGCGCTATAATCCCTCATCGATCAGTACTTATCGCGAAGACTGATCATCTAATTACTTCGACGCACTAATTGATTATTATTAGGTTTTGTTCTGATCCATCAAGAAATAAGGACGCAAAGCTTTCGTCTTTTATTAAATGGAAGCTCAACAAATATTATCTCTAACAAATATAACAAGCCTCATAGGTCAGTTGGTAGTAACTATGCCTTCTGCGCGGTAGGTTGTGGATTCGATTCCCACCCAGGACAAACATTTGTGTTATGAATATAAATGTTTGTTCTGTGTTCGGGTGTTGTAATTTAGTTTCCATATTTCAAGATATGCTTAATTTGGGTCTAGATAATCAAAAATCTAATGATATCAAGAGAAATATGTCATACTTCTCTTGATATAATTCGATTATTCATTGACACTTCCAAATCCCTAAAATGATCAATACTCTAGATAATAATAAATAATAATAATAAATAAAAATAATAAATACTACAAGATGTTAATCTCAGCGGCAACGCGTCTCATATAGCCCAAAACTAAGCAAATTTTGTGATATGAAAACTAGTCGCAGCAACAAATGGTATATGCCACCGGTAAGTATTCATGTAACGAAAGCTAGCTTCTCACAAACCGTGAGTATATGCTGAACGTATGTTTTGACGTGTCTGATTACTCCCTAGTAAGGGATCCTCAAATGAGTTGACTAGAGGTGAATCCTCGAATAGGAAAATTCGTGAGTCTAGTCTGTCTGACATTAGGTACATCTTATTAAATATCTATTATCTTAACATTAATAGTTATTCTGTACGTGTGTTTATCAATGCACCCCGCATATTCGGCTGGATTGATTTTGATTACATTATCAGACCTAGAGGTTACAGGTTCAATGCCCCAGGGAAAAAAAAGTCTAAACCAAACACAATTTCTGTTTGGTTTAGTCTTTTTTTTACTTTCACGATGATGAAATTTATCGTAAACATATAGATATTTTAAGGTAAAATACGCGATAAATACCCGTTTTCCGATTCAAATAAAGTGTTTGACTTAATTTGGAATAGAACTTAGTTTAAACCCGCCTAGTACTACCTAATTATATCGCAATAACAAAAAATATAAATTTTTGAGGTAAGATAGCCAGGTCTTCCCACATCTATCGAGGATTCAGGGCTTAGCATAACTTGATACCAGGTGAGATGATGGGCAAGCGCTTCCGTTTGATAACAAATATATTTTGTATTCTTAACAGGCTACAAAATAAACTCTACGAATAAAGAGGTTGCATATGCACGTGTCCCAGACGGGATCTCATTACACAACCTCTGCAAAATGCCACGCTTACCTTACATTCGTAGTCTCAAAACGGGCAGACCTTTAATAAAACCTCATATTTATGATTCCAAGCAATTCCGCTACACCGGCCTATGAAAAGGTGAGAATACCATTTTAGCAAGGTGTCAAAATACTGAATTTATGCTGCAAGCCACCGCACGTCTAGCTGAGAGGTAGAAAATGGTAAAACCTTTTTCCATTTGGAGTGCGTTCACAGTACTTACATTGTTTACGTTGATCCTGTAGGATAACAAAACTTTGTTGAGTGGTTCAAGTATCAACCTTTCTTTTGGTCTATCAAATAATGATGATAAGTTGTAGGTGGATGTCACCGTGATACGAGAAACAATAGGTACGTAACATTGTAAATGGTCAGGGGTTGTTGACAATTTGCCGACCGTTTACAATATGCCGAGGCCTAAAAACGAACGGTGTTTATAATCTAATGCTGACATATACATATAGCAAGAGACGGATTTTTGAAAAAAAAACGTTAATTCGCTACCACACATCTTGTACCTAAAAACAGCAACATTTTTAAAGCTTAGATATTCCATTTTGGTTCCCTAACTGATCAATCTTTACGAGCCAAGTTTTGCTAATTTATGTAATCAATATAAAAAATCTCATCAATGAATATCTCCATTCAAAGTATTTGTAAGCTACTATTTTCTAAAAACTATAGTAAAGCAAGGTTAAGGATGATAATCCTAAATCAGAGGAGCAACCTAAGAGTGAATTTCTATAAATTTACGATCATCGGAGCGAATTACATTATGAATGAACATTTAAACAACTTTCAAACATCTTTAGGTTTTAAATATATACCTACATACAATATAAAAGAACGAAAATGTTTGGTAACGTACCTACTAAAACAGATGATTTATACAAGAAGAGGGCCAAATACAAATACACTCCCGACACTGTGGTAACTAGTCTCATTAAAATTGTATATGCTAGTAACTAAACAAATTGGACAATAACGAATACTTTTCTATACAAAATTAAGTATGTTTTGCTTATACAGGAGAGCATACACTGTTTTTTTTTTATTGTATGTCGGGGAAGCGCTTGGCCTTCATCTCACCTGGTTACAAGTTAAGATATGGCCGAAGGTGGAGGCGCACTTCACCCGCAATCCTCAATAAACTGAGAAACTGGCTGTCTTAACTCTTAATGCCAGAACACAACAATTGTAGAATTGTTGTTATGGCGACAGAATAAGGTAAGATGGTGGTAGCTTGTCAGGCGGACTTGTACAAAATCCTACCACCTACCAAACCATGCACAATATTGTACTCCCCCTGGTGATCGAGCCCGGGACCTCTGGATCTGAAATCGGTTGGTTGAACCACTAGACCACAGAGGCGGTTAGGTTAGGTTAGAGCCTGCCTTCCGATCCGGAGGTCGTGGTTTCAAATCAAGTCGTGCACCAATAGACTTTTCGGTTTTTCGGCAGTTTATTTGCGCACTTGACACATGCAAATGCTCTGGTGAAGGTCACATCTTGAGGAAACCGGCATGTCCCAGGGACCAAAAATTCGAATGGCACGTGTGTCTGGATCTTTCCGCTAAGCAGCGATGGACTTACAACCTGTTACGTATTGAATGCTTGCTACTTGCAAGTCGTAGGCATGTGCTGAACGTAGGTAAAAAATTTGGACGTGCCTCTGACTATCCCCTAGTAGGTACTAGTACCTAGTAGGTAGTAGGTACTAGGGGTTAGTCAGATAAATAGGGGGTGATCCTCATCAAGATCTTCACGCTCTGAGTAGTGATAAAAGGTGAATCCTAAAACTTCATGCTTTTGTGGACTATACCTTCATGAGATGGTACTTGCATGTTCAGTCACCTGCAAAAATATATAATAACTCTTCATAATTTTCATATTTTTGTATCAACATGTGGTATTATATGTTTTTCATTTGGTTATCACGTGTGATATATCTATTAGGCTTAAACACGAAAGTTGTGATAAAATTTACGTATGGCTTCATATTATTATTATGAATTTATTTTCTAGGAAAACTTACAGCACATACGAATTAAATGGAAAACAGAAATAACAACATTATTGAACAAGTTATTGGCCATTAGAGAATTTTCATTTTGAAAATTATGAACATGTTATTGGAGGCAACTGTACTCAACTTTCAAAAACTGCAACGCCCAAGTAATTCCCCACCAAGGTATATTGATTCAGATATTCTCCACTAGCTAGGAGCGACCGTAAAAACTTGTTTTATTACGGTCGACCATAAATTAAACCTCCTGAAAATGTTTTCACTTCATCATTAGGGTCTTATCGCAGGAATAAAACTTGGATCGACGAGAATTTATTTTATAGCCTACTCAATATTTAAATACAAACTCATAGCCACTTGTGCAGTTATGTAGCTGCTTTTAATGAGCTGCGATAAATAATTAATATTATTTCAAAATATTTTTAAGCTCCCGAACCTTTTATAGAAAATGTTTTTACCGTAACTCCAAAAATATGTTCAGTTATCTCAATAATATTAAAATATTTTTAACCGCCTCTGTGGTCTAGTGGTTCAAGCCACCGATTTCAGATCCAGAGGTCCCGGGTTCGATACCCATGGGGAGTACAATATATTGTGCTTGGTTTGGTTGGTGGTAGGACTTTGTTTAAGTCCGCCTGGCTAGCTACCACCATCTTACCTAATTCTGTCGCCATAATAACAATTCTAAAATTGTTGTGTTCCGGCATTCAGAGGTAAGATAGCCAGTTCCTCAGTTTGTTGAGGATTCCGGGTGAAGTGCGCCTCCACCTTCGGCCTTATCTCAACTTGTTACCAGGTGAGATGAAGGCCAAGTGCTTACCCGTCGTACAATAAAAAAAAAAGAAAAACATGAATATATATAAAAAGTCTGAGACAGTTGAGTTACCTATAGACCGTTTGTAATTAGGTAATCTGACAGCTTCCCTTGTACATAGTTAGCTAAATTGTACATGTTAATGTTTGTATTATATATAAACAAATATATAAATATATTAAGACAATAATTTCACACATCACCATGTCTACTAAGCACAGCATGTAATATAGGAACTTTGATACTCTTTTTTAGTAAAAACGTAACTTATCGTTCAGTACAATACCCAAACACAGAACAAACATCTATATACATCACACATATGTTTGTCCTGGGTGAGAATCAAACCCACGACCTACAGCGCAAAAGGCATCAATGCTACCAACTACCAACTGGGGCTTGATAAATAAATAAAAGCATATACAGAACAACAAACCTTATTCAGAATTAAAGCCTTAGGTTTCCTTTGAAATATTTTTTTTGAGTTTCAGAGAATTACTGGGGTCCAGCGTTATAGAGCGTCAACAAAATATTTTTGTGAATTTTAATATTTCCTGACCGAAATAAACCAGAATTTTGTCCCAAAAACCAAACCAGCATAGCCATCGCTTTAAAAAACGAACGATGCTACAACGAAGTCTTTCAAAAAGAGTTCGTAGCCTCTCAAACTTTTAAACAGAGTACTTCCAACATTTTAGAGTGAAAGAAGCAGATGGTAAGTAGCTTCCAACAGACTAAAGTGCTTTTTATGTTATCGGTATAACATGCTCCTATATTTTTGGAAATGATGCACATTTAATCATAATTACAATTTGCCTTGGCTAAGAATCGACCCTCCAATTCAGCCCGAGCATGTTATAAAAGCTGAATAAGGGTTTTTTTTTTTCTTAATTATTTTTTTTTCTTTTAGGTGCTTGGCTTTCATCTCACCTGATTTACAAGCAGTTATGATAAACCCTAAGGTGGAAGCGCACTTCACCCGGAGTCCTCAACTGTTTGATCAAACTTACTATCTTACCAGGCTACAGAATTGTGTAAGATGGTGGTAGCTAGCCAGGCGGACTGAAAAAAATCCTACCAACACCTAAACCAAGCCAAATATTGTACTCTCACTGGGGATCGAACCCGGGACCTCTGGATCTGACACAAGTGGGCGAACCACTAAACCACGGTGACGGATCTTGGCGGAAGAAGAGTAACAGCTTAATGCTTTGCATTATCTAGCACCTTGACTGCGATATTCATCCCTCCTGCCAAGCGTCAATAACAGACACCTCCTCTGATGCGATATTAAAACATAGACTAACTAATTCTGTCGCCATATTAAAAAATCCAAAAATTGTTGTGTTCCGGCATTTAGAGGTAAGATAGCCAGTTCCTCAGTTTTCAGTTTGTTGAGGATTCCGGGTGAAATGCGCCTCCACCTTCGGCCTTATCTAAACATGTAACCAGGTGAGATGAAAGCCAAGCGCTTCCCCATCGTACGATAAAAAAAAAAAATTGCGAGTAGTGCGCAAGTTAAAGCATATAATTTAGTTGAAATATTCAGTTCCAAAAGCAACTGAAGGCTAGGAGTAGAAAAAAAAATCCAGTGGCTTTCCTTTAGGACAGGCAATTTTAATATTTAAAGAGAATTCTGGACGGAAATTAAGTGGCGGTTTTAATATTGAACGCTTTAAATTCCGCTGGAGTTGATAGCATTCAATTTACGCTTATTGTGCCGTGTATTTTATTTAATAATGCTTTCATGTGAATTAAACAGGAGCGTGTTTTTGTTTCGAAATAATGATAAGGATCTTTAGTCCTGCCTTTTATAAAGCAACGTTAAAACATATATTTGATGATTTTGTTGATACAATTTTCGCACGAAAACATTCCGCTAGACAGCTGATCGGATCTATTTATTTTACAAATATATTGAGGGTAGGCATGCTAAACTTTCTAGTGGCAAAGTAATCTCTAGCTTTTGCAATAACATCAAATGAAATACCTGAAATTGATTTTGGTTTTACAACAGAATTATATGTTGTGTATGTTTAATTACGCTTGAATGTACTTATATTATTATTAACAGTAATATATAATTATATTTATGACCTTTTGTAGTTTGTATTATTATTCTTATATTGGTTATGTTGTTTGTTAATTTTGTACACTTTGACCATAATATTAAAAATCTTATTTCTGTCTCTATCTAGGTTTGGTGGAAGAACTCTTATTAGGATTAAGCTCGCTAGATGTTTGTTCTGTGTGTGGGTGGTGTATAGTACTTGTGTATTTATATAAAAAAGTTGTATGAGTATTCTATCCGTAATCTGGCTCCCATATTACAAGCTATGCTTAGTTTGAGGCTAGATAATAAATAAATATTACAGGATATTTATTTCACACATAAGGCGCTGTGTGAAATCAACGTCCATTAATACTTAACATTATTTATTTATTATACTTTTTAATTTAAAGTTTACTTGTATAATTTATATTTATTATATTTATGTGTGTGAGCAATAAATTATATGCAAAGAACAATTAATTCATTAGCTTATTTAAATTGATTCTATTGTTATGTACATTCAAACACGATTTGTAATTTTTTTTGTGAATTAATAAATTGAAATTAAAAAATGGTTGAAATTGCACAGTCAAGCGGACCCAATCAGTAGGCAAGCGCTTGTTTCCAGCCTTAAATTGAGCTATGAGGCTTGTTAAAAATAAGCCATTGCCGTTACGCTGCCGGGTAGTGTTCGAGTCAAGATATTTTACTTCCATTTCCGAGGCTATACTGTCTGCCATGACCTCAAAGTAAACTTATCGAAACAATGGTCAAGTCAACACCGATTTTTATCAACTTTAATAAATTATGTACTAGATAGCGGTGTGTATAATTGTTCCATAATAATAATTCATTTATCTACATTTCGTAACAAACTCTAACGTTTTAGGTAGGTATTTATATCTCCATTTCGTTTGAGACAGGCAATCAATTTGGGATGGATATAAAATGCCAGAGATTCCGACTAAAGAGAGGCACTTTAATCAAAATCTAGTGTGTCTTTCCAGAGCCCTTTGCGGAAAATTTAATTTAAAAAATGTGGGGTCGACGTCGACGTAATATAAAAACGATAGTGAACTGTAAGAGTTTTCAAAAGTCGGTTGTAAAACTGCTTTTGGGCCGGCTTACAAAATTCGGTCGTAATATTGTTCTAGCTTTTAATGTTTTCCGAGTAACAGTTTTTTTATTCTACGGCGGGAAAGCGTTTGGCCTTCATCTCACCTGGTATCAAGTAATGGTGAAGTAGATTTGAAGCGCATTTTACCCCATCTTCAACATACTGACGATCTGGCTATTAATATAGCTCCTCTAAATGCCAGAACATAATTAGAATTTTCTTTATAGCGACAGAATAAGGTAAGATGATGCTATCCAGGCGGGCTTGAAAGAAGCCTTACAACCATGAACCATGAACCCTTGATCTGATTCTACCGGCCCACTAGACAACAGAGGTGGGTTCAAAAAGTAGGTAACAAAAAAAGGTTCTCGAAATCACTTCATTAAACAGTCACAACTAAATAAACAACCTAAGATATTTCTACTAATTTTGTTCCGTTAATTTTGTTTGCTGTAATAAGAGTTTATACTACTTTTATAGCTCATTAAGGGCTAGGAAAAATGTCAACATGTCCACGATACCTAGGTCCAATCTGCCGTCGAGTCGCAATTTTCTTTCTAAAACCCGAAGCTCAGTGATATATTTTCTAGGTTGGCTTTGGTTAAAATGGCACGGGGTGGCTTTGTCTCTAGGTATCCGCGGTAGACTTTAATCTCGAAGTTGTTTTGGGAGTTTTGCAAGAATAATTTGCAGGGTTGAAGTTTGACGGCGCAGTTCAAAATTGTTAATGTTCGTAGATATTTTTTATGAATATTTTCATTGTTATGGAATAGTGCCGCTGACGCAACTGCTTATAAATTGTTAAAATGATAAAAGTGCAAGTCTAACTGTAAAATTTGTTTAATTGTAAAGCTAGTAAAAATTCCAGCATTGTAGTGTTTGTTCAACAGAAATCGGTTCAGGGATACTCGTACGTTACATACGCTACGTAGGATATTAGGAAGTATATAGCGTGATCTGGATTTGTATGACTAGACAGTATCTAATATTGACAGATTTTTTGGTTTATAACTAGTATTTTGTAATGTAATGATTTGTATTATTTTGCATTATGTTATGACTATGCTAATTCAATAACATAATCATAATGACTGTAATGTGCTGTGTATTTTATTAATGTAATTGATATGTGATTTTTTTATACTATATCGGTTAAGGCTTAATAAGTAATTAGTTTTTTTTTATTAATGTGATGGTAGGTATTACCGTTTTAGTGAAATATATGAATATAAAAAAATGACAGTTTAGTTATTAGTTCTATCAGTTAGGATTATTATATAACAAAGTATTATTCAAATAAACGTGTCAATTACAAGTCGGACACCTACAACAATGGTTCTGACCCAAATTTCAAAGGAAAAAATATGCGCTTTTTACATTTTGTAATGGAACATTCGAGTGCATGCACACATGTGTCGAATCAAAGATTTTAGTTTGTTTTGTCATAAAACAGGATCAGAACTATATTCACAACAAGTTTGAACTTTGTAGCTATTACTGTTTTATAGTTTATGATAGACCTAAAATAAAAAGGTAGGTAGGTACGACGTATTTTATTCCAAACATAATTATAAAAGTAGTAGAGTTCCTTGTGAAAGGGCTCGTCCGGGGAAGTACCACCTATTTCGGCCGCTTAGCAGCATTGCTGCTTAGCGTATTGTATAAATCCTCTCATAAAGGTTGTCTGGAAGAATTCGCTTCTTAGCGATAAGATCGCTCATTGTATATAATTATTTTAAGTATTCCACTTTTATTTTTAAGATGTGGAATAATTTATTTTTATTAATTAATTTATTCATTCATTCATAAATTCATTCATTCAATGCTGTGTTTTGGTTTGGAGGGTATGGTTGCCCGTGAAATTACGGGCACACAAGGCTTAAAACTTTATGCCTTAATTTATGGGTTTGTAGGTCGTGTTCTTTGTAGGTCGTGTTCTTTGTAGAATTCCCACCCAGGACAAACATTTGTGTGATGAATAATGTTTGTTCTGTGTTTGGGTGTTGTACGATACAGTACGTATGTATTTAAAAAAGAAAAGGTATTTAAGTATTCTATCCGTAATCTAGTTCCCAAATTACAAGCTATGCTAGGTTAAGGGCTAGATGGCGCTGTGTGAAATGAATGTCCTGTAATATTTATTTAGTTATTTATATCTATCTAAGGGAGGAGAGACTGACAGCTAACGCTAAGTAATAAGGACCCGTCGGCTCCCTTTGGGTACGGTATCCTTATAAATAACATCTCACCCAGGTGAGATGAAGGCCAAGCTCTTCCCCGTCGTACAATTATAAAAAACTGGTCTCCAAAACGAATAATTTTATTAACTGTAGTATATCATCATATTTTTTGTGGCTAAAAGCTTACAACTTATGCATTTGTGATGTGGAAAAATATAGTTATTTGAAACAGTATCTTTTACACGTACAAATATCATTTAATAAAACTGGTAATCTATTCAGATAATTGCAATATCATATATTCGTGATACAAATCTTATGTTTTTATACAGGCGTCAGATCAGAGGTTTAACACAAAATTCAGTAACCCAAGATTCAATCAGATGATACAGCGATCGCAAAAATAGTCAAATTAGATTAACGCTTGACCGGAAGGGGTGGAAGGATGTAATAGGTTTTATATTAAGCTTGATATTTCAATATCGAAAAACCCTTTCACCCCTTTCAACCGTTACAATCTAAAAGGACGTTAATTTCTAAATACCTATTACTTTTTACACTATCGCTTGAGAACATTAAAACTTGAATGGCCTTTACATCAGTACAGTGACCATTACATCACTTCAAAAGCTTGTTAGTGCCCACAGCTGGACAGAGCCTCTTCCAAAGCTAGAGCATGCTATGATCATTACGCTTGGCAGTCAGATTGGAGATCGCAGTAAAGGTGTAGATAATGCACAGGAGGAAGCTGCTGCCCATCTTCTGGTGAGATTCTTTATTCAGCTTTTAAAACATCCATGGGCCGAGTTGGAGGAGTCGATTCTTAAGCTAAAATCGCCACGGCCTTACTAAGACTTATGCTTATATATCACGATCTCTCATACGTACATATAATAATATATATACGTCTCTATAAACACATACGTGTAGGCAAATAAGAGTTTTGGGCGATCACCGCAGTGCAAATATTAGTTCTCATTGTAGGCTACGAACTCATTTTTGGTAGGGCTTCGGTTATGAAGGAACAAGGCTTACTTGTTGAAATACCTACGCAACCCTTCACGATATTCAAACTAACAAACACAGGCGCAGGCCTACGGATGAAGTAGCTAATTTGTTGTTATGAATTCCCCGAATTAATCCTACACTCTACGCACCAATTAGAGTAGTGACATGAAACTTATGAGTTACCATAGAAACCGAAGTGTATTTGCTTGATGCTAGAGGTTGATTAAATTTTCCAAATTTAAAAAGGCCGCTCTTGCGATTCATGTATTAGAGTGCGCGAGAGGTAATATTTAGATAGCATACAACATTTAAAAAAAAAATAGCATTAGCTACCAATAATATATTATATTTAATATAATTATATATATATTTTTTTTGTGTTCTTTCAGATGTGGATTTATTATATTTCCTCAGTATACGCAAATATTGCTCTTGTTTTTAACTATGTTGTGTACACATGTTTTTGCAATATGATTTAGATTAAAATTGAAAATATCTTTAAGCTGTCATGTTTTGATTATATTCTGTTTTGTGTGCCTAATAAATAAATATCACTCGTCAAAAGACTCATGCATGCACACTTTAACGTGCATATCGTCACTCACATAATCCACACCTCTCTTTCTCGCCATACCCCTGTGTACACCTACATTCATACCTATGGTAGGTATTTAAGTTATGTCACTTTCTTTCACACCATATATTCAACACAACTTCACAAATCATTCATGTTAATTCACTATCTATCAATGTAGAAAAACCAGACATACTCGTAAGAAAAGTAATATTATAACATTAATGCTCGGGGCTATGGTTCCACCCGAACTGAATGTTACTGCGATCCTAAACAGTTGCCCAAGGGTGGTGATTATGGAAAACCACCCCATTTCATATTCATACACTAGTTTTTTTCGGGCTGTGACAACAACGACAGCTTTTCAACTTCATACCTGAGTATTTTTTTCATTTTTTATTGTCTACGGGGAGGCGCTTGTTCCAACTATCACCTGGTTTTAAATTATGATAAGGCTGATGTATATTTTATCTGTTAAGCCTAGGCCGACCATCTTAAATGGCTATAAACTTGAAGCTCAGCTAAAATTGTGACTTTCCTCTCTACAACGCTACATTGTGCAAACCACTGTGGTTTCTTAGTAATAACTTCGACAAAGTTACAAGTTCCAAGGGCAGGGAGATTTACAGCCTTGCTGAAATCGCGTCAGAGATACCTTGATAATTCGGAATTATAAGCCGAGAGTTTATGAGGCCGTTAAAATTATCTTGTGTTGGCTTTCCCGAGGGGAATCGGCTAGGCTTGACATCTTCCTTGCTTATTCCTTGCTTAGAATGTGTAATAGCAACTCGGGTGTTAGACTTTACGAGCCAATGCTACTACTACGACTACCTAGTGCAATTTTTTACCGTCTCTATGGCCTAATAGTGGTACGTTATACGGAGTCAGATCCAGAGGTACTGGGTCCACCTGGCTAGCAACCACCATTTTACTTAATTCTGTCGCTTTTGCAACAATTATAAAATGTTTGTGTTCCGGCATTTAGAAGTAAAATAGCCTGTTCGTAAGTTTTTGAGGATTCCGGGTGAAGTGCGTTTTCACCTTCGGCCTTAATATATTCAAGTTAAGTTATTAATTAGGTGATATGAAGGCCAAACGGCAACGACGTAGTAACTCCCTCTGTAACACTCTGCATCTTACTAACACATAAACAATGAATGCGCGTGGATAATAAATCACACAAATCATGCTATATAAGCGTTAATTTGTGTGTCTGTTTGTTACTCTTTCACGTCTAAACGGCTGAACGAGTTTTAATAAAATTTTGCATGAAGATAGTTTACACCCTGGATTAACACATAGGCTACTTTTTATCCCGGAAAAATGCAGTGTTACTGTGGGATGTCCAAAAAAAGAACAACTAATTTAGATGAAACTTTGGGAAGTATATATGTATAACAACAAAACGACTATACTTTATCCCATAAATCAGTTCCTGTGAGATGAGAATGAGATGTCAAACATCACAAAATTAATACATAATGGATTGGTCCTTTGTTGCTCTATCATGTAAGAACAACAGAAAAGATTGAGCTGAAATTTTGTTTACAAATATTATTTTGGACCATGAAAAATATACCTTCACTACTTTTTATCCAGGTACTACGTGAGCAAAGCCGCGAACAAAAGATAGTTCAAAATATTTTATTAATTTCACGCAGCGCCATCTAACACCAATATAAGCAAAGCTTGTAATATGAGTACTAGATATAGAAAGACTACTAATATACTCCTTTTTAATACATACTCAAGATACAACCTCAAACACAGGACAAGGTTGGTCTTGGAAGTGTACTGAACCCACCACCTGTAACGCAGAAGCCACCAACTGAGCTGTGATGCATGCTCGTTTGTTCAAGCTTTGAAGAAACAATCACCTAGGTACAAAGCCCATTATAAACGCTCGTAAACTTTGATCTTTATTTTAAAATTGAGAACTTTCCTAGATGTTTTTGGTAAACAATAAAGAATTTTCATTAATTTATTCATTCATTCAATGTTCGTACCGCTAATGGAACCTTAGATCACAGATGAGATTAGAGTACTACCCTGTTAGGTATAAATATGTTGTTATTTTTATTTTTCAGTTTGAATAAGACTTGATACGTGTATGATTTATTAAAAAGTACAATTAAGCTAACTATGTACAAAGGAATCAGACAGATTACCTAAGGACCGTTACAAACGGCCTATAGGTAACTCAACTGTTCCAGACCAGTACCAGACGGAAGCGTGCCCAAGACACTGACTAATATATGAATCTGATAGAAGCAATATATTTACCGGTATTCTACTGAATAGTGGAATAGAACCATGGGAAAAGTGATGAGTCTAGATATTTTCATCAGAATTTCGGTAGCATGAAATTTCCAAAGACCTTAGATTACTTACCGCCCATTGACCCTAATTTGTATCCTTATCGGTTGTATCAAGTTCATTTTGTTTCCTATTTAGGTACCACGACCTCCATTGAATTTAATATTCCAAATCTCATCTGTGCGTGTCGTAAAACAAAAATAAAGATAACTGAAAGGCGTCCACGAGATACATGAAGTGAAGAAAGTTTTTGTTAGACGTGGAAATAAAAGAAATATTGAGATATATACATTAGAGGTAAGTCTATTGATAATGTATGACAAGTAAAACGCCAGAGACCATACGTTCCCTTCATCCCGTGGGAATATCCATAAATACCCTCACATTTAATATGGAAAATCTCCAAATTTCAGGTTTAATATTGTACATACAGTATATTGTATTTTTATGTACCTACATTATAAGTTTATTTAAGGCACTAATTATGACGTAAAATATTATATTTTAAGGTGATTGCACTTGGTAACTACAATCACAAATGTTGAAAACCAATTGAGCAACGGGGTCCCTAGGGCGAGTTTTCTACTTGCTCCATACCTGCTTGATCGCGTTGGCGCTTACCACGATTTGCATGAAAATTAAAATCTATTCACCATTTTCGGTGATCAAACGTAAATGGAGTGAGTTTAATTGCAATTCGCACTATGCGCTCTGACGCAGATTCCGAATGTATGTGTCATTAATAAGTTAATTAGCGTTTTCGCTGAGCGGGAAATGAGTGTGTGTGGACTGAGTGACCACAATATTTTTTCGTACTTTATGTATGCAGATGGTTAGTAAAAGTTCTAAAACATTTGTAAAACGAATATTGGAGTTTGTAAAGAATGTAATAAAAACTTATGCTACCTAACGAAATGACACAAAAAAGGAATCTGCATCACCTTGCTCAATTGGTCAGAGCGTTTTCGGTTTGAGGAAAGGTGCGGGTTCGAGTCCCGCGGGTTTTTAATTTTTGTGTCATTATACATTACATTCAAAAATTATATCGTATGTTGTTTTAGATTGTTTCTTATTTTTCTACTCCTTGCAGGAAACAGTGATGAAAATTCAACTCGTAAAATGAATAGACTTGCGGGTTTATGATATCGTAAAGTTTGGAGGACCCGTGACCACTTGGGGCGGAGTGCATTTAAGTTTTGGGGACTTTTTTAATCTCACACTTCGTTTGGTAAAGTAATTTGAGGACTCAGATGACTTGGATTTGCGATGACAATGCCAATTTACGCTTGTAAACGTACCTATGTTTCTTTTTAATCTAATCTTTTTAATAATAATGACGGGGATGCGCTTGGTCTTACCGTGCCAAATTATGATAAGGCCGAAGGTGGAAACCACTTTACTCGAATTCAACATACTGGCAAATCTTACCTTTTAAAGCCGGATCAATACAATCAGAATTCGTTAAGATGGTGGTAGCTAGCCAGGTGGATTTAAAACCAGCCTTACCAACCAAACCAAGTATAAATTTGTACTTTCCTGGGGATGAAACTCGGGACCTCTAGGTCTAATAGCGGTGGGGTAAACCAGAAGACCACAGATGTGGTTCTTAATTAGTACTTAATTATGAGTGACTTTGCCGAGATACAATTTTCGTAGTGTTCATAAAAACGCGAGAGCAAAAAATACCATACAAAATCATTTGAACCCCCAACAGAGGTTTGATTTTATATAAAACCGCCAAGCTAGCACCAAATTCAGGGTCTGTCTTCTTCATCTTTGTATTTGCATCAGAGCACTTGAGCATTATGTATGTTTTTTTTAAAACGGTTTCGTCAGCGTGGTCCCCAGATAAAAAGAAGCCTATATTTTTCCGCAGAATACAATATTTATGATATATTTGTGAAATTATAAATAAAGTTCCTCTCAACCGTTTCCATCGTGAAAATGTAATAAACAAACAACTGTTATAAAATGCTAAAGTAGCTACTGACATTATGATAAATACTTACTTTGAAATATATTATATTGATATGAATTCAAAATTGTATTTATTTATTCCATATACAATACATTACATGTCCTCTACAACGTTTGAACTTAAACATTTTACACATCCAAAAAATCTTTACAGGTTTGATGACAGGTTGTACAAAATTCCATCATACCTTGCATTTATAAATCTTGTTCAGAATGCTTATAAACATTTCAATCAACAAAAATATTTAAATAAATGTGCTCTGGTTACATAAACTAGGTACAAAATGTAACTATCAATACAATAATATAAAATATGGTGCTAGATAGCGCTGTGTGAAATTAATGTCCTGTAATATTTATTATTATTATTAATATGCGCGAAGTTGTAAACAAGCAAAAGATAAAAAATAGAACCTTCAACTTACTTTTTTACGTTTTAAATCAAAACTATAGAAGATATAATAAAATTAAATTATCATTAAAAAAAAAACATTATCTATGGATAAACAATTGTAGGTACCATTCAACGTGTGAAGGTGATACAATTAATATTAAGAAATGGTGTAATCTAGAAATAATTTTAGATTACACCAATTGTTATCAGGATAAAAATGAGATCAAAATCCAATAAGACGAGCTTATTTCGATTTCTAAATCAACCTAGTAAAGTAGTTCGTATAGTAAGGGCTTCGTAAAAGGATGAAGGAAGATGCGGATTCGTGATATCTCATCACGAATCCTTCACTAATTCCATCACGGATTCGTGATGAGATATCACGGATCCTCATTTCTCAGTATATGTATAATTATTGAGTTTGAATAGTTGCTGCGGCGTATCCAATTTAAAACAGTCAGTTCTCGGTACCGAGAACTTTTAGCCAGTTTTATTATTTAAATTTACTTTTTATAAGAACAAGTACAAGTATGCGTGGACAAAAATGCCCGAAATCTGCAACATGGATATGAATCAATTTAACCAAGTGCTTACTTGTATCTCTGAGTTCAGTTGGGAAATCCGGCACTGTATGTATGTATGTATTATAAATTGAAAATGTGAAGAGATAATATAGCGTAAATAAAAATTGATTGTCGCGGGGGATTTTTGATAAGTGGGGTAGTTTTTGAGATATTGGGGTGAATTTTTCGCCCATATCTTTTTAACTGTTGACTCTTTTAATTCAAAATTTGGAATATGCAGATAATTTATTAATACTCATAAATCAATTTAAGGTTCTTTAACACCAAAGTAGTTTTTGAGAAATAGGGGTGTTCAGTGTGACAAAAATATTATTGGATTGTGGGGTGTCATTTGAAAAAGTATCGGGTTAAGAAAATACATATTTTAATTTTTAATAGGGGTGGTTTTTCTAACAAAGGGGCGCGTTGAGAGGGTAAAACGCTTAATATGTCTTGTAGAATATATTGTTACCCCCTCTGGGTTGCCTTCACAATTCACTTTTTTTATGAAATAAACCACCCCCGTATTGACATATAATGGTTGCAAAAGGGTTAAAATGGGGTAAATGAGATCGAAGCATTGAAAATTTGTGTAAACGTGATAATATCATTTGAAGTGGGTCTTAGACTGCAGATTTCAAAATTAGTTTATTTAAACCTTAAAAGGGCTGGTTTTTAAGATGAAGGAGAAAAGGTTGATCATCAGGTTTTGAAAGATAAGAGGTATTCAGAATCTCATTAAAACTGGTCTATTTTTTTTTATTCACTCAATAGGGTTGCCAAACCATGGGTGTCGATAAAAACCAAGAATTTATTTTGGGATGTCATGCAAGGGTTTTGGGATGACTGCGCATATTCCATAGTAACAGCACATTATTGTCGACCACAATATGGAAGGAATTTCCTCCAAAACTGTTAGGTTTGGCCATAATCACCACGCTCGGCAGACAGATTGGTGCTCTCAGTTTTGTTTACACATAGAATAAAGCTGCTACCTTTTTGATTGACTTTACGACATTCGTGGGGTACATTTTTTAATCACGACTAAGGTAACAGTTTTTAGAGCACTTTTCAAAACGTCATCAACTTTTGTTTCATATTAGTACCTAAGTTACAATAAGTTAGCAACAAGAGAGAGCCTCGAACACTCAGGTGAATTAAGAGAGTTCGAGAAAAAAAGTGCTTATGGTAAGTAAGGTGTAATGAAAGCACACTTTTATCGTTTTATAATTAAGTTCTATTTGAGAAATCAGATCCATCACAAACGAGATAATTGGTTCAGCAAAGTATCAACTTGCCGAACTTGACTCGGAATGCAGTGCCAAGAGGCTCATAGGTGAAGAGTACCTTGCCAAAGCAAACCTCGATAGTCTGAGCCATCGTCGCAAGGTTGCGTGTTTGTCGGTATTTTACAGATTGTACTTGAGTGAGCGTGCTCAGGAGCTTCACGATCGTATACCGCCTACGTCGCTTTTCAAGCAGCTTATTATAATACCCACCTGGTTGATATCGCACATATAAGAACTAAACGTCTTCAAGAATATTTTATTGTGCGCACTACAAGAATTTGGAATAAACTCCCAGCGTCTGCTTTCCCGCTGTACTACACTAATGTCTTCAAGAAGAGAGTTAATTGGCACCTTCTGTGTAGACTCACTCCATCGTAGATCTCATTCTTGCCTGTGTAAGCTAAGTGGTCAAAAGTCGACTAATTGTTAAAAAAAACACCCGTACTTGCTATAGCAAGTCTCAATGTGGATCAGTTATCTCTGCTGGCACTGTTATTTATGTTATTTCAGTGCAAGCGGAATAATAAACGTTGACATTGTAGACTATCCTATTTATTTCTTCCACGGCTAAATATACAGTGGAATCGTTATACTCCTAGGGAAACTACATTCATGCAATTCAGTTTTTAAAAAATCTTGTAAGGCTTTTGATGAGGCTTTGCCCGTGGTCCGACTGCTTTAATCCACTGGGTTAGGCTCATGGGTATTTTTTCTCCGTAGTCCCACTGCACTAGAATGGGACCACGGGTAATTTCACGGGTAGGTATCAATTAACCGTAGTCCCACTCAAAATAGGATGGAATCATTGGAATCTCTTTGCATTTTCTCTATGTCATTGTGTCTTTTCAATGTCACGCTAGTACTATTTTCTATTCATTGATGATTGAGGCGCCACATGACCCAAGGGCTGGCTCCTATTTAGGCCACAACGCTATTCAACGTGGCAATGCAGCCGTGTCTTGGGCACGCTTACGGCTGGTACTGAATCAAATTGAGTTATCTATAGACCGTTTGTAACGGTCCTTAGGTAATCCGACTGCTTTCTATGTACGTAGTTAGTTAGTTTCATTGTATATATTGTCTTTCAATATAGTCATTAACGTCTTGTATATTCTTAAGTTTAACGGTTTAAATAGAAATATCATAAAACATAAAGAAATAAGATCTAAAATAACCGAAATAACTAAATGAAAGAATGAAAGATCATGTTACTGTTTATGTAAAACTTCCGCAAAAAACAAACTCGATTTACAGTAAAAAAGCCGGACACACAAAACATAAACTGGAACTACAATGTCCCTAAAATTACCGTTCTATCCGGTAGTGGTATGACAACGGTATAACCATAAAATCAACCTAAACCCGACATAAAACCTCACCAAGCATTCACAATAAACTTTTCAGGTCGAAACTTCGAATGGTTTCAAGTAGTAGAAATCCTCTAAAGTTATTTAAATGAACCAACCACGGCAGTTCCGAATAAATGCATATTGAATTTGTTTACGTACTCCGAAATAGGAATAGACCATACCTCTGTATTTAAATTCGCCCGATCTCCATATTATTGAGGTTCCGATCTGTTTCTTTGTTTATTCAGAGACGGGATTGCATGTTTCGATGTCACCTTTGTTTGCGTATTGTTTTGGGTAATGTTATTTGTTTAAAGACAACTAAACAAATCACAAAGAATGCTGCGCCTTAACTATAAAGCGAAACATAAAGCGATTTAGATCAAAAAGTATTGTATTAATAAGTCCGCATATTAATTAAAGCGAATAAAAGAGGTTGAGGTCAGCTCTAAAATGTATTCTATCCGCAAACAAAAGGAATTAAAAAGCAAGGTGTTTCTGGGGACAAAGAAAAACCAATCAACCTATCGTCGTACTGCTGGAGTTCGAATTATAATATGCCTCAAAATATTTTTTAAGCTGATTTTTCTTGCTGACCGAAAATGAAAATAAAAATACATTTACATATTAGCACTAGAAATCCCTACTTACTTAAACAACTTAAAAAAAAACGACTTAAACAAAGTCCTACCACCAACCAAACCAAGCACAATATTGTACTTCCCCTGGGGACCGAACCCGGGACCTCTGGATTTGAAACCGGTTGGCGAACCACTAGACCACAGAGGCAGTTAAATTGAAATAAAAGAGGTGGTGTGCTATGAAAATGAAATCAAATGTAATGTTATATAAAATTTTAATGTAAAAATGGTAGATGAATGAAATCAAATCAATCAGTGATTTGAATTTTACAGGCCCATACATTTTTGGAAGACCACTTCAACGGACCTTATCTTTTTTGAAATGAAAAGTCAACTTCTGTGGTGTTCTGTGTGTGGGTTATGCCAGCTATCTACAATAAGTTGCCAGAGGACATAGTGAAAAACTTAAAAAATATCTGATCAGTCAAACACTCTATGAAGTTGTTGAACTGATTGATATGTAGGAAGAAATGAATATACTTACTAATTAAATATCTTCTTGCTCATAATTGAATCATTGTTTAGTGTTTTAATTTATTTAATTTACCGTCGTATAATTTGTATTATGAATAAATGATGATCTGATTATATTCTAAGAAATTCTTGCAATAAAAACTAAAATCAAACATCAAGAAGTTTATTACGTTTGTATCTACTTGTACGCATTTCCTCAATTATATCCATAATCAGTATCTGGAATCATTTGCCTCAGGCAATAGAAACCCAATACAGTAATAGCAGAGATTCATATCGACCCAGAAAATACGTCTGCCAATACAAATTATAGCAAAAATAACAATTCCCATTGTTTCCTTTCAATCTCGTTACGGTATTATTTACTTAGGCAATTTTGGAGCCCTATTCTTTCTTTTCAGACCACTAACGATAAAATTAATCAGGCTGGGTAATATATTGGAGTGGTGTAGGTACTACTTCACTAAAACGTGGTTGAAGGTTTGCCTGAAAGAGCTTTATATGTAACACCATAAAGTAAGCTTTAGGAATAAACATAGGAATAAAAATAGGACCAAAACATATCAGCTGGAATAATAGTTATTTATAAAATGAAGGTCAATTACATTTTGATATTTTTCTTCCTATTTTGCCTATACGAAAATAGTGCGAACTTTTTCAGACAGAGAATCTAAGCAAATATGTTTTAGGTGTCAATTTTATTGAAATTTTAGATAGATCATTATTTGTGCACATTTTCTCGCGCAGCTTTCTTGTTCAAGCTTTCTTCTTCTTAGTCCTATTCAAAGTCAAATCAAAATGTTTTTTTCAATATGATTTTTAGGGTCATTTTGAAACGTCAACTTTACCGCCTGTTTGGAATCGCGACCAGCATTCACAGAGAAAGGCAAGAACCTCATTCTAGTTAGCTTTTTGATCTAAAACCTTCCTGCAAAATTAAAGGGTTTTGCCATAACCACCACGCAGACATTTTTTTTTGTTTTATTGTAGGTACGTGATTTATAAATAAGTGATTGCAGTAAAAGGTGTTAGGCGATATTGATGATACAATACAACAATGTTCATTCTGGAGTCGATACACATAGTTAACATTCATCACACTTATGTTTGTACCGGGTATAGGAATCGAACCCAAAACCAACGACGGAGAAGGCAGTACAACCAACTGAACGTAGATAGCAGTTTTACATACGTCAGCAAGCCCAAGTTGAACTCCCAAGAATGAATTAATGAATGAAAATGAATGAAAAATACTTTATTGCACACCTTAAAAATAAAACTGGATAACTTAAAAATAAATGTATATACAATGGGCGGTCTTATCGCTAAAAAGCGATTTCTTCCAGACAACCTTTGGATGGAGAGGATTTCATGGCTAAAGAGGTGGTTGGTGGTGCACATATTAATTAATTAGGGTCTAGCTAAATTACCTATACGTATATCATACATATATCATATATATATATCCCAAGAGTTGGAATGTAGCAGATATCGAATAAAAGCAATAACGTACGAAAAAATCTGTGAGCACCAAACTGATAGAAGTAATTCCACTTGAAGCACGAACCAAACGGCACATTACTCCAATAATCTTCAGCTGGCTGAGCAGTTGGCGAGATCTTATTTATAGCCTCCGCCAGCCATTGTACCTACGTGATTAAGGAAGCAAATGTTGGCACAATTAGGTACGAGGGTATTTATTTGTCTTGGACATGCTGAATGACTATGGATGTGCTAATAGTGAGCTATGTTTAAGTTGCTATGGCCATCATTGTCATTGTAGAAATCAATATTTACTGGCTAAATACTGATGAGAATATTTTATTAATGTAGGAACTAATATTTTTTGTGACTAATTCTAGAATATTGTAAGACGTACTACGGGATAAGTTGAGATAAGGCCGAAGTTGGAGGCGCACTTCATCCGGAATCCTGAACAAACTGAGGAACTGGCTATCTTACCTCTAATTGCCAGAACACAACAATTCTTAGAATGGTTATCATGGCGACAGAATTAGGTAAGATAGTGGTAGCTAGCCGGCTAAAATCCTACCCTGGGGATCGAAGCTGGGACCTGTGGATCTGAAATCGGTGGGTTGAACCACTAGTCCACAAAGGCGGTAATTTTTTTTTCACACATTTTTGATTTGATTAGATAATAATGTTAACGCCATTAGTAGAGCTTCGTTTCCTCCAACCCTAATTACTGTTTACATGGCACGGCAACATCCGATCAAATTGATTATACTCCTATCCTATCTGTTTCAAACTCTTAATTTTAAATCTGTTTGCCACTTCTTTTTATGTGCCCTTTGAAAACTGAAAACCACTCAAATGGGAATGAAATAAAGCAGATTGAAACCTTTTGTGAAATTCTGATGAAGATTTGTTAATTAATGTTGATCTTTTATGCTTTGTAACATTAAAGGGGAAATCACTAAGCCTTGGCTTTATGAGAAGCTTTGGTTATTAACTTACTCAGGAAGTGTGCGGTGTAAATCTTTGGGAAGGCGGTCCATTTCCGGAACCACAAAATAACTGATCTTACGTGGTGTTTTTTATAATTGGTGGATTAGCTTTTCACCTCTAGGAGACGAAACTGAAACAGAAGTCACTTATTCTCCTATGCACCGTTACAGCAAACCGTTTTTTACCGGACTTTGGCAGGACGGTGGTGGTAGCCAGTTTGACATTTACATTTTCTACCATCAACACCAGCAGTGTTATCAGCCTCTTAGTTAGAAAAAATCAGAACGTTTCACTTGGAGATAGCAGGTTCAGATAGTCACACCTTTTTATCGTACAACGGGCAATCGCTTGGCTTTCATCTCACCTGGTTACAAGTTAATATAAGGCTAAAGGTATAAGCGCACTCACCCGGAATCCTCAACAAACTGAGGAACTGGCTATCATACATCTAAATGCCAGAACACAACAATGCCTAAGTAGTTCGTGGATTAGATTTTTTTTTGCGAGCCAATGAAAATAATAGATGTGGAGAATTCATCATCATCATCACCGATTTATCTGTATTATATCAGTCGATTAAGGGTCACTAAAGGTCTTATTCTCTCCCAGGATGCTCCACAAAATTAGAAGCACTATAGTCCAATGAAAGTACGATAGATACCTAATTTTACAAAAATAAATCACACTTCCTTTTTAACATTCTTTAAAATACGACAAACAATACTTCTGACAAAGTTAGAAAACGTCAGCTTGTTTTTTATTTTTCGGTTATCACTAGAAGCAAAAGCCACTAATCCTATAAAATGAAAAAAATCTTGGCACAAGAAATGCCGCTTCCTAGTGGGATTTCAAATGACCTTTTCCCATGAATAATATTATTAGACTGGTGGACTGCCAGTTGTTTTTGCCATTGAAACAAGTCGTGAAACCTGGGGGTCGGTTAATTATGTATTAGCACTCAGGGAGCTTGGCTTATATTTTTCCTCTGCAAACTTTGAAGAAAAAATTGTATTACATTATTTAAAGACATAAAATACAAAACATATAAAATATATATATTTTTTTGATGGTTAGGTGTTGGGTAGTAATACAGAAAGAAGCTGCTGCCCATATTCTGTTGAAAACAATCCCTTAGTCGACTCTTACAACATCCGCGGGCTGCGTTGGAGGTTTCGATTCTGAAGCCACGACCGCCACGACTGCCTTAAAAGAAGTGTAATCAGAGAGTAGGTATGTATGTTTATTTTATTGTAACCCTCAGCAGCCTATACAGCTTATTGTACCAGAAGAGAGAGAATGGAGATAGAGAGAGATTAGTTGGTGGTAGGACTTTGTTTGGGTCCACCTGGCTAGCTACCACCATCTTACCTAATTCTGTCGCCGTAATAACAATTCCAAAAAAGTGTTGTGTTCCGGCATTTAGAGGTATAGTAGCCAGTTCCTCAGTTTGTTGAGGATTCTGGGTGAAGTGCGCTTCCACCTTCGGCCTTATCTCAACATGTAACCAGGTGAGATCAAGGCCAAGCGCCAATATCGTACAATAAAAAAAAAAAAAGAATGGAGCAAGAGATAAACAAGAGTGTATCTCATATTTCAAAGTCGGATGTTGTCATCAACGATCTATTTTATTTAACACGTGACCCAAGGGCTGGTTCTTATTTAGGCCAACGAATTAGCAGAGCTATTCAGCGTGGCAATGCAGCCAGTGTCTTGGGCACGCTTCCGTATGGTACTGGTCTGGAACAGTTGAGTTACCTATAGGCCGTTTGTAACGGTCCTTAGGTAATCTGACCTTTGTACATAGTTAGTTTAATTGTACATTTTATTCAAAAAATTTTGTTTTTTTTTAATGTACAGGAACATCTTTGAACTATGGTATCAGAGGCATCAATAGTTGCGACACAGTATTTATCTTTTGTATCTATCATCGTTTATTTGTTTTCAACATACCGTGATATATTTACAAATGTTAGAAATGTTGCTATGGTGATCGAAACTAACGAATCGACCCCACCAAGCACCAACTCGGCCAGGGGACGTTGTAAAACTACGGGATCCCACCAGAAGAAGAGCATCAGCTTCCTTCTGTGTCTTATCTACACCCGCCTGCAAAGTGTGGTGGTTATGGCAAAACTCTCCAAATTTGGATTACGCTCTGTCCAATGGATACTAATGGGACGTAATGTGATTTACAAATTTTACAATGACACAAAAATGTAACCCGCGACGGGAAATACAAAATTAAAAATGTTGATTTATTTTATTGTATTCAGTGAACAAACAGTTTTACACACTTTTGATTAATTCTACCCCCAAGGGGATAAAATAGGGGATGAAAGTTTGTATGAAACTTTGTCAATTTTAAACCGATCGGGCAGAGTTTTTGCGTGCATAAAGCTACTATGATGTAGGCATCCCCTAAGAAAGGATTTTGAGATTTTGCATTTGTTTTGTTTCGGTTTAGTAGTTTTGGTTATGGACTCTGCTTTGTATTTGGCATTTGTTTTGTTTTCGTTTGGTTTAAGTATAGGTTTTGTCGGTTAGACTTTATTAAAATGGATAAAAAAAATCTGAACGTTAATGGAGAAGTTGAAGAATGTACTGTCGTTTTTAAGTTTTGTAGGCCCTAATTTTATACACACGCTAAACAAAAGTAAAGCCGCAAAAATTATACCTAATTAATAATAATAATACTTCTTAACGCGAGCGAAGCCGCGGGCAAAAGCTAGTTATAAATAAACTTACACAAAAAATTATAACCATTTAAGTTTAAACATTGTGTTCCCAAA
The DNA here is from genome assembly GCA_951394065.1 of Venusia cambrica. NCBI lineage: Eukaryota > Metazoa > Arthropoda > Insecta > Lepidoptera > Geometridae > Venusia > Venusia cambrica. The sequence continues at coordinate 7,045,258 of OX596058.1, read as the reverse complement.
CAAAATTATTGTATTGTTATGTTTTTTACTGCGTCCACGGTCCACCAAAGTGGTTCTCAACCAATTTCGGAAAACAAACTACAAAGTTACATTTCACAACTTCTTCCGTCCAAAATGACTAGCTGTAGCTGCATTCAAAGGATTTGCATTTTCAGTGTCCGAAAAGTTTGAGTTGACAACTCACGACTTTGAAAATTTACTACAGGATTAGATTTGGCTTTGTGTAATCAGCACTACTATGTTTATAGTGCATAGTTGGCTAGTTTTTAAATATTCTCTGACAAAGGACATTATCATAGTAGGTCATTTAGCCATTCTACGAAATAGGCTATGAATGTAAGCGTGATGTAAGCGTGGTTGGACATGCGAGCTATAGAAGGCGAAGTGAAGAAGATAATTGGATTGTGTGAAATAGGACACTCCTATCATCCGTCAAACCTGCATAAGGTTTGACGGATGATAGGAGTGAGAGGAAATTAGAAAATGTTGTGCTGACCCGGATCAAATTTTTTTATTTTCCCGGATCTCAAATCAAAACATAGTAAAGACTGTGTAATGTCTTTGAGTGGCTGGTTATTAGAGTTATTTTGTTACCAATATCACAGTTTTTTGATATAGGCCAGCTTTTGACCTCGAGAACCTTGCAAGGTTATACGTTGTCAAGTATGTTGTTACGAGACTACCTTCTGGGCTGTTATGTATCTTTGGCTGCAGTTACTATTTTAATGAACTCAATAAAAAATAATACTACATACCAGCAAATAAAATTTATAACAAAAATGTTGCTTTTATCGGTTTCAATGAAACATCTGCAACCAAAGACCCATAATTCAGTTACAAAAGATGCCTATTACATGAACTGAAAACAAAGCTGTAACACAAGGTAAAACTCAGCGTTCACAGCTGATTTCCAAGATAGCATAGTGAATTATTATTGATCGAGTGAGCGAAGCGAATGAAATCTCCTAGTAAAGTTGTGAAATCCGGCAATGTATGTAGGTATGTGGCAATGGTTGTGACGGCATAACTCTCGAAAGGATTATCCGATTGAATAAAAATTATCGAATTTTGATAAGTGGAGTAGTTTTCGAGATGTTAGAGTGAAAAGAAACAAAATTTTTAACCCATATCTTTAGAATGGTTGTTCCGATCGATACCAAATTTAGGATTTGCAGGGATTACAGCATATCATTCAGTAAAAGGTTTTTTGTAATCGATTCAGGGTGAATTACTATTTATAAAAGAAGTTTTTAAGTGCTAGGTCTTAATAAATCACGTCACATTACATTAATATAGAAGAAGCGGAAGTTTTGTTTGGATGGATTTATGTTCATTCTTCACGCAGAAACGAATAAACAGATTGAGCTGAAACTTTGCACATAAAGTTGCTCTGGACTAGCAATGAGACAATTGTAACTTTTCATCCTAAATACATTTTTGTGGTATAGAAACAGAATGTTAAACATCACCATACAACATTCTTCACGAAAAAACCACTGAACGGGTTGGCTGAAAATTTGCAAAGATATTGTTCTGGTCTGGAAATATTCTAAAGTTCATCAAAGTGTCGTATTCGTTGGGCAGGCCACTTAGAGAGAATGGAGGATGCCAGAATACCAGAGCGTCTCCTACATGGCAGACCCGACGACTGCAGACCCACTGGAAGTCCAAAGCTCAGAAGGCTGGATGGAGTGGAGCAGGATCTAAAAGCTATCTAACAGGAGTGAGAAGCTGGAAAGAAGAATCTAGAAACCGAAATTGGATGGCGGAATATACTGGACCAACCCGCAGCTGTAGCCTTGGATGATGATGATTGTTCTGGTCTGGGATAAACATAGGCGATAATTACTAGGTACTATGCAGGCAAAACCGCGTACTGAAGTTAGGGTTATATATCGAATCGGGTGATAACAGGCAGTGCGTCTTTTTGTGCCAGTTAGCCAAAAACTTTCGTTGATCATATAAAAACAACAAATCGAACCCAGCTCAGCCATAAACCCCGAGTCAGGAAGCGGGTACAAGCGGCCCTCAGGTCTTAAAATAAAGCTGCTTTCGTTTGTTTTCCAAATCCAACAACGAACATTGAAATAAACTTTATTTCTGTTCTCAAATCCGTCGTCGCCAATCTGAGTTCCCACTCGTTCAGAGTAATACCCGTAGCTATTCGTACCAATCACAGTACATTTCTCAGTTTAATCGCAGCAATATTTTTAGCTTCGACATATTAGTGGTGCACCAATTAGTGGTAGCCGTTAGCGAGTAATTTACTGTCACTATCACACACCGAGCGGGAGTGATTCTTGTATGAAGGCACTTATTACGTGTTAAGGTGTACGTTTAGTTGGAATCGTAATTGAAATCGTTTATTAGTACTAGGGCAACTCTACCGACAGTGAGAGTTCTTAAAATGCAAAAACGAGCCATCATGGTATTTGTAAATGATAAGTATAAAGATCTCTGCAGAGAAAATAAAATTCATTATATCTTAATTTAATTTCTTTTAATTTCATTAATTTTAATTAAATTTAGTTAGATTTAATTAAATTTCAATAAATATCATTCAATTTCGTTAAATTTCATTAAATTTCAATATTTTTTTCGTTTTTATCTTATTACTTAATACTGAATTTTGATTTCTATTCATGTTATTCCCGGCCATGTAGTACCTGAGCCTACCATACTCAAACAGCGATTTTTTTTATATATATATTATACAATGTCTCAATTATTATTCTAGCATACAAGAACGCATTTCTGAAGACCTAAAATCATATGTTGATTTGTTTGTTACTATTTGTTATGACATGAAATGAGCCCGGAATGCGCTAAGACGTGATTAAGGATTGTGCACAGCTCTTGAACTAACAACAGAGCTTTGTGTACCGTCTGATAGGTACAGTACCCACTCTTGAATTGCTGGCAGGTACCTGACACCTGCAGAGTTTGTGTTGAGTTAAGAGAAACAAAGGTCAACTTGAAAGCTATTATAGTTTGTTCTCTTTATTCACGAAACGTGGAAGATAAAAGAAAAACAAGAAAAAATTCACGACCCTCAACAGTGAAGTATTGACGAGATCTTTCGCCAAGGATTCAGACAAAGAAAAATCACGCGTTACATGAGGAAGAAGAAATATAGTAAATGATACTTTGGGATCTTGAAATCCAATCCATCACACAAAGGCCTAACCACTTAGTTTTTGAAACGTCTTATAAAAACATCATAAATATTACAAGATATTTAACATCTAACCCTAAACAAAGCAAATATGGGAAGTAGATCACGGAGAATATGAACCCTTTAATTCCCACGGCTGGGCAAAAGCCTTCCCCAAATCTCTCCAACCATCTTTCTTCGGTCTTCATAAAAGGAAAAGGCGTATATTCCACTCCTTAGCCGTTTGCACGATGAAAGTGGAACCAAAGTGTTAAGTACCTACGAGCGGGCGGATTGCTAACGAGGTAGGGATGGTACTACAGTTACTACACTGAGTTGTGAGGCCATGTTACTTTAAGCATTCCTATGTATGATAGTGATTACAGTATTTTACATATTAATATGACATATACATGACTTCATTCAAAGCGACGAATACTTGAATACTTTTGTCACGAAAAAAAACAGAATTGTATGTTCGCTTCGCAAAAATGCTTACACTATTTCAATTCCATGGAATTAAGTGGCTCGTAGCTTTATTGAAAAAATCACACAGTCATCCAACGTGAAAGCTTGCTGCCCTTTTGAATTGCTCTTGTTTTGTCAATAGCACGCACGCTATCTTCAAATTGGACAACGATTGGAAGTGGTTGCTAAAGTATGTTCGTTGATTACTGTAATTTGAATTGCACCATCATTTATGCCCAATTCATATTGTGCTGATATCATCATCATCATAATTTCAACCTATGACCATGACCCAGAAACAAGGAGCGTTATCTTCAACTGATTACTACAATATCCATCTCATATTGCTCATTAAAACAAACCAACTAACAAACATACCGATAACTGTAATTTTTATGGATTCCGAGGCTCGCTGGGGGCTGTAAAACACTCACGGTGTATTTTACATAGAGAGCAGGACGCGCAACGCCCATTGAATTAGCTCGATGGGACCGACACCCTCAAAAACTATGATGAATGATTTGAGTTCTGTGCCATGGGGTGCCAACGGTAACAAAATTGCCTCTGTTATCCGTCCGTCCGTTTTTCCACCTTTCTGTCAGCGGGCTGGATGTCATGATAATGTAGTAGGTATATGGCTGAAATTTTCTTTGAGTGTGATATAACAACAAATCATAAAAACAAAATTAAAAACATATAGATATTTCGTAAAAAAAAACGTGATTTTTGCTTTTAACTGCGTGTCAGGGCCCTCGGTATGCGTGTCCGCACTTCGCCGGTTTATAGGTTTGAAAGCTGAACCGGCAACTTTCAAACCGGAGCACCTGACACAACATTAGCGAAAGTTCCAGGGAAAAAGTTTCAAACTTTCGCCAAGAATCTAAATGACATTCAAAACAGCGCCGAACTTTAAGTAGTCTCAACCACAACACCGCTAATGAATGCAGTTAATAGTTGTTCAAGCAGACTGCATTATAAGTAGCGGCACACCAATTTACTTCAAACTTGGATTTTAATCAGAGCCTACATTTTATAGAGATCTTTACGAAACATTTATTTTTAATTCGTAGGTACATTTTTTACATCGTAGAAGGCAATTTGGCGATTCCACCAGGGGATTGGCTGCAAAATCCTTCTGAGAATAAATCGATATCTTTTACCCGACCCGTCTCCCAGGAAGCCTCATTTTTTACAGATTTCCGAACAGAAGGATTTGACATTCAAAATGATTCTAAAAAATCAGAAAGAATAAAATAAATTGACTTTGACATTGACTTCGAAAGTACACTTCAAGGTTTGTTGATATACAATCTAAATTATCTAGATTATTCCTCTAAAAAAAACTTTGGACATCCGTGTCCTAGTATAAGTACTTGAAATGTACGCATCATAACAGTTTAAAATATGCTACTAGAAGACGTTACAAAGAGGTTGGTCTGGAAACATTAGTTCTACTGTATGACTGCTTAACATTGTTTTGTTGGATCAGCTGCACGACGGTTTTCTTGGTTATGTAGCGCTATTTATATAAGAACTGACCAATAAAAATAAGTGGAAAAAGCAAAACTCGATTGCAAAATTTCGAATTCCATGGTTTTACGAGAACACGGTCTTAAAAGCCTTAAAATCTTAAAAAAACAATCGATAAATATTCAGAATCAACACGTTACTGTGATCTTTTATTTGATACCCATATTGCAATAATTATCTTGTTTCTAATTTATATCATATATTAAAATTATATCGCTAATGACAAGAGGAATAACCGACCCCATTAATCCAATATGCCATATATATACAAACTCTCTATAAACATAACCCTCCCTCTGAAACGGTCGCGTAAAAAAATGAAAAAACTTAAAATACTTACCTGATTTGCAAAGTTGAACCTTTGATCTTTAGGTCTTTATTGGTCCGCGAAACACGTAAGAAGAACAAAGAAACAAAACAGAAAATCGAGCTTAGTGTGATCAGTTTGGTTCTCAAACATTCGAGCCTCAAGCCTTCAAGCCTTATCGGATCAAATTCGGAAGCTTCCGATGGAGATTCCAGAAACTCTATTCCTAACTCGAAATATAAAAGTTTAACAATATTAACCTGAAAATAGAAAAATATTTAGTAACAAGTGTTTCCCTCCACACAAGGCATCCTTTTTAATACTTGCAGCACAACGCTCGGAGCGGCAACACGTCAACTAAGGGCTTGTCAGTTTAGCAGCGAGACTATATTCCCAGAGGATGTCTCGTTCAGAGGCGAAACACATGTCAATTAGATTTTTTCAAACGAATTTAGTAGATTTGTTACAAAATAATAAAATATTACAGGACATTAATTTCACACAAAGCGATCTAGCCCCAAACTAAGCATATCTTTTAAAATGGGAACTAGATTACGGATAGAATACTTAAATTATTTTTTAAATATTTTTTTATCAGTAAATACATACGTGTATGATACAACACCCAAACAAAGAATAAACATGTATATTCATCACACAAATGTTTGCACTGGGTGGGAATCGAACCCACCGTTTACAGCGCAGAATATTGATATCGATATATATAAATACTTTTCTGATTTCAAATTAGTATTGAAAAATTGTTTTATTCGAGACTTCCACTGATGATATTCAGAAATGCCTTGAGAATAACGGCTAAATCTATCGGATTCCAAGACGAATCCAACACAATGATGTTTCCGATCCGACATCTTTCCGAGTATTTGAGACACAGGTCTCTGCATAATAAAGATAGGGAACTCGCCGGACCCATATGTTTCCCCACGGCGGCGTTTCACTTGTTCTACACTTCGCGATGAATAATTCCAACAAAACACTGGATTATGCTAATATTTAGTTAGTTTCGCTGTGGAATAATGCAGGTATCGACAGTACGTATGACTTTCCTAGGGTTGGTAGATACCTGCTTCGTTTGCTGGTATATTTTGTCATGTTGTGTGTATATATTGATAAACTCAAACGAAGAGTTCTTGTATCACTCAAGCGTCAATTCAACTTATTTAACGGTAATAATTTATTTATTATATGATAGCTTAAGAGTAGAAGAGTTCCTTGTTAAAGGGCTCATTATGGAAGTACTACCACCTATTTCGGCCGCCAAGCAGCATTGCTGTTTTCCGGTTTGTTCGTAACATTAAAAAAATCAAAAACGGCTTAATGATCACAAGACTGGTGGTAGGACCTGTAAACGTCCATCTGGCAAGCGACCTGTCCTTTCGAAGTCCGGCGCCAAACGGAGTTTCATGTTCCATCGGTGAGCAAGAGAGCCAGTCTCATAGTAGTCCTATGTCTGATCTAGTGGCCAGGCTTCGGAGTTCATAAATTTTCATTGATTAGTTCGGTAAAAAAACAAGTGGATCTTAAATTTTGTGATTTTATTCACAAAATGTAATATCCAAGTGTATTTTTCCACATAAGATACAAATAAAATACGAAAACTATTTTCTGCTTGTATAGTGATTTGATCTAGTTGCGAACAGGGAAACAATGGCAGCAAAGTCAGGAAGGAATGCTAATTCAACACTATACAGTCGGAAAGTCGTATCGTATCAGGCTGCAGGTTAACTCAAACCGTTATTCTATTTAAACTGGAACGAAGATTGCGTTAACATACAAAATTTTGCAGATAAAGATAATGAATGTTGTCGGAAGTAGCTACAACTGCTAAGTAAATATTATAATGTAGAAATAAGAAAGATATACAAATTACCTAGTTTTATTTCACATTAAAATATTATTTCGGATACAGCTTATATTATTTTCATAATATTACATGATGTATATACATGTAAATTATCTTCAACAGTCCATTATTTCTCGTTTCTGGAAAGAGCATCTTCTAAAATTTGAGGTGATCATTTTCCATGCTTGGCGGGCAAATTGGTAATCTAGGTAAAATTGATAGATTTTTTACATAATATATATACACAAACGTCACAGCAAGTATTAAATACACCTTAAATACCTGTTTTATGAGGTCTATTCTATACCTAACTTCATAATACATTTTGAAATCATATAAATCAGGTAGGTACCGTAAATTGAAATTAAAGTTTAACATAAAACAGATTCACTACGTAACTCTGTGTTTTACTGTAATAAGTACGAGAAGCTTGGTTAGTACCGAGCTCGAATGTCATTATGGTTTTTGCTAGAAATTCAGAGCTTTGTTTAAATGGCTTTGTATACTTTATGAGGCTTTTTATAATGGCGACTACACTAAAATAGCGTGGAACTATATGGGATTAAGGTTTTACCGTGTATTACACGATTTACTAGTCGACTTTACTTTAGCTGAGCATTTGGGTTATATTGAGAAAATATTGCACAGTAAGTAATGCCCAACCAAATGAGGTACCAAATTGTTAACATGAAATGTTTCATTTATTCATCAACATAATAATACAAGACCCCATTAAAAATACAGGAGATCAATCAGAATTTAACGTTTAAATAACTATTTGTTATTTACACGTTAAATTCTAGATGATATAAAGATAGATGGATAAAACAATATACGAACATTTCAGAATGTTGGATATCTTTAATACAAATGTACATTACAACTAACTATGTTAAGGGAAGTAGTCGGGCTACCTTAGGACCATTTTAGGGGTTAATAGGTAAGTCAACAGATCAAGACCAGTACCAGACTAAAGCACAAGACACTGGCTGAATTGCCATGCTGATAAGCAATTCTAATTCACTGGCTAATAAGAGCTTCAATCAAATGCTATAATAAAAGATAATCCAAGATACAAGAGAATAAAGATCTGATGTTTGTTCTGTGTTTGGGTGTTGCATCATATAGTACGTATGTATTTACTAAAAGTATTTAAGTATTCTATCCGTAATCTAGTTCCCATATTACAAGCTATGCCTAGTTTGGGGCTAGATGGCGCTGTGTAAAAAAATGTCTTGTAGTATTTATTTATTTAAGATAGGAAATCCACAGACTCAAAAACAGATTATATAAAAAATCATCTAAATCTAATGACTTCCCACTGTGTTTTAAATAAGATTTTTCTTTATCTTATTATTGAATATCGAGCCAAACACAAGGAGATAAATAAATTGGAAAACGAAACACTTCGCTTTCCAGAGCTGTGGCAATATAGGTATGACGAATTACAGAGACTTCACTATTGACAAGACAGCGCTTTAGGTAAGCAACCACAAACCGCAATGCTGCAACCACGGATGTGTGCAAAAGGCTTAGCTCCGTCGTATGCAGATTGCATCAATTGTTAGGAATGACTTTACAGTGCAATATGGAATGCGCAGACAGCTTAGTGTGATTGCGGTGCCTGTTAATTAGCTGAAGCGTGTAATGATTTTGTTGCTGTCAAATAATATCAGAAATTCATAGGATCCATCGACCAATAATTAAAGAGACTGATTGGTAAAGAAAATGGGATTACACATTTAGGTGGTCATACGCACAAGGACACATGGTGTCTACGCATAATGACATACGCGAATTGTCACAAATGCTATACGCGAAATGACACATCGTGAACGATTACGCGAAATGACATACAAATATGGACTTATCCTTTAGGATCAGAAAGTTGAATTCTCATAGTTGAATTCCCAGAATGTTGATTAATTTTTGATTAGCAAAATGTTGAATTCTTAGAATGTTGAGTTCTTTAAAAGTTGAATTCCCATAATGTTGACTTTTTTGTGAACACATAGTTTTATCAATCCCATCATAAAAATATTCTTCAGGCAACGAACGTTTCCTGAAGGGAAATATTTAGGTACCTTTGATGACAGCTGTCAAACTTCAAAGTTCAATATGCGTATACATTAATAATGCTTGTACGTCAATATGCGTGCACGTCAATATGCGTAAACAATATCTGTCATTATGCGTGTAATCCAGAAAATGTTGTCAAATCAAGGCTCGATAATATTCTACGGGTTACTTCGGAGAGTGTGCCTAGAAACTTTTTGATGTTATTCCACTGACACCGTTTTCATAACAGAAATGTCATATTAGACGCACAGCCAGTTATCACATTTGGTTGATATTCCATATAGGAGGACTAGGCGCTACCGAAAATCGTTTACTGTAAATCAGTAGAATCAGCAGTCCGATTTCAGGAACGTTCGACCTTCAGAACCTCCCAACACCTTTTTTTTTGTACGACGGGAAGCGCTTGGCTTTCATCTCACCTGGTTAAAAGTTGAGATAAGGCCGAAGGTGGAGGCGCACTTCGCTTTTTTTAGAATTGTTGTTATGCCGACAGAATTAGGTAAGATGGTGGTACTAGCCAGGCGGACCTAAACAAAGTCCTACCACCAACCAAACCAAGCACAATATATTGTACTCCCCATGGGGATCGAACCCGGGACCTCTGGATCTGAAATCGGTGGGTTGAACCACTAGACCACAGAGGCGGTTAAACACTTTCAGAAAAAGAGTTGGTATGTATCTTCTGGGATGGCTCACTCCATTGTAAATCTCATCTTTGCCTAGACAAGCCTCAAGGCTGAACCAATATATCAAATATTATAAATATTAAATATTACGTAAAACTATTAAAGAAACCGACTTCAATGAAGAATATGATAAAATTTCGTTTACTACGATGACGCATTTTTTCCAATTATTTTGATGACATATGGACGGACAGACAGACAGACAGGCGTCTTCGAGTAATCGGGCAACATACGAAAAATCCTCCGCCTTTTTCTGAAGTCGGTTAAAAACAAGTATCGATGACATAGAAAACCACTTGAAAAGATTACATAGTAATAATTGAATTGGCCAGTATCTACTCTTGAAATAGTTTATACGCTGACAAACTGATAATGATGATTGCGAATGCGGAAAAAAAATCCTATAACGAAACATGATGATATTAATGTATAGTTGCGAACTAATTATGGAAATTCTTCTATTGCCACCAATTGCGTATAATGAGTGTTAGATCCGCTATCGCAACTAGTTGTGAACATTGGTTGCGATGGCGTCCGGAGCCGATACTTTAGTGTCTTGTTTTTGAGCAACAAACAAGTATTTGTATTTACTACTAAGTACCTGAGACTGAGTATCTTTTTAATGTGTGATAGCGAAGCGTTTGACCCTAGCTCACTTGAAAGAATAAGTAATGATGTGGTCTAAGGTGAAGCACACTTCTCTTAATGGAACCTATTTGCTGGACTACAAGACTACAAGATTGTACTGGTACGGAAAAACAAAAGAGAGCAAGGAGTTTTATTCTTTACTACTAATAATAAAGGTGTAGCGGCGAATCGATGTATATGGCACAAATGGACTATCTAATAGATACGGTAACCCGTTGTACGTCTGCTAGTCCGAAGGTGGAATAATAAAGTTACAGTCTGTGTTTTTCTTCGCGTATCTAGATATAATATTATATTAGATATATTACATATTTATTATATTGTTATATTCTAGATATATTACTATACCATTATATATGTTTCCATCATTCATAAACGAATGCAAAAAATATCATCAAACAATCTTAATCAAGGAAGAAGTAAAAACTAAGACGGAGGCGGGCTAAAAACATTTCACAGAACAGAATTAAACGCTGACGCGACCAAAAAAGGTGCAAGAAGTGAATTTATACCTCCTACCTGGGACCCAGAATTGTAAGACTAGCTGGTACATACAGGCGGGTACAGAATCTCTATTGAGTGATTCAACGCACAAATAGTAAGGATTAAAAGTTGATAAATTAATTGCATCTTAGAGAAAGAATTTAATTTAAAAAAATAATGTTTCAGGTTAGTGTTCAAATAAACAATTATGTTTCAAAGCGATCTCCAGCAATTTATCTATTACGAAAACGTTAAATTCTTATGTTGGTTACTTGTAATTTGTTTATGTTGTCCTGTCTAGTTTTGTTGATAAATAAACACCTAACTCATGTTTTTATATACATGTATATATAATATAATATACATGTATATAAAACATATAGTACGTAATAGTAACGTATAATAGATACTGTGCAGTATTGTAAAAATAGGCGGTATTGTCTCTTAAAAGGCGATCTCTACCAGACAACCTTTGGATGTAATTAACTGTTATAGGTGAGGTACCAATGATGTTAATACAATACATAATATTTAAGATAGTTCTTAATACAATACAGAGAACTTATCTACTCATGAAGGCTTACCTACGTGAAACTGCAATTCACTAATCAGATAAGGACATAAAGATGATAAACATAAGGCATCATGTGCCTGTTATTAAACTGACAACCACCGGAACCTTTAAAATTACAACACGGTACCTTTAGAGATTTTATTTTCAAATCATAAGTGCTTGGTGGCAAAAATGTATAGGTATAGTTTAGTTATGCATTTTTGCTACCAAGCCACTATCTTGGCCTCTTAATTTTACAGACAAAGTCGAGGTCTATGATGGATCGAGCTTACCCGGATGTCACGTAGATTTTCTTCGAAAACATCTTGTGTTTGGCACGTGATTTTCCCAGGATTTTTCAGGATTTCAGAATCTTATGGTGTGGCAATGATACCATAGACTATAAGAAATAATGATACCATAAGATTGTACGTAATAAATTATAAATAATAAAACGTGCGTGCAGGTATATACACACAAACTTACGTTTGTTTCTTAGAAGGTAGGCAGAGACAACGGATTTACACATACTACGCTCCTTGCACACATGTTCTGCATATTATGCTTTTTATCAGCATGAGTCGCATGTTGACTTCATATTTTTTTTGCTTTGTTTTTTTTTCAATTAACTTTATTTTACCTGATTTTATTGTCATCATTAAACTCGGTCCAGTGTATGTGCACGCACAAGTCTAGCTCTAACAATTGTTAGAGCTCACTGAAAAAAAGTTTTTTTTCAGTGAGCTCTAAATAATAAAAAGGCAGGTATAGAAACACTAACATATAAATTATATATTTATTCTCTTCATTCGGGGAAAATGAAACCACTCAATTATATTGTGTAGCCAGCTGTACCGCAAGCTGAGAGACCAGAACTTTCCAAGGTGGAATCATGAACAAAAGTTTATTACACTATCTCGATGCAAAGCCCTCTTTGCCATTTATCTTTGTCGGCGAAGTTGTTCGGAAGAAAGTACTTAGTGGGGGAATTAAAGACAAATTCGGGGCAGCTTTTTATTGGAAGGTTAATTGCGAGGTGAGAATTTGAGGCTTTCGGAGCTATTTCAGTGAAGGGTGGGTAAATTAATTGGATGTTAATTAAATACCATGAAAAACAGTGCTTAACTTTGATTTTCTTTGAGTAATCTTTGTGTTACAAAAGTCAAATCTGTATTTTTTTTAACTTAATTATCCTTTGCTCAAAAACTGCTATGCCCAAGTGGAACTGGGCCGACAATATCTCACAATATTGAATATAAAGAAGAAAGAACACACAAGATCGAGAAGGCTTTTACCGACCAATGCATGGCTTCTAGTTATAATTATCGTCCTTACTAACTCAGAAAAGTTCCGTTATATTCGAGAGTCATCACAGGCAATCAGCTACACGTGATCATTATATTTTCGAGGTAAATTAAGCGGTTCAACGCTTGCAATAATTTGCGTGACATTTTGATGTTCGTTTCAATGAGATCGATATTATAACCAGACATCTGCAAAACATTCAGAATTTTTGTAACAATTTTTTCTCAAGTAATATCACTCTATTTTTTGATTACTACGATTATTACCCATGTTTCAGAATGAGTTACAGAAATGGTGCAAAAAAGCGATGCCTTCTATGATAACGATGATACTAGGTAGGTATACTAGTTTCTACTCTCAGAGATCGAGCGTTGATGTGTGGACCAAAGAGAATTCAATACTTATGGTGTGGACACCATTGCGAAACCAAGCTGAAGTTTTATTCAAAGCCACGAGTGCTATGTAGCAATTGCTACGTCGGATTCACCGACGTGAGTTTCAACATCTTCCTTTCCCATTTGTCTTGTCGCTGTTATCATTATTTTTTTTAAATACAACTAGTAGCAGAGATCCTCAGGCTCTTCCGGGGAAGTACTACGACCATTCTTATCTCAGTCGCCTAACAGCAATGCAGTGTTTCCGTTCAGATTGTTATGAGTTATGGTTGCCGGTGGAATTACAGACTCACTTAACGCCTCAAGTTGATAGGCGCAATGCAGTGCAGCGTAGCTCATAAGCTTTGTGTATATGACCTACGCAGTAAGGTTTTGTTATAGGCAAGAGCTGCATTTAAAATCGTTTACATATTGTATGTTGTGGCACCTCGTATTTTTTATCCACTTTGTTTTGCTGACCAAGGACATGTTGAAGCTTACCAAAACAAATGTAAGTAGCTGAGCGTTGAAGTGATAGTCCTTTTTTTAGTCATCTTAGTTCCAAACCCAGTTCCACAGCGTACAAATTACAAGAACTCAACGTGTAAAAAAACATGTAGTTCAGTAATTACCCAAGTTTTGGCCCCAGCTGGCGCACCGCACCACATTAGAGACTGACCAGCTTTTTCGTTTGCCAACACTTTTACATGTTTTTGTTAACAAAAAAGCAACTAATCTCCTGGAGCAAAGCAAAACCTAGTATTTGAATTTAGTTTTAAAAGTTTGAAGACGAAATTCTTAGGGTTATCTTTTTAAGTCTTTAATCTTCAATTGAGTATGACTGATTGTCACCAATGTTACAAATAATTATCAGACAGATTTACTTAGTATGTTTTACTGATGAGTTTACCATTTTACAAATGATAACAATAAAAAATAAAGTGCAAAATATCCAACAAAATGTGTACTTAGACGTAGAGTAGAGTATTTCAATTATCGTGTTGAGTGGCTTCGATACGGTCGGCTTACGTTAATGGCACAGTAAAGAAGATGGCGCACTTAAACAACTTATTCAACGATCGTTTATAAGACGTATTCCATAAAATTATATGCTCACAGAGCAAACATTTTTTATTTATTTAATAATTTAGGTATTTATTGAATTCTAACAGCTATCATTACAGGAAATCCCAATGCAATAGTTTAGTATTAAACATTGTAAAAAAAGATGTCACATTAATTAATAAAATAAAACATAAATTGTAGCCTTTGCGAATTCATAGCATCATGAAATAAATATAATGTTTGATAGACCATCGTATGACCATAATCTCACTTGATTTTAAATGACAATGTGGCCGACAATGTAGCATGAAAACTCGTAGCAGAAAAAACTTATGACGAAGAGTGCAACGCCTTGGCTGGTCTTATAATAAAGGTATATTCAAACCAATTAGTCCAAATGGGTAGTACACTAACCAGGTAAGTGGTATGTGTATGTGGATGGTAGTGTTCTGTACATCTGTTCGTCCTTTCGTCAACAACCGCGGGCTGAGTAGAGAGACGTAGATACACAAGCAGCCTGTGGGTCAAATTTAAAAAAAAGACGTTTGACGCCCTGCGCGCTTACTATAACGATGTCTTCAGGGTGATGTTGGGGCTGCCACGTTTTTGCAGTGCGTTGGCTTTCACGCCATTTTGAGAAACCGGTGTGCGTCTCTGTTGAGCCGATTGCGCGGTAGCCCTAACACCATGCTATTGCTATTACATACTGTAATATATTACATACTACAATATGTATGCTATTACATACATTGTCCGACCGGTGGGATTCACCATTGCTGAAGTACTGGATGCGCTGGACACGATAGCGTAAACCAGTTCCCATATTTTATTATTCGTTTTTGTGTACCTTATTATTTTTTTTTTATTTATAATTATTGTAATTTTGTTTTACCACCACTATGAGCCACCTTGTTGCTTGTTATAAATGTGTTTTTATTTTCTTTTATTTATTATTGCATCATAGCGATTTATTTATTAGAACCGTCTTGGAGGCAGTTGATGCGGCTAATCACTCGCCTTGCTGCTGAGTTGAAGAGCACTCGGCTGACATGTTGCCGCTTGCTCCTTTCCCCGAGAGCTGAGCTGCAAGTTGCTAAGGATGCCTCGTGCTGAGGCGAAACACATATCGATTTGAATAAAAACATTTCGGATTTCTTACTATATATTTATGATTTAATATTGAAATGGAACACCGCAAAGTAACACCTGAATCAATTAGCTACAAGATCAAATAATATATTAAATCAAATAAAAATGTTATCTGTGCAATTTATTTCTACGGTTTATATTTTTATTACTAACATCAACAGCCCATTAGTGTCCACTGCTGTATAGAACCTCCAAAGCTGGAGGGTTTTTTTTCCATAATCACCACGCTTGGCAGACGGATTGGTGATCGCAGTAAAGTTGTAGATAATACACAGAAGGAGGCCACCCGTCATTTGGTGAGATCCCTTAGTCATCCTATTACGACATCCATGGGGTGAGTTGGAGGGGTTGCTTCTTAAGCCGCGACCGCCACGGCAAATTTTATAATTTTATATAACTTGTCATGTTTAGTTTCAATTCAATGAAATAAAATTAAATGAATATTAGACTTTATATATCACGACTGTTTCCCAGAAGAGTCAGCAGATAAAGGATTTATTCATACTACGATTTTTGCGCACCCATATTATTTTCATTGATTTTTTTCTCAAACTGTCCAAGCATTATCGAATTACGATCTTCAACAATTGCGAGTTGTATAGATTACCAACAGCAATCACTTCCAAAGCACTTAAACAAGTTCTCTGCTTGTAAACTGTCACAATAGCTAAAGATCCTATTAAACTTTACCAATTTCTAACTTTTCCTATTAGGCTTACTACACACATTTCGTCCAAGACTTACGAAGTTGTAAACTGTTCTTATGTCGATGTGTACTGTTTTACTGTCGTCTAAGTGTTAATTTATTTTTTATACATATAGGTATGATTTACCCACTGTTGGGCAAATGTCTCCCAATTATTTCCACACAGCGTGGTTTTTACTGACATTCATAATTCCTTAATGATGAGGTCATCATCGGCATTGGATGTAATCCCAACCCAATGCCTTAATAATACATTTTTTTTTTGTAGGAGGAAGCGCTCCGGATTCAGAAATCAGAAATCAGAAACATTTGTTAACATATTAAATGTTACAGGCAAGTCACGATAACAAAATATTTTAGGAATAACATGCTGAAGTTTTAAAATTAAATGAATTAAAATCAAAATCAAAATGAAAATTTAATATTACATCATTTCTGATGTCAAATTATGATACAATCAAAAATGGAAGCGCACTTCACCTGGAATCTTCAACGGACTGAGGAACTGGCAATATTGAACTTAGTGCGCGGACTGGTCTTCGCAACACTAAACCTCTTATGAGCCCTGGTTCCTGTTAGTCAAGCCACCGGATATCCTGCAGGAAGGCCAGCAGGTTAATGATGTCGGTGCAAGCTCTGGGCGCCCCGGTGTCCCAAGGTGTTGTAAACATTTAGACGCCACCCCAGTGGTCTCTAAGAGTACACGTCTGTCACCTAAGCTGCTATGCACCCTCTGCAATGAGAACTGTCTGTAATACCCAGTGTATAAATAATTATTTACTGAGCAGTGTACTGTGGCCACACCAATAGTTGGTCGGATTTGTCTCATTTCAGGCTCAGTAGTTTTCTTGGGTAGCTCGGTTTTAAAGCTGGGAAAGCCTCCTTCGACTGCCTACAGTCCTGAATATTGTCCAGTAGTATTGGTGCTTTGCACTGGCTATCTTAGCTCTAATTATTAATTTAGAATTCTTGTTATACAGACATAATCCGGTAAGACCAGAAGCTTGCCAGGCGGACATAAGAAAAGTCCCACCACCAGCCAAGTTAAGTACAAATTTGATTGAACCCAGGATCCCTGAGAGTGTACCGTTGACGAACCACTAAATTATTATGCAGTTATATGTGTAAAAGGTAAACAATTTCATATCTAATCAAAATGGAAATAAATCAAAAAGCTGCGATATAAAAGAAATAATGAAATTCTCCTATGGTTATTTGAGAAATAGCTGTTACATTTTCTTGTTACAAAATATTTTAATTCTACTTTATTGCGAATATAAGAGAGTAACGAAAATTCAATAATTTTTGAGTCGGTAAGTAAAAACTGC
Source organism: Venusia cambrica (assembly GCA_951394065.1). Lineage (NCBI taxonomy): Eukaryota > Metazoa > Arthropoda > Insecta > Lepidoptera > Geometridae > Venusia > Venusia cambrica. The sequence continues at coordinate 7,027,559 of OX596058.1, read as the reverse complement.
GTAGTATGATTTGATTTCAAGATATTACTCGTACTTTCCAGTTATTTTTGATCGAGTGAGCGAAGCGAACAAGATCTCTCAGTTAAGTTGGGAAATCTGGCACTGTATGTATGTATGTATGTGGCAATGTTTGTGACGGCATAACTCTCGAACGGATTAACCGATTTTCATGAAATTTAAACTGAACAGAGAAAACGTAAATATAATTTGATTGTCGCGGGGGATTTTTGATAAATGGTGCAGTTTTTGAGATATAATGGGGTAAAAAGAAATACAATTTTTCACCCATATCTTTTGAATCGTTAATTCAATCAATTCAAAATTTTAAGCATGTAGAGATTATATTAATACTCATCAATCGGTTTGAGGATTTTTTTGACACTAGGGTAGTTTTTGAGAAATAGGGGTGTTAAGTGAGACGAGATGATTTTTGACTTGTTGGGTGTCATTTGAAAGAGTATCGGCTGCACATTCATAAACATATATTTTACTTTTTATAAGGGGTGTTTTTTGTAATAAAGGGGCGCGTTAAGGGGTTAAAACGCTTGATATGTCTATATCTCTGTTGTAGGATAAATAACAGTCTATCCTACAAGACAAAAAAAAACAACAAAAAGGGTTGACTTCACAATTTACTTTCTTTTGATTTGCTGAAACCAGCCCTGTATTTACATTAAGGGTTGCAAAAGGGGTAAATAAAATTGAAGTCTTAAAAATGTGCTAAAACATGAAATAGGGGTTGAGACTGGTTTCAAAATTAAATTAATTTGCCCTTATTAGGGGTGGTTTTTAAGATGAAGAAGAGGGCAAAGGATGATCGTCAGGTCTTGTAAGATAAGAGAGGGTATTCGAAATTTAAAAACTGGTCTATTTCATCTATTGTTATTCACTCGATACGGTACGTTACGGCCATTATATCCACCACGCTAAGCAGACAGATTGGTGCTCACAGTAAAAGTTTTGTTTACACAAAGAAAAAAGCTGCTGCCCGGTAGATTTTTAAAACACAACTACTAAGGCAACAGTTTTGAGAACACTTTTCAAAACGCCTTTCCTTTGTTTCATGTTAGTAAGGATACATTACGTTAGCAACAAGAGAGAGCCTTGAACACTCAGGTGATTAAAGAAAGTTAGAGATAAAAGTGTCTAAGCAAGGTGAGAAAGGTGTAATGAAAGCACATTTTTATTGTTTGTTAATTACGTTCTATTTGAGAAATGATCTCTGTCACAAACCAGACATCACGAGATCTCAGTTCGGGGCGAACTACTAGTGATATTTTAACCAAAATAAAAACATTTGAAGGCTATTTAAGGTTAAGTAGTATTCAGAAAAATATAAGCTCTTTACCGAATACTTGAAGAATGTTCAAACATCTCAAAAACTTTGATAAGTAGTGGATCTTCTGATCCCATATTCATGTGAGTATAGGAAAAACATTATAAACGTTGTAAGGCTTTTTAGTCTTAGCAATCATATTCTTTATAGCGTTATATCAATCATATTTTTAGCGGACACTCAAAAGTATTATATATTGCGTTATAGGTACTTTTTTTTGTACGACGGGAAAGCGCTTGGCTTTCATCTCATCTGGTGTCAAGATATGAAAATGCAGAAGGCATACTTCACCCGGAATCCTTAACAGAGTGAGAAATTTCTTAGCTCTACAAGGCGGAACACAACAATTTAGAATCGTTGTTATGGCGACTGACTCAGGTAAGCACGTATCCATAGAAATCACATTATACATTCCAAAATTAAAACAGTATATCTGTCTCACAATATTTCATTTAACTCGATTCAGCATTATTGAATTCTTACAAGCACGCCGCGAAGCCGCGAGCAATAAAGGCATTCCTTGGCATCAAGCCATTCCGTGGCAATACTGAGAGGCCATAGGTTTCACCAGAGGCTATTGATTCACTGGACGACAAAATTGACGGGTTCGATCGCCAGGGTAGTGCAAATTTGTGCTCGGTTTGATTGGTTCCTGGCTAGCTTTCTTACCTAAGTATGATGCCAGAGTAAAAAATGAAATAGTTGAAATACGACAGCAAAGCCAGTTCCTCAATTTGTCGAGGAGGGTGAAGTGCGCGTCCACTTTTGGCCTTTTCATAAACTTCATCATGATACCAGGTGAGATAAAAGACTCATCATTGTGTGTATGACATTATAATTACATAAAATATATTATATGTCAAATGTATGTGTAAGAACTCTGCACATAATTTTTGTTAAGATTTTTGAATAAATAAATGTAAATTAATCAATAAAAGCATGTGGCTCCTAGTGAACTACCCTGGGTCATTGACCTTGAGTCAACAGTTACAGCTGAATGATCCTATTGCTGGCGATAACCTGTACAGGTCCGCCACAGGTGCGCTACTGTGGTATTCTAACGTCAAGCATTTCACTGTGGTTTATTAATGCGAGGGAGTGTCAGCTACTGAGAAAACACACTTCATCGTAGACACATCCAAATCATCTCCGCCCAGGTCATGTCAAGCTATGAGGTCAAGAACTTCCTCCTTCCCTATTCAGTGAATGTACACCAAAAGCAGCATATATCTAACTATCCCTCTATCTATTATATAACTACACATCGCGTATCAGTACAATGATATTGATTTGAAAGAGACGAATTCCATCCATTATGAAAGATTTTGCAAAATGTGTTGATGCAATATGTATTCGTCTAAAACAATTGCATTGTCTAGAGCTGAGATTATCTCTGGTATGGTAGGAGTTCCAACTTTTATTCCTACATTCGCATTCTTGAGGAATTAAATTTGTTACGCGCTTTATAAAATCATCTGCGATACCTTTAAAATAATGGATACAAAAGGTGATGTCCTGAAAATATGTAAATTAAAGAATCACTGCTTAGACTTTTACTACACTTATCTAGGAATTCAATACTTTCGAGGATATTCATCAACTGACTGTAAGTAATCATAAAACTTTAACACTTCATACACTAGGTAATTTTTTTTGGTTTATTTTTCTCCTTTTTCAATGAATATTAGTTTTGTCTATACCTTGAACACACATAACGCAGAATCTACTGGACAAATGTGATTGAAACTTTTATCATTATACCTGATATTATTGGCCCATGTTAACTTTTCATTTCCCCTCCCATCTGAAGGGCGAAATGGGGTAAAAACATGTGTATGTAACTTTTTACTGAAAATGATTTGGACCACGAAATGGCCATTATATTTTTTTAAATCTACCCCGTTGCAGTATCGTTTATTAAATTGACTATAGGTAAACGGTTTGACTTGAAAACTGCTTTAAATTCTAAATAGAGTTTGCATTTGCTTTACGAGTTTATGTTAGTCACCGTTTTACTTAACTGTCTCTGAGGTCTTGTAGTTCGTCTACTGGTGTCATATCCAGAGGTCCCGGGTTCATAATTTGAAACCATAACTTGAAACCAGGTGAGTGAAGGCAAAGCGTTTCCCCAAATTACTCCATTAGGTACAGTAATAAAAACCATATAACAACTAAGGTAAAGATACAACCTGCGCCACAAGCTAAAATAATAATTTCACCGATAAAATGTTATTCGATAAACAGTTGTACTGGATTCCCTTATAAATCTAGTTACCGTTGGCTTTATTTGACAAAGGATAGATTTATCGGGTGCCAAACGCGGCCGCGTGAATAAATTACTGGAACTTCTGACTTGTCGGTGTTGACGGCGTGGCTTAAACTATTTAGTGCATAAATTGCCAGGAGATACCAATTTTTATGCGAGGAATTTGTTTCTGCATATTTTTCACGATATTTTGATATATGGAGTGGTGTTTTTGAGATGTGGTGGCCGCATAAATAATCATACTTCATAGATGGCGCCAACGCATTGATTCTAAAGGAACTCAACGTCCAGACTAGACTCTTTACCATCTGTCTGAGAAAAATCTCTGGGATTTTTGGTCATATTGCCATAACTTACCTGGAAAGGCTCGTGGTAACAGGCAATGTAAAAGGGAAATGATCTCGGGAACAGTACCACATACGTTGGAGTGACCAAATCCGCTTCCGTTCGAATCTAGCATAAGTGACGCCATAAGCGTCGCTGAACACAGATCCCGTTTTTATTATCGTACGACCGGATGGTCCTTGGTTTTCATCTCACCTGATTTTCAAGTTATGATGTATCCGCACTTCGAGAAGCGCACTCTACTCTCCTCTCCAAATTGAGGAACTGACTACCTCTAAATGCCGGAACACAATAATTTCAGAGTTGTTGTTAAGGCGACAGAATTAGGTAAGATAGTCCTACCACCAACCAAACGAGCACAACCTTTGGGGATAGAACCTGGGACCTCTGGATCAGACACTGATAGGCGAACCACTAGACCACAGAGGCGATTGAAATCGCGGAGATGCATCGTGCATTCGAAGTTCCTACATAAAGTTATTGACCCTCAGTAGTGAGGAGATTGATGCAAAGAGGAGGATCTTGATGTACTGCATCAGCTCGATATATTGAGGCTTCAATTCCAATAACTGTAAGCCAATAACTCAGTAACTGTAAGCTATTGTAGCTTACAGTTACTGAGTTGTCACTTTGATTGCGGGAAGTTGCTAGATTTAAGGTTACACAATAACATGTAGTTTTAACTATCGTTTTTTGTCATGAAATATGTGTCCCGCACCAAGGCTGGTTTATTTATATATACTTGTTGTGTCCCACGGTTGGGCAAAATACTCCTCCAAGTCTTGCCACACGTTTCGATATGTTCATTAAATAATTAAAATTATAATTCTCAAAATTTGCTTCTCATATAGTTCGGAGGAAAATACAAATGACTTGAAAAAAAGGACGCGGTACTTATTTCAGAGCCTATGTGCCTGAGCACATCAAGCCTAATATTTTATGCAAAGACAAGGCTCATCTACTTTGTCAGAGTTTTGTTGTTTGCATAGGAGAGATCAAAAACGGAATTGGCACTAAATCCCCGGAACCGTGTTGGGAATAACAAATTTATGTATCACACCATGGTAGCTTTTGATACAAATTTGGCTTTTCTAATTCTAGTATATAGACCGTCTGTGGTCTAGTGTCTAGTAACTAGTCAACCCGCCGATTTCAGATCCAGAGGTCCTGGGTTCGACCCCTATGTTGAGTACAATATATTGTGCTTGGTTTGGTTGGTGGTAGGATTTTGTTTAAGTCCGCCTGGCTAGCTACCACCAAAAAAAATATTATGTTCCGGCATTCAGACGTAAGATAGCCAGTTCCTCAGATTCTTGAGGATTCTGGGTGAAGTGCGCCTGCATCTTCGGCCTTATCTCAACTTGTTACCAGGTGAGATGAAGGCCAAGCGCTTCCTCGTCGTACAATAAAAAAAAAACAACTCTTTGTGGTGGCGCAAAGATGAACTGCATGTTCCCCCATTTCGTGCTCTTGAAAACAGCCGTGTTCTCATTTTCTCATTTTCACTCTCTCCATGTAGCACCTGTCTTGACGAGGTTGAGTGATTTTGTTAACCTTCGTACGTAGATTTTCACCCTAGAACGTTTGTGGCTCAACAAGATATGCATGTCTATGAGGGTATGTTTGCCAATCTCCGAACATCATATATTGATATAATTGTCTGAGCATCATACGATGATAATGATTAAGACCGATAAGTAGATAGCCACAACATACGAGATGATATGGGACAAACTTACCTACTTCAGTTTCTCAATGTAGTATATATATAGGTATACCTACTAACTGACCCGGCGCAGTACTTAACACTTGTGCATTTTTTTTTATTCAATTAAACATTAAATTTATAAATTAAGTTTCGTGTTCCTAGGCCATATCAGCAAAAAGTTACATACAAACCTTTAATCGCCTTTTCACGCCTTTAGAGGGGGTTAGGGGATTATAAGTTTACATGATCATTGCCAATGACACATTCAAATCAATTATGTAGTTTTAGCGTGATGTGTGTTAACGAAACAGACAGAGGTCTCTCTGTCTGTTTCGTAAAAATAGAAAATACTATTGTTTTGGCTTCAGTATCTATAATAATGTTTCCTCCAATTACCATTTTAAAAACGTATTTAATGTACGGAGTTTAATTTTAGTGTAAAGTAGATTGCCTAGACCCGGTTTTATTATTAGTAGGTACAAATATTTGTATGATGTCTGAACCATTCTTGACTCTCGGTTTGACTACCTACCTATCCATAGAACTGAAGCACAAATCTAATGCCAATCTTGATCCCTTTGTGCAAATGAAATGCCATCTTGATAATCGTTCTCGAATACGGGTCACTCATTATCTAAAAGCGCTTGAAGAAGCAAGAAGCAGGTATTGGTTTACTGAGATGAGTCTGTATTTTCAAGAGTTTGAGTTTGAGGGGCTTTTCAATTATATAAAAAAATACATTAAAATGAAATAGGCTTTTCTTTCATAAAACATTTTACCCAAGCTGTGAAGCAGGTATGTTAGTAAAAGGATTTTAGAAATGACTTTATTCGCATATACACTGAAGTAATCAGCTGTTTTCATTATTGACTGTTGTCTAGTGGTTCAACCCATCGATTTCAGATCCAGAGTTCCCGGGTTCGATCTCCATGGGGAGTACAATATATTGTGCTTGGTTTAGTTGGTAGGACTTTGTTAATCCGCCTGGCTAGCTACCACCATCTACCTAATTCTGTCGACATAATAACAATTCTAAAATTGTGGTGTTCCGGCATTTAGAGGTAAGATAACCAGTTCCTCAGTTTGTTGAGGATTCCGGGTAAAGTGCGCCTTCACCTTCGGCTTTATCTCAACTTTTGTAACCAGGTGAGATCAAGACCAAGTGCTGACCCTGACAATAAAAAAAAAGTCAATTTTTGACTTATATTTCCAAAAGAAACATTGAGATTGAGTGAGTATCATTCTAAATTATTCTTTAATCTATACCTATCTACATTTCAAGTGCCCAGCATAAACCGAGGCAAAGAGCGGTATGCAGCGAACTAAATTAAATGTCCATCCCTCAACCCACAGCTTTTTAATTTCCTATTCAGTTTCTGCTGTCTGATCCCCAACTACGGTTTGAGGTTTTTAGACTTTTCTGTCATTTTCGTGCAAATTTAAATTAAACGGTTAAGGAAAATACGGAAGATGTATTATAATGATAACTTGTATTATATTAACAGTATTATTCTATTTATTATTCCTTCATTGGTTTTGTTATTTATTGATGTTTCCATAATGTTACACTTTTTCCATTAAATTTTAAATCTTGTTTATGTAAGGAATATGAATGAGGATTCCTCGTTCATGATATCCATAAAGTGTAGTAAACTGAAACGCATTTGGAAAAATATTGTAGAAAGATAGATTAATAAAATGATTTAACGTGGAAACAATAGGCAGAAGAAGAGGTTGTGTTAACAGACACGTACAAAATAATAAATTATGTTATTGTATTATGTATTATATGTACATATTTATGTATTATGTTATCGAAATTATTGTTTTTTTTTTTAGATTAGGCAGAAGGTGGAGGCGTACTTCACCTGGAATCCTCAACTAACTGAGGAACTGGCTACCTCTAAATGCCGGAACACAACAATTTTAAAATTGTTGTTAGCCAGGCGGACATAAACAAAATCCTACCACCAACCAAACTAAGTACAATGTATTGTACTCCCCATGGGGATCGATCCCGGGACCTCTGGAACCACTAGACCACAGAGACGGTCAAAATATATACAAAATAACACGTCCTTATATTATTTTATCGGGAAGATAAACGTTCTCTAATACCCACCAGCTACTTAAATTCTCCCTTATACGTGATCCTTTAATATACCTAATGCGAAACCAAAAGTATTAAATGCAACTGAAACCATGTAAATGATGTTAGTATTCTGTAAGTGATTGTTTTAACCCCTTGAACCGTCAAATATCTGAAAGGTTAAACCCCTTTATTTCGTTAGCTGGTGCTCGGGTTATTTCGCTAAGACAGATTCAGGTCGTCGTCTACTTCCCGGATTAACTCCACAGATTAAAATTGTATAACCAGAGTTGTTACAGAAAAATGTGCTACCACTTTTATTACACGAAGGCATTTCCAAAGACAATTATGTTGACTTTTTCTTCTAATTTTCTTTTACCTACTTGGGGCATCATTTCAATTATTTCAGCCTTTATACGTCCATTACTGGACAAAGACTAGTAGTGAACGTCAAAAAATGCTACAAAAAACCTTCCTGGGGTTATCTTGCCGGGTAAGAGTGAGTTAAAACCAAAAAAACCTCAACAAATTGAGGATCTGGCTATCTTTCCTTTTTAAGTTGGAACACAACATTTTTAAGAAATGTTGTTAAGGCGACAGACTAGGTAGTTAGGTAGTTAGCTAGCCAGGCGGACTTCAACAAAGTCCTACCACTAACCAAACCAAGCACAATATTGTACTCCCATTGGGGATCGAACCCGGGACAGTGGATGAACCACTCGACCACAGAGGCGGTTAAAATGGGGGACAATGCCCAATATTCATTATTTGCTATTATTTACTTATTCACGATTAAGAATAAGATCCTGGGGCCCTATGGGTACCTACTATAAAAATCTAACGACGTCGGATCCGAAAAAAAACTTCTGTGCAATCCGTCAACGGATCCGTCATGTTTCGTTTTTCGTAGTAGACCTAACTGGACCGCTACGTTCGATCGATTCTCCTTGAATGCTACATTGTAGCTCCATAGAGGATCATTCAACAGTTTTTTGCATTCAATTTGTGGTCGCTATCCGAAAATCTATTTGGCAACTATCAAATTTAATAATATTACAGGTTTTTTTTTTATTGAAGTTATTTTTTTATTTTTTTTTTTGTACGATGGAGAAGCGTTTGGCCTTCATCTCACCTGGTAACAAGTTAAGATAAGGCCGAAGGTGGAGGCGCACGTCACCCGGAATCCTCAACAAACTGAGGAAACTGGCTATCTTACCTCGGAATGCCGGAACACAACAATTTTATAATTGCTTTTATGGCGACAGAATTAGGTAAGATGGTGGTAGCTAGCCAGGCGGACTTCAACAAAGTCCTACCACCAACCAAACCAAGCACAATATATTGTACTCCCCATGGGGATCGAACCCGGGACCTCTGGATCTGAAATCGGTGGGTTGAACCACTAGACCACAGAGGCGGTTAAATACATTACGGCTTAGACCAATCCATAACTACATAACGATATAATATATTACATATTATTTTTACACAGCGCCTTCTAGTCCTAAACAAAGCAAAGCTTGTAAATGGGGAAAGATGTTACGGAAAAATAAAATGTAAGTATTATATTTATCATACAATACAACACCCAAACACGGAACAAACATCAATATTAATCACAGAAATATTTGTTCCTAGGTGAGAATCAAACCTACAACCTACAGCGCAGAAGACATAGCTACTACCAACTGATCTGTGAGGCTTGTTACTTTGCTATGTAATATGAAAGTACATGTTTAAGTGACATTTTGTATAAAGCCCTTAATTATCAGCCAATATGAAAGCTTAATTATTTGAGTTTTTATTCCCATTAAAACGAGTTTTGTGTACACTGTTACCCTCTATATTACTTTAATGGACTGAGCAAGTGCTAGACGGTTTTTGTGTCGAGTTTCACGTAATCCTGTTATTTTGCTTTGATGTTTGTTTATTATTGTTGAGTATGGGAAACCCAAATTTTGGAAGTGGCTTAGTCCAGCAGTGGAAATTTGAGGGTTGTTAAAGGTATTTTTTTTTCTCTGATACTGTTTCACGAGGCAATTCATTTACTTTACCTTTTTTTTTATTGTCAAATATTGATTTTTTCAAATAAAGTTTGAAAGAAGTTAGGACTTAGTTTAAGGCCGCTGGCCTAGCTACCACCACCGTACTTAAGTTTGACACCATAACAACAATTCTAAATTGTTGTGTTCTTATTCAGAGGTTAGATAGCTTGTTCTTTAGACTGTGTTGAAGATTCCGGGTGAAGTGCGCTTCCACCTTCGGTCTTGTCATAACTTGAAATCAGCAAGGCGATTTCGTAACTCTGCATGATTCATACTTCTGTACTGTTTGAAACCGATGTCAGTTACGTAATCGCAAAAATGTAATTTTCATATGTTGCATTACAAAATTGATAGATGTTCGAATGAAACAGAGTTACGTAATAGCCTTGCTGGTGAGATGACAGCCAAGCTCCTCCATTTTGTAAAAAAATACATAAGGATACGAAAATTGCTCTGAAATAATATATGAAAAACATGTCACATTACGGGCTCATAAATTCAGCTACGTCTAAAGGCTGAAGGAAATAGCTCAGATTTTTCACAGGACGGAGATAGAAGCTCTTCTAAGAGACACTGTAAATTGAGAATGCCTTGCGATTCAAGCGGTAAACTGGGTGGAATTACTGTGGCATCTATTACTCAAGTAAAGATCAAAGTGTAGCAAACATTACAGAAATCACAAGAGTTTTACTAGCGGCTTTATTTCCTTAGCCATAGTTATCTTTCATTCGAACTGTTTTTTTTTTAACAACAAGGCTACGGAACAAGCGAGCACCACCCACCTCACCTGATGTTAAGTCAACTCTCACCTGTAACAAAACTTACTACAAGATAGTCACTATTAAGATTTCAAGTTTTTGAGATTTCAAAATAAAATCTGAAAACAGAAAAAATATTTAGTAATAAATCCGCCAAATCTCTCTGAAAAAATCAAATCGACACGTGTTTCGCCTCTACACGAGGCATCCTCAGGAAATATAGTCTTGCTGCTTACTGCCTAGCCCTCCGTGGAAGTGTTGCCGCACCGAGCTCTGAGCTGCAAGTTTTTTTTTCAGAGAGATTTGGCGGATTTATAACTTAATTTTTTTTTCTGTTTTCAGATTTTAGTTTGGAATATGGATCTCCACAAAATAACGCCTGAATCAATTAGCTAGTTTTTAAGATATTTTGTTGCGTATCGATGGTCTTGCACAAATGTTTTTCTTATTAGTTATTTTATTGTTAAACTCGTAAAAATAGATTACAAGATAATAAGTGTGCGCATTAATGCATAGCCGGGATTCAAACCAACGACATAAGGATTAAATGGCAATTCTCTGATTCTCTTCTCTGATCTGGTTTTGATTTTGGTTTATCTTTTTGGGGTATTCACTTACTGGACACAAGGACACACGTGTTTCCAGTTGGTGAAAAAATTGTAAATGAAATACCTGTGTAATAATATTCTGAATCCAGTTTGACATATTTTGAACTGTTAATTTTTTTTTTTTTTTTACATGTCTCTAGGAGAATCACATTTTATTTGACTTGCTTTATATATGTTTTTTATCTAAATATATGTTTTTGCCTGAAATTTTATTTATTTAAGGTTGCGTGTTATTGAAAATTGAAAATGAAATACCTATGTAATTATATATTTTGAATCCATTTTGACATATTTTGAACTGTTTAAATTTTTATCGATATTTTGTTTAATTCCTGTCATTTAACTTTATTTGATAATTTGTTGAAATAAGTTGAATTTGGTGAACTATTACTAACCTATCTTAATGTTTAACATATTTTATGTAAAAAATTGTGACTTGCCTTGTATAGCAATCTTTGTTATAATGTGGCCAATAAATGAAATCTGAAATCTGAAATCTGAAACTCAAAATTAGTATCACTTATTATTTCGTCATCTGGACACGCATAGATTTTTACGCGTGTCATAGTGAAACTTAAATTTAATCATATATATGTTTTCGCCAACTGGACACACGTGTGTCCAGTTAGTGAATACCCCACCTTTTTAATATGTTTCTAACTTTAAGTTGTTTTCTCTATTGTTTCATATTATAAATGTGAAAGTGAAAAATAACTTAGCATTGGCTTTATAGTTAATTTTATTATTAGTTAATTTTTCTGATCCCAACAAGTTTACTACACACTAAGCCGTCAAAGCAGTATGGTGTTCTAACATATGTACAACAAGCCTTATAGCTCAGTTGGCAGTAACTCTGCCTTCTGTGATTTAGGTTGTGGGTTCGAATCCCACGCAGGACAAACATTTGTGTGATGAATGTAAAGATGTTTGTTTTGTGTTTGGGTGTTGTATCACAAAGTATGTAATTATTCACAAAAAAAAGTATCTAAGTTTTCTATCCCTAAGTCAGTTTCCATATTACAATTAGTTTGGGGCTAAATGGCGCTATGTGAAATTAATGTCCTAATAAAATATTTATTTGTATGTAGGTACTCTAATTTTAGAAAGATATCCCAAAAAAATAAATATTAAAAAAACCAAGCCACGGGTAATTAGTGTAATCGGAATGTTCAACTCGTACCATGTGGATGTAAATTCATCCATGATCATACTGGTTGATCAACCGAGAAGTAAGTGTATCCATAGCATGCCTGATGTTGGTCCTAGGGGTTATCCAACATTGATAACCCCAAAATGTTTGGAGTGTATTTAATTTTAAACAGAGTTGATAATAATTAGAACACTCTGCTGTGTGACTTGACAATCTTAACAAAGTGAATAGTTAAAAAAATAAAATGAAATCCACAATTCTTATATTTTTGTTTTTTTACGGTTCAGAAGTAAATGGTAAGCGATTCTATTATTCTAATTGTTTATGCTTATAGCTATGTTCTCCTCTTTAGATAGTGTACTCCACATTACTAAGTCGTGATACCACTGTGAAAGCAACTTGGTTCTTGCAATGTTTCACCAGCTACATATCTGTCCTTGTAGCTATGTAGACCGTGCCTTATTAAATATTACAGGACGTTAATTTCACACAGCGCCATCTAGCCCCAAACTAAGCTTAGCTTGTAATATGGGAACTAGATTACGGATAGAATACTTAAATACTTTTGTAAATACATACGTACTATATGATACCACACCCAAACACAGAACAAACATTTATATACGTCACACAAATGTTTGTTCTGGGTGGGAATCGAACCCACAACCTATAGCACAGAAGGCAGAGTTACTACCAACTGAGCTATGAGGCTTGTTATTATCATCAATTTTTAAATTTACCTTCACCATTTAAATTATTAGTGTTCGAACCTAAGACTATTGAGATTCAGATGCAAGCCTTTATTTTAATGCAAGCATTCAAAGAGTTTTTGTATTATGATGTTTCTTACTTACAGCATTCCCTTCATTAAATCAAGAAGCGAGCGTAGCAACAAAACCCCCGACTAGTGAAGAGTTAAAGCACATGATAAACGAGACTATTTCACAGGTTCTAAAGGATATATTGATGACGACTACCACTCCCGTGGCAGACCTGATATCGAAAGAGAAGATCGCCAGTGCAGTGACACCGTGGCAGCTTACTGCCGCACAAAACTTGACAAAGTATCTTGAAGAATTGGTGAAAAGTGAAAATAATCCAACACAAGCCACGACCCCTGTGCTGGCTTCAGCTTACGATAAAAGATTTACAAGCATCGAGCAATCTTTACAAAACCTTACAGATTCTATGAAAACTCTGGAATCGACTGTACATCAGCTAAGAGCAACAAAGACTCTTGCACCATCTTTATGTGGTTCTTTTGCTGGTAAGACATAATACCTATTTTTCGCATACTAACTTAAACCTTTATACTATAGATTGATTGACGTCTCGAAGGTAATGATATTTAAAAACGATTAAATACGAACAAGATTCATCGTACCTTTCACACTAAGGTATCCTTTAATACAAGGTGAACAATTCTCAAAGCTCAGTTGGTAGTAGTAATGCCTTCTAATTATACTGTTAGCACTTGGAAGAATGGTAAGCTCTTTTTAACGCCAAATAGGAGAAAACATCTAAAACCTTAGTGTGTCTGTCAATGGACTTGTAACTCCAAAAGGAATGCTCCGTTTGTAATGCAGTTTCATATTTTGACACATTCTTCATAAACATTTGAACGTTGAGGCAACCCAGCTCCTAGAAAACCATTTGAGTTAATATAGTGTAAAATAGTGATAGTGCTACTTCGAAGAACACATCAACAAAGTGTCTCCCCATAAATAGGAACTGTAAGAAACATTGGACACATTCTTAAAAATAATTTCTCTATTATACTACTAAGTTAGCATAAAATTACTCATTGGCCTATACAGGCTAGATTGTAATATAGTTTTAGGGCACTATACTAAATGTCTTAGAGATTATTAAAAAAAATAATTGACACGGTGCATATTCTAATTTTGCAGATTACGAGTATTCATCACAAACAAAGCGATGCTACAAGTTGCACACGGAAGAGATGGACTGGCCAGCCGCACAAGCAGCATGCAGAGCTGAAGAAGGATACCTTGCTGTCCTTAATAACAATGAAGAGGCGCGCATCGTTGGCGACATCAATTTAAGAATAACTAACAACCCTTTTATCGGCGTGTACAAAGACCCTGCTGGTCAGTGGAAGACCGTAACAGGTGAGTTAGCAGAACAAGGTACATTTGTACCAGAAAATGGCAGTGCGCTCATGGGTGAGGTAAATACGTGGTGACGTCCAGATGAAAACGCAGCGGTGACGCTGTTCCTGTCGTTGCCATTTGCGTCTGACATGGCTAGCTAGATAACTTAGACTTAGAGAACTTAGATAACTAGGCTTACGAGGCTCGCTACCAAGTCGATCCCAAGCCAGTGCTTGGGATCGACTTGGTAGCGAGCCTCGTAAGGAGCGCTTAACCTGGGGATCTAACCAGAGCCCCGGTTCTACTAAATCAATAGGCCACTAGAATACCAAAAAACATATAGTGGCAATTCTGTCACGATACCCACAGTGAAGCGATTTAGAAGAATCGGGGCCCTGGAGCTTTCGCAACCATTGTGCCCTACAATCACGGAACTGTAAAAATAAGGGCGATGTTGGTACCGTAATCTTCTAATTTCATCGTTTCAGGGGAAACATTCGAAAATGCAGGAGGCTTTGAATGGGACGACTACGAGCCATCTGTTGGAGATCAATGGCGCTTTGCCACGTTGGGAGATTATACAACTATCGTCACTAGATTAGCGACCGAGACTTTTCCCTTCATTTGCGAGAAAGTGCCAATGTCCAATCTACAATAAGCTTTGGAAATATGAACTACTGTTTGTGTAAAAATAAAATTTGATCAGTGAATTTATTGTCTGTAGAGTTAGGTAGGTAGGTAATATGCATGTGAACATTTTTACAATTATATATTTGTAAATTTTTACTTTTTAACCTTCATAATGAATAATAGCTTGGTATAACCATAAGGTATATCGAATTTATCTCACAGCTCTCAGTTTTCTGGTACGCCTCTGTAGTGTCAGATCCAAAAGTCCCGGGTTCGATCCCCAGGGTGAGACTTTGTTAAAGACCGCCTGACTACATCTATAGCTTCAACATCTAAGTTAAGTCTCCCGCCATAACAATAATTTTAAACTGTTGAGTTCCCTCATTTACCTACAGGTAAAATTGTCAGTTCCTCGAACTGTTGAGAATTTTGGGTGAAGAGCGTTAAACTCATAAAACGGTCTGGAACCCTTAAACTAGGCTGACCAATTCACAGCACAATTTATACAAAACCAAATATAAAAATATGGCAATTAATATACGTCCACAAAAATCAGATAGCTTAGAAACGGCATGAATATTTAAACAGCGACCAACCTAGAACCCTAACTCAGTACGGCAAAATAAGTATTTATAAACTCACTGCAACCCACCGCTTATTTGCTCCATTTTATATGTTTTTTTCAAGCTTAAAATGAAGGCAGCTGGTGACGTTTTACTTGTTTTATACTACAAGCTGAGGACGAGACCAAAATTGTGAAAACGCTATATTGTTCAACAAGCCTCATAGTTTAGTTGGTAGCTTTCTGCGCTGTAGGTTGTGGGTACGATTCCCACTTAGGACCAACATTTGTTTAATGAATTTAGATGTTTGTTCTGTGTTTGGGTGTTGTATATAGTAGTAGTATGTTTTTACAACAAAAAAGTATTTAAGTATTCTATCCATAATCCAGTTCTCATATAACAAGCTAGGTATGCTTAGTTTGGGGCTAGATGGCTCTGTGTGAAATTAATGTACTGTAATGTCTAGTAATATTGTAATGAAAGTCACATCTTGTCTAGTATTTTAAGTGCGACTTACCACTGCACCACTGGCTATATATACCTCCTGTATTTAAAAAAAACACAGCTTCATATCATATCATATCATCATATTTTTGAGGTATTTAACTGAACAAAAATGATTGTGTATTGAGTCACGGATTTCGACATGAGGGATATAGAAATAGAAGCAAAGACGATTTTGTCTAAAATGTATATTTTTTAAGCTGGTAATATCAGTTTCTTCCTTTGGTCTTTGGCTTTTGGGTTTTATCGCAAAACCGCTTAGATCATACTCAAATCGCTTGCAAATATTAGGTTTGGATTACTTAGGCGGCTGAAATAAGTATGGTGGTAGTAATTCTCCGGACGAGCCCTTTCACTAGGGGCTTCAACTACTCTTACCTGTTGTTAAGTGCATCTCTTGCTTATAACAATACCTTACTGCGTAGATTACATTAACAAATAACACGACTACACAACCTACACAGCACTGCATTGCGCCCGTCAACTTGAGGTATAAAGGTGTTAAGCCTCACTTGCCCGCAATTACACCGGCGACCATAAGGTGGTAGTACTTCTCTGGACGAGCCCTTTCACAACGGGCTCTACTACTCTGTGGTGGTAGCTAGCCAGGCGGACTTGAACAAAGTCCTACCACCAACCAAACCAAGCACAAGTACTCCCCACATACATATCTATTACTTCCGTCATAAAAAGAAGATTGGACTTTAATAATTTTTAAAACAATTTTATATTCTGTGTACCTGCTTATGTTTTTCTTTTATTACTTACTTAGTTATGAATTAATCTACATAACTTACTATAAATATATTTTAATTTTTATGCTTGCCACACCGACCTCAGATTTTTTTTTTGTTAAGTATACCTATACTAAAATAAAAAAAAGTAATTCAGAACATTTTCATTAACATTATGGCTGGTGCAAACCTGCAGAAGCGTCGGGAGAAATACAGGTAAAATACGCGTTAGATACCGTAACAAAAATAAGTAAAAGTTAAATAAGTATTTCAGTCAACCAGTCAATCTTGTATATGTAGATGAAAAAAATTTAAAGGTTGCTAAGAAAACTTAAAGGCGTACAAAAAAATCTAATTTTGTACGCTTGTGTACCTAACAAATATTAAACATACCTACTTGAACCGCCTCTGTGGACGCCATAACAACAATTCCATACTTGGCCATACTTGGACCTAGTCACCTTTGCTTCTATGCTCCTCACATACTATACAAATACAATACAAATGTTTATTTCTTTAACTTAATCTATACAATATATTACATGTGATTGAGACCTCCTTTTAAGCAAAAAGATACCTGTGTTAGGATGTCTCGCTCTTCCATTACAGTAGTTTGAAAATTAAGTTTAAGATAAAATAAAATAAAACTAGGATGAGTTGTGAAGTGTGTGTGTGTGTGTGTGTGTGTGTGTGTGTGTGACTGTATGTATGTCTATGGTTATGGTGTTTGTGTGAAATATATCAGAATAGTGCTAGATAACAATTTCAAGTAGTTCTTCAACATCAAAGTAGGTTAGGTTGAGTAACCATTCCGTAATTTTTTGTTTACTATGCTCCTTGCCCTTTTGCCCCATCCGCTTTTATCACGTTCTTCTTAACATGCTCATTGGTTTAGGGTAAATCTGATCTAGCCTTTCTCGAAAACATCTCGGACTTGTTCAGATAACGTTTGCCAAAATCTTTCCTCCCAATTGTACAATAAACACTCAACATAATTATACTGTTAAACCGCCTCTGTGGTCTAGTGCAGCCCACTGGTTTCAAATCCAGAAGTCCCGGGTTCGATAACCAAGGGGAGTAGTAGGACTTTGTTTAAGTCCACCTGGCATGCTTAACTGTTTCTGTCGACATAATAATAATTCTTAAAAATTGTCGTGTTCCGGCATTTAGAGGTAAAATAGCCATTTCCTCAGTATATTGACGGTTCCGGGTGAAGTGCGCTTCCAACTTCGGTCCAAAAAATTTCATTCTTGCTTTGTCAACATGCTTTCATCCATTCCTTCTACTCGTATATGCCCAAACATTTCCAACACACCACTCTTAACTGTTTCAAACTCTTTATATTAATGTAACACATGCTTACCAAAGCTCTGAAATTAATTCTCAGTTGACCGTACTTACCTAGCTATTATCGAATTAGGCTACGAGCTAAAGCGGTCTAACAACGCAACTGATATGCTAAATAGCCCTCATCAGCTGCTATTGTGCATCGCTGGATCTCGCAATTTTTATCACCTTTGCAAGAATCAAGAAACATTTCTATAGTTCATTAGAAGTTCTTGTGGAAGCAGTTAGAAGCTTACTTTATTCAGGAAAATTACCTTATTTTGCAACAATTTCCAAGCTACCAGGTTATCAAACCTCACATCTCACAGTTGGAAGTACCTAGCTACCTGCTGTGGTGTAGGTTCGACTCCGAGCCAGGACAAAAAAATTGTGCAAGGAAAATACATTATCATATTATTATATGTTTGTTCTGTGTTGTTTAATATGATTTGTATTTATTTACAAAAAACATATGAGTATTTCATCCGTAATCTAGTTCCCATATTATACAAGCTTTGGGCTTGTCCTGTAATAACTAATATGAGAAATATAATATTTTTTACGGTCAAGAAGAAAGTGCGATGAATATAGGCTTCTGTCTGTGTTTGAGGCAACTTGGTCATTATTTTAACCGCCTCTGTGGTCTAGTGGTTCAAGCCACCGATTTCAGATCCAGAGGTCCCGGGTTCGATCCCCATGGGGAGTACAATATATTGTGCTTGGTTTGGTTGGTGGTAGGACTTTGTTTTAGTCCGCCTGGCTAGCTACCACCATCTTACCTAATTCTGTCGCCATAATAACAATTCTAAAATTGTCGTGTTCCGGCATTCAGAGGTATGATAGCCAGTTCCTCAGTTTGTTGAGGATTCCGGGTGAAGTGCGCCTCCACCTTCGGCCTTATCTCAACTTGTTACCAGGTGAGATGAAGGTCAAGTGCTTACCCGTCGTATAATACAAAAAAAATGCAATTTTTAGGGTCTATTATGTAAATGTAATTGAATTAGAGCCACCTCTCATTTTAAATGACTATCTTCTTGTATAAATATAGTTTGTTTAGTAAACTAGATTCGCCTGTTCCACTAAGTTCAACTCAAATTAACAATCGTTGAACTAATTGGATTCTATTTTCCAATTATTTCAACTTTGGCTCATCTGATAATATATGTTTTATTCTTAAGTTGCTATAAAATAGTGTCAGCACAAAACAAGTATGTCTCTTTCTGTTTTTAGGGCTTCATCATTTTCTATCTGAAGATGTATTATCTTTTCTCACAAAATCTAACGTAATATTGACTTATTAAAATGGGTAATATGTTTATATGTCATTAAGTAGCTTTACTTTTAGTCTGTGTTTTATTTGGATATCATATAAACGGTCAGCTAATGTAGTTTTGGTCGGCTAGAAAATGATTTTCGTCAGCTAACAAAGTGAATTAAAAAAGCATGTGTGTTTTTGGTGTTTCTGTTCTGGAAATCTTATAGATTTACTCTGCCACATATATGATGTTAAATGTCTAATTACAAGAATTTTCTTGCTTTAACATATATACAAAAAATACCATTGAAACGTATGTTATTATAAAAATATTTTTTTAATTATGAATTTGAATTTGATATAATTACCTACGAAAAGTTAATACTAATACTAGTAATGACCATCAATATTGGGTCACCACCCAATAGTGATGGTCATCTGGTCGTAAGTGCTATGTGTTAGATTATACACTTCTGAGTCTTCAGCCTATAACGAGGTGATAAATTATACTTTTGTCGCTAACTGTACTTAAAATAATTTTGTTATGGACAAATGTGCGGGACGAATAAAAACTTTTATAAGCGCGGGCCGAAAATTCGGGACTAATGTGGCATAAATTGAAATATTTGCCATTTCATTTTAGCCATAGAACTTTATACTATGTGCACAAAGTTCGGGGCACAATGCAAGCATATAAAATAATATGTTTTATTCACTGGTTGACCTGATAGTATCAGATCATTAAATAGTTAATCGAAAACCTTTAGACAAAGGCACTTGCGCTTCACAACTATAACATTTGCATACCCAATTTTGCCGACTCACTATCCTAACTACCCTGATCCTTAAAACACGATTAACAGTGGTGACCGCATGGTCTATTGTCCATGACCCCTCATTAGACCCCACTTAGCAGTTGACGTCCTTTATAATCCGACTAAAACAATTAACCTCTAGTCCGGTCACTGTAATCCGAATGGATCACTGTTTCTGAATGCAAGTGTACCGTAGAGCTGAATAGTGCTTTCCATTTTTAGATTTAGAATAACCAATTACGAATATATGTAATATTTTCGGTCAGTGCTACTATTGTGGTCTTTAGTTTCAAAACAACCAATACCTAATTTTGAGCTTACGTTAGTTTATGTACCAGGTATAAAAAGATAAAAGATTGTACACGAATCAATTTGAGCGTCGATTATGTGATATTTTAGCAGGCGAATTATCCGATAAATGATAATAACGACCGTGTAAATGGAATATTGATTTGACATAATATTGTATCTTTTTTTATAATAATCTTAATGTTTGTATGCCTATCACATCAAAAGCCCATTAGTGTCCACGGCTGGACAGAGTCTCCTCCAACGCTGGAGGGTTTTGCCATAATCACCACGCTCAGTAGGTGGCTTGTTTAAGTTGTAGATAATACAAGATAATACACCGAAGGAAACTGCTGCAATTCTTCTAGTGAGATCCCTAAGTCGGCTTTTACGACATCCATGGGCTGAGTTGCAGGGGTCGATTCTGAAGCTGCATCCAGCGTGGCTAACCAATATGGTATACCCTTACAAGCGGGACCCATTCGATTCTAGACTAAGCATTATCATCATTTATATTCCTTGGTTCACAAATTATAAATGGTATTATGAATAAAACGCGGTTTTCTAATTCGGGTGGTATTTTCTTTATACGGTTTTAAAACTTCACAATTACATGCTGATATAGTAGTGATTATTCAAAATGTGTAATTTAGGGGTTGCCGTGGCTAGGTGAAAGATAATCAAAAACATGTAATTCTAGTTTTCAATCACAAAAAGACACATTCATCGATTGGTCGAACACTTCTATGAGTTTCACTTACTCATTCGTTATGCAATTTACTTCGGCTATTTCACAGATTATATTAATCGGTTGAGTCCCATAACGCAGTAGTTATTTCCTTTGATGTTTTGGTTTTGTCTAATTGTCTTTCACTTGACTTGAGTATAAACTCTTCCTTAGTTTATTTACGTACCTATATACTTTTGATAGCTCGTATAAAAGATGTAAGAAAAGAAAATAACAAAAGTCCTGATAAACTGTTTGTCCCAAGGACATATTATATAACATTATTACATCATACTGTTTATCCGTACGTCCCAATAAAGGTGAGATGGGCTCATCGTATATTGTCGCGGAAGACGGTCTGCCGCACCGTCAAGATTCCACGGGTCTCATTCTCTTTGAATTTACTATGCCCTACACACTGGGCGTAATGTATGCAAATTAAAGATTTAATCTGGTAGTCACTGCGGCCCGCAACCACTATTACTTTATCCATCTAGGTAATCAGGTAAGGGCCGTGATATTATATGGACACCCCTATGTTTATATTCCTCAATCCTTTTTGGCGCGCACGACATCGTTACATGTCTTTAAAATCAGTAAGCTTCATTTTACAGGCAGTTCATGTTTCATTAATATTCCTCCAGGATTCCTCGCAGGATTATTATACCTATTCCTTAAAGCTCTGAACCTAAGTATTTAATTGCGATTTTCTTTCTCAAAAGATAATTCAATTGGGATGGATCTTAGTTTGGTGAACATCGTCAGAACCGTTTTCATGCAATGGCGTTCACCAGCTCTGAACTCCAGTTCTAAACATTACAAGTTATGCTTAGTATTCGGCAATATAATGTTTTTAATTAAGGGTTATGCTTTAAATTAATGTCTTGGATTTTTTATTATTTAGGTGACAATGACCGTAACAGCTTGGCGCAGTTTTCCTTTGGTATAAATCGCAAAGCTTTATTTCAACCACTGTAACGGCCTGCCTGTAAAATCAGAAATCCCTCGGCAAATCATAACTATTACTGTTTCCACTATGAACCCTCGTTTAACAACTCATCTGTATCCGACTTTTACCTGTGCTTTTACGGTCGATACAACACTACAACTGACTAGGATTTGCGTATATACCCGTAAATGGCCATTTAAAACCAACACTTTTTAATAGTTTTGACCTCGATGCATCCTTGTTCATTATCTGGACGAAGACCAGTTCTCGATGAAGTGGACTTTTACAGAAACTGTTTATTAAAAGGCACTGGCATTCCTACGCACTTATGTCACATTCAAAATAAAAAGGCAACTTCTAAATGTGAAATAGGCCATCATGATCATGAGATTTCACGATTTACTTTTTAGGGTTCCGTACTCTTAGGAGTGCTAGCGGGACCTCCGATTGCTAAGATTGTCTGTCAGTGGACTGTATTTCATGAACCATAACGAGTTAGACATTCGACATTTTCACAGAGTTTGCATTTATATGGCCGCGCGCTATGATTAAAATTACAGATTAAAATAACCCCTACCCGGGTGGGGTTATATACAAGAAACATGTTTTTTTGTCTTAAAATATGAACCGCTTCCATCAATCTAGTAATACATGGATTTCGGGCTCGCGCTCAAAAGTGTCCACTAAACATAGGCGACAAAACGAAATATAAGCGACAATCCTACCTCAGTGTGCATTTGAATTCGCTACCGCTTACGCGTTTACGTTGTCTTACTGCGTAGTGAATAAATGTAAAAACTACTCTTCAAAAGTGAAAAAAACGCATAGATTGTTATATTTCCGGTGAGTATGATAATGGTTATTACAATGAAGTATTTGTTTTGTCTCAAAATACGATATTTCATCTATTATTAAATAAAACATTAATATTATGAACAATAACAGACAATATCTGTTATCTTTGTTCTACACACTCGTACTTAGCAGAAAAAAAGAGACGTTTTAACATGATTACTCGCCTGCCGACGATTGCGGAGCAATAATCTCAAAAAAATGGAGTCACTTGTTTATTTTTATATTTGGTAGGTTATTTAAAAATATATTATTATTCAGAAACGGCAGAAATCTGCAATATTGTAATGAAAACATACATAGAAATCAATGTTTTTCAAGACATTAATTTACATTCCTTACAGCAGCCGGCTACTTTTAATCAAAGATTAGGTTTAATGAATGCTGTAATTGATAAAGAGATCGATGTAAGGTTACAATAGATTGGAAAAATACAAATGTTAGATAGCAAAAAATAATCAAAACGACAGTTCTACAACCATTTAAATCTATTTCAAGGAAATTGACCATGACTAAGACATAAGTGAATAACATTAAAATATTTTTTTTAATAAGCGTTTTCTTATTTACCCATATGTTTCGATGAATATAAAACTGTAAAAAGTTCAATAACATACATTATAATAAGTATATGATATTATAATTATATAGGCGAAAAAATATAATAAAAGCTACTCCATTAGGTTCTATGTTCTGTAACTTTCGTTAAAAAGTTTGAGGGTAAAATAGTGCAACAACCATCAGTCGAAGCGTATGCTGATAAATTGTTGCAAAAGTATGCTGTGTGTGTAAAGAAATAAGACATAAATTAAATTGTTTTTGATTAAAGTCATGTTTCTATGTTTGTATAGGTTATTCTGTACACTTTTATCGAGAAGTTTGTGTGAGACCCGACGTACATTTGTTTTTATGTCGATGGCCGGAACCCTCGGTGTGCTTTTGACCGGTTTATTCTCCTTTCAAGCTTTTCACGCTGTATAACATTTATTGAGTACCTATAGTTGTATCCATCCGGTATGTTTGCTGGTAACTTCCTTCTGTTACTGTTCGTTTTAAACATATATGTATTTTATCGGAGACAGTAGACACGATCAGTAAAAGTCGAGCCCGAACTAGAATTCACTCAAGTGAACGAGCTCCCATTTCACTTTTAAGTTATATTCTGTTTATGTTTCGGAGCACAAGTGAAGTGAAGTTAGTAGCGAAATATGCTAGGAATTGAA
The DNA here is from genome assembly GCA_951394065.1 of Venusia cambrica. NCBI lineage: Eukaryota > Metazoa > Arthropoda > Insecta > Lepidoptera > Geometridae > Venusia > Venusia cambrica. The sequence goes on along the minus strand of OX596058.1, from coordinate 7,003,274 downwards.
CTTATGCGTTGAAAATATAGTCGACAAATCGATCGATCTTCTTGTGGTGTTTAAACAATAAAGATGTGCATTATATACAACATGTTAAGTAATTTAAATAGCTAAGCATACATTATTGTTGCGTAAAAAATATTATCAGATGTATAAAGTTATTGGCTGAATAGCCAATGCGCCTTTGCCTATGTCTGAAAAGTTGTCTGTTAAAAAACAATACATATGTAGTACACGAAAGAGTATAACAAACACTTCACTCTGTCATTGATATTATTTTCACCATTCACGGAGGCTGACTCTTATTTTGTTTGTGATGTTGCTTATAATTAAGTAATAAGAAATTGAGTAAAATCGTTTTAAAAATTTGCTTTAAATGTTTAAATAATAACAAAGATAATATAATAACTACGTAAAAAGAGAAGATGGATTAAGTAATAATTTATTATGCACAAGGCACTTAAGCTTCCATGACAATCAAATAGTACTTAAGCAGTTTTACGAATAACATCACATCTATACAGCCTGTTGAGTATTAATGCTCAGTGCTGGACAGATCCTCCTCAAAGACTGTGGGTTAGCCATAATCACCAGGCTTGGCTGGCAGTTTTGTGACGGCAGTAAAAGTGTTGAAAAATACATAAAAGGAAGATACTGCTGGTCTAACGGTTGCGTTATTTAAGGTTACATTATAACACAATGGTGGCAATTCGGTTGGCACTTTCTAACTAAAAATTTCAAATCTTAGGTTTAGGATTCCTAAAACCTATTTGGTTAATACGTTGAATTAAATTTAGGTTTGGTATGGCGCCAATCGAATAAGAAACGTTTGACAGTTCTAAACCTAATTTAAGTCAGATTTAGGCCTGACTAAAGCCAACCGAATTGCGACCAATATATAGACTAAACATACACAATATTAGCCCGAGATCTCGGAAAGTAAGTTCCTGACTCAAATTACTTTAGAACCCGATCCCCTGGCGTCCATCATAGTTTGCAAAGTGACCGAGAATCGACAAATGTACTGTAACTATTTAACGCATTTAGCGAGTTCACTGGAAGCTCCTAAATTTGATTTATTGATACGTGAGGACTGTGTTGTCTTACCGCCTTGCTTATTTAACTGCCTCGGTGGTCTAGTGGTTCGTCTACCGGTCCAGAGGTCGAATGGGTTATTTTTTAACATAATCTTAATTATTTTAAAGTCTTTCCACCGACCTCAAATTCAATAGGAAGACTTATAATCAGAACCCGAATGAAAGACCTCATTTGAGGAGTGTCCAATTTTTCTGCAATGACCTGTAGGATGGTGTCTGAGGAGTACCGATGCAGTTTTTTGTCCATAGAATGGATGGCAAGAAATCTTAATTTTTTTGTTCAAATTCGCGCCACGCAAGCCTTATTGACATTATCCGTCGAGCTTTTACCAGTGTCAATGTTCCAGCCGTTCTCGAGCCAAATGGTCTTACGTGATGATGGAAAGCAGTCCGACGGTATGATTCTTGTCCCTTGGGAAATGGGTTGGCTTTTGGTGTGAGACGCTATAACTGCGTCGAAACCCTTACACCATCTCATCTGCCTGGGACATAATTTAGGGCTGGTGCGGCGGCTGATTCGGTCGAGGATCACAAAAGGCGCAAATATAGTGGTCTCCACTGAGCTTAACTATTTGTGCCTCTTGGGGTCGAGACTTTGGGTCTGTGGAGAGCCGGTGCCCTCCGGGTTTACAAAAATCTTGCGGGGCTTATGATTGAGGTGACACGTGACCGTTTGTAACGGACCTTAGGTAATCCGACTGCTTCATTTTTTCCTCCTAATATGTATATAGTTAGTTTAAAAGTATGTAAATACACAATCAACTTTTTTCCAGGTATAATTTCAATTTATTTTAAAAATCACATATTGACAAAAGTGCGTGTAGAACCTACACTAAGAGACAAAGGTATGTTAACATATAATGAAAGCTTATTTTTATTATTGAAACTGATGTTACTGGGGGACCTGCCAGGAGTCACTATAGTAGAAACTCAATTGGTGCCTCTGCCTAGTAAGAGTAAGGCTTTTGTCAGCACCACTTTCCACTAAACTCATCAGCTCATAGGTACCGTCGTAGGAGTTAGGTGCATTTACGAAGGCAATTCCGCAACCGTTGAAAGGCTCCACTGCCGAGCTGAATCTTATGTAATTGCTGACAATATTGTTATTGGGGAAAGCCTCGTACATAATGCCGTTAGGGAAGCTGACGTGGCAGGATACCTGGCGGTCGAGGAAAGACTTCGCGATGCTGATGGTTTTGGGGATGAAAGGATTGCTGAGATGCTGCTGGTGGATCTGGTCAGCTAGACGAATTTCCGTTACAGCATATCCTGGAACATTCGTTTTCATAATCAAACTAAAAATTCTGAAAAAATCTGTTGTTAACACTAGATCCATGTTTATGTCAGGAACTGATCTGGATCGGTTGAATTGCCTATAGACCTTTTATAACGGCCCATATAGCTTCTCTTGTAGATAATGGATTGTGTGATCTTGTGGATCATGTGATTCTTTTAAATTATTTAATTATAATACATCTTGAAGGTAATGCGGTATGTGCGACACAAGTTCATACTTAGTGTAGACATTGCATGTCAACAAATTTGTAAAAAAATAGGCCTTAAAATGTATAATATTAATGAATAATGTAGGATATTGTTTGATCCCAAATAAATATTTTAATTTTAATTTAATTTTAATAAGTAGTCTACACTGTGCTTATTATTTCTGGATTCAATAAACGCACATGCTCTGATTGTGAAGATCTTATTCGTGAAGAAACCGGCATAAGCGGCGATGGGATTGCAACTTGTATAACGTATAGCTATTTGCAAAACGTTGGCATGTGCCGAACGTAATTTTGGACTCTGACTACACCCTCGTGAATCCTCGAAAGGAAAAAAAATAACGAGTCTCTCAATTTTTCAATAACTACTATAAAGTCCTTATGTAATCCAACTGCTTCCTTTGTAAATAGCTTAATTAAACATTTTACATTTTACTCCACACTAATTATGATAATAGTTTTTTTGTACGACGGAACGGTGCTTGGCTTTCGTGTCACCTGATTTTTCAAGCTATAAGGCCGAAGGTGGAAGCGCACTTCACCCGGAATCATCAACAAACTGAGGAACTGGCTATCTTACCTCTAAATACCGGAACACAACAAAGTGTCAAGGGGAATAAATTTACACGTGAGAGAATTAGGTAAGATGGTCAGGCGGACTTAAACAAAGTCCTACCACCCACAATATTGTACTTGGGGGTCAAACCCGGGATCTCTGGATCTGACACTGATGGGCGTACCACTAGACCATAGAGGCGGTTAAAATATTAAGTATAGTATTTATTATTATTTTATGTCAAAGATGGTTGCAGATGCACAGTTTATTTAAGCTATAATATTGTTTATTGAGCACAGAGGCAAAATGTACCATAACTTTTTCGCTACATTTCCAATTAATTAAGTTAAAGCAAAGGATATATAATATTAGATATCATAGAAAATCAAATCGTACCAATGCCTGGTTAAGTAATGACAAGACTTGATTTTTTAGAATCAGTTGGAATGAATAGTACCGTGTCCGCTAAAGTTAGCTTCCTCGAAAACATTATCCTTTAAGGTGCAAAATAAACACGATTTCGTGCAATATTGCGAGGAAAATTCTGATAAATTCTTTCAGAACAGTTATTACCTACGCCATAAGGAAACGAAAATTTACTATATAAATCATGATCATGAAACTATAGTCTTATAATTTGTTTTAAGCAAACTAAATTACAAATAGAACTAACCTTGAGATATAATTGCTATAAAAGCAAGCACCGCCAAAAAATGTGTTGCCATGTTGTATGATGACCAAAACAATACAGTAGTAAGATGATGCTATAAATTCTTTATATACTTTGCATAGAATAATCGGAAATGTATTCAATTTAACGTATGCGTTATCATTATTATCAATTAAACGGGTACTGATTTATTGACAAGATTATACTGGTAAATGATAAATAAATACCTAAAATAAAAAAACGGTCAAATGCGAGTAGTAAGTGCAATTAGCTTGGTTTTAGTATTTTTTGTTAATCATTGGAGTGATTTTTGAAAATTCACACTGAATTTGAACTTTGTTATGTTCAAAGGTTTTTATGATAGAATATAAATAATAATCGTTTAAAAACGTTTCTGGTGCCTTTGCCTCACCTAGTATCAAATTATGATAAAGCTGATGTTGTAAACGTACTTGTTATTGAGGCGGCAGACTTAGGTAAGATGGTAGTAGCTAGTCATGCAGACCTTAAACTAACTCGATCACCAATCAAATCGAGCACAAATTTGTACCTTCATGAGAATCGGACACAGGATCGCTAGATCTGAAATCGGGGACGAACGAGGCACTAGACCACAGAATCGATTTGAAGAATGAATTCTACATTCTAGCAGTAACAATACCGTGTCATGGCGTATTGATACGTAGCTATGCAGAATCATGGCTACGTGAGGCAAAGGTATTCGACCGTCGACAGCATTGCGGCTGAATTGATGCAAAATCGCCAGAAATAAAAGGGTTCCTTAGGAACGCTTTGGATACGGAATACTAAAAATATTGTTATAATAATATTTCCGGTAGTTCTTACAATAGGTATTCATACACGCGCGGGTATTTAAAATAGTTTCAGCAGTTTCCGCAAAACATAATAAATCGGAAACCTATTCCGACATTCACAGTAAGTCTTCTTCCAGAGTATACACACCATTATGTATGAAAACAATTACCTTGAAGCACTCCTTAATGTTAACTTTAACTATGCTAAGGTTCATACTCCTCTCGCTATATGCAAATTATAAAGAGTCCTAAGTTTTCTCTTAACGTAAATAAATAAATATTACAGGACACTAATTTCACACAGCCCCATCTAGTCCCAAACTAAGCATAACTTGTAATATGGGAACTAGATTACGGATAGAATACATAAATACTTTTTTTTTGTAAATACATACTTATCATACAATACAACACCCAAACACAGAACAAACAACATTATTCATCACACGAATGTTTGTCCTGTGTGGGAATCGAACCCACAACCTACAGCGCAGAAGGTAGAGCTACTACCAACTGAGCTGTGAGGCCTGAGGATACTAATGTCATGGGAGAATGTCACCACTCTCCCGTGTATCAGACTAGCAGCTAGAGCAGGCTGGGGTCAGATATCAGGCAAATATCTCCAGAACTACCCTCTGGATTAGAACAGGAAAACAGAAAAGTATTTAGTAGCATAAAAACACATATTACATAGTATAAAATACTACAAACTGAATTCTAATTCCTATGTATCTATCCTACTTACTTTTACGTCTATTTGTCTTACATTACCTATATTTATGTGCTTACCTATTAGAACGACCTACTTTTAATTTGTTACAACATAAAATTGTTCTCATGTACGTGACTTGTATATCTTTTTGAGAATAAATGAATTTAATTTAAACCGAAAATAATTTTGCTCCCCTTTGACCTTTGACCTTTGTCTGCGTTTGTCCGAATAAGGATTTGGATAAAGGGTGCTACTGATTTAGCATTAAACTGGAAGCAGATCATCATGCTGCTTATCAAACCCTGAGTAGTCCAGTTTTTCAAACTTAAATTATTGAAAGTTATCAAATATAGCAAACTGCGAAATTTTCCTGAAATCCCTTTAAGCTTGGGTTCAAAGCTTATTAATATCATAATAGCATGAAAACCGCTACATCGATTTCTGCTAACACAACTCAACCCAGATAAAACCTCATAGAAAACCGAGCTCTGGTATCACAGCTATGAAGCCTCGGACACAAACAAACAAAGGCTTCAATTCTATACCACTCCTCTTTTTAGTCGTGGGTTAAAAGGATCATGTATATTTTTTTCTCTTTTGATTCAAATTCATCACTTTGTAATTATTACTGATATCATTGGCAAGGATCCTTGGGAATCGAACCCGCAACCACATAGCTTAAAGCAGAGCTACTACTAACTGAGCCGGGAGGCTTGATAAATAATATTTTATATTTTATCAATAATACTGGCGCTATTCTAGAATAGCACCAGTTACGAGTGTCAAACAGGCGGCCAACGGCTTCATATTGAAAATGGAAAAATATAGAGTGGATTCTAAAAATGCAGATTCAGTTAAAACCCAGTTAGTAGGTAGCAATAAAAAGATAATTTATCGTTATGAAAATGTAAACACTTTCAATTATGTCAAATAAATACATGCTACAGAAACACAATGTTACACGTACATAGATATAGATCTTGTACTGCTATGATTATTTGTCATAGTAGATGATTATATTTTAGAATTATTATCACTGGCCCAAAAATCACGTACTCAGATAGAGATCTTGTATAACTACGATTATTCTATATCTTGCAGATCGATTCGATTTTTGATACGTTTACCGAACTAGCGCCTGTCCGTGACTGCTGCCAAGGCAAGGCAAATAATATATCGGTTCAGTTATATTGTAGTAAACAAAAAAACTTTTTACCGCTTACAAATATTATAGGGTAGATTTGGTCTTTTAGGGTTCCGTACCTCCGATGACAAAACGGAACCCATATAAGATCACTCTCGTGTCTGTCAGTCTGTCACACCCCTTGTTATCCGAAACTACCGAACGGAAAAAGTTGTAATTTGGTACATAATTATAGCCTTTGGTAACGTTATCATGCACAATTATAGCGTAAAAAAGTAAATTAAGGTTCTGAAGGTGAAAAAGAGGAAGCGTGCCTAAGACACTGCCATTGCCACGCTAAATAGTTATGCTAATTTGCTGTTGTCACTAAAATTTTCGTGTTCCGGCATTTAGAGGTAAGATAGCCAGTTCCTCAGTTTGTTGAGGATTCCTGGTGAAGTACCCCTCCACAGAGAGTATATTTCTATTGGAAATATACTCTGTGATACCTAGTACAGTTCATGAGTTACAGACCGCTGCTGACTGAGACGGACAGTAAAGGCTTCCTAAATTTATTTTTGATATTTATTTATTTTAAATCACAATTTTAAACTTAGGTATTTCATATCAATTTAACATTTTAGGTGTATGTACAAAGAATCTGTAAGTGGTGATAAAAAAGGTAAAAATATTTTTAAAATTTAAACAATTAATTCAAGTAGGTAAGTACGTAGTCTCATAGATTATGTACTATATTATTTATGGAGGATTCATGTTAGTTATCAAATAATTATAATGGTTAATGATTTAATTTCAAACTTTCAAAAATTAACTCACATATGGCTTTCACCATTATAAAATTTTGCCTTTTTGTCCCAAAATTTACTTATGCTTTACGATGTTGTCAACTGTGGAAACACAGTGAGCTGGTGGAAGGCTTAGACAACATAATAAAGAACACCCTTTCCACGGTTTTGAATATTGAGTTGGATGACAGAGCATGGTCGCAGGCCTCATTGCCTATTCGATTGGGCGGCTTAGGTATACGCAAAATTTCTAGTGTTGCTTTGCCAGCGTTCTTGTCTTCCATCTATAGTACACATTCTTTGGTTGAGAAAATTCTAACACCATCAATTTCGGCTGTTCCAGGCAATATACTCCAAATTTCTTATCTTGACGAGGCTCGAAATGCTTGGCATAGTGCTTGCCCTAATACCGATCCCCCAAAACACCTTTCGGCACAACGGCAGTGGGACGGGCCTCTGTGCGAGTTGACACGGAATTATCTATTACATACGTGCTCAACCTCCACAGATCGTGCTCGTCTCTTAGCTGTTTCAAAATGGGAATCAGGTCTTTGGCTGCAAGCACATCCATCCTACAATACCGGTACACTTATGGATCCTGTAACTTTCCGTATTGCCACTTGTCTTCGGTTGGGTGCAAGATGCTGCGCCTCTCACCAGTGCCGGTGCGGTGCGGCCGTAGATCAATTTGGTTTTCACGGACTTTCGTGCGCAAGGTCTGCGGGCAGGATTTCGCGCCACGCTAGTCTTAATGACATTATCCGTCGAGCGTTTACCAGTGTCAATGTGCCAGCCGTTCTTGAACCGAATGGTCTGTTACGTGATGATGGTAAGCGGCCCGACGGTATGACTCTTGTCCCTTGGGAAATGGGTAGGCCTTTGGTGTGGGACGCTACCTGCGTCGACACCCTAGCGCCATCTCATCTGCCTGGGACATCAGTTAGGGCTGGTGCGGCGGCTGATTCGGCCGAGGATCACAAAAGGCGCAAATATAGTGGTCTCGACAGAGCTTACCTATTTGAGCCTTTTGGGGTGGAGACCTTGGGTCCGTGGGGAGCCGGTGCCCTCCGGGTTTTCAAAAATATTGCGGGGCTTTTGATTGAGGCGACACGTGACCCAAGGGCTGGCTCTTATTTAGGCCAGCGAATTAGCATAGCTATTCAGCGTGGCAATGCAGCCAGTGTCTTGGGCACGCTTCCGTCTGGTACTGGTCTGGAACAGTTGAGTTACCTATAGGCCGTTTGTAACGGTCCTTAGGTAATCTGACTGATTCCTTTGTACTTAGTTACTTTAATTTATTGAATAAATGTATAAATTTAATTTCTATTAATTTATATTGTAAACAATGCACACAATAAAAGGCACCATTTGGGTATGGAACCCTAAAAAACTGGTGTTTTAATATACCAATTGATTATAGTATATATAGTATAAAAAGCGGTTGGACTTTTAGTATAATACCGACAAAACAATAACGATATAACCAATCCTAGACCGCGCTCAAAACGTACGGCCGAGCGATTTGTACCACTACCGCAAACCAACGTGGATCAAATTAAAAGCTCACAGCATGCAATGGGCAAAAATAATTCAATTATTTTACAGTCACGGACTGTTTGAGCTAAACCGTGAAACCAATGCAGAAGAGCACTTAGGTTGATAGTAATTAAAGTAGGAATATTTGCCAATATTTTGTTTTAGGCTCAAAGCTTTGCATTTAGTGGTTCGCTTAGGTATCTAGATCAACAGCCAATTAGTGTTCAATGAGCCTACAAATATAGAGCCTTCTACAAAGCTGGAGGGTTTTTCAACAATCTCCACGCTTGGGGAGCAGATTCTTTTTTTACTCTTTAACATTTAAAATAATGACCTAAAACTATATTACAATCAAGCCTGCGTAAGCCAATAAGTAATTTTATGCTAACTTAGAATTATGATAGAGAAATTATTTTAAAGAATGTGTCCAATGTCCCGTTTCTTACAGTTTCTATTTAAGGGGAGACACTTTGTTGATGTGTTCTTCAAAGTAGCACTATCACTATTTTACAGTATATGAACTCAAAAGGTTTATTTTCAGTCTTCTCGGTGTGCTTTTGTTGTCAAGGAGCTGGATTACCCCAACATTCAGATTGGTGATAGCAGTTAAGGTGTTGCTGCTGCCCTTCTTCTAGCGTCCGACTCCTTTCCTTAGTCAGCTTTTACGACATCCATGGGCTGAGTTGGAGGGTTCGATTTTTAAGACCGCCACGGCTAAATTGCCTACCTATGACTATTCAAAATAAATGAATTTCGCATTTTTTTCAAAAATTCGTTATTGCACACCAAAATGATGTTGAACAATTGATAAATAAAAAACGAACAGCACACAATGTTGCGTTTTTGGTTCTTGGTCGAGTTCATTTGAAACAATTTAGTTTGACGATTTTTATAACTCAAACATTTATTGACAGATTCTCACATAAAACATATCACTGAGGTACCTTGTACCTTGCGGTCCATAACTCCGCTGTTTTAGGCAAGGTTTACTTTTCTAGGTCTGCATAATCGCTATGGAATACCTGTCACTATCTCCAATGATACGAGCTAAATAACTGTACTACTTTGAGGAAATTTATTAAATTATACAAACATTTCTATCCGTTATTCCGAAATCCGTTAGGTAAATTAGGCAAATTAGGTAGGTTGGCGGGTTTGTTACAAAATATGTCTATTTTCCGGATACTCTTCTATGAGGTAAAAAACTATGTACCCTTCAGGCTCTAGATCAGTATCGAATAATTGGAATTTTGTTATTGAAAACCGACGTCAACCGTTATTGTACTACCATTATCGTATTGTAAAATATACCTATACCTGGTCATTTATTACAGTCGTAAAGTAGGGCAGTAAAACCTTACTTTATTGCGAAAATGTTTTTTTTTCCACTAGTTCTATTAATAGAACTAAGTGGAATTAACTGTCCAAGTAGCGTTTTTTTTTGTATTGTATATATCGCTTGGCCTTCATCTCACTTGGTAACAAGTCGAGATAAGGCCGAAGGTGGAGGCGCACTTCACCCGGAATCCTCAATAAACTGAGGAACTGACTATCTTACCTCTTAATGCCGGAAAACATTTTTTTTAAGAATTGTTATTATGGCGACAGAATTAGGTAAGATGGTGGTAGCTAGCCAGGCGGACTTAAACAAAATCCAACCAAACCATGCACAATATTGCTCCCCTGGGGATCGAACCCGGGACCTCTACTTCTGAAATCGGTGGGTTGAACCACTAGACCAGAGAAGCGGTTTAACCACAGATGTAGTTACATTGATTTGAGATTCTTGCGATGCTATTAAAAGATATATTGAGTAATATATCAATATAAAGACTAAGTGAGTTTCCTAATTTGTAAGCTAACATCTTTATTTTTAAACTATATGTTTCTCCTATCTCATTTTTAGCGCTAAGGACGCTCATTATACTGTGCCACCTTATGTAGGTAGGTATATATTATTCGATGTAATTTTTGTGTGTAATGTGTTGTTTAATTAATTCATTCAATCAATTAGTTTTAGCAAATCATGTAATTAATTTTACTTTTAATCAATTAGTTTTACTGCTTATTGCAGAGTCGCCTTCCATTCATAACTCTTTGTTGAGCGGTTTACTAGGTTTTGGTGTATTGCAGTGACAAATAGAATATAATTGCTGTTGACCACATTGAAATAACAATAAAGTTTCAATGTGTGAATGAAAATTTCACTAGGTATGTTATATTTGTCGTTCACAATATTTAATGGTAACGATATCGTTTTCCCACCGCTGGGCAAAGATGATACGTGGGAACAATTGAGATAAATAGGCCGTTTGTAACGGTCCTTAGGTAATCCGACTGCTTCGTTTGTATACAGGGTGAATTTTTCAAGTGGGCGTGCATGGCCAAATAAGAAACCATGAGGAATATCGAAAAATACCCAAAGGAGTCTCGGGCCCTATTTCGATGAAAACTGAAACGGCATCTTTAGATTTTTTTTTAAATCAATATTCATTGCAGGAATCGCACCAGTTGATTTTGAAAAAAATAGCACACACTGTTTTTTTATACACTATTCTATAGTGTCGCTAATAAGAAACAAATTCTAGGAAGTGATAAATATGATAATAATAATGATATACGGCAAACCTAAAGAAAATGTTGCATTTTAATAAACTGCTTCATATTTTAAAGTAGGTACGTATAATGTCTTTATCAATCATACCTATATTACATACCTTTCTTGTTTGAAATTATACTGTTTATTTTTTTTAAATCGCACCCGCAGCGCTATACACACTATACACGCTATCACAACACTAAGTTCTAATTTCAATTTTGTATAGATACCCAAGTATCGCTTCTTTCGATAAAGACCAAGTAAATAAAAGAAAAAAAAAATACAATTGAAATTAGAACGGAAAGGGAATTGACGCCTATTATTTAGTTTTTTTTCGACGTTTTGTTGACTAACTGTTTGCGTACTGTTTCGTATTTTGTTAAATAATTTTTAAAATCTTAACCTACTTGAAACCTTAATTTTGTGATTTTAAGTTGGATTTAATTAAATATGAACGATTTGATTTACTGGAAGCATATTTTATCAATGGGGGAAGTGCCATTCACGCTTTGATCTGGTACCAAAACAAATATCCCCAACGTGATTTCCCCACTGTTAAGCGTCTCCAAAAAATAGTTAACAACCTTAAACAAGGAGGTAGCTTTGTCAAAAGTAAACTAATAAAGCCACATATTTGAAATGAAGATTTAGAAATAGCTATTTTGACCTATTTTGAGTCATTCCCCGCTAATTTCACCCGCAATGCAGCTGAAAACATTCAAGTGTCTCAGGCTACGATATGTAAAGTTTTAAAAAAGTACAATCATAAATGTACCTTTCCGGACGCATTTTGCAAAAGTTACATCCAGGCGATAACTTAAGACGTCTTGATTTTTGCAACATTCAGAAATAGACAACGATAGACATTTTCTATGCAATATTTTGTTATCCGACGAAACAAATTTTTCCAATAATGGTATGTACAACCGAAAAACTAAACATTATTGGTCAAACACCAATCCTTTACGGATAACAGAAGTACGTTTTTCATTGAATTGTTGTTGCGGTATTTTGAAGAACAGAATATTTTATTTCAAAATGTATGATGGAACGTTGACTTTTAAATATGTAAAAATTTTAAATAAACTGTTTGAAGAGTTGGATAACTTGCCTTTGGTCCAGGCCGCCCTATTATTCTTTCAGCAAGGTGTGGTGCATAATAGCCGTATAGTGAAAGAAAAGTTGATTCAGCAGTTTGGCGATAATTTTATTGCAACGCATGGTCCTGTGCCGTGGCCAGCGAGGTCACCGGATCTTACCACCTTAGATTATTTTCTCTGGGGGTACGTAAAAAACGAAATCTACAAAGAGACGTAATATAAATTTGAAGACTTGAAACGATCTTTGGAAAATTTTCTTAACGGAATCAATAATATTGTAATGTTGAATGCAGTACAATCCTTGAGACGTCGAATCCAGTTATGTTTCTAAAACAATAGCCACCATTTTGAACATTTAATCAGTTAAAGGATTAGGTAAGGTAGGTAACGTAAGAAAAAAAATGTATTTTGTTACAAATGAGCTCTTTCCTTTAGTTTGCCGTATATATTATTACTTTCCAGAAATTGTTCCTTATTAGCTACACTATAAAATAGTGTTATGATACAATGTGTGTGTTTTTTCTTCAAAATCAATGGGTTCGATTGCTGGCTCGGTATATTGTTTTTTCAAAAATCCAATGATGCGGTTTAAGTTTTCATCAAAATCGGGCCCGAGACTTCTATGAGTATTTTTCTTTGATTCTTGCACTCTCACTTGAAAAATTCAACCTGTATAGTTTTATTTGTTAATTTTATTGCATAGATATTTATTATTTTTATTGTTTGTGAATAAATTAAGCTTTTGCGTAGTCTATTGTACTTCTATTATCTAAGATCCAGCAGTCAATGAGTCATAACTCTCGTTTACTGGGTGCGATGCTTAGCGTCTTTCCACTAAGTCATTAAATATGTACATCTTGGTCATCTGATCTGTGGTCATGACATTCATTCGAACTAAGAACGGAGAGTCTTAGATGAGAAGTTTTAGAGATATAGCCGTTCGAAGTATGACAGCTGTCATTTAAAATCTAGATCTCGTTTTTGCTTTCATTTGCTCATATTTGCAAGCATTTGAAACATATTTCAAAAATTATGTATTTTAATCTTCGGTATTTCAAGGATATATATTTTGATTTTAAATGTTATAATATGTAATTGTTTTACTTTGTCCGCAAGTAAAACATATCATAATAATTATGTAAAATTCTCGTGGAAATATTGAGATGAAAGTACATAGCATACTTTCATTTCGATATTTCCACATTCTTTCTACCTTCCTAATTTGGTGGCCAAACAAACATACACATACACAATTTAACAATATTTCATTTCAGTTGAAGTTACTGGATGAGAATATTCCTTTTATTTCAACTTTCACAAGTAATTTAAAAGTGGAAACAAGTCGAAAAAAAAACCAATAAGTTCAAAGAGTTTAAATAAATAAATAAATATTACAGGACATTAATTTTACACAGCGCCATCTAGCTCCAAACTAAGCATAGCTTGTAATATGGGAACTAGATTACGGATAGAATACTTAAACAAATACTTTTTGTAAATACATACGTACTATATCATACAACACCCAAACACAGAACAAACATTCATCACACAAATGTTTGTCCTGGGTGGGAATCGAACCCACAGCCTACGGCGCAGAAGGCAGAGCTACTACCAACTGAGCTATGAGGCTTGTTATAGTTGAAACATTAGTTGAGCTTAGGTTTAAAAAAAAAAACCATTCCATATCTCTTTAATCTTGTGTAATTATCCTTCCATATTTTCTTTTGCTGAGAAATATTATTCAGTTTATTTCGTTTGAGGCAGGTTGGAGCTGAGATATATATCGACACGATTGATGTCATCTTTAACTTAAGACCTTCAAGCTTTTATAATAATATATCTTAATCTAATTATAAACTTATGATATTTTTATATTAATATAGATATTTTTATATTATAAGTACGTACTCGAAGTAGGTCTACTACAGACACCGTAAGTAGACGTGCTAAAGAGTAACTAATGCTATGACCGTACCGTTTATAATATTATGCAATAAAGTAATCTATAACAGAAGTTCAAAACCCTGAATATCTTTGTATTTTCATCTCGCTCACATAATATTATTCAATGCAGACTCGATGAAATCACACTTCACTTCAAGATTCTTGCCGCGTACAATGAGCTTCAGCTCGTTACATAATGTGTCACGTAAAACAATTTCCACAGCCCTTATCCGAAACCTCGTGCAGAATACAATACAGACAAATACGAAAAAACCATTCAATCGTGATACACCACTTTGCATCAAAACAGATATGAATGCGCACAAAGGGAGGGTCGCGACTAAATGGTCAGTTGGCAGACGTTATTGGTGTTTGACGTGTCTCGGCTGGTTATTTTGCTTTGCATTGAATGTTGCAAAAATTGCCAGGAAAACGAGGCTCGAGTAAGTTGACAACGTCGGTCGGCCCGGAGGGAGATAACCTTACTTGCGATACAACGACCGTAGATGAAAATCCCTGGAGCGTAAAAATATTTTATGAAGGTCTCTTCACTATTTGGATTTAATATTACGAATAAAATATATGACGCTTTCTACATTGCTACATATAGCCTTACTTGTATTTTTAACCGACTTTCGAAAGAGGAAGTTCTCAATTGGTCGTTTTTTTATGTATATTCCCCGATTACTCGCCTGACGGAAAATTATTTCTTTGTTTGAAAGGGTAGGTCATCACAGATACATCACAGGTGGTCCTATTGAAATCAGAGTCAGAATCAGATATATATAAATCGAGGGAACTCTTCAAATGTTATATGCACATTTAAGGTGATTTGGGTATTTTAGGGTTGGTATACTTTCCAGTTAATCCCAGTCTCATCATTAGACATCAGGTCAAGATCTGATGTTGCGATCCTGGAAAAATCGAGGGAACTCTTCAAATATTATATGCACACTTGAAGCGATTTGGGTGTATTACTTCAAAAGTAAGGAAAAAACGGACCCCATATAGGATTACGCGTCTGTCTGTCTCTCTGTCCATCCACATCTATGATCAGTCATCCAGGTAAACGAAATTGTATCATACTATTCATTGAAGTCGGTTTTCTTTTTAGTTTTTAAAACGTAATTATACCTTCTCATTTCTTTGACCCTCTCTCTTAACCATAATCACTCTTAAAGTTATTGTGTGGGATGTTAGGGGTTGTAGTAGCTCGATATACAATCCGGTTCAATTTTTGTCATGGCTGTTTTTATGGTGGACTTATTAGTTTGACAAAATTGTACTTCGCCCTGGCCTATCCATCTTCATATTACAGGACATTAACTTTACACAGTGCCATTTAGCCCCAAACTAAGCATAGCTTGTAATAAGGGAACTAGATTACGGATAGAATACTTAAATACTTTTTGTTACACAGAAAAACATCTATATTCATTACAATAATGTTTGTCCTGGGTGGAAATCTAACCCACAGCCTACAGCGTAAAAGGCAGAGTTACTACCAACTGAGCTATGAGGCTTTTTATAATGCTCTTATCGCATATCTAGCTTAGTTTTAGCGCTCAAACAACCATAAAAATACTGTCTCACCTTTCGTTGCCACCCCATCCTGGTGGAAATGCTGTGATTTTTTTTTTCATAGTACGACAGGGAGATGCTTGGGGAGAGGTCTTCATCTCACCTGATTTAATTATGTTATGATAAGGCCGAAGGTGTGATCCGGCATTTAGTAAGATAGCCAGTTCCTCAGTATGTTGAGCATTTTGGGTGAAATGCGCATAAACAAAGTCCTACCACCAACCAAACCAAACACAAAATAGTACTCCCCCTGAAGACCAGACTGTCCGCTAGATCTGACACCGGTAGGCTAACGTAATGCATACAAACTATGCATTTCAATTGCATTATGCAAAGTCATTTTCTGGCGATGCCGTGGCTATTATATTGATATTTAATTTGCAACCAACAGAAGTCCTTCGGTTTCTGCCTGACATGCTATTGTTGTTACACTGAGCACTGTACACTGGATAGTCCAGATAATGGATAGTGGAAGCCACATCCAGCTCAAGTTTTGTATTGCTTATAGAAATTACTGTAGATATCAAATGTTTTTATTAGATACATGTTGTGCTTTCAAAGCTATTGTAAATTTAGCTAGATCAATATGTGCACCACCAACCACCTCTTGGCAATAAAGTCATTTGCATCCAAAGTTTGTATGGAAGAAATCGCTACTATCACTACTTAGTGATAAAACCGCTCATGAATAGTAATTTTAAAGTTTTTTTGCAAGGTAATAAAGTAATTTTCATTAAATAATTCGTAAATTTATTAATTTATTTATTCACAAAAAACAGAGTATAAACAAAGGTTTTGGCTTATAGTGTTTTTAAACTTAGATTAAGTTTGGCTAAACACTAGGTTCTCAATAGTTACTAAAAATAATCGTATTAGTAAACACATATAATCTGTAGGTAGTTATTTAACAATTTAGAAGTGTAATAAACTAAGATAAGCGCACGCACACAAATAATACAATACACACACAATAATACAATACACAAATGTGAGTCAGAAAACTATTGAGTCTGCAATATCAATGATAACTTTAAGCAACACAAGATTTCCCTAATGGACTTTGTGCTAGGAGAAAAGCGACCACGATTATGTAATGGCATTGCATCTGTGGTCTCTAGAGATCGCTTCGGAGCTGGCCAGTATACAGCCACAGGCTAAAGTCTAGGTATTACACTAACCAGCTTGTATTATGCCAGCGTCTAGGTAGCTGGTATTACGACACGCCGCAAATAACTACGATGAAAATGGCTTGTATCGCATTAACCAAATGAATTGCTGCAACGGCTAGTAAATATTCTAGTTTATTTAAAATGAAAGTAGTAAACCAGCTCTCTGGTCTAGAGGTTTGCCCACCGATATCAGACCCAGAGGTCCCGAGTTCGATCCCCAGAGAAGTTATCGTGCGATTACTTTGGTTGGTGGTAGGACTGGCTTAGATTCCGCCTGGATAGCTATTATTATCTAACTTAAATCTGGCATTTAGAGCTAAGATAGTCAAGTCTCGTTTCTCAGGGTTGCTTATTGGGTAACTTGACTTAAAGTGAGATAAGGATCAAGCGCTTCCCCGTCGTATGAAAAAAAACATAATCACATTGCATCATTTATTTTGCTTATTTAGTTGCATTTTAAAGAAACCGTTATGTGGTGATAAATAAATTTAGATCAAACTTTTGTACTGTTGTACAAAGTATTAACGTTTTTATGCCCAAGTCCGGCTCGAAGCAGTTCACTGGGTTCCATCGGGGCATGGGAGTTCCATCGGGGCATGGGAGTTCCATCGGGGCATGGGAGTGCCATCGGGGCATGGGAGTGCCACAGCTTCTGGGAAAGCTCGATCCATATTAGATCTCATCTTCACCAGGTATTGCCCAGGCAAGCCTCTTGGACACTTTCTTCGAGGAGCTTACCCATTTCAAATAAAATACGCGGATTCTGTTTTGTGTAGACACACAATAATAAGAAACAATCTAATCGATATGCGTTGATTACTACATATTAGAAAAATTACCCAACTTAAGCCATTAAGAACAAGTTGTTCTTATTTTATGGCTCGTTTTTATTGTTTTATTTCATATATGATATATGAAATAAAACAATAAAAACAAAAATGACCTGATTTTGTGTTCTTAAGGGGGAGAAAATTTACTGTAATTTCAGATCTTTTCGGTTTAGAGTGGCTCAGTTGAAAAAAGAAGGTTTCTGACATTGGAGGTAATTTAAGCAAGTGTCCCATTTGTACCAACGAAAAATACCTACCTGTTCTTGCGACAATGTTACAAAAATTCAGACAACTAAATAGATTGCCATATTTATTCACTCGTACGTTTCGGGCTACAAATTATTTCCAAAGACATCAGAATAAAAGCATTTTTGCTCAAAATACAGTTGATATATTATATTTATTTTCAAAATAACTTCTCACTAATATCTGGGGGATAGAGCTAACCAAATAAAACGAATATATTATGTAAGATTTTTCATTTTCATTTGAAAAATATGATCCGTTGCACACTTGTTTTTAAGCCCCAGAGGCGTTTCCCATTTGAAATAGGCAAATGACATCACACAGGCTAGGAAACCTATTGATCCAGTAGTTAGTATTAAATAAATTAAGCAATTGTTTATTGCTGGTTTCTATTTTATTGTACATATAAAATTACTTCATTGAAGTTTCTCGGTACCCAAATATCGAATGTAACATACAACCATACATGAATGTACCACCGATAATTCCTTGTAAGTACACTCTCCAAAACTTGTTCAATATTCTGTCTTCCGATCTCCATTAGGTCGAAACGGGGCCGTAGTAAGCTCGGAGCGTACCAGCGCACGATAGGTTTCAATATTGCTGAACAACAACAAATATTTAGTTCAAAGGGAGTTAATATTGGTGATGTTCCCTACATGTGGAGGGACTGCGTTCGCTGCGTAATCTTATTAAAAGTGTAACTATCTCTACACTTATAAGATTCTATGGTTATTCAATTAAAATAAAATGATTTGATAGTGCCTTTCAGTAAACGTTTCTCAAGCTATTTTCAAGTTAAAGTAATCTAGTTATCAAATTACTATGCTAAGTTTGGGGATGTGTGAAATTAATATCCAGTAATATATTTTAAAAACAACGATTTTTTATGTTTTTCTAGAGTATTATTACAACGTATTTTGAATGCTTTTAATGTTATTTTCACTACTTTAATTCATCAAAATTTAAGCAAAATAGTATACATACATTATAATAATAATTGTAGCAGAGTATTTTGCATACAACTTAAGTTTGGTAGCTACCAAATCGTAAATGGTTGTGTAGGAACAGAAAACGCGCACACACTGTAGCAACATCGTAAATGTAGCGATGCACTTAAAAACGATTTTAGTCAAATAAGTGCAAAATAATCATACTTGTTTTATTTAATTTTATTATTTGTTGTTTTAAAAATACCATTGTGAAAATTTCAAGTATCTAGTCGTACTTATTACCTAAAACTCCAACTGTCTACTTATTACTGTTTATGAGATACAGCCCGATGATAGACAGACGGACGAAAAATGGAGGCTTAGTAATAGAGTCCCCCTAAATGAATTTTGCGACGTGACATAAAAATCAAAGTGTAACTTTTGACACGCACACAATGGCTGCCCGTATGTTTTTGGAAACTAAGCAAACTATACATCAAGTCCAGGCAGAGTAGGATCCAACAAGTTTAGCCTGAACCCTCAAGACAATAGAAGGGTTCATTTGACAGCGTGATCGATAGCCGTTAACTATTTGGGGATCCCTTAATCAGTGTGAATATCGTTTTCGGAACTGGTTACTTGATCAACAGCCGAAACTTACTGGGAATGAGCAGAGAAAATAAATTGTAGTTGTGTAAAGATACAACATCTGCATGATGTTGTACAAGCCGTAAGCCAACTTATTCGTATGGTGTGGATGATCCCATAAGATCATCCACACCATACGAATAAGTTGTAGTAGTAGTAAAAGTGTAATTCAGCTGTTGTAAAAGCCGATTATAGGATCATCGACACCATATGCATAAAATGTAGTAGTGTAAAGTGTAATTCAGATGTTGTAAAAGCCGATTATGGGATCATCCACACCATTTGAATAAGTTGTAGTAGTAGTGTAAAGTGTAATTCAGCTGTTGTAAAAGCCGATTATAGGATCATCGACACCATGTAAATAAGTTGTAGTAGTGTGTTAAGTGTAATTCAGATGTTATAAAAGCCGTTTATGAGATCATCGACAATATATGAATAAGTTGTAGTAGTGTGTAAAGTGTAATTAAGATGTTATAAAAGCCGTTTATGAGATCATCGACAATATATGAATAAGTTGTAGTAGTGTGTAAAGTGTAATTCAGATGTTTTAAGAGCCGATTATGGGATCATACACCAAGTATTGAGCAGGTTACTTGTGTGTATTATCTTAGATAGATAGATATAACGTTTATTCACACAAACACAAAAACACACATACAGTAAACAACAGACATGACAGTTATGACATCAACAGAAAGGTATTAAAAAAAAAAACTACATATTTTTTTCATAAATAAATACAAAAAATACTACACAACAAAAAATTATATGAGACTTAAGCATTTGTGACATACTTACTAAAGCAAATAAAATAAAACAAAAAGTATTTTAAACATTATTACTGCATAGAAAAGTAAAAAAAAAAAAAGGTCAATACCGAAAATGCCAAGAAAGTGAATGTAATGTATAAACATAATAAATACAATGAAAAATATAGTAAGTTATATGAAGGTGAATTAGTTATTGGGAAAATTAAATAAATAAAAATAATCATAATTCAAATAATAGATATAATATTACCAAAAACTTACTGAGCGGACCTTTGCAAGTCCAACAATATATTTTTATACTTAATTCTAAAATTAAACTCTTAAGTTACCCTAGCTTGGTGATTTTGATAAAATCCTCAAATTTTGGAGGAAGCTCTGCCAATCAGTGGACATAAATGAGCTGTTGAAGTCAAAGTCAAAAGTAAGTCAAGTCAATTTTATAATAAACAACACAAGTGTTTTTAAAAAATCTCACGGTATGAACTGAGCATGGAAGACAGAGCTAGGGTATAGCTAGCAAGCTTAGCTAGCTTTAACTTGACTTTGACTGAATCTACGTCGTTTCCACGTCATTTCGTTAATTTTTACAAAAATACTCCAGTTATCGAGATATTGTTTTGTGACTTAATGTGAGGTGGGGTAACTCAAGGGCCTGTGACGTTTAAGCGTCAAGTGTAATTCCTACTCGTATTTCCGAGACGATAGAGGGTGAGTGTAAATTGTAGAGACACGTCAAAAGTACTTGACAGCTTTGACAACCCAATTAGAACTAAGTATAGAAATAGGTACAGAGGCGCTGAATGGTTTAGGAAAGGAAACACGGATCATTCATTAAACAATTAACTATATCAATCAGAAATAACTGGTTATCCGCAAAAAGGAAACTGTTTTTGCATTTGATCTTTAGATGTAGGTGCCAGATTCTGAATCACACACTTATCTATATCACGAGATATAAAGCTTGGTATAGCATCTTCTGGAAAACAGCACAGTCTTTTCAATTATCGGGATGATTGTTTACCATAATTGTCAACATTGCATAATCCTATACACAAACATCAAATATTTAATCCCATGTGGTCTTGTGGTTTGATCCTTAGGGGTACAAATTTGTGTTGCTTAGGCTAGCAACCACCATCTTACCCAAGAATGACGCCAAAACATCAGCTATATTTGTTGTGTCCCGGTATTTAGAGGTAAGATATTTCAATCTGTTGAGGATTCCGGGTGGAAACGCCTTCGGTTTTATCATAACTTGATACCAAGTGATATGATAAAGACTGATAAGGTGATTAAATCAGGATGTCAAAGTCATTTATTCATCTATAGACATAATACATGCACTTAGATATGTCAATTTAACAATAATACACAATGGTAATAAAAAAAAAAGAATAACAATAGTAGGTATACACTCTAAAAGTACACAAATGCTGTTGGTGACAGTAACTTATACATTTGTAAGATTTTCACAGAATAAATATTTATCAGCAAAAGCTTCGTCAATTGTATAATAACTTTTACTAACTAAATATCTTTTAACAAAGTGTAAAAATTCGATGTCCGGTTTATTCCTAATGTCAATTGGTATTCTATTATATAATTTTATTGATACACAAACAAAGCTTTTCAAAATTTTGGTCAATCTTGTACGTGGAACAACTATATCTTGTTTATGTCTAGTATTGTGGCAGTGAATTTCAGTATTTGTCTCAACATTTCCAAGATCTCTCATATATGTGATATTATTTTTTCAAAACTGTACATATTTGAAGTACACAATTATTAAATTTCATTTTAAGCACGTTAGCTCGATGTGAGCTTCCGTTAATGCAGCATACATGTGAAGTATAGAAGCATTAACCTTCAGGACCCAAGTTTCTCAGAATTGCACGATTTCGTTAATTTTTTTTTATTCAATGGAATTACAGAACAGTTTTGAGAAATATTGATATTGAATATTATAAAACATCCTACAACGACATAATTTATTTATTATTTATTTATTTAGAAAAAACATGTATACAGTTTTTTTTTTATTTAACCCTAAAGCGATGCTGAGTCTAGGTAACTAATGTTAATTAATCTATGGTACAAATACTATATAAATAGTTAATACATATTACAAACATTTCGTTTCAATGACGTCCTGTGCCGCTTCCATGAGTTTCGGCAGGCTTTAGTAAAATATGTCCACGCTGTTTTTGGACAGAATATTGAGCAAGTATAAAGCGAGTGATATGGGGGCAAACTAAAGTAGGTTGGTGCTACACTTGGGCACCTTAAGCATGTATACAATTAGATGTACTTCATCACTGGCACGTTGCACAATTCGTAAATTTGTTTTAATATAAATCAAAAACCTTACGTGTTTCATAAAATTAGTACAAAGCCAACAAGTTCAAGTTCCAGTTAAAAAAAATATATTCGGTAAGATTTATATAATCATTTCGAAACGTCAAATCGAGTCGTATCCATTGTTCAATGGAACATGACGTCAATGTCATGTTCCATAGAACATAATTATGTAATACTTTTATTACACAAATGGTTTTATGGAACAAGGAAAATAAGACCTTTACTCCGAGTTGCAGCACACAAGTGTACAGTACAGTACAGTGACAAACAAGGAAGCAGCCCACCTAATGTTAAGTGCATTATCTTTCATCAGCCTTTAGCAAAGCCTAACTGCGTAGGTCACATCCACAAAGAATATGACTTACGCGGCACTGCATTGCGCCCGGAAACTTTAAGCCTCGCGTGCCATTACCATACCCTTCAACAGAAATACAGCAACGCTACGTGGCGGGCGAAATAGGTATGGTGGTAGTACTTCTCCAGACAAGCCCTTTCCCAAGGAGCGTATTAGAACGCTTAATAGGTGTGAAAAACGGCAGGGAAAAGATGATCAGCCATGCTCTAAAAGCATTTTTTATCTATTTTGTGTGCCGATGGAATGTTAACATTTTTGTCCATGATTTTTTCTAGTTTGCTAGAGACAAACCAAAAAAACAACTCACATGTCAAAATCCATCAAGTAGTTAAGGCTGTAGAACCTCTGTGTGTAGGTACTATCATAAAGAAAGTACATATTATTAAATTGTACTGCGGGGAAGTGCTTGGCCTTCATTTTACATGCTCACTTCACGCGAAATCCTCAACAGATTGTGCGACTGGCTTTCTTATCCGGAATACAACAATTTGGAAATATTGTTATTGCGACATACTCAGGCTTAGGTGGAAGTCTGGCGGACTAAAACAAAGTTCTACCACCATGAAAAAACATAACCCTCTTGCAGGGCTTTAGTCCACATGCTGCTAAATCCTGGACGGTATCGCATTAAATTTAATTGCGAACGGGCCTTTTGACTGCACTGCACTCTTGCCGCCATAATGACGTCATTCCGGTAATGTTAGGAGCGGCCGTTAGTTAAGCACGGCCAGTGTTTAGTTGATTATTTTAAAGCTCAGGGTTACATCAATGGTCGTTAATAGCACTTGATGATGACTTGGTACCCTTGCACGTGAGATACAAGTATAACTATGAGAGAACCCAGGTATGCAATATTAGTGGTTGATTCCACATTCAAAATCATTGATGAATTCACGTTCATGCCGACGTGATTTTGCGTTTTACGGAAATACTACCAAATCATTGATACTGATACATTTAACTTTTTTACTGTACAACGGTATATTGTTAAATTTTAATGACATTGTATATCATATCGAATCAATAACTTACTGACATTTTTTGACATTAATTGATCATAGGTACTAACTTTCTTTGAAGTACATTATTAAATTTAATACGTCAATAATAATATAAGTGCTTTATATAAAATGTACTTAATCTGATATTGCATGTATATTGCATGCGTGTGTACGCTGAGTATGGCCAAGTGTACTATTACTGTAGCAACTTCCACCTGTTACCTACCCATATTACGCAATAAATGAAATATGAATTAAAAAAAAAACGGGGAAGCGTCTGGCTTTCATCTCACCTGGTTTCGAGTTATGATAAGGCCAAAAGCGGAAGCGCACTTCATTCGGAACTCTCATTTGACTGAGGAACTGTACTGGTATCTTACGTCTACAATTTTAGAATTATTGTTATGGCGTCACACTTAGGTAAGATGATGGTACTGGCCAGGTAGACTTGATCAAAGTCCTACTAGCAACCAAATCATGCACAATATTGTTCCCCACCTCCCACTGGAAATAGAACTCGGGGCCTCTGGATCTCACACCAGAGAGCGAACCATTATATACCACAGAGGCGGTTCAATCAAGAATGCCACATAGGATCACAGTAGATTCCTTTTTTTTTATTGCACGACGGAGAAGCGCTTGGCCTTCATCTCACCTGGTTACAAGTTGAGATAAGGCCGAAGGCGCACTTCACCCGGAATCCTCAACAAACTGAGGAACTCGCTATCTTACCTCTATATGCCGAAACACAACAATTTCAGAATTGTTGTTATGGCGACAAAATTAGGTAAGATGCTGGTAGCTAGCCAGGCGGACCCAAACAAAGTCCTACCACCAACCAAACAAAGCACAATATATTGCACTACCCATGGGGATCGAATACGGGACCTCTGGATCTGAAATCGGTGGGTTGAACCACTAGACCACAG
The DNA here is from genome assembly GCA_951394065.1 of Venusia cambrica. Lineage (NCBI taxonomy): Eukaryota > Metazoa > Arthropoda > Insecta > Lepidoptera > Geometridae > Venusia > Venusia cambrica. The sequence continues at coordinate 6,977,998 of OX596058.1, read as the reverse complement.
AGGCGGTTACGGTTATATGACGTACTTACGTGTTCGCCGAGGCTGTCGCGGCTTAGGAATCGACCCCTCCAACTCAGCTCATGCATGTCGTAAAAGCCGACTAAGGGATCTCACCAGAAAAAGGGCAGCAGCATCCATTTGTGTATTATCTACACCTACACTGTGATCACCGATCCGCCTGTCAATCGTGGTAAAGGTGTCCAGCAGTGGACACTAACGGGCTGTTGATGATGTGACGTAGGACTTCACTGACTTTATACTGTCAAATAGAATACAGAGTGTATTTGTCAGTCAGAGTAAGCGAGCTTATACTTACGTAGCAATTACAACAAAGTAGGCAATTGTCTAGTGATTTTGAATTCCCTTTGGTCTAGACTTACAGCTAAGTGCATGATAAAGCTAGACTAGGCAGAAGACACGTAATATAAAGTTTCAGACGCGACAATTGGTCGCAATACTATCGAACCTTCTAATTTAATGACTTATAGTGTGTCCTCCACATCATATAAATCTAAAGTCATTGATAACAAATTCTATTTTCTCCTTATTTATTAACAAACTTAACATTTTAAATGAATACCTGTTTTTTTTTATTGTATGACGGGGAAGCGCTTGGGCTTTATCTCACCTGGGTTACAAAAGATAAGGCTGAACGTGGAGGTACACTTCAACTGGAATCCTCAACTAACTTGTTTTAACACGTTTTACGTTATTACTGGTTTGCCTAATAATTACCTTAACCATACAGTTTATATTATACCTATATTTTATGCCAGCGGTTCGTTGAGACCGAAATATTTTGTTTGCTCTACAGTCGATGCAAAGATGAAGCGTTCTACGTTAAGATCGTGAATCGATAGTCGCGTCTCATACATTTTATACTCTCGGCAGAGGGTTAATGCCTAACAATTTATATGACATTTGGAACATATCCATGCATGTTGTATGTTTTCACACTGTGTGTTTTTGACAAGCTCTATACTCCGGATCATCAGCATACGATGAACAGAATTCATGATACTGCAAGGTCGATATCATCCTGTTAGAGGTTAGGACCTAAGGAATAAAATAGTAGTTTGAAACATCTGGTTCAAACAATTCCAATATCACCATTCAATTCAATGCAATACGATTTAAGTCGTGCAGAGCTGTTATGTTGTAAAGTGTGAGTTATTATATAAATTATCAACCCATTTGCCCTGGAGAATTAACTTGATTTACTAATATGAAAACTATGTAGCAGCAAATTCGTTAAATTCCTTGGAAAACATTAAATTGACAAGCATTTTGCGCCTACACGAGGCATCCCAAGGATCCCAACAACAAATAAATAAATAAAAATAAAATTAAAAAAAATATTTTTATTTATTTAAAAACAATTATAGCACCATAACAGATAATGAACCCAAACCGGTGCCATAAGTAAAACAATAACAATACACTTTAGGTAATAACATTCTAGTTACAAAAAATAAAATTATGTAGTTGTTTCTAAGAGAATCTGTGCCATAAATATTACATCTATTATCTAAAATATCACTAGTATTAATCTTCGAAACTATGTTAATTAGTCTAATGGCGCAAGAAATCGGTGCAAACTTGAGTAAATTAGTCCTAGCTGTAGGTAGACTAAGCATGGGGGGGGCGGCGGCGCGCGCCTACCACGTCGTCGGGGGCACACTGCCGCAGCATCTCCAGTACCTCCGGGTGGTGCACCAGGCCCCATAGCACTCTCACCACGTACTTGACCAGGGTCATTTGTCTCCGACAGATAGACGACAATATCCTACCATACCTAACACAAATAGGCTAGGGTACATTAATGGATAAAAAGGGTACACTCCGTATGTTTTTAAGTACAAAAAACGCGTAAATTTGTTTTGATTTTTTTCTACCATTAATTTGTACTTATCTTCATGGGGATTCCATATAATTGCATTAGTTTCCAAGTGGCTCCGCACTAAAGCATTGTATAAAATTTTGTTAAAATTTGTACTCTGTCTCAAAATAAAACCTAAATTTCTATAAGCTTTGCCACAAATGCTTGCAATGTGCTGCCGAAAATATAGCTCGGGCACCATGAGAAGGCCGAGGTCGCGCACCCGCTTCACCCTTGGAGCTACTCCATTGAACTATCCTGTCTATGTTGGTTACGGTGTGAAACACCTTCAGGTCATCAGCGAACAGAAAACACTGCGCTTCCTGAACGACCTCCGTTTATCATTATAGTGAACTCCAGGGGCCCGAGGTTGCTTCCCTGACTCACGCCAGAAAAAGTGAAATACGGGGCTGAATTATAACCGGCATACTCGACATACTGACGCCGATCTCCTAGATAGATCGCGAAAAATTCGAGCAGATGTGGCATGAAGCCTAACGCGGAAAATTTGGCTGAAAGTATGTCGTTATCCACGGCATTGAAGGCTTTTCGGAAATCAAAGTACGCCGAGTCCACTTGGAGGCGAGCGTCCACGGCTAGAGCTACGTACGAGACAAATGAGAGTAGGTTACTGCCCGTCCCACGACCCAACCGGAAGTCATGCTGTGCGTCGTTCAGTCCCCGCGGTTACGTTTGCACCATTGATTTGCCCCATCAATGATGCAGACGTAACGGGTTAGTTACGTTTGACCCTACGGGTCAAATCATTGTTTGATTTAAATAAATCTGAGCCGAGTTTATTTTTAGTCGAACCAAACACAGCTTTTCCTTTGGACCTCTCGGTAGGCCGGCGTGAACGCACCGTAACATTTTGTGATAACGATTGGAACTATCCAAGTGAACAGGTGCTGTCTCGCTTGCGCGCGTGATAGTTACCGCTGTAGCAGGCTCAATCACACTCACACCGCACTTTGACTTCGGCGACCCGGCGAGTTCTTCCACTTTCACGTACAGTTGTTCCAGTACCCTCTTCTTTTCACTTATGACTGACAAAAAAATGACAATTGCGCGTTGTTGATTATCTAATTTTTGGCTTTGAGCTTCTATCGCCGTCGATTGAACCACAATTTTTGCTGACAACTTAAATACTTGCTCAGATAAACCGCTAAAAGCACTTTCCAAGTCAAATTTCGACATTTTTACCGGTAAACGGAAAATAAAATCACACAGACAACTTCACCCACACACCGGCGCGGGGGTTCGCTAAATAAATAAATACATACATACATTCACGTTTCCAAAAAATAACAATATGTAGACACTAAAAAAACCAACATTCGTTTCTGCTAGCGTCCTAAGTCGCCACTGTGACACTCACTTCCTTACATATTTATTTTTTTACTTATTTATATCTAATACTACAACTAACTTACTAATAAAGAACATATTATCACAAAAAATATATGGGTATGGATTTCCGTAAAGAGACTCCTGAAACAATTAGCTATTGTCATACTAAATTCTTAGCTATCATCGCTATCAGTAATCAAAAAATTTTTCAAAAACATATTATATTTTCCTTTTTTTATCTTATTTTAATAATTTTAATTCACGTAATTAAGCATGATCTTGTAGTTTCAGTAACTAAATTTGCGTTACTCAGGTGTTCTTACTCATTTTTATCTCATTAGATAAGTTTAAATTAATGCTTGTGGCTAACAGTAATCCAGGTCCCATATTACAAGCTTTGCTTTGGGACTAGTGTAGTAGTATGCCGCCGTGTGAAATTACTGTCCTGTAATAATATTATAAAGTGCACGTTACGCACACCGAGGGTTCTGACTGAGATATCAAGACAAAATATCACGTTTCTTCTTTTTAACCGACTTCAAAAAAAGGAAGAGGTTCTAATTTTTTTTTTGTTACTTCAGAAATCGATCATTTCTCAGCCGATTTGAAAAAATATTTGTTTGTTTGAAAGGATATGATTCCAGATTGGTCCCATATATTTTTTTTATTAAAATCGATCAAGTATTTTGGCTTTTAAATAAAAAAACAGGATCCTGGGAACGAAAAATCATAGACATAGTGCACCAGGGGTGCACTGCACCATAGCATGAACCGATTCTTATCATTTGCTTAGGTCATCTGTATTTATTTTAGTTCCCAACATTTTTTTTTTGTTTTATGCTAAAAATAAGCTATTTTTGAAAAAAAAAATAACCGATTTCAAATTATATTGACTTACCCTTAGAGTTATTGTAAAGTTTTTAGAGGTGAAGTCGGTTCCATTTTTTTTTCAAAGATAACTTATTAATTTTTAATTTTATTAAATGTTGTTGTATAGTAATAGAAAAGAAAATAGAATACATACTCTGTTTAAATTTTAATTGTCTACCTATTCATAATGATACAGTCCACTTATAGTAAAAATATGAATACATAAATATTACAGGAAACGTCATGCGTCATGTCAATAATGAGTATAAATTGTGTATTCTACGTTTGAAAAACATACAATAAGGGTTTTTACAAAAATAATCCATAACTAACCTAACCTATGCGATCCAGTTACGGGTGGTTGCTCCGACGAGACTGTAGGTTAAGTATGTTTAGTAGAAGAATAAACTACAATTTTTGAAGCGAACGGAATAGGCTGTTGTTTTTGCTGCTGGTAAGACTTAAAAGATCCACTTGGTTTGCGACCACTCTACTGCCAAGGTCCTTTGACTGCAGTCTTGCCTAGGTAATGCCTATAAGCCTTGATGACATGACCATCATTGACTTCAGTCTGGCCTAGGTAATGCCTACAAGCCTTGATGACATGACCATCTTTGACTTCAGTCTTGCCTAGGTAATGCCTACGTATTATTTATTTCCTTGATGACATAACCATCGTTGACTTCAGTCTGGCCTAGGTAATGCCTACAAGCCTTGATAACATGACCACCGTTGACTTCAGTCTGGCCTAGGTAATGCCTACAAGCCTTGATGACATGACCTTCGTTGACTTCAGTCTGGCCTAGGTAATGCCTACAAGCCTTGATGACATGACCTTCGTTGACTTTAGTCTGGCCTAGGTAATGCCTACAATCCTTTATGATGTAAGCTAACCCCAAATATACACATTTTAAGTTAGCTGACTTCAACACACAGAAAAATCGAAACATTTGCTAGCCTTTAATCAAGATCAAAGTTCAACAATATAAGAATAACTTCTAATGGATCATTAAAACTAACTAGATATTCCTCCTTGTACTTCAACTAGATCAAAACATACGATTAACTTTTACATTACATTTGCCTAATTAGAAAATGTAAAAGGCTGTATCAAATTACAGTTGCTTATTAAATTGAAAATTATTTGCACGCTTTTGAACTTCCATTTCGTAATATGGATAATTATCACGTTTAACTATGGCACCAACAGGTTTTAACCCTTGTCTGGGTTCTCGGAAATATAATAAAATAAAATTATTTAATACATGAATTAGCACCCATAATGGCCTATCAGCCTCAGTTGGTGGCACTGCTTTTTGCGCTTTTGGTAGTGGATTCAATTTCCACCCGGGACAAATATTTGTGTGATAAAATATGTTTGTTCTATTTGGGTATTGTATTGTTTCATATTATATGATTATTCATTTTATATTTAATTTAAAAAAATTATATACAAGTAGTTTGTCCATTATATAAGCTATTTTTGTTTGTACGTATAAATTAAATGTCTCATATACATACAACAATACAGGAACCTTGAACGTCTTCTTCTTTTCATATGTGTTTGTTGCTTCAGAAAGCATAGAATCAAAACTATTATTTATATACTTGCTTTCAAGTGAGCATGTAAGCCTGACTATCACGTATAAAAAAGTCATGCGTCACGGCTGTCCTTTTGTATACAAAAATTAATATTTATTAGATATATTATAATATGTAACGTGTATCTGTTGTTCGTATAAATCTTTTTCTTGTTTCATACTTAGAGCGTGATTTTTTAGTGGTTGGCTTTTAATTTTTGAAGGTGCTTTTTATCTAATTTAGGTCCGTTGTCAAAAAATAAACTTCATTACAAAAACTTCGATTTAATATTTTACCCTTGGTTTTTTGAATAGGCAATACTATATTCTTCATCTCAAATAATTACAGGACAGGACATTAATTACACACAGCGTCATCTAGCCCCAAACTAAGCATAGCATGTAATATGGGAACTAGATTACGGATAGAATTCTTAAATATATATTTTTTGTAAATATATACCTATCATACAATATAAGACCCAAACACAGTACAAACATCTATATTCATCACACATATGTTTTTTCTGGGTGGGAATCGAGCCCACAACCTACAGCACAGAAGGCAGAGTACCTAAATACCAACTGAGCTATGAATTATTTATTTCATTGCTTTGTGTTTAAAGTTCATAAGATAAACCCTCCCCCCCCCCCAACAAGATACGTCTCACAAAGCTTGAATACAATTATGCGACGACCCGCGCAAAGGTCCGTAATAAACACTAAGAAACACTACACAGAACCCTGCCAGATGCTCATGTGTCAACGAAATTCTTAACATTTCTCTCAGAAGTGTGCCAGCCGTGAAGGTAACCCACACAAAGATAAACATTACACTTTGAACTCTGAAAAACACAGGAAAACAGCCTTTATTCTCACTGTTTTAAGGCTAAAATCTTTCCTAAAATGTTTTAGGCTGTAATCGCTGATTTGGAAAATTAATGTTGTCATTCAAAAGCCTACTTTCGGTTCAAAGTTATAATTCTGGTAACTGATCGCAATTTTCGGTATTAATCTATGTGGAGTTATCTCCAAATACATCATCTTACCGGTTTACATCTTTCCGGGAATTTATTAGTTGAGTAAATGAGAGCTCCGAAATATATGACATCATATAGTTGTCCTAGACGGAATAACACAGAGACACACAATCACAATCGCGTGCAAAACTTCTTTAAAGAATGGTATCACATCACATCATCAGCACAGCAGCCTCCTCCAAAGCTGGAGGGTATTGCAATTATCACCACGCTTGACAAGCGGATTGGTGATCGCAGTAAGGGTGTAAATAATACACAGAATGAGGCTGTTGCCCTTTTTCTGGTGAGATCCTTTTTTACGACATCCATAGGCTGAGTTGGTCGGGTTGATTCTGAACCGTGACCGCCACGGCAAATATATTATTTTATATACTACTAGCGAACGCTTGGGACTTTAATCCCGTGATACTGTGGGAGTTTCTTAAAGAGCACTTGTTACTACACCAGCTAAAGGAACCCTAACAGTTTCAATTCTCTGAGGATACTTTGTTTTGGGCTGTGTGTGTGATAGTCATAAAGTCAGTCGACTGAAAAAAAAAAGTTTACCTAGAATACTCTAGTATTTACTTTGTAGTTAATCCTATAGTTAATTAGTAGTGAATCTACAATCTAGTGCATATAGTGTTATGTTCAGAATGTAAAATTATACCAGCGAAGATACATATAGCAACCGAATATTAACACAATAATAAATCTACTAAGGAAGTTATAAATCCGGTTCCATATCAGATATTGGCAAAGTTGGATCACTTAACTATCACTTAAATTAGGCTTCGAGAATTCATTACGAAATGTACTTATGACTTCGGTCTTCGCTAAGCTTCACTGCGCTGCGAGAGTTCCAACAACTTTTTACCAACGCGGGTTCGGGCTATTCTTATTGCATACAGAGCGGAACATCAAACTCTTTGGGGGCTGAACGGACAAATCTAGGCACAAAGCTCAGTGGCTTGATCACGAATGTCTAACGTTATCGTAATGTAAAGGTAACGTTTTTACGGACCTTTACATTACTTGGAAGCACGAAACAATATCGTATCACTCACGTAACAACGATAGGTAAACGTGAGTGACGTCGAGTGACGATACGTTAACGTTACCTTTACATTACGATACATGTGTCAAAAGGTTCGTGATCGCAAAATTAATTCTATTTACGTACTGTAGAGGCGCTGTGCGAACTCCTATACAAAATGCTGACGTGAACGATACGCTTACCGTACGATAGCATATTCGTGATCGGGCCTCAGTTTGCTCGGAGACCGAATTGATGGAACTATTTGTTCCGGAAAAATCATATCGATACGTCGTAGCGTAAATCTGACAGAAGTTTTTTTGGTATAGTATCGTTGTTACACTAATTGTAGCATTGTGACTTTATAGTAAAAAATCCAATGTTTTACACTAAGACACAATTGGGTGTGACTCATTTGGGAACCAACCTAAAAATAAATAAATAAACCAAAATACTATGTTACTAGTATTATATTGCATGTTCTGAAACCTCCTTATTATTTTATGTGCCTCTGACGAGAATACAGACGGCAGTGTTTTCTGTTGTGTTAGCAAAACTTTCAAGTCTTGAGATGGAAACAACAGTGCCTATTGACCGATTTTGTATTTTTTTGTTGACCGCTTTTTATCAATTTGTGAACAGGACAAGAATTGTCTGCTACTGTCATATAACCTAGTTTAGTCTGCGTGTTCTCTGGTTTTGATGGAGACTAGTAAGCCAAACCATAACATTTAGAGGTAAGATAGCAAGTTCCTCAGTTTGTTGAGGATTCCGGGTGTGCGTCTCCACCATCGTCCTTATCTCAACTTGTAACCAGCTGAGATGAAGGCCAAGTGCTTACCCGTTGTACAATAAAAACTGTTTTGAGTTTTTGGTGAATGCTCAGCAGACGGAATTAAATTCGTCCGCTAGGTGTGCCGCTTTATTCCGGTAATTTCGTTTCGCGTCTGCGTGTGCTAATGAATTTCTGAAGCTCAATCGAAGTTTTCTCGTTACCATGATGTAAAACTCACCTTACCTAGTTTAAAATCTTGATGGAATGCCTTGCGTACATTTTCATGATTGCTTAGCGTTTTCCCGAATATTAAAAGTAAAAAAGGAACGTAACCTTTCTGAGTTAACATTGAATCAATTGCAAACTTTTCTTGACAATTATTTGTTTGTTTTGGCAAATTGTGATTTTACAATTTTATTGATATTATATATTGATATTTATTATATATTAATATATTGCAAGAAAGAGTTTTCAGATTCAAGTTTTTAAACTTTTTGCATGCTAAGACTGCGTTGTTATATTCGAAGATTTGATAAGAGTAACTTGACATTGTGTTTTTTATACCTACTTATTAATAATTATTACTGATGAATGAATACTAGTCATTAACTTAATTATGTTCATTTGGTGTCTATCTTCAGTTAGCATAGATACCAAATCGTAACTTGGTGAGATGAAGGCCAAACGCTGCCCCGTCGTGCCATAAAAAATGAGACATTTCCTTTTAATTCTATTTTTGAAGTGAAAGATTATTAAGGTGCGTCGGTCATTTTTTGAGATCGCAAAAAACCATTGAACGCGCGACACTATAACCGACACCTATAGATGTGAAAAACCATAGAACTCGCGACACATAAGTTAAAAGGCCACTCTTTGGCCTCAGCGAGTTAGTCCCGTTCTAATCTTCTTCATATTTTCGACCTACATAAAACACGAGAGTCCAACTCGCACTCGACCGGTTATTTTTTTTAAATGAATTAAAAAAGTTATGAATTTAAGACTTTCACGTTATTGCGACACTGAGATAGAAGAAAAATATACATATTTTCAAAAATAAATATCGTGTGTTGGGACTTATTTTGTCATAGTTCGCTACTATAATAGCTAAAAAAGGCAAATGCTTTATTTCTGTAGGAACATTATGTCCGAACTTTTGTGGGTGATTAGTACAAATACAAGCATTGACTTAATTCGTTAGACTGTTGTCACGGATTATGCAGCAGCTTTCCATTAGATATATCACTTTGCCAACACCATCAGGGACGCTACCGCCGACGGCGAAGCCGATCTCCATTGATGGCTTTAAATTAGCTTCATGAGAACTAGAAACGATTTTTACCGTCAAATGTACTGAACGGATAGGTTTCATAACATGTGTACACTTTTGAGATGGGAAACGCCATTTCGGATATGACACATACCTAAATCGGTAAAAATCGTTTCTAGTTCTCATGGAGCTAATTTAAAGCCATCAATGGAGATCGGCTTCGCCGTCGGCGGTAGCGTCCCAGGCAACATCATCAATAATTGAAATTATTTGGTTTTCTCGTAGGAGCTACTGACAATATAAATGAGGCAAGAAATTTTTAGGGTAAAAATAAATAACCCTCAAAAATGCCCTTCTTTTGTATTTTTTTACTTATTATGTGGTATTACTTATACAATAGACATAAAAGAAAAATACTACGCTTCTTTTTTTTTTTATTGTACGACGGGTAAGCACTTGAACTTCATCTCACCTGGTTACAATTTGAGATAAGGCCGAAGGTGGAGGCGCACTTCTCCCGGAATCCTCAACTAACTGAGGAACTGGCTATCTTACCTCTAAATGCCGGAACACAACAATTTGTATAATTGTTATTATGGCGACAGACTTAGGTAAGATGATTTGATGTTTGATTGATGTTTGCTCTGTGCTTGGGTGTGTATTGTATAACAAGTATGTATTAACAAAAAAAAAACGTACATAAATATCCTCTATATAGCTTTGCTTAGTTTGGGACTAGATGGCGCTGTGTAAAATAAATGTCCTGTAATATTTGTTTTATTTATAATCATTACAGCCCACTTGACTGCTCAATAGTCCTCGAAATATTTTAATTTGCTTGCATAATCCGTTCTGCAAGTATTGGTTTGAACATGGAGTGACACGGGCCATTCTCCAGCGTGCTACGGTGCCAAGGGTTTGATTGATCGGATTACATTGGGTTGATCAATGTTCGTTTTTTTTCGGCGTAACGCGGAAAATGAACGTAAGAGGGATTTTCGGGGCTTATTCTGTGACTCTTCCTGTTACTAGCTTTTATTTTACGCCGCAAGCGCCACTGTAGCTATGAATTAACCATCTATCTCAGCTTGCGAATTTCGTAAAATCCGGGTTTTTTTTTATTGTCGATGGTACTTGGCCTTCATCTCATTCTCATTATCATCTCATTATCATCTCATTATCAGGTTATGATAAGGCCAGAGGTGAAAGCGCACTTCACCCGGAATCCTCAACAAACTGAAGAACTGGCTATCGTCTCTCTAAATGCCGGAACACAATAATTTAATAATTGTTGTTATAGCGACAGAATTAGGTAATATGGTGGTAAAGTCTTACCACCAACTAAACCAAAGCACAATATTGTATCCCCCCTAGGGATCGAACCCGGAATCTCTGGATCTGAACCACTAGACCACAGAGGCGGTTAAAAGAGGATCTAAGGGATTACCACACACTTACATGGCAGTAGCTTCCTTCTTTGTACTGCGATCTCCATCTGCCATGCGTGGTGATTATAGGAAAATCCTCTAACTTTGAAGGAGGCTTTGTCCAGTTGGCTAATGGGCTGTTGATGTGGTTTAGTACCTTCATTCTGTTTACTGACTTTGTGTTAAAAACAGGATCAGATTATCTTTGCCTTTATCACTGACTTTGTTGAGTGTCAAAAGTTCCAGGCTTTATTAATGTTTTTCACGAAGTTGAATTTAGTTAAAGTAAGTATCACAGAACATCAAATAAGGCTTTTTGGTTGAAAGAGCTGTGAAATACAAAATATTTTTCGGTAAAATGTACTAAAATGTAATAGCAATCTCACCCAAGTCTGAAGGTACAAAGTATCTTGTGAAAATTACTTCCTTAGGCTACATAAAATTATTGTTAAATTAATTATTTTCCTCTAATGTGCCCCAATATCCTCATAAAATGCTTAAATTGAAAACGGTTTCGGTTTGATGATTTGTATTGTGTATTTAATTGAAAAATAGAACATAAAAATTGACACACGACTTTTTACTCTTAAAAGATTTAACACGGAAGCACATATTTGTGTATGTATGTGTGTAGATATGTGGCAATGTTTGTGACGGGATAACTCTCGAACAAGTAATTCAATATTAATGACATTGAGATTATAAATTTATAAAAAAAAAAAAATTACAGGACTTGTCCCAAACTAAGCAAAGCTTGTTATGTGGAAACTAGATTACTGATATTATACTAATACACTTTTTTTTTGTAAAGACATACTTATCGTATAATACAACACCCAAATACAGAACAAACATCAATATTCATCGTACAAATGTTTGTCCTGGGTGGGAATCGAACCCACAACCTACAGCGCATAGGGCAGAGCTACTAATAATTGAGCTATGATGCTTGTTCATAATAAGAAAATTAATGTTGCAGGGGATTTTTTTATAACAAGGGTAATATTCGAGATATTGGGATGGAAAGAACTTCACATTTTCGCCTATATCTTTGGATGCACACTTATTAATCGATAAAAGGCTTTTACTTGTTCAGTGAGAAAAGAAGACCTTTGTTTATTTATTATTATACATGGGGGGTGAGTTTGGGGGCGGTTTTGTAACATGTAGGCTTGTTATGAGGGTAAAATTCTTGGTATATCTTATTTACTAAACCCAGGGATGTTTGAGGAATTGACATTTAATAGATTTAAAGGGTTACAAAGAGGGTAAATAAGATTGCAGTCTTGTGAAATGTCATATGACTCAATCTTTTAGAAAGCCGGTTTCTAAATTGTGTTTATTTTTGTACGCAATAAGGGTGGTTATTAAAGGTTGCAAAGATTTCACGATCATCAGGTCTTGCAAAATAATGTCGTGAGGGTATTTGTTTTCTTATATACATTAAAACAGGTCTGCCAAGCCAAGGGTTTCGATATCTTATAGATTGACATGGGTTTGCCTGCGCACAGCCCATGTATGTCCAAAATAGTGAAGAAAACCGCCTCTGGTTCAACCCACCGATTTCAAATCCAGAAGTCCCGGGTTCGATCCCCAGGGGAGTACAATATATTGTGCTTGGTTTGTTTGGTGGTAGGATCGTGTTTAAGTCCGGCTGGCTAGCTACCACCATCTTACCTAATTATGTCGCTATAATAACAATTCTTTAAAAAAAATTGTGTTCCGGCATTCAGAGGTAAGTTAGCCAGTTCCTCAGTTTGTTGAGGATTCCGGGTGAAGTGCGCCTCCACCTTCGGCCTTATCTCAAATTGTTACCTGGTGATATGAAGGCCAAGCGCTTCCCCGTCGTACAATAAAAAAAAAACTTCCTGCAACTGTGTGTTTTTTTTTTCATTTTTCCATTAAGTACCTGCTTTTATTTTATACCAACCCTAAATAGGGATCAACTAAAATATCCATTAGACCCACTTTGCCTACCTAACCGCACTATCAGAATAGTCAATTTCCACTAACGTATTCCTTTCATAAAAAGATCTAAAAGCCATTTGACATATCTTGCAAAATATATATGAGTGAAACCTTTTCACCAAAGGCAATTTTCCGTTTTGATGCTAAAACTGTTTGTGACACAGTGGGGTAACAATGTAGGGTTAGCAAAGTATTACAGGCGCCTGTTCTTACGACCACTTGAGAGGTTGCAGCGCATGCTAAGCTTTCGTGTTGACAGTATTCTTCAGCCTTTTGGGAAAACTCATTCCGTCGTAAACCACATGCTCATGACTATCCTTGCCCAGGCAAGCCAAAGAGGTCATGAGCCTACCCATCTTTTAATAATTATTTTAAATCCTACGATGGAGAAGCGCTTAGATCTTATACACAATCCACAACCTAGTTTATAATAACCTGAAAACATACGTAAGCAATAGGTAGGTACGTAAAGTATCTACAATGTTTCAAATTGGATGATATTTTCGTACATTTTATTCAATTACAAATAAGTCTTAGCTTGACATGAAAAAAATTTTTTGTTTCTTCAAAATATATATTAGCAGTGTATAGGTATCCTAAGATTCAGTGGCCGAGGTATGAACATTTTTGTTTTTCATTTGTAATGGGTGAGCTTTTGAACTGGGTATAATATTGGCCATAAGCACCAAACTAATCAGACGAAATAATCAGCCGGAAATATCATCCACCTCACCGGGTGCTGTGTTGTGATCGGCGGTCAAGTGGAGTCGATGGATGGATGATTTAACCGCATCTGTGGTCTAGTGGTTCAACCCACCGATTTCAGATCCAGAGGTCCCGGGTTCGATCCCCATGGGGAGTACAATATATTGTGCTTGGTTTGGTTTTGGCTACCACCATCTTACCTAATACTACAAATTGTTGTGTTATATTTATTTTAATGTCCTGTAATATTTATTTATTTCGATTGTCCTGGTTGGGAACCCAGGACAAACATTTGTGTGTTGAATATAGATGTTTTTTTGTATATACAAATTTTTAAAAAAGTTCCCATATTACAAGCCATGCTTATTTTGGGGATAGATGGCGCTGCGTGAAATTAATGTCCTGTAATATTATTCTCATATTTCTTCGCCCTGATCAGATCCGGTAGCGAATTAGCCGGGGTTGTAAGTAAGATCAGCCCCGAATGGTAGCCTAAATAAAACATAGACGTGACATAGACCACGGAAAACACCTGGAGGCCTACTACAAAAAACGAAAGAGGACGTATCTGAAGACGGATAGCACGGTTACTCAAAACAAAACATAAAGAAGTTCTTTCGGATTCGTCGACGTTCGTTTTTCGTAGGTTTGTTTGCGGTCCTCTCACTACATGTTTGGCGTGTTATGGAAGCTTATAAACGCAGCAGTAGGTGGATACGGGTTGAGGATGATGATGATTAAAACTCAGACGGCAGGAAGTTGACATAATTTAAGGTGAATTACGTCTATACACATATTTGCTACACGTATCGTTACACGTTGGTGTTAATGTGGTCAACCCTTAGATATCGCCATTGCAATCTCTTTAAAAATCGGAAATAGCAGTCAATAAATAAATCAGCCAAGTACGAGTCAGACACGTACACTAAAAATTCCAACCCACAATTAAAACCACATTTATTTAACCCTTTGTTTTTATCTGATTGTTCTTTAGTATTTGCTGTTATAGCGGCAGGAGAAATACACACTCTCTGAAAATTTCCTCTGATAACTTATTAAGGTTAATGCGATTCAGTCTGCTGACAGACAGATGAACAGATGGATGGACAGCTGATTTTAATAGGATACCGTTGGCAGCTTTACGGTATGGAACCCTAAAAAGAGGTTCATATAGAAAACTTTCAGCGGATACACGCACCTTTACCTGAATCTCCAGCATATCCTGCGGTTTCGTGACTAGCAAGTTATTTGAGTAATGGCGAATATGGCATTGTAAAATTCAGAGGCCTTTGTTGCAGGTGACTTTACATTTTGCAAAGGAATGGAGAGCATTTGTCATACTTGGTAACAACACTTTACGAAATGCAGTAAAAAAAATGTAGGCAATTTAACAATCAATTGTCTTTTTTTTTAAGTGAAACCTTTTATGGGAGAGAGTTTTGAAATTCTGATTCGCAAACCTTTTTGTGTGACGAAAAGAGGTGGGCACGGCATCGGGTAGAGTGGGAGATTATTTATTATCCATCAAATATTTCCCTGTTATACAAGAGTTTCACTTCTATCGTATGTTTTACAACCTACCCTGTTTTCTTAAAACCAGGACCTGGCCAACACCGGAACTAACATAAACTAACCAGGTATGATGAAGACCGAGTACAATTAGAAAAAAAAACAAGTCGTAAAATTTTGGTTCCAAAGTCGATGCATCTCTTTATTTCTTCAATAAACGGTACCAACGAAACTTGGAAGCGGAATCTTTTGTTTTCGTATTTACAGGTCATAACAAGATACAGGAAACCAGTGTATCATATTAGATTAATAATGTTTATGTAAAATACGTTTATAAATAATAATTATGAAAAAAGTTACTAAACACGTTTTTGAAACTAAATGTAGTTATGAAAAATTAAAACTTTAGAACGACAACGGAAATCTGTTTCACACCGAGTGCCGCGCCAGTCGGGCGCTACACGTCACATTAACGTGTCATTGATACGAACCCTACGTTTTGCCCCTACCAAAAATCTCTCAACGCTGCGTATTTTATTATCTGTGACGCTACTAAAGAAATGTTACTTTAAAAATCTGTCAGTGTAAACAAAAATGCTTTATCTTTCTCACACGTGCCTTCATTTTAAGCTGAAGAAACATGACTATGTGACAGATACCTTACACTTATCGCCTTCTTCACAAACCTGTGGGTCTACTACGAAAAACGAAACATGACGGATCCGTTGACGGATTGTACGTTTTTCAATACAGAAAAATTCCCGGTTAAGAACCTTGACCTGGTCGTTTCGAAAAAAATATACATAATCGTCATTTTTGATACTGAAGCCTTATCAGGTTTGCGAACATTGTGGGGAGCCTAGAATCTTTAGGAATGCAGCCTTAAAAATATTGCCCTAATAGCAGCGCCGATAGCGTGCAACAAATGTAGCAAAGATCCGAAGGCTAACCAAGAACATTAATCATTTTAGGTATTGTCTATGGTTCCTAGGATTCCTATCATTACTTTCACTTTCTCAGAGTGAATGAAATCCTGGGACGAAAATGGAGGGGTTAGAGCTAGATAGATTGAACATTCTTTATTTTTTACCAATATAATATTTAATGAAAAATAAACGTGCTTACAATATTTTCAATTATTTTCAATTATAAACTGTGGGCTGTTTTATTGCTTAATCACTAACACACAACTTTACATGTACCCAAGTACATGTAATTATGCACTCATCTACTATCTACTACATACGACTTATCTACTTATACCTAAGCAGAAGTTAGATTAGATGGGTTAATCATTTATAGGTAGATTTGAACACTTTGTAAAAAAAATTATGAAAACCTTACCAACCTTACCTTCTTTTAAGAACCAAAAGTTCCACTTTAAGCATTTCGCAATTTGGTTTTATGTCGAAGTTTATCACTTATGTGTCTGCTTCTTATGCTAATCTGTCAGCTATTAAACTTATATGAGACAGAATCCATACAATTGTCAAGCCTCATAGCTCAGTTGGTAGTAACTCTGCCTTCGGCGCTGTGGGCTGTGGGTTCGATTCCCACCCAGGACAAACATTTGTGTGATGAATATAGATGTTTGTTCTGTGTTTGGATGTTGTATCATATAGTACGTATGTATTTACAAAAAGTATTTAAGTATTTTATCCGTAATCTAGTTCCCATATTACAAGCTATGCTAAAATTGGGGCTAGATGGCGCTGTGTAAAATGAATGACCTGTTTTTTTTTTTTTTTTAATTTCAAATGTAGATTTGTGTGAGAAAATGAATCATTTTTTTACTAGAATAAGCTACCTCTGATGCTAGACGCATCGCGCTGAATGCTGAAGTGGCGCTCTTGCTATCTGTAAACAACCTCCTGCTGCTAACTAGTATTTGAAGTATTAATAGAAACCAAAGCTTTTGAAACTGCAATGAGCTCTAGTATCATTATTGAAATATTAGAACGTGTAATTTTAGCCACGTGTTCTGCCGTTCCAGTAACAATATGCGGCCCTTCGACCCTTATCACTCATACATCCAACCTTATTGTACATATGCCTACCGGTTATACTTTTCTTGTAACTCCCTTATGACTTGAAATTTAAGTGATGCGTGATCCTGTATTTTTTTCTTCCCAGATATAATAAATCCAGAGGAAAAAATGCTATTTAGCGCCATCTTGTAAACCTACTTGCAATTTTGCTATGGATTTAGCGTGCTAATACCTCAGAACTTTGAAAGATGTCTCTTTACAATGTTCGAGTACTACCGAGTTTAGGCATCAAAACAATGTTAGATAAATTGTTTTTTAGATAGACCAAGGATCTCATATGGTTTATTTAAAATATATATTTTTAGCCAACCCGTAATTATGTTACATTTTATGTAGGTATATGAATCGTATCTAAAAAGTATCTACTGAAAACAACACAATATCACAAAAGATAACACGGAGCCAAGCTCAGTCGTCCAGGTACTGAATTATTTATTTGGCACAAAAATAAAGAGGACATATCCTCTTTAATGTTATGAGTGATTGTTTTCAGAATCACAAAATATACAGTGATCTTTTCGTATCTTTCACTCGTGACACGTCACGTGACCCTTAGCCGGAGATTCGTTATGATGAAAAACGAGACCGGTGCTCGTAAAGGCTTTTCTTAGATATACGACCCGGCTATAAATACCCGGATGACCTATATCTACAAAACGCTTTCTCATAAAATGAAAAATTGATTATAGCAAGAAGCGCCGTTGTTATAAATGATTGTTTTTTTTCGCGATTTGTTTTTGAACTATTGGGAATGTAAATTTCAATGCTACAATGTAGGTAAGCAATGGGTTGTATGGAAGAGGATCTCATTAAGACAACCTTTGGATGTGGAGCGATGAACTGTTTGTTTGTGTTATTGTAGGACTTCGTTATTGCAATAACAATAAATAGTAAGTTTAAAAACTAAGACTTGACTACTGATAAATCACACCCTAAAAAGTATGAAACATGAAATTATTATTATCATCGCCTATTAAATAAGCAACTAACGCGCAATATATTTAGGCGTTATATTTTAGATTTAAGCCCTAAGACCTAAGTTAGTATAATTGTATATGTTATATTATTTTTTTGTGAATAACTATATTTCAAATATATTTATAGTATTCAAATGATAGCCGAGGTCGTCTGGCACTTTCAGGAAATAGATCAGGAAAAAATCCGCTCAGTTTAGCAGAAAATTGTTCTGATTTTACATAACTTCAAAGAGCCATAGATAATGTGCTAGACGGTATGAAAGTACACTGACTACTCGAGTTTCACTAAGTATTTTTCATTAAAAAAGTTCAAGAATCTGCGTTTAAAATCTTGAACTATTTCAAGCATCTATTTCGAAATAGAATAGCGAGTTCCTTATTTGAAATTGCCTGAGGAAATGCAGGTTTTAGAAATACCTCTTTTTTTACATGGATGGTTAAGCATTTGACCTCGAGGCCTGCCCGGGCATTATCTGGGCAAGAACGAGGTCTACGATGAAGCGAGCTTTTCCATTATCACAGATAAAAATATGACACTACTACTTCTAGGTACCTATCCTCAAAATGACAAACGACATGGCTACCTGAACCTCTATTGCTACCGAAAATTGCCTAATCATGAACCAATCACCATAATGTCTAATTATGGAGAAACAATCGCCGATCTAGAACTAATCAGAAGTCGTTAACTATTAAACAACGGACTTCCTACTATTACCTCAGTGGAGGAATTATCAAGGTCATCACCACGGCGACGAATCGATCGATAGTGGTGGTTAGAAATGTGTCCATTGTTTTATGGTGAGCGGTAATTTCAAAAATCCCTTCCAATTTTAGAATAACTACTGAACGACATCATTTTTTTATTGTACGAAGGTGATTTGGAAATTTAGATTTCTAGACATTGAAGGCTTGGCCACCGGCCTTCAATGTCTAGAAATCTAAATTTTCACGTTCTTAAAAAAAATTACACTGTTGTCGTAAAATGTAAATAAAAATGTAAAAAGACTCCCGTTTCCGCACTTAGACTCCTAAGGTGTCCATTGTGAAAGAGAAATGTCCGGCTAGTATAGCCAGCCTAACTTCGACCAGAAGCGCAAAATATTCGTGGGGTCTTCACAGGCTTCACGGAGTGACCTCGGGTGGTGTGGGTTTCTTTGAGTTGTGCTATTACTCCCACACATTCCAGGATTACGTGGGCTGTTGTCAAATTTTATACTGCAATCATGTACCTTACTTAGTATTCTGATACTATGTACTTCAATTCAAATTCAAAATTCAAAAATATTTATTGGGAATTATTCATTTTAGGGTACATACGTTATAATTGGAACGATGACACTGCAACAGTTTAATATAAAACTGAGTAGCAGAGTCAGCGCCCTCCGAAAAAAAATCAAATCAAAAAGTTCCATAGTGAACTATGATACATAAGAAGATATAATATTAAATCTAAGAAATCAAACTAAACCTAATAATATAAATACAGAAACAAAGGGTCCTAATGTAAATAATTATAGGCTTGAAGGTCATTACTTTTAGGACAGCTCTTTGTGATTTCTCTACTCTTAGCATGTGGGTCTTAGCGGATCCTCCCCAAGCAGTGATACAATAAGATAAGACAGATTGTGTGATAATAGACGGTTTTGAGGCAAGTCAAGTCAGCACTGTTCCTTATTTTTTTGTAAATGAACATCAATTTCTAGTTCTAGAAACGGTATATTCTATAGTCCAAGAGAAGTTACAGTCTAACCAAGATATATAATATAAAAGGCACGCTCTAGTGGTGGACATTGGCATGAAGATAGCGTCGAGGAAAAGCAGGAATGGGCAATTAGAGAAAATGATTGTGTTGGTTGGGTTCTGGAGTGTGGAGAAAAGGAAATTAATTTTTTTTTTTCAACTTTCAAAGTTAATAGGTTATTCGACAACCACGCAAGAACAGACTTAAGGGCTGATTCAGCATACAACTTGGCCTCAGTCCAGTCTCTTCCACTTACGAGGAGAGCTGTGTCATTGGCATAAGTAAAAATACTGCAGCTGGGTAGAGACATCTTAACTAGATCATTTATGTAGATGAGAAAGAGGGTTCGAACGAGTACACTTCCTTGCGGGACACCAAATGTGAGCTCTTCTTCCTTGCTAAAAAGTTATCAATAACCACAACCTGACGTCGACCTGATAAGTAACTAAGACACCACCTCTGATGCCAATGTCACTAAGTTTGTTCAGTGAAATAGACACAGAGACGGTGTCAAATGCTTTAGATAAGTCGAGAAATATACCAATAGTTTTAAGTTTATTTTCAAAGTTTTTTGCGATAGAGGAGGTTAGTTCAGTTACTGCATCTTCCGTAGAACGACAACTTCTGAAGCCATACTGATGTTCGGTTAAAATATTATTATTATTAAGGAATGCAATGAGTCGATTATTCAGTTTTTTTTTCAAATATTTTGGATATTACACTGAGGGCAGATATAGGACGGTAGTTATTAATACAACTCTTGTCACCTCCCTTGTGTATTGGGTGAACTAATGTTTTTTTTGAAAACGGAGGGAAAAGTACCGGATGACATACACATGTTAAATATATAAGTTAGGATAGGAATGAGAATATGTCTTGAGTTTTTTTATAACTGAGGTAGGTATTCTATCCCAGCCGACCACCGATTTTTCTTTAAGGTTTAGTATAATGTATTCGATTTCTACATTGTCAGTAAGAGGGCCATCGAGTTAAGAGGAAGAGATTTATTGGTTATAGCTAAACTTGAAAGTTGGATTATTTTAGAGGCAAGATTTTGTCCTACGTTGGCGAAGAACCTGTTTACTGAATTAACTGAGGAGGCAGGATGTTAAGAAAGATTAATCAGTTCATCAGATGATGAAGGCCTACGGTTTGAATTTGCCATTTTCTTAATAATTTTCCAAGTTGCTTTTGTGTTACCCCTGGCCTTTTAAAGTTCATTGCGCTCAAAGTTGCGATTAACTTTTTAAGTAGGTTGTTGCAAAAATTTTGATATCGTGTGAAATACAATTGCTTGAGAATACAATAATTTTATTTTTGCAATATTTTTTATAAAAACTATCACGGTGAAAACATAGCTAGGATAATCGCGTTCTTGGCTCGCCGTCCTGGGGTAGACGTAACCATAGCTCGACTTGGTAAAACGCGATGTCCCAACGCTCGCCACGAGAAAACATCGAAACAAGAGTCAACGTGGCCGGAATCGACATACAAGGAGTCCAAGTGATAGGGACCATTCCTAATTTTCATGATATGATAAGGCCGAAGGTGGAAGCGCACTTCACTCGGAATCCTTAACAAACTGAGGAGCTGACTATCTTAACTCTAAATGCCGGAACACAACAATATAAGAATTATTGTTATGGCGACAGAATAAGGTTAGATGGTTTTAGCTAGCCAGGCGGACTTATTTACTAACCTAACTTAACCTACCACCAATCAAACCAAGCACAATATTGGAAAAATACTCCCTGGAAGTCCAACCCGGGATCTCTGATACCAGTGGGTTAACCACTAGACCATAGAAGCCGCTTTTTGAAGTGAACATATCTTTCGGCGCGTTGGGCATTTTTTAAGATTGTATGGAACCATTGAACTCGCAACACCATACAGCACTTTTGACACAATTGACATTATCACGTTATCTCCAAGATAATACAAAAGTATGCAGAAGCCCATGAGCAAAGACTTCATCACCACATGAACGTCGAGGTAATCCAGCTCCAGGATAACACGGACATAGTGAGTGACTCAAAAAACTTCCGAGTTAGTGTAGTGTTAATAATATGGTAATGTAGTGTACGTGAAAAAGCATTTCAAAGCACAATTTCAAACATTTAGCAAAATGCAACTATTAAGAAAATGAAATCATTTTTGTTATTCTATAACTGGGGAGCTAGGGTAACTAGGCTTTTATCTCACCTGGTGTCAAGTTACAATAAGCCGCATTTCACCTAGAATCCTCAACTGGCTAGATAACCTCTAAATGCGAGCACAACAGTTAGTGTTGTTATGGTAGCAAGCCAGGCAGGCTTCAAGAAAGACCTACCACCAACAAAACCATGCATAACATTGTAGGGATAGGGATCAAACCCGGGATTTATGGATCTGACACCGGTGGGCGAACTACTAGACCACAAAGGCGGTTAAAAAGTTACCTTTACAATCAAGATAAAAATAATCTACCAATGGTGTTGTATCCTAAAGTACATATATTAATAGAATAGAATAGAATATTGTTTATTGACATATAGTAACACATATACATACGTCATAGTGAAAATATAATTATGTGCGTATACATAATATTATTCGTCAAAAATTACATTTTCAATAAATATGATTTCATTCACGCATATCAATGGGATAAAATATTCAGGTAATCAATTACACACGAAATAATAGTAAAGTAGGTATACAACATATATTATAAACGATGCATTATTTTAATAAAAATAATTCGGCTATATAGGGGCTTTGTCACAGGTAAAAATTTAAATTATATTTTTAATAATCTTTGTAAAAATGTCGGTAATCATTTTCAAAAAAATCCTTGATATTGTAAAGCGTTTAAATCCAATAGCAGTGATTTTACGTGGGTGAAGAAACTATCATGATTTTCTATGTCTTTCATCTTCCTGGGGAGTTTGTTATATAGTTTCATTCTATGAGGAATGCAAGAAAATAGTGTAACATCTCTCGGCCTCAAGTTTCTGCTTATATTATTTTCCTTAGTTAGGTAATCAGAAATATTATATCTAACATACTTGTACATATGTATTTGCAAAGAGTTTAAGTATTATATCTGTAATCTAGTTCCCATATTACAAGCTATGCTTAGTTTTGGGCTAGATGGCGCTGTGTGAAATGAATGTCCTGTATATTAATGATTATGATTTTATTTAATAATTTTCTTAATATGTTCGTCTCGGCCTAATTATTTCCAGATAGGTGCACAATCACAGCGAGAACCATGCTTATGCGAGCCATATTTAAAGATAACAAATCTATAGAATGACGTGATTGAATGGAAACAGTGCCAACGCTGTTTATACTTATGTATCGAATGACGCGAGCGCAGTCACCCACACGTCTAGGTTATTATCACACGTGTGCTCATTTTGTATTTTGATAAAATAGTGAGTGTTAATCGTGATATACCGTTATGGGGTCGCCGGTAGACCTTGTCGGCTTGGACGACAGTGATTTTAAGAAGTTTCTAGACTCATTCGATCATGTTTTCTCGGATTGTGATGGTTAGTATCCAGGTTTATTGCATAACCAAACTATACACTTTCAGTCGCTTAGCAACATTTTCATGTGAATATGTGATAGGTCTTCAGCTGAACTGAAGTCGACAGGTTGTTGACTTGACAGGTTGATAGCTGACAGAATATTGGTATGTTGGTCACAGATTTGCATTCTCATTATATTTACATAAGTTTATGGTTTTATCTAGTAGATAGTAATGTTTAAATATTAAGAATTCAGTATTCATTTATTTCAAGAACAATTAAGAATCGTGTTTGAAAAAGTAGATAAGGATACCAAATAAGTATTAAAAGCGGAATCAAAACTTAATAATTATATTGAAACAATTTGTTCTTTTTTATTGTACGATGGGGAAGCGCTTAGAAGCGCTCACCTAGGTTTAAGTAAGGATAAGGCGGAGGCGCACTTCACCTGGAATCTTCAACAGTCTGAAGTCCTGTAAATGGAACACAACAATTTAGAATTGTTGTTATGGCGACAGGCTTAGGCATGACGGTATTAGCTAGCCAGGCGGACTTAGAAAAGTCTCCTTAAAGAACTCCTACCATCAATCAAACCAAGCCCAATATTGTACCCCTGTAGGAAAAGAATGAAAATGTAGGAAAGACAGACAGTCGATATCTTTTGATTTGGAATAGGAAGATTAAAATTATAGGACAAATGATAGGAGTCACTATTCAAAAAACGAACTAAGTATGTAGTAAAAATATTTAATAGTAAATACGATCATACCTACATAAAATGTAATTAGGTGGGATTATAGATAAAAATGCCTTACTGTATAGCAATAATTACTAAAAACTGACCAAGCGTGTAACCAGCATGTTTTATCTTGAAATGAGAGTGTCTGACTTATACTTGGCTTGTTTATTTGGGTCGGTATCGCGTGGGCAAAGCCGCAAACCTAGTTTTACATACGAAACGAAACCTTATTTTAATTTATATCCTGAATGCTAGAAGGCAATTTATTTACATACAAATTACCGCTTAATTTCAGGTGTGATATGGCAGAAGGATCCTCTGCCTCAAACAGGAGACTTCTTCAAGCTGGTGAAGAAACATGGAAAAACTGTAAACTACGTATCAAACAACAGTTTACGGACGAAAGAGAACTATGAATCCAAGTTCCAGGCTGCTGGTATTGAGAATGGGTTTGTAAGTTATATGCTAATATTAGTTAGTTGTATCTACAGCAGGCACAAGTACCAACATGTACTTATTACCTACACTTTCGATCAAGGAAGTAGGAAGAGTTAATCACCTAGGTTAGGTTCAACTAATGAGGTATAAGCGGCATCAACCTCAGGTACTCTGAAGTAATGTTGTAAGCGTCCAATTTAAGTAGGTACGCTGACCTGGTTCTGAACCGGGAGGCCGCTATGATTAGCGGCCGTCGAAGGTGGAAGCGTATTTCATCCGGAATCTCAAAGATTTTGGTGGGCGAACCAATGGATCACATAAGCGGTAAAAAAATGTATATCATAGGTGAAAATCAGATCAAAATCAAGCAAACTATCAAACGGCTAACTTCTGCTTGTGAAATAACCTTAATTTCTCTCACTTTCAGGAAAACCTGACAATACCGTCCATAGCGATAGCAGAATACCTAAAATCTGTCGACTTCAAGAAGGAAGTGTATTGTGTCTCCTGTGGGGAAACTATCAACATTCTAAAATCTTACGGATTTCAATGCAGAGAAGGCGTATGTACAATTTAAATTGCATGACGTTATTCACTATTTATTTTAAATGTGTAAGCTTATAGACCTATATTGCTTATAGTAAATATTCATAAAGACCATAAAAAATCAACGATGGAGCAAGCTTTCCCAGTCTAGCCTTTTAAATAAACTACAGCGAACTGTTTCTTACTGGACTTCGGGTGAGGTTTGAGGGTAGTCAGACCATAACGGGTCCTACCAACAGTGTAATATAATACTATAATCAAGCCGTGTTTACCTAAATGTTATAGATTCCGTTGCCCGGGGTAGACCATTAGGGTAGGTGAAACCACCACAAATGGGAATAAACCCTTAAAATAAAATACTTACACCCTACACAAAGGTGTTTTATTCTCATAGAAGAATAATTGAATTGAATTACGCTATCACAAAATAGACACGACCAAAACCAATCATACCAAAAACATTGGACATATAACACAAAGATACTACAGCAAATAAGCTAACTGTCATGTGGAGGCATGACTATTAAATATATAAATATATATATAGCAACATAAGCCAATCAAAAGTATCCTGATAAAAAAACATTCTCTAGTTCCTTAAATGTTGATTATTAGAAAGAATTACAAAAGAAGATATTCCCAAGGTTTTATACGAGCTCATGGAAACATTATCTTTTATTTTCAGCCAAATGTAGCTCCTGAGCAATACGAGAGGTTTACCGAGTTCTTAAAAGACGATGAAGAAGTGGGAGCAGTGGTTTTTGACAGCGACTTCCAAGTGAACTTGGCCAAGCTTTACAGGGCGAAAACCTACCTGAGCAGATCTGATGTTCTGTTTTTGAGCGGTGCTACAGATAAATACGTGCCATTAGCTCCAGGGGTTATGGCTTTAGGTAAGAAAAGTAAAATATCATAATGGAAAATAATATTTTAAAAAAAAGGGCAAGTGAAGATATGCCTTTAGTCTCACATACTTGATAAGGATTAAATTTCTCAGTCTGGACTTAAGTCGGTTCCTCAGAGTTAACATATCATATGTCAAATATATTTGACATAGCATTCAATATTTCGATTTCCTGTATTAGATGCCAACTGACTGAATATTTTTGAGCAAACTTCACGCAGTATAGAAAATCCAAACATTTAACATCAAAAAATATTATTGTTTTTAGTTACTTATATTTAACCTGTGTGTCGACATGAACTTTTAAGTATCCACGGTGAAAGCTTGAATTTACCAAAATATTTTTCACATATTCTACCTATTGTACATACCCTAAAGAACCATTTCACATCCTCATTTTCTGTTCATGTTAATAAATACCTTAAAACCGTTGTTCTTTATACCTAAATATTTGCTGTATCATAATTCCAGACAATTTTTAGACAAATATTTTAATTAATTCCCAATATTTCTTTTATCATATAAATTTTCAATATTATCTGCTCCCTTATTTATTTATTTTTATTATACGACGGGTAAGCACTTGAAGATTTCAAATAAATTACATTATGATAACGGAAGATTTTTCGGTGACATTAATGAAATAACAACGTGATTGCTGTACCAAAACGAAACCATACAAAGTTGCTTTGCAAAAACAAAGCGAAATTTAAGAGCTTTCCCAATGTTTCAGCAACGGGAGTATTCACAGACCTCGTGACTGAACAAGTGAAACGTGATCCTATACAGTTGGGGAAGCCGGGAAAAGTCTTTGGGGAGTTTGCGATGAAGAGAGCTGGCGTCACCGACCCCAGTCGTGTGCTGTTTATCGGTGATATGTACGTATTTCAAAATGTTTTATGTTGCGTTACAGCTCTTGTTAAACAAAAGTAAAGTTCAGCGAGGGGTGAGGTAATTGATTAGGTACCAACGTGTTGTTTGGAATTCGCAGATTCTTCGCGATTTTCTAGAGTGTTACAAAGTTTTTATCCCACACATACCGTGAGATGGGAATATGGAAATGAGATGTCACATCACTAAACAACACTCATTCGTTTATTGTTGCTCTTTAACAAGAAACCTACCTACTAAACGGATTGACCTGACATTTTATACAGATTTTACTCTGGAATACATAACATATTGGCTTCTTTTGAAGCTGCAAGCTAGTACAATACATCAACCCGCTTATCGCTGATCTGGGATCTGATTATGTTATGAAAATAAGTCTCATTTCCACTCTAGAGAAAGATATCTGTACAGTTTCAGCAATCTGTTCAGGAGTGTTGGTGTGAAGAAGGAACAGACATTAATCTATTCAACATTCAAACTAACTTTCACTTTTATATTTGGGTCATAGCATATTCAATACTTTGCATACCTTATTTGTTTTGACTATGTAACAGACATTAACACAAACATATTTTTTGTTGATAAGACTTTTCATTTACCTATATCTCGAGAGGGTTTGTGACGTTTATTAGATGATATTTCTCTCTACGACTTTTCTACATAAAGCAAAAATTTAATCAAACATGTACTCATTCTTCGTAATTTTAGCCATAAAGAGTTCTGGAAGACAGTTATGTTAAATTTTATGAAGAAAAAAAGAGAAGTCATTTAACATAACTGACCTTACAGCTCAGTTGGTATAATTAGTAGTTCTGCCTGCCGCACTGTAGGTTGTTGGTTCGATTCCCACCCGGGACAAACATTTGTATTTTTAATATAAATCTTTTTTACTGTGATTTTATTGTATCTATATTTTTCAGATCCAGAGGTCCCGGGTTCGATCCCCATGGGCAGTACAGTATATTGTGCTTGATTTGGTTGGTGGTAGGATTTTATTTAAGTCCGCCTAGCCTAGCTACCACCATCTTACCTAATTCTGTCGCCATAATAACAATTCTAAATTTGTTGTGTTCCGGCATTTAGAGGTAAGATAACCAGTTCCTCAGTTTGTTAAGGATTCCGGGTGAAGTGCGCCTCCACCTTCGGTCTTATCTTAACTTGTGTAAATTAAAGGTGAGATGAAGGCCAAGCGCTTCCCCGTCGTACAATAAAAATAAAAATAAAGTATCTTAAGTAATAGTTTATGAACAAACACACAAAAAAAGTATTCTTCTTTTCTTTTTTATTGTACAACTGGGATGCGCCTGGCCTTCATCTCACCTGGTTTACAAGTTACAATAAGGCCGAAAGTGGAAGCGCGCTTCACCCGGAATCGTCAACGGTCTGAGGAACGGTCTGGTGATAGCTAGAGCTAGGCGGACTTTTACAAAGTCCCAACAAGTACCAAACCAAGCACAAATTTATTCTCCCCCTGAGGATAGAACCCGGGACCTCTGGTTCTGACATCTGACATCGATGGGTCTAACCACTACACCACAGAAGCTGTCAGTCTCTGTAATCTAGTTCCCATATTTTTGCTTACTTTGCTTAGTTCAGGTCTAGATGGCGTTTTGTAAGCTGTGACTAATATTGCTATTTATTTATAACCAAACATGAAAATAATAACTTTAACATATTTATTTTTCAGGATTGATCAAGACGTCGGTTTGGGTAAAGCGGCCGGTTTCAAAACCCTACTACTGCTTACAAATACACCCAAAGACAAAATGATGAGCCACTCAATCAAACCAGACTTCTACGCGCCTTCTCTAGCAAGCTTGGTACCTAGGTTATAGGCCTTTTTCAAGTAAAAACTTTCTCCACAAATAATTCAGCAAAATCTGTATACGAATAAGAACAGAAAACTTGGACATAGTAATTTAATTCACGTTTATTTCTAATCACACAATGTTCTTTTCTTTTTCTCTAACTATGGAAATAATCTTATATAATGTATTATTATATTGACAAGCCTCATAGCTCAGTTGGTAATAACTCTGCCTTCTGCTCTGTAGGCTGTGGGTTCGATTCCCAATATAGATTCGAATATAGATGTTTATTCTGTGTTTGGTCATGTTGTATCATATAGAACGTATGTATTTACAAAAAATATTAAAGTATTCTATCTGTAATCTAGTTCCCATATTTGCTAGCTATGCTTAGTTTGGGGCTAGATGGCGCTGTGTAAAATTAATGTCCTGTAATATTTATTATTTATCCGTGGATAATATACATATAAGTATGTTGTTGATATTCAATTACACCTGCATCACAATCTGCAGTAAATAAGTGAGATTTATGCCAGAACTAAGCAAAAAAGTAAAGAATTTCTTGTCTGATTAATTTCAATTATTTTTTTATTAAAGATGTTCCTGAATATGTTAGTATATTTATTAAACTAAGATATTTATTCAAATAATATGTACAATTAAACTAACTATGCAGGGAAGCAGTCGGATTACCTAATGGCAGATACAAACAGTCTAGAATAAATAAATATCTTTTAACTGTAGATCATAATTAATCTTGCTAATAATTGCTAACAAGCCTCATAGCTCAGTTGGTAGTAACTCTGCCTTCTGCGCTGTAGGCTGTGGGTTCGATTCCCACCCAGGACAAACATTTGTGTGGTGAATATAGATGTTTGTTCTGTGTTTGGGTGTTGTATCATATAGTAAGTATATATTTAAAAAAAAAGTATTTAAGTATTCTATCCGTAATCTAGTTCCCATATTACAAGCTATGCTTAGTTTGGGGCTAGATGGCGCTGTGTAAAAATTAATGTCCCATAATATTTATATTTTATTTATTTATATTTTTAAATAATATGTTGATTGTTTAGTTGTTTAGTTTTCTTTTGTAATTTTACTTTAACAGCCAGTTCATGTCCTCTGATGGACCAAAAGAGCCTCGAACAAAATTTAAATACCACGCTTGGCAGGCGGATTTTTTGGCTCTATTGTTATTATTACTGTGCATTTCTTGTCCACAAGTTGCAACAGGTGTTTTACCTATTTTTTGTTGATTATATTTGTACTTAATTTTTATGGGATTTATTCAGATAGAAGTATGAAATAAGCCAATGAACAAGATTAAAATGTTACACTAGTCTTATCTGATCTTTGACTTTTATTGAAATAACTTTGTGTGTCTAATAACTTCAACTACAGAGTTCATTGTTTCCTCTTTAACCGACTTCAAAAAAACGAGGAGGTTCTCAATTCGTCGGAATGTTGATTTATGTGAAGTGATTTGGTTATTTTTAGGGTCAGTATACTTCCCAGGTGATCCCATCGTCATCAGGTCGGGATCTGATGACGGGATCCTGGAAAAATCGAGGGAACTCTTCAAGTATTATAGGCACACTTGAAGCGATATGTGTGTATTACCTCAATAGTAAAGAAAACACGGCCCCTATAGAAGATCACGCGTATTTCTGTCTATCCGTCCATCTGTCATCAAAATAAAAGGAAAAAACGTCATCCAGGTAAACGAAATTTTATCATCGTGAAGTCTTTCTATTTTGGTCTACATTTGTACATTGGTTAAACGCTTACCCACCACTAAATAGCTATGGGGAAGTCTTAGAAGAGCCTTCATCTTATTTGGTGTCAAATTATGATACGGCCGAAGATGGAAGAGCACATTACCCGGAATCCTCAACACACTGAGGAACTGGCTATCTTACCTCTAAATGCCGGAACACAATAACTAAAGCTTAGATAGGATGGTGGTAGCTAGTCAGGCAGATTTTAAAGAAACTCACCAACCAAACCGAATTTCATCAAAACTTATTTGTACCTCCTCCGTGGGGATTGAACCCCGTGGGGGTGAAAAAAACCGCGTGACCACGGCATACTAAAAATAGAAACATAGTGTTAAAATAACTCACTTTAATCCAACAAGATGGAAAAATGCAGTGAAATTGAGAAAATTCTGAAAAGAAAAGAAAATCCATTCACGTAAATTTGTTGCACGCAATACGTATAGAACCCTCTCGGCGTTTTTCTTTCAGAGACAGAATACCGCCATCTTGCCCGGTGGCATCAGCGCCGCCGCCGCATTGTCTTGTTCCTCCCCTGTGTTGTCAAAACATAATATTATTTATATCGGTTACGATAGCATAAAAATCACGTCGAATACCTTAAATAGTTTTTTTTTTTTTTAATGAACTGACTTCACCACTAAAACCACTTAAATAAAATCATATTATATGAAATTGGTGCCGAATTGCGAAGCAAAACCACATGTTTATAGTATAGCACCGCCGGGAGTTGGAAATGAAAACCACCGAATTGAGGAGCTCCTCCTTTTTTGAAGTCGGTTAAAAAATAAGCTCAATTCCCTGCAAGCTAACAATAGTCAGATATATTTCTAACGAAGAGGTTTTAGAGCTAACATTTATTCACATCTGCCTGCTGAGCTACCCCGTCAAGCTCAATGGGAAACCGTTTGGAGTTTTGGCTCGGATCGCTTCAATAAGTCTCGAACAAAATAGCGCCCATCCAAATTGCTATAAAATACAGGATAGAATAAAACCGCAAAAGGCTGTCGCGATGCACGCAATTCCGAATAGCGAGGGAAACGCACAGCGATAAAAGAACCACATAGAAGGTTTTTTGTGTTGGTCAGATGAATTCGTAGAAATTGAACTGGTAGGTACCTAATACCTATTTGCTGGGATCTTTTGATAGAAGCTTAATAAAATCAATGCGATAAAAAAGAGCCTTCGGTACTCGGTACTGTAAAAATATTAATAGGATAATAATTATTTCTTGCTTTTTACTAACCCTCTGCTGTCTGTCCACCCTTTGTCAACGGGCTGTATCTTATGAACCGTAATAGGTTGAAATTTAATTTACCAAAGAGTGTGTATCTATTCCTGTTGCAGTTATAACAACAAATATAAAAAATACATTGAAAAAAAAAAAAAGAGGCTAAAGAATATAGATGAAAAGTATAAGTAAGATTTTTTTGTCTTGAAATGTGATTTGGAAGAGGATGAGAAGAGAGAAGAGAGAGTAAGATTCTAGTTGTAGGTGTATGGCATAACTTCTAGGTATATCATTTTTATTTAACAAGCCTCACAGCTCAGTTGGTAAAAGCGCTGCCTTCTGTGCTGTAGGTTGTAGGTTCGATTCCCACCCGAGACAAATATCTGTGTGATAAATATTGATATTTGTTCTGTGTTTGGTTGTTGTATTGTATGATAAGTATGGATTTACAAACAAAAAGTATAATAGTAACAGATCCGTAATTTAGTTCCCATATTACAAGCTTTGCTTAGTTTGGGACTAGATGGCGCTGTGTGAATTAATGTCCAATAATATTTATTTATTTAACAAGTTGTAACGATGGCTTCTATGTAGGTATTGAAATCAGTTCTTCAGTTTTAGGTACACATTTTACGCTTTTTGGTAACTTTAGAATTTTGGATTCAAAACGTGAATCGTTCTATAACCTACTGAATATTTACAAGCAAAGTTCGCTCAGAACCAATATGAAAAATCTAAATATTAAATTTCTAAAATATTGTTGCTACAATTTACCAAAATCCATATCGCACGTACCTACATAACCCAGAAGAAACCATCCTCAATAAATAATCAAATCCAATTTAGCGTGCACATTGTTTCAAAACTTTTTTAAATGACGCCATCTAGTGACAGCACCTTTATACGAAACCATACAGCCTCTCCGGTAGCACACCTGAGTTTTACGATAATGAATATTACGGTACCTATACGCTACATGAACGGTTATGTAGAAAATCCTAGCTTCGTAACAGGAAGTGTATTTTGTTGGGCCTTATTTCGTGCTAATGCGCATTGGGTTTCATACTTTCTAATAATCAAAATGCCAAGCTCATTTTGATCCCTTTTATTTTACTTTATGTATTCTTATTTAGGACCGTTTTTCGGCTTGTGATGAAGATTTTGGTGATGTTAATACGAATTATTTTCCTAAATATATTAAATCTTGCAACATTAACCTTTCGTATCACTTTATATAAATCGAATAGCTAAAGCACCTAGAAAATATTGCCTGACTTAATAAAGAAAGCTTAAGAAAACGTTGTACGTTTTATTGCATTTCATTGACGGTTACAGTAAATAAATACTTAATTCAACTATCAAAGTTTGTAATAAGGAAACTAGATTACGGATACAATACTTATACCTACACTTCTTTTTTTTCATATTTTTTTGATACAAAACATTCACACAAACTCAGAACATTATAAATGTTATAGCAATCTTAGTATTTAAATGGTATGAGTAACTTTCCATCTCTAATTGGCATCGTGTTTCAAACTAATAATTAAAGTCAAATCTCAATGTTAATAGCGAATAATTAAGGTTTCAATTAGAGCCAGTTTACCTTACTAATATTGTGAACTTATCTAATACTAATTTGCATTCTAGACGCACAATAACTTTCTTGCTATTCACGAACTTTGCAGAGCTGACCTGAGACATCTAGTTCACGCTACATTAAATAAGCCTTATAAAATAAACCGGCCAAGTGCGGAAACTCACATCCTGGGTTCCGATCCATTTTTCATGGCAAAAACCAAAGTTTGTTTTGATTTGTTGTCAAAGCGGCAATGGAAATATACACTTTGTGATCATTTCAACTGTCTACCTATTATGGTTCATGTGAGACAGCCCACTGATAAACAGATGGTTGGACGGATGCACGAATGGCACACTTTGGGTGGTAAGGAACCCTAAATAGTAAAAATGTATTTGAAAAGAGAAGAAAAAAAAATCTTTAACCTTAGCCTATATATTGGCTTTAATAAACAGACTGTCGGACGGATGGACGCAAACCCTAAATATTAAACGTGTAGGTATTTGAAGGGAGAACTAGAAAATAATCTTTCTCTCAAACATGCTTGGAAATTTGAGCATTATTTTGACAACCTTATTCGAGATAAATAGAATTGCTATACTGGCCAAATACATGGGAGCAGCGGCCGGCAAAAGTGGTATGAAAATCAATATCAGTCGTGTTTTACCGACCACAAAAATTCCACAGTATAAGTTATATCAATCATCATTGAAAAATGGAACGATCTTTTACTCCGAAACATGGCAACAACAGAGGTAACTTATCAAAGGTTTTATTAAAATTTCGAACAAGCTTGCAAATAGAAAGCTGTTTATTGAAAAAATAAAAACAATCGAACACTTTAACGAGGGAAAAAATATTGTTGTTCTTTGTTCGTGTGATTTTGATTTTTGAAATGTACCTAATTGTATTTTCAAAAAAGTCTTGCCTAGTTTTAGTTTCTGCGCTTTATTTGAGAAAAGTACCTACTATACTTACAGGCCTTGGCCACAGCCAGGCATTCATAGACTTACGTATTTGTCCATCAATACCTCTTTTGCTGGCCGCTGCAGTAATGTATCTTAGCCTTTAATTTACGTAACCAAGAGGTAGAACGCCTTAAACAATTATGTTAGCAACGTTGACGTTATGTATTTGCCGAGTTATTACTAGCTCTACTACCAGTAGTATCTAAAACGGGCAATCATTATTTCTTGTATTACTAGCGGCAAGCCCTTTGGAATTACGTGAAACTCATTTAATCCGCTACTACAAACAAATGTAGGTATGTAAGTATTTAAGTCCCCGGCAAAGAGCAGCTACCACGATATGGGGATATCAGTTTGCGAACACCAATCTGTTTTGCCAAGCGTGTGTGGTGATAATTATAGTGGAGGAGTTTGTCTAATACTCCCATTTTACTCCGGTCTTGTGATCTCCAGATAACTTTTATCAGCTATAATGATGATTCTACGTTATAAATAGACTTACTTATTAATATAATTTGTATTCTTACATACTTAATTTTAATTATATTTTTGTTTGGGTGTTATAAATTTATCATAAGTATGTACTTTCAAAAAAAACTTAAAAATATGTCTACATGAACTAGTTAAAAAACTAGTTAAATAGCTAAAACTTATCTTGGGGTAAGATGGACCTTGTGTGTGCTGTAGCAGGGATTTCACCACAAGAAGGGCAGCAAATTCCTTTCGTGTATTATCTACACTCTACACCTTTACTGTGATCATCAGTCCACCTGCCAAGTGTGGTGATTATGTCAAAACCCTCCAGCTTTGGAGGAGGCTCTGTCCAGCAGTGGACACTAAAAGGGCTGTTGATGTGATGTGACATGGCGCTGTGTAAAGTTAAATAAAGAAATATAAGCTTTTGCCAGCTTTACGCAGATTGCTCAGCTGCGGCATTTGGTGCGTGATTAAAACTAATTTTAATATAATGTTTGAGAACTTTGATTTAGACACACGTTTGTAATAAAGCTAAAGGGTGACTTTCTATTCATATTTTGACCGCAACTTTCAATAAATAATTTGCTTAATAATTAAGTGAGGGTCATACTTTATTTGTTGAATTCTTGACCTTGAGGCTTGCCAGGGCTTTGCCTGGGCGGGAAGTCTACGATGGAGCGAGCTTTCCCAGAAGCTGCCTATTATATATAGGCACTGGCACCCCCGTGCTTCCAACCTTCTAGAATATAGAGATCTCGAAGTATATAAACAGATGAAAGACATTCGAACTTCATAACGTTTTATAAACTTATATATTATCATGGACGAAGAAATTCTTTGTCCATGGTATTATGAATTATCATAACAATATTATGGCAGCCATCATCGAATAGTCGCATATTTACAAAATTCATTGCGTAAACAAAGTCAATAGAAGATTTATTGTCCCATTTCTTTTAGATGGCGGAACACAACAATTGAGAATTGTTATTATAGCGCGAGACTTAGATAGTAGTTAGATAGTAGCTAGCCAGGCAGACTAATACAAAGTCAAATCATCAACCAAACCAAGCACATTCTACTTCCTTGGAGATCGAATCCGAGACCTCTGGATCTGAAACCGGTAGGCGAACCACTAGACCACAGAGGCGGTTAAACGATGAAAGGAGTTTCTTCAGAAGGTTTTTCAAGTGCGGGTAAATCAAGATGAAAGGAGGGTTTTCATAAGTGTGGATATAAATATTTATCAAAGCAAACGGTTGAATAGCAGGTCCAGCAATATTAGAACTTAACCGGTTCTCCTTACTGTTTGCAGCTGGAACATATGGAAAGACCAATTTAATCTGGCGACCATCCAAATTATTGTTCCGAAGTTCTGATCCGTGAAATGCAAAGTTACATTGGTTTTCAAGACGAGTTGGGAACATCTGCGACTATTGATTCTGGTAACCATTTTCTTGATATGTCTGACAGATAAATGTCCATTGTATGTGGATTGCTCTGAAATGTGTACAAGTAAATGTATGGTTTTCCCAAAGTTTTTCAGATTTTACAAGATATTTTTGGAGACACAGATGTCAGAATTGCTGTATATCTGATCTTTGGCATTTTTGCCTTGTTACAGCCTGATATTGTCACGCGGTTTGTGAGGATTATTTAGGTTTATAGATATTTATTCTCATAAGAACATAATTATAAGTTCGCTTAAAATGAGATTACAAGGATCTTAATAATATTACATACTATTTACAATAACAATATTAAGCCTCTGGGCTGTTGCTTGTATTGACTAATATCGTACAAATACAGATAATATAATATGAATGATCTAAGTACTACATCTACTGTCATAAATACATTTAGGTGTCATCATTCAGTAGGTATTTTCTCATCTTTCTCTTGAACAAATCTATGTTATCGCAATCTTTGACTACTTATTTAATGCTGCTATTCTAAATAGGTACACTAAGTAAGTATATAATATGAATACAAACTGTCAGGAATATAAAAAGGTACCTTCCCGATGAAGACCCGTTTTTGTTATTAATAATATGAACAAAAAGTTTTAAATATTGTGTTACTTTGTTAGATGATTAGCTAGATCCGAATTTCCTTTGGTTTTAATTCAATACTAACGTACCCTGGGCAAACCACTAGGAGGTACACAGTGTGATCACTAATTTCACACCAACCCTAATAATAAATTTACATTATAATACTGTACTTCAAGTAAAAGGTTCGATTCCCACCTGGGATAAACGTTTGTGTGATGAATTTAGATGTTTGTTCTATGAGGTTGTAATCGGCTTTCAGTATCTAGACTAGACAACTGCACATTTCTTCTTTTTTTATACCATAAGTCATAAAGTGCCATAAGGGTACCGATGGGACCTGTGGGTGGGACCCTATTACTATTCATATACTGTCTGTTCTACCTTTAAAGAGTATCTTTACAGTCTGATTCTTTATAGTTAGCTGGTTGTAATTTTCAGGGACTATGTATTATTAAGGCGGATTATATGACAAATAATAAAAAAGGATACATGACACACAAGATAGGTACTTATTTTATTTTTTTTTATTGAAGGACTGGGAAGCTCTTGGCCTTCATATTGCTGGATGTCAAGATAAGATTAGGCCGAAAATGGAAGCGCACTTCACCCGGAATCCTTGAGGTACTAAAGAACTGCCTATCTTACATCTAAATGCCATCACAACAATTTAGAATCAGTGACAGACTCAAGTAAGATAGTGGTAGCTACCCAAGCGGACTATAACAAAGTCCTACTACTAACCACACACACATCAACAATGGGCTGTTGTCCACTGTTGGGCAGAGCCTCCTCCAAAATTGAACGGTTGGAGGATGTCGCAAGAGTCGACCAGGGATTTTTTCAACAGAAGAAGGAAAGCACCTTCTGTCTGTATACTACCCAACACCTATACTGTGATCACCAACCCCTCTGCCAAGCGTGGTGTTTATGGCAAAACCACTAATTATATCTATTAAATAAACACATATATTTGCTTAGTCTGGACTTGGCAAAAATGTGTACTCCGCTGGAGATCGAACCCGGGAACTCTTTGTCTGAATCCGGTGGACGAACCACTAGATCACAGAGGACGCATTATTTTAACGTTTGTTATGTACTATGTTAAAAACGGTAATACATAACATGAACGTCAAACTAGAAGTGATTATTGTGTAGTCGAGTGACTCCAGAATGAAATGCAAAACAACGGTGTGTGTGTCTGACTCGCACTTGGCCGGTTAATTCATCAAATTATTGTTTATTGTTACAAACAATCTTCAATTATAATATCGCAGAACCCTGATTAAACTATTAATTGTACCTGTATTGTACGCAATTGATTATCGCATAACCCGTTCTGTGGTTAAACCAGATTCAGTGGAAAGCGATTAAGCCGAATGAAATTGTAATGGAACCAATATTGAACGATACGACGATACTATAGATGTGATAAAAGATTTTCGTAATCAGCATTAATTTTTTGTCCTAGGGACATGCCGGTTTCCTCACGATGAGACCATTACCGTCAGTGCATGTGCATCAAATGCGCACATCAACCAAAAAGTCCATTGGTGCACAACTGGATATGAACTCACAACCCCGGGATCGAAGGCGGGCCCATACCGACTTGGCCATTTAGCTCTTGTTTTAAATAGATAAAAAAACTTACATAACACTCACGTTACAAATCCGCTATGGTCCTTTGAAAAAAATCAAATCGATGTCTATCGGTTTCCCTGCGAGTTCTAAGCCAATTTATGTTTTTTTTTTTTTGGTTTGAAGAAATAAGTCAGAAATTGTTCCTATTTTAATTTGATGAAAATGCCATTACGCTTTTAGGACCTGGGGACCAAAACTCTTCAACAGTCAGCAGCAGATCATAGATATCTCCGTCTATTGAGGTCCAATTTGCACATGAGTATTGGATTTTACCCAATGGTGGTATTCCGGTCGGACACCAATGACTTTGGTAGTAAATTATGACATGTACAAGCTATAAAATCACTTAAAAGAGTGAAATAAGTTATTTAAAAAAAAAGGCGCCGACTTAATAAAAAACTTTAAAAATATTCAATGGATGATGTACAGTTTATTAACGCGGTGCTTATCGTTATGTAATGAGATGACCTTACGATAATGATCCAGTTGTTTGGCTTAGCAAGTTGTTACCAACTTCAAAAATATATGAATTATTTTCAAGTTTTAAGTGAAGTATGTTCCAATTTTGAACATAACTTTTCTTTTGTATTCCTTGTAGGGTTTGTTCGAAACTGAACATGTCACCATGTAGGTACACAAAAGAAAACATAAATCATACATTATAACAAAAACAAATAAATTCTTAGCTTAATTAAAATAACCTTATTAAAAATAAGCTAAATTGTAAAGTTTACACAGCTTTTTTCCAGCTTCTGATAGAGGATAAGCTAGAAAGCTGTTACACCTATCTGTCAGAAACTAGGGTCCCGGTTGAGAAGTTGTTTTCGTAGTTTCGTTCCGGGCGCATTTTATGAGTAAAAATAATTATTTAATATTATTGAATGACATTTACAATATAATACAATTCACATACAGTCCCGCAAGTTAGAGCTTCAAGTAACATCAGCGCTAGGACCGTAGCTCGTTGACTGTAAGCACATACACTCCCACTAATTAAACCTTCTGTAACGTAATCAAATTCAAGCCAATATGTATGCGTTACACTCAACTGTACTTTACTGATTTTAGTTAATTGGTAATCCCTTTTAGCTCAGATCAATACAAAGCCACTTTGCTTATATCTGAATAGGTACTTATGACAAAATCTAATAGCAGTTTCAAGTAATGTGTGAGTTGAGAAGATAATTAATCACACTAATCACATTGAATAATGAATGAATGAATACTTCATTGTACACAAAAATTACATCATATAATAAACACATGCGATGATACAGTGTGTAAGTACCTACAATGTGTTTGGATGTGTGTTCCTTGTTTACGCCGAAACAACTGAACAGATTGAGCTGAAACTTTACACATATGTTGCTCTAGCACGGAAATGAGACAGGCTATTAATGCTTGTCATAAGTTTGGAAACAAATGGGTGTAATGGAAATTTATTTCAGAAAATAGAGTGTATATGAACAAATTTCATATTAAGGCTGAAAATTTGGTGAATTTTAAGCTTCTGCCGAAACAGATAAAAAAATGACCACACACAAAAATAGACAAGTTAAATTTATTACGTAAAAAACTGTAAATGCTTCTACTGAAAAGTCCTGTTTTGCCAGTTACTTCAACGACAATAATATGCTTTTCATCCAGGTACTGTGCGGGTGAATCTAGTATTCAATATGTTACACACTCTTTTGTGCCTACTGATAAAGAGCATTTCTTGTTTTCGGATTATAATACAGATGTATAGCATATTATTTTAAATAATGTGCCCTAAATAAGCGAAATAAATATATCAATCCGCGACGCAACAACACTTTGATTTACGACACACAGTATAAATGCCCTGTATTCGATAACAGTATACCAACCCAACAAACATTGCCTATATGCATAGTCACATACGAATACGAGTAGTCTCTAACTGACACCATACTAGCAAATTGGACGCTGCATGGCTTATAAGCCGCAGGTTTTAATCATAGTCATAAACACGCGTGTAAGTACAAGGCCATGTCATAAAATTCACTGAGGTGAAGTGAAGGCTTGTTCCAATATATAAGTGATCAATGAAGAGGTTCCCAGTAAAAATATACGATGGAATTGAACGGTTAAACATTAGCTTCGATCACACACAATGGAAAATAACAAATCCGGGCAACACACTTCTGTGGTCTAGTGGGTTGAACCCACCGATTTCAGATACAGAGGTCCCGGGTTCGATCCCCAGGGGAGTACAATATTGTGCTCGGTTTGATTGGTGGTAGGACTTTGTTTTAGTCTGCCTAGTAAGCTACAGCCATCTCAACTAATAGAAATTTAGAATTGTTACTATGGCGACAGGCGATAGTAACAATTCTAAAATTGTTGTGTTCCGGCATTCAGAGGTAGGATAGTCAGTTCCACGGTTTGTAGGGGATTCCATCTTAACTTGTTACCAGATGAGATGAAGGCCAAGCGTCCCCGTCGTACAATCGTCGTACAATAAAAAACTGTCATGCGAGACTACGAGCAGGTATAATATCATAGATCGTTTTTCACTCATGACTCAGACAACCCCTGAAGGTGTAATCAACATTGACTAATTCCTACGGGTTATGTCCACGTAATAAAGGTTTATTACTGTCTCGAGATAACATGGACAAAATTTAATTATTTTAAAGGAAATTAAGACCCTTCGGTATACAAGTTTAGTAATGTATTTGTAAATAATATCTCATATAGGTTTTTTACAAGTGTTACAGCCCAGTTGGTTGTTGCTCTGCCTTCTGTGCCGTACGTAGGATTGGGTTCGATTCCCGCCCGGAAAAAATATTTGTGTTATAATTAGAGATGTTTGTTCTGTGTTTGGGCGTTGTATTATTTGATAGTTAGTATTTATTCGTCCGTGCTATTAGGTACATATCTGTTTACAATAAAACGGTATTCTACATTTTAAACACGGGGTTTACTCACGTATTCAAAAGTATCAAAGCACTCACGCAAGTTTTGAAAGTGTAACATGAGTTCTAACCTTAATCAATTCTTCATATTACAAGCTTTGCTTAGTTTGGGGATAAATGGCGCTATGTGAAAATAATGTCTAGTAATATTATTCCTGTAAAAACACTGATACACATATCTTTAAATGTTAAACGTTGCTTCGTATTTTTAAAGAATGACTAAACCAGCACAAAAACAGAATAGGTATGGTTATAATAACACATTACTTAAAGAGGACACACTGTTCCACCGAAATAAAAAGTCCGTATTTCTGGCACTGTGACATGACCTCATAAATGTAACAGCATTAAGTTAGTTACATTTTTATCCCGACCTTATCCCCTAGATAACAGAGTCGACAATCTGATTGTTTAGGTACTTTTACCTGTGCACACAGAAAAAAAGCGTAAGGAGATAATCCCAAACGTTACATAAACCACGATGATAAAGACAGCAGCAATGTTGGAAACTTGTTTTTGCCGTTTTTGTTTGTTGCTGAACGAGATCTGCAAAAGGTCACTGGGGTAACACAAAAATCAAGGTAAGGTCTTCTGGGTACGGCTCAATTGGCAGCGGAAACAAAAACCGGTAAATGAAGAAGTTACTGTAGCGGTTTCTTTGTTTTGGCGTAGTGATCTACCTTCTAGATCGCGGTAAGGGCTGAGTGGTCGCAGCACTGGTGGTAGGGCCTGTAGAGGTCCTGGTAGCAACCTGCTGAAGTCTTTTAGAAGCTTGCTGTATTCTATCAATCTGTTCCTGTTGAGAACCAGTGCCTTCTGGGAAAGCTCTCTCCATCGTAGCCTAGAGGTCATTAGCTTACCCGTCGATAATATAAAAGGATTATAAATTTGCGAGCGTCTTGACCTAGAGGCTTGCCCGGGATTTACCTAGACGAGGATAAGGGAGACAATGGAACTAACTTTCCCAGAAGTATTTTCTTTTTTTACGATGAGGAAGCTTGGTCATCTCACCTGGTTTCCAGTTATAATACTAGGACGAAGGTGGAAGCGCACTTCACCTGAAATCATCAACAGTCTGAGGAACTGGCTATTTTACCTCTAAATGTCGGAACATAACAATTTAGAATTGTTGTTATGGCGTGACTTATACCTACCCTACCACCAACCAAACCAAGCACAATATTGTACTCCCCGGATCAAACCCGGGACCTCTGGATTTGACACCGGTGAGCAAACCAATAGACCACCAGTTTGATTAAAGTAATTAAAGTTACCTATCAAACGCATTGGGTCGCCGACGCATCGACAGAAGCTAACTGCTTAGCACCGGATTTTAGCCGGAGGGTGATCGCAAACCCAGGTGGTCTTTTACGGTTTTACCGTAGCTATTGATTTCGTTGCCATGGGTTGACCACTGGAGGTAGATCCGCAGGTTCACGACTAAAATAATCTTCTTATAAATAAAATAAATAAATAAAAAATGTTTACTTCAAGCTCAGGCTCATAATGGGAAACACAATCAAATTAAATTACATTAATAACACAATAATCAAATAATCGAAACAAGTACATATAATATTCAAATAGTAATAAAATTACAACATAAGGCAATAGAGACACCGACAGACACAAATAAAATACAACATGAGGTGATGGCATCCTGGCTATACCACCGTCGTGTGCAGGCGTATCCAGTGCGCCAGCAAAGGTGAGTCCCACCGGTCTGACATCGTGCTCCGAATGATGTTGGTGCTCCCGCGCAAGTGCTTCAACAGCGACGCACACCGTATCCTCATAATAGCGTGGAAGCCATCGGTACGTGCGTCACAAAACATTCCCGACGCACCCTGAACTGAATATACTGTACGCGCAGTACGTTGTACGTCTTTTATGTGTACACACATACACCCACAGGCAGACTTTTATGCTTTGGAGCTAACCTGCTGCTGACTTATAGTCGTAGATAAGATAGAAAACTATCTGCCGTGTTTGTTTTCACGACAAGGAAGGGCTTGGCCTAGTATTATTACCCTTTTAACTTCTTTCAACTTTCGACTCAAACGTGGAGGACTGAAATATCTAGAGGTGCATACGCTGCCTCTCTTGGCATCACAAAATGTTAGTAGTTCAAACTGAAACCGCTCAACGTTTG
Source organism: Venusia cambrica (assembly GCA_951394065.1). Taxonomy (NCBI): domain Eukaryota; kingdom Metazoa; phylum Arthropoda; class Insecta; order Lepidoptera; family Geometridae; genus Venusia; species Venusia cambrica. The sequence goes on along the minus strand of OX596058.1, from coordinate 6,934,190 downwards.
TATTTATGCCACACGGTCTCTAGAGGGTGGTCTCATTTTATTGCTGAGAGTTTTTCCATCGAATCGGTGTCCTTTGTCGAGCTGCTACCGAATTGCGCCCACGGACAACACTTTGGCAGCAACCGCAAAAGATATTGAAAATTCAGAAATTTAAGTTTCCTTTTTTCGTGCCAAGGCAGCTCAAGACAACTCGACCAGTTAGACATATGTTTTAGTTTGAAACCATAACATCATCTTCCTTTTGTTTATTCTACATTGGCGAAAAGATTTCGTGAGATAGTAAAACTGTACCACTATTGAGAAACAACTCACAGCACCGCTGTGAATTAGTTCCGTTATTAAAGAGCACTTTACACACGTTCACCACAAATTTAGTTATTGTTTTTAAATTCAACGGGACATCTAATTATACACGGCGCCATCGAGCCCGGAACCAAGCTTAGTTTGTAGTATGGGAACTAAGCTACTAATAGAATACTTACATACATTTATATACAAATTATACAATGTAACGTTTGTTCAGGTTGGTAATCAAAACCACAACATAGAGCGCAGGAGGCTGTTAGTACCAATCTACTAATAACTGGGTGTGAGGCTTTTCAAATTTAGAACAAGCTAAATAAGTAGGGTGTGAAATCGAAGTAAAGAATTCAGCGGAAAGGCTAAACTTTCTATTCAAATATCAGATAAAGCGAGTGTATAGAACCTTCTTTAAAATAGAAACTCCTGCATTTTGAAAATTGTGGTCGCACGCTTTATGTTGGAAGCGTTTGGCTGTTGTATTGTATAAGTACTATATAGAAGTATATTTACAATATAAATATACATTTTAGAAAATATATCTGCAGGTTTTTAGTTCCCGTATTACTAGCTTTATTTCATTTATGAGCTGTGTGGCAAATTTTGTATGAGCAAGCCTTCTGATTTGGAGGTTGTGTGTTTTAAAATACAGTCATGTACCGATGGACTTCGACGAAGTTTATATGCACATGCTGCTTATGCTCTGGTTGTGGCCACATCGTAAGGAAACCGGCATGTTCCTTGGACCAAAAATCCAAATGGCATGAACCCTTGCGCTTGTCACGTACAAAAATAATACTTCCAAACTCAAGGCATGCACCGAACGTAAGTTTGGACGTACTTCTGCTACACCCTATTAGGTGATCTTCATAAAATCCACGCTCTCTCAAGAGTTGTGATCAGAAGAGAATCTTCGGATAAGTCGTGACTCTGTTACCATTTACTTAGTTTGTGGCTGAATGGCACTGTGTGAATTAATGTTTTATCCTGTAATGATTGGTGGATGCACATTGTATTGCGTGTTTGTAAACAGATCAAAATACGTAAATACTATGGTGCACCTTACTTTAGCTTCCTCAGATTGTAGCCGTTTATTTTGTTCTGTATATCTTTGCCATGATTTTGAATATCCTAACAAATTATGATTTCGTTTAAAAGACGGCTTAAGATGTATCAACCTGCTTAGTTAGTTAGTTAGAAAGATAAAAGAAGTACATACCGTTGCTTCAATTCCCCGATCAAAACAACCTTCCTTTAAACTATCTTATTACATCAATAACGTTGTTGAAAACTAAACGAAACAAAATACAAACAGGACCCTACTACGGTTATCACCAATTTGTTCTCAAGTACACAACAAGAATGTTTTTCCGCATTTGTACAAGTGCCAAGGTGTATTAGTCCGAAAACATGAAATCTATTTAATAAAATAACATTCTTACGTAAATTCTTAACATGTTACGAGAAATCCATTCGTGATTTTTTTGCAGAATCATCGTGGAACTGACTGACTGATAATCAACATACAGCCCAAACTATCATGGAGAAATGAGGGTGGCTTCCATTTCTCTCTTCATTTGTTTCTTCCATAGTCTATATTAGTCCTTTGTTTACGGAAATGAACTAGATTGAGATGAGCTATCTGAAGTTATGCTCAGAAAATACGCCAATAGTAGTGATAAATAAATAAATATTACAGGACATTATTTTTATTATATTTTTATTTCTGCAGTGGGACACTTGATAATCATAATAATCTTCTTTTTCTTCCTGCCCCCTATCCCACACTTAGGCAGGGTTAGCATAGTAGTATTAAGAGTAGTAGAGCTCCTTGAGAAAGGGCTGTTCCGGGGAAGTATTACCACCATAGGTAGGTAAATATTTCGGCCGCCAAGCAGCATTGCTGTGTTCCGGTTTGAAGGGTATGGGTTGCCGGTGAAATTACGGGCACGCGAGGCTTAAAATTTTTGTGATTCAAGTTGGCGGGCGCAATGCAGTACCTTACCATTAATTTTATAGTTTTAATATTTTTCTTTATTTTTTACACTACCATCTATAAAGTTCTAACTTTTTGGCTCTCTTATTATGGTTGCCTGGAAAAAAACGCTTTTAAAGATAAGGCCGCCCTTTGTAATTTTGCAAGGTGTTACCTAATATTTGTATTATTTGATGTTATTTTGTGTACAGTAAAAAGTTGTTCAACTTTTTTATTTGAATTGTGTCATAAATGTGACATGTTACAAATGACACTAGCTGATAAGGATTACTTGCATAATGACAGATATTGTTCACGCTAATTGACGAACACGCATATTGACATACACGCATATTGACGTATACGCATTGTTGACGTACACGAATATTGACTTACACGCATATTTACTTACACGCATATTGACTTACACGCATATTGACTTACACGCATATTGACTTACTCGCATAATGACTTACACGCATATTGACCAACACGCATAATGACACACAAGGTATTTCACACTAGTTTTCCGCCAAGTGGCTTCGTTTATTCGTATATATATATCATATTGTTATGCATTTATTAATCATAGAAGAAGCTTCAGAGATATGGGCATTTAAAGTTTGACAGCTGTCAAAGTTCACACGGTAACATCTCTTAATATATTTGGTAAAGACTCAAAAAGACTAAAGACTGTTTTTTGTTTAAATGAAAGCTATTGAAGTGGTCCACATTTTTGATGATATCTGTCAAATTTCAAACGGCTAAATATCCAAAAATATTCGTCCTTGACTCTTTGTTCTTAGTTCAACTGAAAGCTTTAGAAGTGGTCTACATTTTCAATGACAGCTGTCAAAATGACATCTGTCATCTGAAATGTAGATCTAGTCTGTAGATATGATGTGACGTGGAAACGGGAATAGACTTCCCGCATTCACGTCACATCACACGGGACAAGTAGTTTCAGAAACGTAGCCATTTGAAGTTTAATCACTGATACTAGACGGAAAGATTGATTAAATTAAATCTTATCTTATCTTATCATATCTTATCTATCCACCCATCAATCACACATCCTTCCATCCGACCGACCGACTGATCCGATTAACCTAAAACTCTAAAGGTCCTATAGGTAATCAGTAAGTCGAAGTCCATGTTTGTATGTCATTTCGCGTAATCGTTCCCGATGTGTCATTTTACGTATGAGCATATGTTACAATTTGCGTAGACATCATGAGTCATTGTGCGTTTGACCGCCTAAATGTGTCATTAAGCGTGTAATCCGCTGATAATAAGTAGTGTTGAAGCAATTAATAGTATTTACTACCGGGAATTTTATGCAAACTTTCACAAAACTGCATCGTGATAAAATTGCATCGAGTACCAACGCTTAAGTCTGAAATATATAGAGAGCAGTTCGGTCTTACCAATTGCTTATCTAGACTCACCAACGATTGGCCTCACTCCAAATAGATACGCTCTCCACGAAAAGAAGGGCATTCTATAACTCAACGTTTGTGACTACTCAGAGATAGACAAAAAACCGAGCACACTTTGACTATTATTATAACAAGTATGCCAAATACCTGAAAAGTTTAAAAGGATTTTAAACGATTTGTATTACGTTACCAACTTAATATTAAAATTCAGAGGAAGTTCCGCTAAAATTCGTTCTCCAGAATAAACGTATAATAAAATTAAAACTAATAACAAATGAGGCTTGTTGAGCTCAGTTGGTTAGCTCTGCCTTCTGCGCTGTGGGTTCGATTCCCACCCAGGACAAACATTTGTGTGATGAATATAGATGTTTGTTCTGTGTTTGGATGTTGTGTAATAAGTATGTATTTACAAAAATAAAAGTATTTACGTATTCTCTATCCGTAATCTAGTTCCCATATTATTACAAGCTATGCTTAGTTTGGGGCTAGATGGCGATGTGTGAAATTAATGTCCTGTAATATTTATTTATTTATTTAATAGTACTAGTAGATAAGACTGTTACCAGGTAGCCTGCGGTAGTATTACCCTGAGGAATCGTTGATTCGATAGTTAGAAGTTCATTAGATTGTCGAGTTTTAACAAACATTGTTCCTTGTTTTCATTTTACTTAGCTGTGTGTTGAACGTATCTTAAGAAAATTGCATTGAAACGTCTTTGCCCGTAAAACATTGCAAACATTTCGGCCATAGGCGTAAAATATGTCCCGTCACGAACTCTTACTAGCCAATTTGATACACTTATTCAAATATTTTCAGTCGTGTCTGATCATGGACTTTTGCGATAGTTTTTCCGAAGTTTTTACCCGACAGCCTCAGAAGGAGGGTTATATTTTTATAAGCCTAACTTCATTACGAAGTTAGGCTTGTAATGTGTCATTTGATTCGTCTGAATTGTGAAAGGGACATAGGCTATATTATTTTTATATGGGGGATTAAATAAAAAGTAATAGAGGAGGGGGGGGTGATTACAAAAAATATTTCTATTCCATCAATAAGGGTATCAAATGAACGCAATAAACGAAAAAATATGCACATTTGTTTATCCCATAAAGAGTCTTATCTATTTGAATATGTACCTAAAGAGTTTTAAAAACAATGATGTGTTAGCACATAGTAACACATAAGATAATAAATACGGGTGTTAGTAAATTATTATACTTTAAATTATTATATAAAACTTTAAATTAATATAATTGCTTACATCAGACCCCACCATAAGTAATGATTTTTTTATTGCATTATTTGTACCTTTGTGTTTATTATTTTGTGTAGCTTTCATCTCACCTTGATTTCAAGTTATGGTAGAAGTCGAAGGTAGCACTTCACAAGGAATTCTCAACAATCTGAGAAACTGGCTATCTTAGTGCCGGAACACAACAATTTTAGAATTGTTGTTATGGCGACAGAATTTGGTAAGATGGTGGAAGCGGAATTTAACATAGTCCTACCACAAACAAAACCAGCCACAATATTGTACTCCCTCTGGAGATCAAACCCGGGATCTGCATCTGATACCGGTGGGCGAACCGACGTTTTGTCTCATGTTTATTTTTTTTTCTCGTTTCTATTTTTGGTCGTGTGATTATCGTATTTTTTTTAATAACTCTTGACCTCTTTGCTTGTCTGACTCAGTAACGATGACATCTACGATGGAGCGTGATTCCCCAGAATATAATAGATTATGTTATCATAAATTTTATACAATCATAACAGCTTTGTACATATTTTGTTGTTATTTTGTTAAGATGATGAAACCCGAACCTGAAAACGTACCTAAAGCTCGCAAAACCTAAGGCACAATAAAAAACTCACCCAGTCAGGATTTATACCCCCCCTTATAGAAAAAGGTTGGGTATAAATCCATGGAATGTGCGTTCCCCGTCCACAGACAATACAAATATTTGGTTACACACACAAAAACCGCACATAAAAATGATGCATGGCCGGCGCGCCAGCCCTTATAGTTGGAATTGGGTAATTTTCCCAAATTAATCCTAAAAAGTTATAAAATGCCCTTTGAATCGAGTTTTATTGCAATTTGTGTTTGGATAAAATTATTATTATTGTATATGAAAGCTTAAAATATTCATTGGGGTGTAAATTGTTTATACATAAATTGTAAGGAAAATTATACAATGTTTACTGATTGGATACCAACCTATCTCGATTTTGTGTTACAGGTTTCTAAGATTTCAATACGTACCCTCTCCACTTACATGAACGGTTTTTTTACTGTACAAATTGGATGGCCTTCATTTCACCTGGTGTCAAGCTACGATCAGGTCGATGACGGAAGCGCAGTTCCCGGAATCCTCAACAGACTGAGGCTGGTTATCCCTTTAGGATTGAGACGAATTACTCAGGTAAGATGGTGGTAGGTCCAGTAGGCCATAGAAGTGGTTACCAGAGTAAAGTAGCCAAAGAATGAAATTTGGTCAATGAATATTCATATTACAAACACTGTAGTGTAAATTTTACAAGTAGCTTTTAATGTTTTAATGTGTTTAATTAGAAGAAGTCTGTAGAATAAGAAATTAACTCCAAAGTATGGAGTAGTAGGTACTTAAAAGCTAAGCTTGTAAGTTAAAACGTGTACAAAGCACATAAAATAATTCCAGCCATTCGTTGCTGCAAACAATAATTTTGAAGCAATATTTCAATTAACTTAATAAAATGAACTTTTGTATCTAAATTAATTCGCGAAATTGCTGAACGCTGTTTGTACTTGGATCACAATTTGCTCCAAATTGCTGTTTTTCCAGACGCTTACAAAACTGTTTATGAAACTTTGCTCTGTTATTGCTTAGTTTCTCTGAAATGTAAATGAAACAAGCTTATTTGGCTTTACTGTGGATTATATTTGTGGTATAAACTTTTTCTCATAGAACTCTATTTAGGCGCAGTTGGGTTCATTATAAGAACAGCAGGGACGCTACCGCCGACGGCGAAGCCGATCTCCATTGGCTTAAAATTAGCTTCATGAGAACTAGAAACGATTTTTACTACCGGGTATGTGTCATATCCAAAATGGGGTTCCCATCTCAAAAGTGTACACATGTTATGAAATCTATCCGTTCAGTACATTTGACGGTAAAAATCGTTTCTAGTTCTCATGAAGCTAATTTTAATCCAATGGAGATCGGCTTCGCCGTCGGCGGTAGCGTCCCAGGTGTGGAGCTCTGTACAGTCAGTATTTCCAGCTTATAACGTAGGTCTTTTTAACCATGAGTGAATAGTTGACTACTACAAAGTGTAAATAGGTGTCTACTAGACCATATTGTTACAATGCCACATGGTCACTTTACATCATCCGGTGAGATTGTGGTCCAATCGAGTATATAAATCATACCAATAATAAAAAAGAAGATTTTACTAAGCTATTCATTTTTCTCGCGGTTACGCCGCCCGCGGGCCCCAGATAAAAATATTTATATTTATTTTTTCTCTATAGGTTGCAATAAATCTCGTTGCCAAAAAACTAAAAATCAGACATAAAAATTAACATTATTGTTATGGTTTAATGAATCAGTAATCCAATGGCTCTTATTTAGGCGAGCGAATTAGTTTAGCTATTCAGCGAGGCAGTGCAGCCAGTGTCTTGACACGCCTTCGTATGGTACCTACTGGAACAGTTGAGCTACCTATAGACCGTTAGCATCTGTCCTTAGTAGCCCGAATGCTTCCTTGTACGAAAATAGTTAGTTTAATTAGTTGTAGGTACATATTATTTTTAATTGTTTGTAATCAATTGTAATTAAAAATAAATTAACTATGTACAAAGGAATCAGTCGGATTACCTAAGGACCGTTACAAATGGCCTGTAGGTTAATAAAATCAATAAGTTGAAGAAATTGTTTTGAGTGTAAATGAATCACATCATCATTCATGCCTATGTTTTTATAGACATACTACCTCTGTACTTACTTATACTAGATTACCTATCTAGTTTGTTCACTAGTGTATCCAGAGGTCCCTGGTTCGACCCCAGGGTAGCACAATATTGTGCTTGGTAAGATTCTGTTTGTTCTGTCACCATAACAACCATTCTAAGTTATTGTGTTCTGTCATTTAGAGGTAAGATAGTAAGTTCCTCAGACTGTTGAAAATTCCGGGTAAAGTGCGCTTCTTTTGGCCTTATTACGCTTCCCCGTCTTACAAAAATAATGAGCTCAATCCTTTTAAATGATATTTATGAAAATATCGAACCCTTGTTCGAAGCCTTATGTCGCATAACTTTTATAGCAACATTTACATCGTCAAGATAGTGTGCCGTTCAATGGGTTGGAAGTACCGACGCTTCGGAAAGTTTTATTACGAGCCGGGTAAACGTAGCGATAGGAAATATTTTTATTTGTGTTACTTTATTTTAGCTGTTTACCAATATTGGGGTAGAGGAAATGCTGTGAGTAAAATAGAGCTAAAACAAGCAGTTTTATATTCAATCATTGATGTTGTAAGTCAAGATGTGTTTGTCCAGCTTACATTTTACTATAATGACGTTAAATAGTTCAGCTTTTTAATGGCTAAAAAAGATTGTAACATGTTTGACGTGTTTTTTTTTTATTGTACGATGAGCAAGCGCTTGGCCTTCATCTCACCTGGTAACAAGTGTTTCTTTGTAGTGTAACAGTAGCGATTATTACTAAGAGGTATTATTACCAGGGACGCAGTCTATCAGTTAGGGCTGGTGCGGCGGCTGATTCGGCCGAGGATCACAAAAGGCTCAAATATAGTGGTCTCGCCAGAGCTAACCAATTTGAGCCTTTTGGAGTGGAGACCTTGGGTCCGTGGGGAGCCGTTGCCCTCCGGGTTTTCAAAAATCTTTCGGGGCTTTTGATTAAGGCGTCACGTGACCCAAGGGTTGGCTCTTATTTAGGCCAGCTAATTAGCATAGCTATTCAGCGTGGCAATGCAGCCAGTGCTTGGGCACGCTTTCGTCTGGTACTAGTCTGAAACAGTTAAGTTACCTTTTTCCCTTTTTGTAACGGTCCTTAGGTAATCTGGCTGATTCCTTTGTACATAGTTAGTATAATATAATTGTGGGTACATTTTATTGAATAGAGATAAAACAAAACTAGAGGTATAAAACAAATATTATCTACTTGACATTTTACAGGACGTTCAGCCCCAAACTAACCGATAAATAGTTTATAAATTATTCTTTTTCTTTTTCCAAGTCTATTGTATACTGACACTGAACTGAGCCTCCTTAAAACTGATGGGTTTTTCATAATCATCTTGATCTCGCTTGGCAGGCGGTTTGGTGATCGCAGTAAAGGTGTTAGATAACACACTGTAAGCTGCAATTCCTTTTAGTGAGATCCCGTAGTCGGCTTTTACCATCTTCCGCTGGCTGAATTGGAGGGGTCCATTCTTAAGACACCTAATAAAATGTATGTTCTGTCGCTATTTAAATTTTGAACGTAGCGCAGGATCAGATATCAAATCATCTTAGGCCACAGGTTTTCTTGCATTTCAAGTAAGCTGGTGGTCAAACGTTTGGCTATCAATAATAAAAATAAAAAAATGAAAATTACTCATCTGTATCTACTTAACCCTTTTTGGCTTGAAGGTCGATATCGAAGGAAATGAAAAAAAAACAGGTAGCTTGTTTTTGTTAGTAAGAAAATTCAGTTAGGTGTGACGAGTCCTTGACGACGTACCGTTTTTATACGTAAACAAGAATAAAATGAGCTCTGGTATTTATATTAGATTAAAAATCAACCCATGGTTAGTCAGGTCTTACATATCAGATTTCATTTACTTGGCCTTATTAAAACTATGTTCGTTATTACTAGGCACGTCATTTTACAGAGGTACATTCAAAAGAAATAAATAATCATAATCATACATAACACACGACAAACATATAACTATCTGCAATTGCTAATAAAGACCTCCGTATGGTCTAGTGGTAGGAACATTTCAGGAATCATCTGAATTTCCAATATTTAAGATGATTACGTGATATGTAGGTTTTTTGTTAATGGACAATATGCTAGCCTGGTTCTCAACCGGAAGGGTTCAGAAGCAGTTCAGAAGGTCCCAGGTATTTCATACAATAGTAGTCATCAAAGGCCATATAATCGGTTCGTTCAGTTGAATTTCATTTATTTATTAATAACATTTGTTACAAGTCATAAACCATGTAATAATGATGCATTTATATTACATTTCAACATTATCTATACATACAAAAAAATATAAAATACACAGTGGCGTATAAAATTTCATGTCAAATTAGTTACCTAAGTAACCTAGTCCTAATTGAGAATAAATAATTAATTCAATAATAATCATTAATTACATAATTACACACATTAACAAAACACATACAAATCTGAGAATTCATAGAAGCACATTTCTATGAGCCATTCTTTTAGTTAGCGTTTGAAAGGTTGCGTTGATGGCGCGTTGATGACATCTCCGGGTAGCCGGTTTCAGACCGCGGGCCCCGTTACCTAATGTTGCCTGAAATAAAATTGTATTATTATTATTATCATTATTACGTGCACCAGCTTCAAAGTATTACTATAGACCCCACGTTTGATATGCACATCAGCAACACTCCACAACCAATGCCGCCTGGTACTGATTTATACTTTTTTTATTGTAAGTGGCTTTTATCTCTCATTTTCGAGTTATGATCCCGGAATCCTCAACGGTCTGGGAATCTGGCTATCTTACCTCTAGCAGCCGGAACACAACAATTTTAGAATTATTGTTATGGCGACAGAATTAAGTATGGTGGTAATCAAACCAAGTACAATGTTGTACTCCGCTGGGGATTGAACCCAGGACCTCTGGATCTGCCACGGCGAACCACTAGACTACACAGACTAGACGGTTGAAACTTAGTGCATTAAAGCATTTGATGCTCTCTCGCTGTTAATATTTTGTAGTAGAACTAAGGTAGGCTAAACGATACGATATATTATATCAGCTTGACAATAGTAATAGAATAAAATGAAAAATAGGTTTGTTTTTTTTTTGCGATGTATTATGCTTCTTAAATATTACCATAATATGTTACCCATGTACTTAAGTGAAACGAGAAGATTTTAGTTGTAGATATATATCAGTTTTACAAAAATAAAAAATACTAAAAAAAAAGATTTTTTTTTTTTTCGATGTATGCTTCTAAAAAATACCTATTTATTTGAACAGTTCATATAATATCATTATTAGCCGACTATTGGCTTTTATTATTAGTAGGCTTTGGTAGGTACATAATGTTAACCAACCAAGACAGATGTGTGAGTTGCCTCTTCGAGAATCCAGAAAGGTTCCACAGACTCAATGAACTTCAATTTTGATCGATTAAGAAGGCCCAATATTACCGCTGTCCCATACAAACGTAGCTTAAGTTTATGTTGACTACGATTTATAGCATGTCTCATTCAAACGAAATTTTGCAAGTGTAATTAGATTTGTATCGCTTTACTTTTTCACAATTAAAATAAGTATTAATACCGGCAAAAAAAAAACTGAAATTATATTTGTTTAAGTTCTCCAGTTTAGTTTATAAGGAATGCAATAAAGTATTTTCATTTCATTTCGGTGCAAAATTATTATATAATATATTTTCCCCGTGGAAACACTCATATTTTATTTTAATTACGTTTTTATAAAAAGTAATCCTATGCAAACTTAGATCTATACAATTAAACCTGCAATATATATGTATATATATCAAATAAATATGACAGGACATTAGTTTAACACAGCGCCATTTAGCCACAAACCACAGATAATAAATTACAAATGCCCAAACTAAGCATAGCTTGAAATATGGGAACTAGATTACGGATATAATATTTAAATACCTACTTTTCTTTTTTTTGTAAAAATATACTTTAAAACGTACTATTTTTATTGTTTTATTGGTGATAGTCAAGCATTTGACCTCCAGCTTATAATATGATACAACACCCAAACACAGATCAAACATCTATATTCATCACACAAATGTTTGTCCTGGGTGGGAATCGAACCCACAACCTAGCGTAGAAGGCAGATATACTATTAACTGAGCTGTGAGGCTTGTTATTGAATCGGACATGCCATTTCAAATTGCAAGGGAAACTCGTGTAATGGATAGCAAGAATCAGCAGAACCTACTCCATGGTCCCTCTTAAGTCGTTTTACTTCATTCCAGCTACCGGTTCTCTGGTATTCTCCCATTGAGAAATAGTTTCGTACGCGAACTTAAACAATTTCTTACCGTGTTTAACGACAAAAATAGAAATACCTAGAATGCCTTTGTACTAAGTTCCTTTCCAGGTAGGCGATAGCTTTTATGACGTTCGCATAAGACCCAAAATGGTGTGCTGGTTTTGTATAGTTTATTATTACAATGGGGACTACCACCTGTCGGTACCTGTTATTGTATTGTCAGCTGAGTGTGACCAGCCAGCCAGACCCAGACCATTCCTCATCAGTCATCAGTATCAATTCAAGTGTGGAAGAGAGTGGACCTAATATATGTCAGTGAAATCATTGTTTATTTAAATTGAAAGTAATACTTTTAACGAGTCATTAATTATTATTTATCTAAAGAAAATATAGAAGCCGTTTCGTTTTGGATCTTTCTGTTTCTGGTATTTATTAACTTTTTTTATTTTCATTTAATGAGTATTCGTATATGTTTATTTATAATTAAAATAGTTAAGAAGTAGATTATTTGGCTAATAATCAATGCACAAACAAAAACAGAGTAGTCTATTTCCTGATGCTAGAATTTTTTAGAGTAACGTAAATTTAGAAAATCATATTATAAATGGTTTTTGGGATATTCCCACATGATTAGGAAAACATAACATAACATATACCTCCAAGTAAATTTAAGAGTAAAATATAGTATTTTATTAAGCATAACATGGTTGAGCTGAGTTTTAGCTAGCTTTTAAATTACCGTTAGAATTGAAAATTCCATTTACTAGGAAGTGAGTTAAAAGGGCTATTAACATTACATAAAGTTTAATTATATAGTTGCAACTTTTTCATGACGAGATCCGTTTGATGTTGATGAAATTGGGAATGGATATATTATATAGATCCCATGGGGACCCGCAAAAATACCACGCAATAGAATCCGTGTGCAAAACGTAGAGTTAGATTCTTAAACACTTAATTCTGGCACCACAGCTGTTTTAAAGGGCCATTCACATTTTTGCATTCCAACAAGTTGTTCTGCCGGTTTATTGTAGCTTTCTGCGAAATTGACCGCATCGCTCTATTTTCTTATCATTAAATATATAAATATTACAGGACATTAATTTCACACAGCGCCATCTAGTCCCAATTTCCAAACAAAGCAAAGCTAATATGTAATATGGGAAATAATACTAATATATTTTTTTTAATACATACTAATCATACAAAACAACACTCAAGTACAGACCAAACATCAACATTCATCACACAAATGTTTGTGCTGGGTGGCAATCGAACCCACAACCTTATAACTCAGAAGGCCACTACTAACTGAGTTGTGAGGCTTTTTATATATATTTTTTTAAACAACGCTTTCTTGCCCCAAACTAAGCATAGCTTATATGTAATATGGAAACTAGATTACCTACGTATATAATATTTAAATACTTATTTTTTGTAAATACATACTTATCATACAATACAACACCCAAACATAGAACAACCGTCAGTATTCAACACCCAAATGTTTGGCCTGAGTGGCAATCGAACCCACTACAGTTTAAAAGGTAGAACTACTACCAACTGAGCTGTGAGGCATTGCATTGAAAACATATTTTTCTTTCCCCTTATAACCTCGAAGCATCTTGTAGGAAAGCTAACTCTATCATTGAACTAATAAAAATGATAAACAAACACAACGAATATACATACAAAAACAATTAGACAATTAGTAAAGGGGTTAGGGGGTACATCACTACCCAGACAGGTCTCAAAGTAAAGACTCGTATTCATTCAAAAACCTTGTATGAATTTACAAGGACAATGCCGTTTCGATACTTTACTTCGGAAAAATATATCTATTGCCTAATAAGTAGGAAGTTATAACAATTGATACATAATATTGATAATGTAAACGACGAACAAATGTGTTATTGTACCTTTAGCTGGGTGGACCGATGCGTAATATAACACACTTGCTTTACTGTTTAAATACTCGCACGTGGTATTTCTATACGATATAGGGAAGAATGTTAGGTGTCAGAATGTACGTGTTTGAATGAATGAATTAACACTATATTGTACACAGAAATAATACTAGATAACCACACAAACATTTAGTAACAATAGTGTCGGCCTTATCACTAAAATCGATTTCTTCCAGGCAACCTTGTTAGAGCAATGTTAAAAAAAAAAAAAGTTTGGAGGGGCACTGTCCACTGCTGGACAGTGCCCCTCCAAAGCTGCAGGGTTTTGCCATAATCACCACACTCGGCAGGGGGATTGGTGATCGCGGTAAAGTTGTAAATAATACACAGAAGGACTCACTTTTACTTTTTCTGGTGATATCCTTTGGTCATCGAATTTTGAGTTGGAGGGATCTTTGCCACGGCAAAAACGATCTGTTAATATTATATATACAAACTGTAGATAGTGTGTACCTACCTAATTAGGTATATAAATTAATGTTACGCTTAAATTAACCACCTTGTAACTTTTGCTATTATTACAATAGGCTTACCGATAATTGTTACTAATTTCCAGTAAAACTAATTGTTACACAAAATTGATGACCACTATGTAGTATGAGTCACTAAAAATCTATTATCTAGATTCAGGTAAAGATAGGTGGTAATTACTATAAAACTACGTTACAAGTAATAGAGAAGGCTCATTTATATGAAATAATAATTTCATATCTACACAGTACAATTGCGAAGTAAAAGAATTTCAAGTGACGTGAAATCGATAACAATCTCACGATTTGTTGATTTAGTTAGAGCAATAAGGAACATATGTCGCCTGAGAAAAAGTATATCCACTGATTCACGAATCTTATTGTTTCAGATCCAAGAGAGAAACAATAATGGCCGAGATCACGGCAAGAGACAATATCCTCCAGCCCACATCGCTTCACGAGGCAATAAACATGATTAAATTCCTCAAAACGTCACATAAACAGGAGATCGCAAAGCTTAAAGAAGCGTACGCGAAACAAGCCGAGCACATAAAGAAATTGGAATCAAATAGAAAAAAAGAATTGGAATTCCTCTCAAGTGAACTGCAAAAGTACGAAGCGAACTTAGCAATCCGAACCGAGTCCGTCGCTAAACAACTCGCCCAAAAGGATATTATTATACAGAAACACGCCGAAGCCATTGAGGAGCTAAATAAAAAGTTACTTCACAACGAATTTGCATTTAGCGTCCCGGAGATACACATCCTAGCCGATTCAAACTCGGACTCCGGTGTAGCTCTAGAGATAGATGATAGTACGAAAATAGAAAAAACCGAAATTAAAACCACGAGGAAATGCAGCAAAAAATTCGGAGAAACGATTAGCTTTTTACGAAGTAGGGTTGACTTTTCTCCGATGAAATACAAACCGAGTAACTTAAAGAAAAAAGAAGAAAAGAATAATTTATTGCAAGTCCCCGCTAAAAGTTGCAGGGTGCTGTGTCGTCAGACGAGTAACGAGAATGCAAAGATGTCTATGAGTGATGATGACAGAACGCAACCAGAGGATTCCGTACATTCAGATAGCGGGATGGAACCCGTTTTCATTCGACCAAAGCTTAGCGATAGCATGAACAATCATTTCTCCGATGATGGAAGCGAGGACACCAGTGAAGAAATATTTGATAGAGTGATGACGAGAAGTAGCATAAGAAGATCTGTTAAAGCGAACCCTAAATATAAGAAAATAAATCGATCAAAATCAAAACTATTAGAACAAGTAAAAGTAAACATTATAGATTAAACTGTTCATTGATAACTTTACTGTATTTATCTATGTTTCAAATTGTTATCCGGAATAAACACTGATGTTTTATGTTTATGTTGAGTTTTCTTGGACATTACACTTATATCCGGTATATTATGAGTATACCTGCATGCTTTATAATAAAATACCGAACTCATATTTATATTAATTGATAGATTCTCTCGATCTGGAAGTCCTTGGTTTAAATCCCGAACGGGGCATTTTGTGAGGTTTGATCTCATTTTGGTTTGTATTTTCAAGCTTTGATCACCTGATTGTCTATAAACAAGATGATCAGCTGTCAGTCCCTAGGACAAAGAATAGTATGTTAACAAACCATCAGACGTCAATAGCGGCGGCTCGTAAATCCTGCCACCAGTAGCTAACATAAGCATCATAAGAGAATCACATATTATTCAGAGAGAATCATATATTAAGTGCGAAACTTTGTCAGTGTGTGTGTGTTTGTTACTCCTATACGCTGAAACGGCTGAATGGATTTGGCTGAAACATTGAATACACATAGCATATGACCTGGAATAACAAGTAGGCTACTTTTTATCCTAAAAAAGTGAATTATTCCCGTGTATTATATTACAAATATAAATATTACAGGACATTCATTTCACACAGCGCCATCTAGCCCCAAACTAAGGATAGCTTGTAATATGGGAACAAGATTACGGGTAGAATACTTAAATACCTCTTTTTTATTGTAAATACATACTTATCATACAATACAACACCCAAACACAGAGCAAACATCTATATTCATCACACAAATGTTTGTCCTGGTTGGGAATCGAACCCACAACCTACAGCGCAGAAGGCAGAGTTACTACCAACTGAGCTGTGAGGCTTGTTAAATATATGTGAAAGGTTGTGAAGCACGGCTGAGTGGATGTGGTTGAAACTTGGAATATACTTAGTTTATAATCTGGATTAACACGAAGGCGAATCCCGAAAAAAATACGTAACTCATGGTATGTTTGTTGTCATACCTGGGAGCTTGACTTTTTTTTATTCGGTATAATTTTGTGACTTGCAAAAACACAACTTTCGCTTTTTCCCATCACCGCATGTTTGCTTGTTAATAGCGGGAACACCGCGGGGCGCAGCTAGTTCGATATATTTAGACATGAAGAATATTGACATACGTACCTACGAACCTCGTAGGCTTTCATACGCACACGTAAAAAGAACTCATGCTAAGGCAATTTTATGTAACGTTGGTTTCATATTATGTATCATCATGCAAATATTATTTGAATCGGATTGAACTAATCCGTAAATATAGATTTATATTGTGAAGTATAGAAATATTTTGACTTAAAAAATATTAAAAACTTGAAACTTGACGTTAGTACAATGTAAGTTAAACTACCAACTATAACATTTTTTTTTTTATTGTACGACGGGGAAGCGCTTGGCCTTCATCTCATCTGGTAACAAGTTAAGATAAGGTCGGTGGAGGCGCACTTCACCCGGAATCCTCACATTCATTTGATTCAGCTCATTGGATCCATAACATGACCGATTGACTACATACATGATATACACAAAATAAAGATTATTATTATTAAAAGCTAGTTTATGAGTATCTGGATATAAGCAAAATTGATTCAGATATGTATGCATGGTCGTATCCCAGACGAAAGTAAATATCAGCCCGGAATAGGGCTACCACATGGGGAATGAGCTGAACAAAAATACACTTATCAAATGAGCTGGACAAAAATACACTTATCAAATGAGCTGCACAAAAATACACTTATCAATTGCGGGATTTAAGTTAAGTCCCTTAAAATCCGGTAAAATGTACCTGGAAGTAAGCGATTTAAGAACTGATACATTGGGCTAACCCTAGAGTCGATGTCATACATGTCGATGTGTTACCTGGCTTTGGTACACGAAAGTTTATTTTGCGTTAGTCGCTGCTACTAAATGGGGAAATTGAACTTTGCGTTTTCGTAAAAAAATAGAGGAGATGTTATCATGGATAATCAATATTTCACTTAAAACCTTAAGAGAAGGCGGGGTACATACATTGGTCTATAACAGTTGAGTTACAGACGGACAGAGGAGCCTTAGTAAATGGGTCCAATTAGCACCCTTTGGGTACCGAACCTTAACAACGGTGCGTAATTATTAATGTTAAGACAAGCAAAGACCTATAAAATTTGGTCTCTAGCTTAGAATTGACTATTACGATGCGGGGCACAAAGCTGTAGCGTTTTTCTTATTCTTATGGACATATTTTAGCATGCATTATAGTAGAAATAATCTTCCAACCCTATGAGGGATCACAAGGGTGGCAGTACAAATAAATCATTCGCATCTAGACGACAAATAAATAAAAGTGCCTTACGGCTGGAATATGCTAGCAAATAGAATTTGATTCTGGAGGCGATCTGTCCCATTTTTTCGATTCTATTTCATTGATACTGAGATACGATTTCATCATTTAGAAAAGCCCCAGGGCTTGTAACCAGTTCAGTATGAAATCGGGTGAACTAAACATTTCTACCATAAACCGATAAACACCTCTGTGGTCTAGTGGTTGAACCCACCGATTTCAGATCCAGAGGCCCCGGGTTCGATCCCCATGGGGAGTACAATATATTGTGCTTGGTTTGGTTGGTGGTAGGACTTTGTTTAAGTCTGCCTGGCTAGCTACCACCATCTTACCATAACAACAATCCTAAAATTGTTGTGTTCCGACTTTTAGAGGTAAGATAGCCAGTTTGTTGAGGATTCCGGGTGAAGTGCGCTTCCACCTTCGGCCTTATCTCAACTTGTAACCAGGTGAGATGAAGGCCAAGCGCTTCCCCGTCGTACAATAATAATAAAAAAACGATAGATAAGAGTAATGAATGAGTAATAAAATGAACACACTTTAATGTATACAAGAACAAAGTTATAAATTATTATTAATAATTCATACTGAACGAAATGTTAAAATATTTATTCAATAAAATGTACATTTATACTAACTATGTTCAAAGGAATCAGTTAGATTATCATGAACCGTTACAAACGGCCTAAATTGTAATAAATTGTAACAACACAATATAGAACACTTCATAAAGATTAAAGCTTAAAGTACAATGTGCGGTTATTGCTTGAGAGCGATCTCTTCCAGACAACCTTAGGATGGAGAGATCAGTAGATACAAGTTTAGTTGGTGCACATAATTAAGGAGAAAAATATATTTGAATAAACTCAGCAGGATTGCGTAGTTCCTACCTTCTGGTATTAACCCTAAAAAGCAAAAGTGTATAAATACCACAGGACGTTAATTTCACACAGCACTATCTAGGCCCAAACTAAGCAAAGCATTTTATATGGGAACTAAATTACTGGAATGTTACTTTTTTTTCTTAAATACATAGATATTTATCATACAAAATACAAAACCCACACACAGAACAAACAGCAATATTCATCACACAAAAGTTTGTTCTTGGTGGGAGTCGAACCCACAACCTCAGCGCAGAAGGCAGAGCTACTACTTACTGAGTTGTGAGGCTTGTTAATAAGCCCAATAATAGCATTATTGGCCCTATATATAAACAACCTTTACATGCATAGAACTGGTATACGGATAATCCTATTAGTTGATATAACTAATCCCTTTCCCTCTATTTGGGGTAAATTAGGCATAATCCCTAAAGCCCCAAATCTGTAAATTCATTTGTGAACCGTTACGAGAACATTACGCGTATTACAAAGCTTACAGCAATGTTACCTCAAGATATTGGCTTATCTCCACAATAACTATTTACTCAAGCCTAAACGGATTAGTTTGATCACTTCTTACATCAGATAAGTGTACAATTTGTTGTAAGTACTTACCTCTGAATCATAAAATGACGTCCAAAGCGGAGAAAGAAAACATGTTGTGCCGACTCCACCTACTATGTGATCAAGGGCATAATGATGATGATGATGATGATGTAGAACCTTTTAAAATAAACAAGAACAGTTGCGCAAATTAAGTTGTTACTTTAAAACAATCGTGCGAGGATTGCATTAGGTTCATTGAGAGTTTGGCTTTAGTTCTTACTGTAACTGTTGCTTTAAAAAAAAACTAGTGAGTACCTGGGATTCATGTTGGATACTATCGCTGGATTTTCCCATCCTTAGTGCACGTAAAGACATGCCTTTGAAATGTCAGTTTCATTGATCAGCCAATCAATTGGTTAGGTATTCAGATAATCAGCTACTTCTAAGGTATATATTGTTTATTTCCACTCGATAGACCAATGGATGGAGTTGATACAGGAATTTAGGATCACTGTTTGTGGCCTTGATTAGCCCTACGTTTATCAGTGTGTAGATTAAAACTATGATGATAATATTGATGACTATTAGGGGTTTTCTTTTTAGATATCAAAATAAAACTAGACAGAGACACATTTTCAAAAACTTTTCTATTTGTCTCCTATAATTAAATCAATAATAGAACGAAAAATAGTAGCCTCTCAGATAGTGGTAAGCATCTAAGACGCATTTTATGAATAGGGGAAAATTTTAGGGAAGTTACCTACAGAGATATTTATTTAAAACCTTTATTCAATAAAATGAACATATTAAACTATGTACAAAATAATGAGTCGAATTACCCATGGACCTACCAGACGGAAGCGTGCCCAAGACACTGGGTGCATTGCGACGCTGAATAACTATGCTAATTATATATATATATATATATAATTATGCACATAATTGTGTTTGAAATTCGCTTACAGGTTCCTGAGAAGGCAATACCTGTGTACCTGGACTTAGATACTGAACTTTCCCAAGTATGAACATAATAATACCACGTTGAACGCTATAGGGGCTCACGTGGCCTAAATGATATGCTCACGTGATAAGTTAGGACTTCTAACTCATGGAATAATTCGTTGAAGCACCTGCGAGCTTCAAACTCATCATATTTGCATGTCTAGGATCATTCTACTCGTAACACAAAACAAATAAAGCCACTTTGAAAAGCTACAAAGCACCTGTTGTATTATTAAAACACGTGCCCCCACGGGAGTCCTACGGGCTTTGTTCGTTAGTATCCAAATATCTTGTTTTCGAAATGTCTCTCCTGTGGATTTTGCATGTCGTTTGAATAGATATTGGGCGGTAAAGTAGGGCGGTTCAAGTTCTCAAAGAGGTACGAAAAACACCTATTTGTACTGCAATGAAGCTCGTATTTTTATTGTAAACAAATACCTTAATTGCAACTCGAGGCTTTCCCGGGATAAGTGAGTATGTATGTATGGGATTTCTAACTTCTAATCTGCAGCCTTAAAGGCTTGAAGAAGGCCGCGTATAATGTAGACATGTTTCAAATCACATTTTATGTACACCTATAAATAATGCCGCCACTGGTTCATCCCACCGATTTCAGATCCTCAGGCCCTGGGATCGATCTCCAGGGGGAGTACAATATTGTGCTTTGTTTGGTTGGTGGTAGGATTTGATTAAGTCCACCTGGAGAGCTACCACCATCTTACCTAATTTTGTTGATAACTAAAATTCTAAAATTGTTGTGATCCGGAATTAAGAGCCAGTTCCACAATTTGTTGAGGATTCCGGGTGAAGTGCGCCTCCCTTCGGCCTTGAACCTTCGGCCTTATCTCTACATTTAACGAGGTGAGATGAAGGCCAAGCCTTCCCCGTCGTACAATAAAAAAAACCTAAACACTTACCCAAATCATACCCAAGGCATGATGACGTTTCCACTGCCAACTCAAGCTTGACACACCATTGAAATATGCAAGCTACTTGCACAACGGAACCGCACGCCTGTATAGAGGTAATCAAACGCAATCAATAATAATGTGACGTGGATGTCAATTATTCATATTTCTGCCATTTTGAGTAAATCACTCGGAACGCCTGGAACACCTGCAAATGTTTAATTTTGTCGCGTGTTAACACTTCGCGTTCGTCATTGTGCTAATTACATTCAGGGTAATGATTCACGAGATTTAACACCTTTATCATGAGGCTTAACACCTGTATCACGAGGCTTAACACCTTTATGCCTCAATTTGACGGGCGCAATGCAGTGCCGTGTAGGCCATGTTCTTTGTGGATGTGACCTATGCAGTAAGGCATTGTTATGGCAAGAAATGCACTTCACACCAGTGGAGCGAGTACAGTTCTTACCGATCGCATAATTTGACATTTAGAATCGTTAAATTCGATAAAATTGGTTATTACACAGACTTGCGATGGTCGGTATATCCAATTTTATCGAATTTAAACGATTCTTAATGTCAAATTATGCGATCGGTAAGAACCGTACTCGCTCCGCAGGTGGGCTACTTGCTTGTCCCGTCTCCTAGTTGTATAAACAAAAAACTCATAGCTATGACAGTGGTACAGTCGCAGAATTGCCACTATGGGTGCCTTTTGTTATTTTAATGGCCATACTATGATGATACCATTGTTATAGTAATGCGGTTGGCTTAAGTAGAATCGGGACCCAGTATGTTCAGTACAACATATCTATGGCCTGACCTTGACCGTGGTATGGCTAGGATTAATGTGCCCCTCCATATTCACCCATACTTGTGTACTATACATACCAGAAAAAGTGAAACAGCTTTTTTCTGGGTAATAAATAACAGCGGAGGTGATAATGATCGGATGCTTTGTCCAACAGAAGAAATTAATGAGCTGTTCATTTGAGGAAAGCTAACAAAGTTAACCATTCAGCTGTTTACGAAACTAGATATTCGTAACCACTAGCGATCGAAGAAATTTTTGTCCTTGCACGTGGCTATATAAAATACCATCATTTCAACAAACCTCATAGTTCAATTGATAGTTACTATGGCTTCTGCGCTGTAGGCTGTGGGCTCGATTCCCACCCAGAGCAAACATTTGTGTGAATATAGATGTTTGTTCTGTGTTTGAGTGTTGTATCATATAGCACGCATGTTATTAACAAAAAGTATTTAAGTATTCTATCCGTAATCTAGTTCCCATAAATACAAGCTACGCTTTGTTTTGGGCTAGATGGCGCTGCGTAAAATTAATGTCTTGTAATATTTATTATTATTTATCATAAAACTTCTTCGCTATGGCCTAATTGTAGCTATAACCAGTACTAAAACACTCAAATCGGTTTTCCCAACTTTGCAAATATTTCCCCTATTAATTTGTTAAATCCATTTATTTTATCTTAGAATACCACATCCATGTTTATAACATAGATTCTAACAGTGAAGGCAAAAGCGCCTTCAATGGCCCGTGTAATGCAGAAGGCGACAGGGCGGGAAACTTCTGGACTCCGGGTGATAGCAAACTTTTCACTCGATGTATGCTGATTCTTTGTAAGTTGGCTTCATAGTTTGTTTATTTTATCTGCTTGTTCAACTGTATGATGCCTGCAAAAATAGTTCGCTTGAAAATCAAAACTTATGGTAAACGTTGTCAGTATGTATGGGAAATGTTTTTGGTACACAGTCGGAAAAATATCTTTGTAATCACTGCTAAACTTAATTCGATGAAATATCGCCAGTTACTGGCATGCATAATTCTCTGAATTTCAGCGTTCGCATGCATGGTCCACCTCTCAAAGCCTTTGCATAAACATTTAGTACATATTTGGTAACGCAATGCATAGTACAATATTAAGAAACTCTTGGAATCTATAATGAACTCCAAAATATAGCAGTGGTTCTCTTTTATTGAAATATGGACAAAGAAAAGTCACGAGTTGAACTTACGTTCAATCCTCAGTTAGTTGAGGATTTCGGGTGAAGTGCGTTTCCACCTTCGGCCTTGTTATAACTTGAAAATTTGGTGAGTTGAAGGAGTGACCTCATCAATTTCAAGTTATCCACCTCCCCGTCGTACTATAAAATAAACGAAGGCAATAAGTTGATATAGGGATGATAGATAAGGTATCTATCAGTATATCTCAATGATGATGATGATAGTTATGATAGATAAGGTATCTATCATTTCAGATTTTCCTCTTTGCTTGGTATAGACGTGTCTATGTATGAGCCACGCCGAACGGTCCTGGAACAGTCTCATCAGGTGCGGTTCGGAATCTGGGGAATATCATCGACCCATCTTACTGCCGGACGCCCGACGCTTTAATACCCGTTCCTTGGCAGACATTCCGTCATGGCCTTGTGCCATCTATCATCCTTCCTTCTCGCCAGGTAACCCGCCCAGCTACATTTAAGTTCCCGCTTTACAATTTCCAATGTTATTGACCTGATTGATGTCCTTTTTTGGATCTTAACTACGATTTTTTGGGAATTGGGAATACGGTCTATAAGCTCCTTTCAAATCGGTGTCCAATGCGTTTTAATACTAAGTCGCGTTTTGACTAAATTTCTTATTAAATTAGTTTTATGTCAAGGGAGGGTACCACGACCTCTTATAGCATTCTTGTTTTGATACTACTTTACTTCTGTCACTATCATCTATCCAGTACAAAAAAAATATATATAATAAAATAAAATAATATTAAAGCTAATATTTATATCTTTATTCATCAGCTTAAATTGTGTTTTGTAAAATCCAAAATATAAATACCATAATAAGTAACTACAGCATGCGAACTTAAAAAAATATGTATAGTGTTCTACTCTATAGTGAATGTAGATGTTTATGAGGGCTGAATGTTTCCATCCATTTTTAAAAACAAGCTAATATTTCTTTACGTCAACGCCACGCAATAGACATGGCTTAGCTAGACTTTAACCTAAAATATATTGTTTTTAACTCTAAATTACTTGCAATACATAATAATGCAATAAGTTCTGCATAGAACTTAGTTACAAAAACATGTTTTAGTTGTAAATATAATGTTTACAGGCAGGAATCGGTCACGCTACTGACGCAAGTACCTAACCACGCTATTGCGTTAAATTAGCTGTGAAGCCTGAAAAATTGTATTTGAATAAGTGTTTCTGTGACCAAAGCAAATGTACGTCATTGGTGAAACCTACGCTTGATAACCACGTCATAAAATTGCTATTTTACTCACCTCTTATTGTGGTACTTTGCATTTTAGGAAAATATTCTACTAAAATTTGTACATTTCATCATAGCTTCATTTATTCTAAGGCGTACTTAATGGTCCATGCGTGAACCCCAGAGATTGCAATTCGACTATAATTGAATGTCATATTATCATATCACTTTAAGAAATGCTTAAGCGGCGACGGTAACCTCAAAATTATATATTGAAATTATTCAGTAACGTTTTTAACGATCAGAAGAAACACGGAATGCATTTTTTTATGATCCTTCAAATAGTTTAATGTAAATGACGGTGAATGATGATGGTTTACCTGTTTAACATAAACTATTGGTGCCTACATCAACTTAAACACATATGTGAGTAAACACCGTGGTTTTAAATGTATGGTTCAATGCTGTGAAAGTTTTTTTTTATTGCACTACGGGGAAGTTCTTGGCCTTTATCTTACATGGTTACAAGTTCAGATAAGGCCGAAGGTGGAGGATCCTTAACAAACTGAGGAACTACCTACCTCTAAATGCCGGAACACAATAATTTTAGAATTGTTGTTATGGCGACAGAATTAGGTAGGATGGTGGTAGCTAGCAAACGAAGTCCTACCACCAACAAACCAAGCACAATATTGTACTCCCCTGGTGATCTAACCTCTGGATCTGAAATCGGTGGGTTGAACCACTAGACTACAGAGGCGGTTAAGTGATTTGATCACATGGTGTTCAAACCAAACACAACCATCTAAATCTAAATCCAAATCATACCTGTAATTAAATGCACACATAGATATGTGATTGTTCGGAAATAGGCAGCATATCGCTGGTTAAATGCTACATTCCAACCATACTACAAACCAAAATTTTTCTTTTTTCATTACAGTCATTCAAAGTTTTCGAAAAGGGTTTTTTTTTATTTCTGAGCAAGTAGTTTTTTTTAATCTTTGTATTACATATCAATCGACGCGTAATTTTAATTAGAGTTAATTTGCATTTTCAGTTTTTCCGTAACTGTAACCTAATGTCTTACAAAACTAGATAAGTGACTTTTGCATATACAATTTAATGTACATATGTATGTTATTAAAAAAAATCAATAAAAGGTCACGTTTCATAAAAAAAAATAAGGTTCATTATACAAAAATCAAGTTTTTTTTGTGTTTTGAATGTGATTTACACCGTGTAATATTCTGCAATAAGTATAAATATTGCACGCATAATAACGTATTACAAAAAGTCTAATAAACACACTTTTTTATATGAATACATAAAGAAAAATAACAAATAATATATACATACATAGACTCACGCCTGTTTCCCTAAGGGGTAGGCAGAGACAACGGAATTCCATTTACTACGCTCCTTGCACACCTCTTTTGCCTCATTCACACTCATTACTTTCTTCATACATGCTCATCGGTTTAGGGTACTTCTGACCTGGCCCTTTTCAAGAACGTCTCCAATTTGATCAGAGAACGTCCGCCGAGGACAACAAATTTAATTTAGGAGTTTAACAAATAATATTACAATCAAAATAAATGCTTTGTAGTATTTTAGTATCACATTATTACTGATCGGTTTGATAATACCCTCGGTCTTGATTTGAGGAACTTTAACTATATATGTATTATTTTAAATATTTCTGTATTATTTATTCTATTTTTCTATGAATTGTTAATATTTTAACCATAATTCTGGATAGTCTTTCCATTTTTGAGACTTTTTTATTTCCGCGCAATTTGCGTTCTACAACTAAAAGTTATACACTAGTTAGTTCGGTATCGACGCTGGATGGAAAAACCACATCAACTAGGTGACGCTTGAGCTTCCTGGGAGCTCATGAATGCTGGTTGATAGAATAGAATTGGGCAGATTTTTTTTTTGTTCGACGGGTAAGCACTTGGCCTTCATCTCACCTGGTAACAAGTTGAGATAAGGCCGAAGGTAGAGGCGCACTTCACCCGGAATACTCAACAAACTGAGGAACTGGCTATCTTACCTCTGAATGCCGGAACACAACAATTATAGAATTGTTATTATGGGCGACAGAATTAGGTAAGATGGTGGTAGCTAGCCAGGCGGACTTAAACAAAGTCCTACCACCAACCAAACTAAGCACAATATATTGTACTCCCCATGGGGATCGAACCCGGGATCTCTGGATCTGAAATCGGTGGCTTGAACCACTAGACCACAGAGGCGGTTTACTAGACCACAGAGGCGGGTAATAGTTGCTGTGCACTATTATTATTCCGTCTAGCTTTTAATTTCTTCCTGTTTGGTTCTATTAACTTTTCATTAGTGAAGTTGAAAGGATTGATTGAGATTGTGCTGATAGATGTGATCGTTAAGGTGGCAGTCTGGAACTTATTTCTTCATCAGAATCTGAGCCGACAGCATTATTTTGCGGTATTTGTAAATAAGGATTCTTCAAACTGTCATCTGAAGAAAAATCATTATCTGTGCGTTCCGAGATTGAAGACTCATCGGAATAACTGTCCGAATCACTCAGAGCTATTTTCCTCAATAACATTATTGTAATGTAGTCTTTTAGTATATTCGGGTCCTGATAAAATAATTTCATTATTCGAGTCGAGTATCGATACGAGTATACTCAGAATATGCTGGCTATCTGCGATAGATTTTGAGTCAAATTAATCTATCGACTGCTGGTATTCTTCACATCTCTCTTCGATTACAACATAATCCTATTCTTTAGGTATGATGTTTTGAACAATAGCTGGAGCTAAAGCTTCATAATCATCATCACTATTTAGTTGAGCATGATTTAAAAACCGTTGTACTCTGTTTTTCATTTTGTGAAAATACAAATAAAGCAAATGAAACAATTAATACAAGCAATTTGTTTTCTCAAAAAACATAAACGCTGTAAATAAACACTATCATTATTTGATTTAAAAATTAACAGAATTGAAATGTCTGAAGCTACAAACTGAAATATAATAATATAGATTTCATCTTTTTCTTAGTATTGAAACAAACTTATAATTAAAAATGTTACTTAAGGCTGTCAAAGTATGATTAAAACACCGTAAAAAGCATTTTTGAATATGCTTTTGCAAGCACATTGCAATAATTACACTTACGTCCTGAATAATACTGTTTGAGTTCATGTAAAAGCTATGTGCAAAGCAAATGCATTTCAAAATTGTAATTTTTGAATATACACACAATGTAATAACAATATCATTTTTCGTGCTAAGGTACCATATTTTGAAATGTCACTTTTGCACAAAAAAATAATTTGTTAATCTTGATTTTGATTTGTACGTGGTGGAAGGACCACATTTTAGAAATATGGCACTTTTGGATATACATTTTAGATACCATACACTTTTATTTTTAAGATAAGGCCCTCTAGCATATAACTTACGCGTGCTTCCGAAAACCGCTCAACTACAACTAACAAAATGGCTCCTTAGCTCTGAAATTTGGCGCCAAAGTTTAATAAAGCTAAACAGCCATATCTGTGTTTTTGGTAGTTTTTAATGCGAAAATGAAAAGTTTATTTAACTCATACTACATAGGGACTATTTTTAATCACAATTTTGTAATTAAAACGATTTTCACGATTTTTGATTTGTGGTACTTTAGTATTTAACCAGCGATATCTCAACTTATGGTTCACACGATGCAGACATCCTGATAAAAACTAGGAGATAGCTCCCACGGGAAGGTAATCCCGTTGAACTGGTTCTATGTCTACTTGTTTTTGATATAAGTACGATGGTACCCACATTTATGTTGTCTTCTAGTTATTAAGCCTAAGAACGTCATGTAATTGAAAAAAATTGGATGTGTCGTAAAGTCACGCGATAGAATTGAAACTTTTGTATTACAGGGTTGTTTTGTATTACAATCGTTTGAAAATACGTCTATGCATATTAAAACAATAATTAAGAGGTAACTTACCAGAAATGAAGCGTACTTAATGGAATACTTTTTGGAACCTGTTGACTCCACTGCACAAAGTAACAAACTGCGCCTTTGTATGGATGGATGCTTGAAGCATGTTTTGACATTAGGTGCATTTTTTAAGGTGCTTGACCTTAATCTCACCTTATTTTCAAGTAATAATAAGGCCGAAGGTGGAAGCGCACTTCACCCGGAGTCCCCAAATAACTGCGGAACTGGCTATCTTACCTCCAATAAATTCGGGAACATAAATATTTTTAAGAATTGTTGTTATGGCGACAGACTTAGGAAAGATAGTGGTAGCTAGCCAGGCGGACTTAAATAAAGTCCTATCACGAACCAAACCAAGCACAATATTGTACTCTCCATGGAGATCGAACCCAGGACCTCCTGATCTGACACCGGTGGTCGAACCACTAGACCACGGAGGCGGTTAATAATGTTACCATATTGTAAAAAACATCCCTTTTAGTAACATTACATTTTCCTAGTTTCTAAAATCGTTGTCACTTGGAATTTCACCATCTCCGATTTCGTGGGACATTAAATAAGTGTCTTAGAATGATTTAAAGAATTGAAATTTTACATTATCTATTTATTTGAATATAAAAATATTTGTCTCTCTAGCGGTGTTCATATTATCTGTGGTAATTGAAATTGATTGTGGATATTGACTTTCGAAACTTACCAATGTGGAGTAGAACACGTAAATTTAGAGTTTTGCTGAAACATTTTACTATACATAGGTATATTCATGTGTTTCTCGTAATTTCAACGACTTTTGTTACCAACACTTAAACAAAATATAGTTGTTTATTGCAAATTGTACTAGTGCTTATATCATATTGCTATTCTCGATGAGAAAATCATTTTGGAAGTCGGTGGACAGCACATTATTCAGGCGGACATCTTCTTTGAAAACGGCTGTGGCCAAAAACACAGATCATTCTGTGGTTTAGGCATGGAGCGACATACCTTCGCTGTGGTACTTTTGTATTATATTATATGTGGCTGTGGTAAATATATGAATACAGAAGCGAGCGCAAGCATTGAACGTACTGAATCAGCTATTTAGTTCTGCCTAATTACACGGCCCAAACACAACATCACATTAATTAGGACGAGGCATTGTCATAATCGATCGAGTTTTGTATAACGGGCTTCGATTGATAATGGTGGGAATATAACAAGCCAAAAATCAGCGCACATCCGACAATTTGTATCAAAAAAAGAGGTTTCACTAAACTCCACTTCAGTGAAACCTCTAATTTTTGAAGCGGAGACGATCACAGTATCTTACAGCAACCTGATTGGATTACGTCCTCACGTTTCGATTCGCTCCACTTTGTTGGAAACTCACCTTAATTCAGCAGTTTTTAGTGAAAAATAAGAAACTAATGGATGATAGGAAACGTTTCACACAATAGTTTCAATGACGATCACGTTCGGCTTTGCTCCGCGTGTAAACGCGACGAGACAAAGGATGGGCGACCAATTGGTCTCAACTATTTGGTGTGGGCTAAGGTAGAAGCGATTCGCGATATATTTAGTCTTTTTTATTTAAGTTGGAGACTTTACCGAAGGTATCTTTGTGATGTCTGAATCAATAAATGCATTTAATTTTATTAAACGTAAACGATGATTAGAATGCATGAGGCCAAAGAAATATAAAAAATATACTTTCTTTTACGTAGGTACTTAATTTATCTTTCATTCCGGAACACCGCAATTGCGGCAAACATAGTTTAGTGGTAGCACATACCCCAGTAAACGAGACGAGAATCCCAAAGAAAAAAAAATTTTTCTCTAAGTCTAGAAAGATTTAGAGAAATTTACATTATTACTACGCAGGCATGGTATTGTTGAAGTCAAACTTTTAACGGCAGGATTTTGAAAATCTGATCCGCAACCTTACTGTGTGACAAAAAGTGTTTGGGCACTGGGTCAGTTAGAGTGGGAGTTCATTAATGCTTTTTCCTTATAATACAAAAGTTTCACTTCTATCGTGTGTCTTTGCGACACATCCTATTTTGTTTTATTACTATGTATATATAGCTCGGGCGAAGATGAGGTCTACGATGAAGATTGACGCTGAGAAGCTGATTATTAAGGCACTGGCACTCCTGCGCGACGGCACAAAGCGAACTGCTGCGTTCACAAGCTAGATGGACCTTAACAGATCCACCAAAGATAAAATAATTGAGCCGTAACCGCTAACTGTCAATGATTCTATTACCCATTTTGAATCACTATAATAGATCTCGTCCCAACGCTGCCGCGTTTGTCTCAGACCACAATTGCAATAGTACGTGAGCAAAGAGTACCTAGCCGGTCAAAGGAGTCTTTGCGGTTGAGTGCCTGCCTCATTTTCAATGAAACGAAGATTATACCCATCCTTGCCGCAGCAATATTAAATTGCTTTTCGCGTTCCGGCAAACACAGATTTTTCGTAAACATTTAAAACGTCTGCTTTTGGTAACGAGGTACTCAACAATAAAAATAATATAATTATACATATGTCAATATTAATGGACATTAACTTCATCCAGTGCCATCTAGCCCCAAACTAAGCTAGTAATTTGGGAACTGGATTACGGATAGAATACCTATTTTTTTGTACAAATACTTATCATACAATTAAACACCCAAACACTGAAAAAACTGCTTGTTATGGGTAGAAATCGAACCCACAACTTATAGCCCAGAAGGCTGTGCTACTACTAACTGAGCTACGAGGCTTCGTAGGTTAAAAAGAAGGTTACATTCCAGAAATATATTTTACAGGTCAGCTCATAGCAAATTCCACCTTGATTTCATTTATAAAATTGAATAGGTTCTGAGCCGTTCTTCAGTCTGAAGCAAATAATAACATTATGTTCCAAAAGTCCAATGAGTAATTTAGCCCAAATAAAGTTATTTCTAGCGGAAAATAAATAGAAAATATGACAAACAAAACGGTATAAGAATCTCGGGCTGAAGGAGACGCCGGTCTCAAGAGACCCTTGTTACTGTTTTTTTTATTCGTTTCGCTGTTTCTGTTTCACCCAATGTTTAGGTTTTGCGTTATTTTTCAACTTTGTTGAGAGTTGTTTTGCTGCCTCTGGTGAATATAAAAATGTAAGGGCTTTTAAATACTATAGTAACTTGCAAACAAGGCCTTAGATAATATTTGATGTTTTCATCAAAAAATTACTGGGATATTGAGTTGAACGTCCATTATTACGTAAATAAATAAGCACTGATTTATTTACCGAATAAAGATATTGCACACAAAGATTTGACTAGCTGCATTATACCTATAATGTAGATCTTGAAGACAGGTGGCATGTGGATTTGTCAAGCATTAAATTTTCAATTCAATTAAATAAGTAAATAAGTAGAATTTGCTTAAATCTGCTGATTTAAAATTCAAAAGATTATTTGACAACATGCAGAGTCACGTGGTTGTTAGGGTATTTGCTCCCTAATTTAAAAATTGTGTTGTTACTCTTCGCTGACAAAATACATTTTGGACCTGACCATATGAGCTAACCGTTAAATTAGGTACCTATGTATGTTTTTCATAAGTTTTAACCCTAAAATTTTGTGCTATTAAAGTACGATATCTTTCGGTCCAAGAGATTGTCGACTTTATAGGACTATTAGGGGGTATGCTAGGTTTTCTATTTCTAAAGTAAATGATTTCGCCCCATTATTACAATTACAACACCACCAAATTATATGAAACAATACACCTATTATTTGCATAACGTGTTTGTACAACAGTTTAAAAAAAAAAACGTATGTTATCAGTATGGTTCAGTATTTCATAATATTATAAATAAATGTATTCTAGAACTACCCTCAAAAATGAATTTATGACTAGTACCGTCGACCTTACAAAATGTATTGGCTTATCTTCAATTATCATGACGAAAGTCCAAACAGCTGGATGTGATATTTTAATAATTTGATTAAATTTATGGCATAATTGTATATCTTAGTGGATCCAGTGAATACTTAGGTACGTGAAGACTTTAGTAAACTGAAGAAAGAAAGTCATTTGGTGCCTATGTTGTTATTTCTCTTAGTTATGATAGTTATTATTATAGGGTATGTATTGTCGTTTATGTTATTTAGACTTACTAACATTATCTAGTTTACACTATGTGCATTATGCCTATCCTTCTTATCTTGATTTCTCTTGTGTGTATTGCTTGTGTCTTGTAGAAATAAATGTTTTTATTTATATTTAGTGTAAGATCCTAGTAATTGTATTTATTGCTAAACATATTTTACTTATAACTCACAATCGTTAGCTCATTTTTAAAGGTAAAAATTATGATTAACTAACTTTAATTCTATACATTTTCAGATAATGGAGCCATGGCTCTCAAAAAAGAAGACCAATCAAACAAATTAGATCGAGTAAAAGTAGCGAACAGCACCATACCAGAAAGAAAAAAAAAATCCAAGCTAGTTAAGAAGAAATACTCAATAAATAAAGCCCAGCTACATGTTAGAAAACGACCCGCTACAAATGGAAGCCAAAAAATAAGCTTAAACAGTGATATTCCTGGTGTTAATCAATTTAATTTTTCACCTCAAGGTATTCCGCATGCAATGTTTTACCCTTATCCTCAATACTATCAGAGACCGATAAGTGAATGGAGTCCCATAATTCCTGTACCATGCCCAGTATACAGCCTGCAGACTTTACCAGTCATACTGAATCCACCCATGCTATCCACACAAATTTGTCCGTATCTACCGATACTAGCCACTATTCCTGCTGTTACAGAGGCAAATGAATTTCCAGTTCCACCTCTAGTTTCTGTACAAAATGAATTTGCACTACAGCACCTGCCTAACGATGTGTCACCTACAACTACGATGTATGAGTTTTCGCCGGCGTATAGTGAAATGTCGCCTCTGATATCGAGCGGATTCTCAAACGCATCCATGTGTAATGAAGAAGCACTTTCGGGGACACACTTTCCAAATTGCTACTCTCCATTTCCCTCACACCTGCTCGATGAAGTGACACCGGTGGTGACTCCAATTCTCAATGAGTTTTCATCTTTAGTTACATATGAATATGAATTGTCACAGATGGGAACGCACAAACGGCACATTTATTCGCCCGTGGAGAGCATGCAGGTAACGCATGATTTCATACCATTCTGTTGTAATGTTTCGAATGAAATATCTCCTTTATCCAGCTGCTGTTACGAGTCAATCGACTATTCTGAACATGAACCTATCATTTTTAATGAAAGTTCACAAGCACAAAATATTGAAGAAATTAAGGAATATGGAGAAAACTCACTTGATTTTTACCTATCCTTACCGAAAGATTTATTTCCAACGCCAAGGATGCTGACGATAGATCCCAATACGCTCATAGATGAGTTTTGCAAAGTGGTTAATTTAGATGATTATAGCTGGATCCTAGATTTGGAGTTTGGCATTCCCAAAGCCCCAGTAACAAGACGCATAGCTACTTACAACGTGAAACTGAATCGTATTCATTGCAAAAATACGCCTGAGGCGATCCACCCAGGATATGAGAGCTGTGATAAGGATTTGAAGAGCGCAATGATGTTTTATTACGATGGTATTTTTTCGAACTGGTACAGAGGCTACATGGCGATTAGTTCTGACCAATCAGTCGAAAACTTTCAGTCGTGGTTGCTACTGCCGATGCAGGTTTTTGGAATGTGTTGGCCCTAGCCTGATGCATGGTAATGTAAATAAGCATGAATTTTAGTAGTAGTTATAATTTTAGTGAACTTGTAAGTATTTTTATATCGGAATAGAATGAGAGTAAATAAATATTTTTCAAATTTCAACTTTGTAGTCATGTATGTTACAATTTTACTACCAGTCACAAAATATATTTTTTTTCATTAAAATTAACGAGTACTGATTGATACTTAGATAATAAATATGCACTTTGGGATTATTTTAATTAAAAAACACAGATAAGCTCTCATAAAATTACCATACTACATATAATGCATGCATCATTCAAATTACTTATCGAGTTTTATACGTAAAGGCAGTAAGGCACTATTTTGAAACTGATTTATATTTCTATAGCTAATAGCTTGATTTTGGTGATCAAGTCTATCTCATCTCGTTATTGGCATAGAAGGCTATGGAGGGATTTTGCTATAGATGTTGTTGCCAGCAGCCTACTAAGTCCAAAACAGCTTTACTAAGATCTCCAACTCATCAAACATGTAGATCTGACTTGATATGGCATGACCTTTGCTATTTTCAGAGGCATACCACTCATCAGTCAAACAGTGGACAGTAACGGGCCATTGCTGGTGATAAGTAAGATAGTATTAACCTCATACAACTTCATTTTCACCCGAAACTTTGCTCATGGTCAATATTAGCCCAATTATAAGGTCCCTAACGACTTGAACTTAATTCGTGGTTGACGGTCGGCCGCCTTACTAACGCCAATCCTGCACATAATTTAGGCTTGAAAATACTTCTATATGTACTACAAATTTAGCCCTAAGACAAATCAGGGTTAATTACACTCAATGATCCAAGTTTTGGACAATGCAAATAAGGACTTTGTGCAATTGATGTAAGGCATTCCTCGTAGTGGCATCCCAGATGAAGCGTACTTCCGTATAGCGCGACCGTTTTGGTCCACTTTATTTAGTAGGTATAAACTTTAAATTTTTATTCCTCGTTGCGCACAAATGATAATGTAGGGTCTAGTGATGGGGTTTTTTGCATCTAATTAACCGTGCATAACCGCCTCTGTGGTCTAGTGGTTCAACCCACCGATTTCAGATCCAGAGGTCCCGGGTTCGACCCCCAGGGGGCACAATATATTGTGATTGGTTTGGTTGGTTGTAGGATCTTGTTTAAGTCCGCCTGGCTAGCTACCACCATCTTACCTAATTCTGTCGCCATAATAACAATTCTTAAAAAAATGTTGTGTTCCGGCATTCAGAGGTAAGATAGCCAGCTCCTCAGTTTGTTGAGGATTCCGGGTGAAGTGCGCCTCCACCTTCGGCCTTATCTCAACTTGTTACCAGGTGAGATGAAGGCCAAGCGCTTCCCCGACGTCCGATGAAATAAAAATAAAAAATGTTGTGAGACCAGCAACCTCCCTAGTTTTCGTTCCTATGGAAATTTCCCAAAAATCCTTTTTTTTGCATCCATGCTACGTGTGTGAAGTGTGAAACCTTGATCTCTTGGCTTGTCTATCTCAACGCCAGAATATGGATGAGGTCTACAATGGAGCGAGCTATCCCGAGAAAGCACTGGTTCTTCCGCGCACTGTCAGTGAACGGAAGAACGCCAAACTGGTTTGGCGCCGGCCTTCAGCAGGAGTGTGGTCACTAGCCAGGTGCACCTTCCTTCCTACCACCAGTAATGTGATCGTTCAGCCGTAACCACTAGGATTACGCCAGCGATTCCATCTCCAGGAATAGACAACTTAAAGATAGATCATACCTACCCCAAGATTACCAGTCAGTCAGCAGGTATACGACATTTTTACATATTTAGGCCGATGTATCGTGAGACAACTAGAAATAACTATTTACGTATCAAAGATTCAAGACTTATCATAACTTGGAATTGTGGTTAGATAAAGGCAAAGCACGCACCCATCGTGCAATAGAAAAAAATGTTTAAAGAAAATAATGTTGAAAGAAAATCACTTGGAAAGTTTTTAAAACACTTATTTATTAAAAAATACAAATATTTTATTCAATAACAAAATATTACGTGCAACTAACAAATTGTAACCAACGTTATCGTAAACTATGAACAACATAATTGCAATATAATCTATTTACAAACCTAAGCAGAAGCAAAATCAAATTTGGTTTGTTTTAGTATCCTGCGTGGCAAAAACAACATAATATTTTACAATTACATTACATTATTTACCGACATAAAGTAACTATTAATATATAATTACAATGCATAAGACTAACTAATACACAATATATTTTATACCTACTATGGATAGCAAAATAAATTGTTCTGCAGTTAAACATCCCCGATTTTAAAATAAATGCTGATGTTTTTGTAGTGATTCAAATTAAATAACTTTTACTGACGTAAATGCATCTTTGTCATGTTATTAACGCTTACCAAACTGACTTAAATAAGCTAAAACACGTATTAACAAAATACAAAACTAAACTAAAAATCAATGAGTTGAGCATATTGATATTTACAAACTGTTTAATTAATACTGAAAAAAAGCTTAATCTTAAGAAAGGCAAGATACAAGTTCGTAAAAAAATATACCTGTACAACACAACATTTTACAAACAAGTGTTAATCATAATGTATGACAAGATAACATTACTTCGCTATATATTTATGCATAATGTAAAATCTGCCGATGGGTGGCTTCCTTATTTATTGTCTAAGAACAAACTGATTACTGATGAAGTACCGACTTAGTAATTTCATGTTTTGTTTCATAAAGTAGGCCCTTATCTACATTAAAGTAACCGCCTCTGTGGTCTATTGGTTTGTCCACCGGTGTCAGATCCCGAGGTCCCGGGTTCGATCCCCAGGGGAGTACAATATTGTGCTTGGTTTGGTTAGTGCTTTAACTTAGTCCGTCTGGGTAGCTACAACCATCTTACCCAATTCTGTCGACATAACAACTATAATAAATTGTTGTGTTCCGGCATTTAGAGGTTAGATAGCCTGTACCTCAGACTGAGGAGTGAATTGAGGATTCTGGGTGAATGTGCTTCCACCTTCGGCCTTATCATAACTTGAAACCAAGCGAGATGGAGACCAAGCGCTACCTCGTAAAAAATGTTGTAGCAGGTTATTTCAATAAAAATAAATTCGAATTACGTTAGCATTTCAATGCACTTGCATGAAAAGATAAATATGTGTGATTATGGGTATAGCAAAATAAACATAGGTATTCACAATAGGGTATACATATTTAGGAAATTAATAAAGGCGTTTTTTACTGTTCAAGCCAATATTAGGATAGGTAACGCTAAAATTATGGCACCGTAAGCATACATGGAAGAAGCTTTTAATTTCCGTGAACGAAAGACGTGATAATGCGACGACGTGAATTACATTCCAGACAACGAATAACTGGCTGATGTTGAGGTATTTCTGAGCCAATGGCAACACGCCATTAGACAAAAACATAATCCTATTGGCTCAGAAATCATTTATTACTAACTTCACATTAGCAAACTTATCTTACTTCTCCAACTTTCGTTGACCGAACTGCGCTTCTGTGTCAGCATGAAAGGTGTTTCGAAATTTTGGCGCCAACATTGTTCCTATCCCACTTCGCCATTCTGGGGCTAGAATATACAGGATTTCATGTAAACTCCTATACAGCCCCATGGCAGACTTTTCCAATAAAACGCCTCAGAAAACGTTGCATTCAATCAACGTTTTTGAAGGTAACTTTGTCTATTTTCAACGATCCATCACTAACCCGACTCAATTTTCGGTCAGAGCATCGAATTCGTCATATTTTCTGAGAACATAGATGCCATGACATCGAGGTACTCAGCACCAGCTAACACCGACATTATTATGCAGTTAAGCTCGTCATAAAACATACCTATTTAATTTTTATTATTGTCATTTCTCTGTGGAAATCTCAACACTTCACTTTCCAATTTTTATTTATAACATATCTTTCACAGCAGGAATCCTTTTAAACTTTTCTCTCGGTATACATAAGTCACTTCACCTCCTACTAGCCAGAGTTCACGTCGTATCCAGTCATCTGATGATCAGTTGTCCGTCATCTGATGCCTATACATGACTTCATATTCCGAAGCCAGAATCTGGAATGCGATTCAGATTTCCTGGACACTTTAACTAAAATTCACAGTCTGTAGGATCCACGGCACAAACTTGGATATCCTGGTACAAACGCCAGGCAGGTTTGCCTCGCCGCAGCCGATCCCCCAACTGATGATGCCCGCCAGAAAGTACCTGGAGTCTCTGCCTTTAACCTGTAATTGAACAACATAAAACTTAGGTAAGGGTCGTTTTTCATTCCGTAGGCATCCCTTGTGATTATTTTATTAATTAAATATATCTGAATTTTAAAGAATTGAGAGACTGGGTGTGAGCCCGCTTTCCGAGGAGGTTGTGGGTTCAATCCAGTCGTGCACCAATGGACTTTTCGGTTTTTTGGAAGTTTATGTGCGCATTTGACACATGCACATGCTTCTACAGTGGAAGTCACATAGCGAGGTAACCGACTCGTCCCTAGAACCGAAGATCCGAATGGCATGTGGCACTGACTGTATTCCGATAAGCGGCGAGGGGTTTGCAACCTGTCACGTATTGAATGCATAAACATAACATAAAACATAAAAACATTTCCCACCCAGGGCAAACATTTGTGTGATGAATATAGATGTTTGTTCTGTGTTTGGGTGTTGTATCATATAGTACGTATGTATTTACAAAAAGTATTCAACCCGTAATCTAGTTCCCATATTACAAGCTATGCTTAGTTTGGGGCTAGATGGCGCTGTGTAAAATCAATGTCCTGTAATATTTATTTACTAAGTACTACACCACCCACACTATAATGAGGGGACACCAACCAGCTATTCATTCGATCAACACCTAGGTAAACATGTAGTATCAGTTATAATTCTCAAAATATCTATTAAAAAAATGTTATCTATAAAAAAAAAAATAGTCATAATATTTGATGACTTGCCATTTATAAATTTTGTTTTGTTGGCGTGTTGAGTTATTGAATGTATCAAATAAAAATGTAGATGTAGGTAGGTAATAGTTATGTGAGTTTTTATAAGATTCTAGCATAAAAGGTTGTATAATCTAGTATCGATGGTAGGTTAAATAGGCATCTAGGTTTTTATTTGCGATGGGTCTGAACTTACCCGCCTACGCGATAAGTACATTCCCACGATTATTATAAAACAAAGTTTTGCTAAACTACCGTCATTGTGCGAGCAAAAAATTGTCGCACTATGCTTGAATGTCACAGAGTTAGTTATTGCAAGAAGCGGCAATGCAGGCTAAGCCCAGGTTTTAACCATGAGTATTCAGTACTTTTTTAAGTACATTGTTAGTACGTTTTGATTAAAAAAATTGAATAATAGTTAGCTACTTGTATCACAATAGGCACGTGTCGAACGAAAGTTTGGACGTGTCTCTAACCACCCCCTATTAGGTGATCCTTATCAGATCCACGCTCTCAGTAGTGATCAGAAGTGAATCCTCGAAGGAAAAATTCGTAAGTCTGTGTGTTATGTTAAAATATTACAGGACATTACTTTCACACATCCCAATCTGGGCTAGATTGGGATGTGTCTAAGCAAAATTTGTAATATGTGTACTAGACTACGGAATAAAATCATAAATGCATATTTTTTAATCATACGCTACACCCTAAAACAGAACCGACATCTTTATTCATCACACAAATGTTTGTAATGGGTGGGAATTGAACCCACACACAACCTACAGCGTAGACTGACTTTTGATAGCAATATTTATTTTAGCGCGGTATAGCACGTAAAATCTTTAAAAAATTTTCTTTGAATTCAAATTTGCACGTTCTTCATAAACAACGTTTGTAAGCATCTCCTATAATGAGACCTTTTATACAGCAGCGTCGTCAGCGTCAGTCTTTTTTAATAGTGCCAAAAAACAAATTCTAAAGTCTCAAAAGACGAAAATCTCCTTCAGACACGGGACACGGTCGCTTCAGGTCACTTCAGCGCCTAAATAAAGTCAGGTAACTTTAGCAAAGTAATCAAGAAGACCATTTCATTTTTCAAACTTAGATCTCCTTGGTGTCATTAAACGAAGTTTGGTTTATCACTTCGGGACCATAAAAACAAATAAACCAGCGGGAGCATTAAGTTTTCGTGATCGAGCTTATGTTTTATGAGGTTGCATACAGATTGCGGAATTAAAGTCTGTTTTTTGAGTCATAGGCCCCAGGGGCGACGCGCGACGGTCTGCGGTATTTGAAGAAAGCGTCGCAGTTCATATCATACGCACATCTGCTAAAATTGGCCAAGTGTAGACACAAACTTATACCGAGGCTCACACTTCAGGCAATCACGTCCGGCCCGAGGTTCTTGCCTTTCTCCTTGTGTGCTGGTCGCGATTCCGAACAGGCGGTAAATTTGACGTTTCAAAATGATCCTAAAAAATCTTAATGAATAAAGAAATTTTGACTTTGACTTTGACTTTGACGTTTCTTGTTTGACCCCTATGCAAGAAACGTCAACTCTCTCATTTTATTGTTAATTTTCTAATAAAGTAAAACTTTTATTCTATCGCTCCATAATTTTTCGTCTATCTATCGCATGTTGCATTACAGCCGGCCGTGTTTTGTTTCCTGATCAATGCATCTAAATGATTACATTAATCATGTATTCCATACTACGTACCGTATACGCAGAATTAAATTAAAATTTAAGTTGCATATTGTCTACAATTAATTTCCCATTACTATTCCTATATTCATATTTAAGATTCAAAACGCGATTTTAATACCCTAAATCGAATAATGCCTACAATCCGAAATTTTTTTTCACCTGCATCGTGATTTCATAAATCAACAAAATCTTTTTTTTATTCTTCGTTGTTATAGCAGCAATACAAATACACGCTCAGGGAAAATTTCAACTGTCTACCTATTACGGTTCATGAGATATAGCCTGCTGATAGACAGACTGACAGACGGACTTAAGCAATAGGATCCGCACACAGGTTAGCACCCTTCGGATACGGAGCCATAAAGATAAATCTGCAGAAAATCAAACTTGTTGAACAGTTACAAAAGGAAACTTTGCTCTTTTTCTAATTCCCTTATTGATCAATTTGTAATAGACATTCATGCATACTCTCGGAAAACAATCCTCCATCTGAAGCAGTAGGTAAAAATAATAGTTTCACTCACTTGTAAAGGCCCTCCGGAATCCCCTTGGCAAGAGTCGTGCCCCCCTCGCTCGTGCCCCGCGCACAGGAATATATCCGGGATAAACTCGTGTCTCCCGGCTCGGAGGAACATGGACTTGCATCTATCGTTCGATACTATCGGGACTTGCACCTGGAATTTAACAAAAGGCGAATTAAATTATCCTGTTTTTGAAAATCTTACGCAGATTCTGATTTAGGCTAAACTTTACCCAATTGCTGGTTCTTATTATTATTACTCTTACAATACAGCCACTATCTTGGGCACTTGGTACTCTAAGTGCCCAAGATAGTGGCTGTAGGTCGATCAGTTTTTACCTTCCATCGTTGGTATTTCCGCTGTCCTACAACCCTAATGTTTAAGACGAGAATTAAGGCACCGTCAGGGTTAGCTCGCTCCGACGACGGAGCGACCTCACCCTTGTCAGTGCGAGCTTCAAGCCAAGAGAACCGACCAAGTGCGACGAAGGTTCCGGACAGAATTTCCATGCAAAAATCACGTTTAATCTGGGATTGCGATACACACTCCGTGAAACTTACAACCATGACCGTTCATGAGAACCTAATTCTGTCGCCAAAACAACAATTTTAAAAATTGTTGTGTTGCGGCAATTAGAGGTAAGATAGCCAGTTCCTCAGTTTGATGAGGATTCCGGGTGAAGTGCGCCTCCACCTTCGGCATTATCTCAACTTGTAACCAGGTAAGATGAAGGCAAAACGCTTCCTGGTCGTACAATAAAAAAAAAAAAACCTACAGCCCGCCGGCAGCGGAGGCTTAGAAATAGAGTCTCGTTAGTACCCATTGGAGCCCTAAAAATACAACTAACCTCTTGCAGTACGGACGGCAATACGCCGCCTTCCGACAGCCGCCCCCAGCCTGTCACCGTCGCATTCTCCCCAACCAGCAGATCATCTGACGCGGGCAGGCAGATCGGAGATATGTGCGGCGCGAACTGCACCACCGTTTCCAGCTTCACCAACGCCAGATCGTACTCGTACGTGTAGTAGTTATACTTCGGGTGAACGAACTTCGACGCGACCCCGCGCTCCACGAATGGATATTCCTCGGAAACTGACGAGAAATCGTATTCACCGACCCTTATCCTGATCTGTGAGGTCAGCAGGCTGGAATTGGTAGAATTACTGGTGAATCAATTTGGGGTAGTAATGATCCTCAGGTTATGATAAGCCCGATGCTGGAAGAGCTCTTCACCTGGGCCCCGATTCTACTAAACCAATCGCTGAGGAACTGGCTATCTTACCTCTAAATACCTATCGGAACACAACAATTTCAAGAATGATTGTTCGGGTGACAACCAAACTAAGCACAATATTGTACTCTCCTTGGGGTTCGATTCGAACTCGGGACCTCTTGATCTGACACCGGTGGCCAAACCACTAGACCACAGAGGCGGTCTACCCCTGGCAATGGAATAGATCTGTTGCTAGCGGTTTTGGCCGGTGGTAGGACCTGTATAGGTCTACCTGGCTAGCGATCACCCTCCTGCTGAAATCCGGCGTCCAACGGTTTGCCGAGTTCCGCCGGTATGCGGTGAGAGCCAATACCTTCTGGGAAAGCTCGCTCGATCTATACCTCATTCTTACTCTGACCTAGAGCTAGACAGGTCTAAAGGTCCAAAATCTACTTGGTTAATTATCATAATCACTGACTGACAATGAATGCACAGCCCAAACCAGAGGTCCTAGAGACTTAAAATTTTGGGATAGCTTCCTTTAAGAGGGGTGCACTGATGAGTTTGACACGGAATGACAGGAACAAAGTCCTGGGTGTGCGGCTTACCATCAGGTGG
Organism: Venusia cambrica; assembly: GCA_951394065.1. Lineage (NCBI taxonomy): Eukaryota > Metazoa > Arthropoda > Insecta > Lepidoptera > Geometridae > Venusia > Venusia cambrica. Next base: position 6,890,813 of record OX596058.1, on the reverse strand, counting down.
GCCGTATTCTTAATTTTTTTTTTTTTGGGTGTGAGGTTGGAATGAGATCGTGCAAATCCTGTGCACATTCACCAAAATGAAACCGGTAGAATATAGATAGGCAAGCAACTTTTCGGCGATGCTCGAGACTAAGGATCTTAGTTTTCGCCATAAATTGCTCACCTATCAGTCTAAAAGCTCTACGCTCGATCGAGTCACTGGCATCAAGTTGGTATTTTGCCGAGCCATCCCAAAGGTGACAACAGTACTCCATACCAGATCGGACTTGAGCCTTATACAGGCTAACAACAAATCAATTTACTTAACACCTGGACAACTTGTCATGGTGTAAAGTAAATTGATTTGTTGTTGAAAAAAACGCACACACGCAATTGCACGATAAAAAAGACTTACTCATCCACACAATGTCCAGCAGTGGCGATCCAGCCCTCATTGATGATGGCTCCCCCGCACCGATGCGTGGACGAAAACCCAAAGAACGAAGTCCGCCGCACTGACACCTGCCACGGCCACCGCCCGAAGTTCGAGTCTTTGCCGCCCATAATCCGTGTCTCTGGGCGGGGCCACATCGCTGTTCGACCACATTCTGAAACGTACAAGTTAAACATCATTACGTTTACACAACTTCTAGTGAAAATAAAAAAAATATTTTAACGAGTAAACCTTCATTGTGATCTAACCTGATTCGTGTTATCGCAATTTTCTTAATTTGCAAATGTATACCTAGTAGAGAGTGCTGCTGCCCATTCCCTGGTGGGATCCCTGAGTCGTTTCAACGTCCATGGAATGTTAAATTGTCCCTATTCAAAGGCCGAGACCACGACGAATTATAAATACAGGACATTAATTTTACACAGCGCAATCTAGCCACTTGTAATATTGGAACTAGATTACGGATCAAATTCTAAAATACGTTTATCGTATCATACAATACAACACTCAAACGCAGAACAAACATCTACATTCATCACACAAATGTTTGTCCTGGGTGAATCGAATCCACAAACTACAGCGCAGAAGAGTTACTACCAACTGACCTATGAGGCTATGAAAGAAACTTACCAATGGTACTTGTAGCAGCTGTGGTCGGTATTGGCGCCGACGTCACTGCCTCTGACTTGTTGATATTCATCAGAGGATCCTTCGGCTTCGGGTATACCTTATGCGGTTTACTCGTCGTGGTAGTAAACTTCTTCGTCGGCCACGGCTTGGAGGGCTTCTCCCATCCTGAAGGCCGAGGCTTGGTTATGAAGGAGGGTTCTGTAGTCGCCTGCCAGTGGATTGTATTCAGGTTGCTGGGTCTTGACATGAACTGGGCTGGAAAATTCAAAGGTTATCGATAAAAGAACAATAAATTTGTGAATTGCACCATTTAAAGTTATACAGTAAACTTTTGTTTCAGGCAGTATAGCATGATAACTAAGTATTTTCGCTGTGAAATCTTGCAAAAGGTTCCAAGCATAAATAAGGTTTCCACACCGTGCCATCTCACGAAAATGTAATGAACTTATCACCTCTGCCGATCTGTTTAAATTTTAGGTTGTAGTGTGGCGTAGGTACTTCCGTATCCTATCATCTCTACTAGATGGCATAACATGTCACAAAATAGTACCTCGAAGAGTGATACTGATATCTGTGGCCAAATTTAGGCAGACCGGTTGATTGTTTTCCATAACAATCTACCGGTCAGAGATATCAGTTTCTAATTTACATAGCTTATAACTTATAATGACTATATAACTGAGTAAAGAACTTACCTGAAGAAATACTGTTTTCGGAATGCTGATCAGACACAGCCATGGGCCTCGCTCCCGACATTAAACTAAGACTAGATATCTTATTGTGGGGACTAGTTTCCACGTCGCTCGGCCTATTTACATTTTGGTACTTATTTACACTGTTATAAGATATTTTATTAACTATATCACTATTTTGTTCGCTACTTGAATCTAAATTGCCTAACGAGGGTAGGTTGACATCTGGCGGCCGGTAGCTGTACGAAGGAGCGCCATCTATCGGTTTTGTCATGAACGACGGCCGCTGTGTCTGAAAGCTGGGCCGTGATATGGTTTGGGAGGACGGCTCGGGTGTTTGAGTTGTGGTCGTCCGCACCGAGCTAGATGGCGCTGTGTACAACTTTTCCGTGACTGTGACTGGAGGTGGTGTGGCTGAAATAGAAAACAAAATGCATAAATTATAACTGTAAATGTTTTCAATTCAATAAAATAGAATTTGTTTATCAACAACCCGTAATCGTTTCCATTTGGTTGGTCAAAGCCCCCAAGACTGGAGGGTCTTGTCATAATTTTTTAGGTATGCTTTGCAATCTATGTCAATGAAATGTGTGAGTGAGCTTTGATCCTAGGAGAGATCCATGGCAGGTAAAGGCAAAAAAAATGTGTTCCATAAATCCGATGTTTTTGTAGTGATAGCCAAGCTTTCGACCGACTCGCTTCATAAACATGTAAAGATGTGGCCTAAGGTGGAACACGCTTGTCTAAAAGGAATCTATTCACTATGAACTTGAAGACAGACGAAGGCGAGGAGTTCCATTTCTTATCAGTACTACAGATAGTATTAATGATAAAGGAAAATGCGAGTCGATATGAATTTCACTGTGTTAAAAATAACAGACCTTCGGGCGTCCTCTCTGGCAGCAAGCAGCAGGATCCGAAGAAGAAGTTGTCGACGCAGACGCCCGCATGCTTTCCGCCAAGCCTGTTGCACTCCTGGACCCAGAGACAAGCGCCACGTGCCCCATTCGCTGTGCACGATTTGCGCGTCATTTTGTAACCTGCAAAAAGAAGAAAATAATATTTTAAGCTTGGGCTGGTAAAGAACAGCTAATGTGAGATTTTTGGTGAAGCAGCTTCAAAGCAACCTCTAGCTGTATATAAATTGACACCAGACATGAAAGCCAAGCTTTTCCGTCGAAGAAATATTACATAAAACAAGGAGACAAAAGTCCTGTCTTACTGTATGGTATGTGTTTGGTTTCTGACAATAATCATGGCACAGGATATCCTGGGCATTTTTTTGTATCTACCTACGTATAATGTAGGTACCACAGAAAATTACCAGGATATTCTGTGCCATGATTATTGTCAGAAACCATGGCACCACTAAAAATTACCAAGGGTAGCCCCCTGCCTCATATTTTAATTTTTCTTAACTGACATAACATCGCTATCTTATACCAAATAAGATAGCGATGTTATGTCGCTGAAAAAGGTACAATTTCTAATGATTTAATAGTTTTTTGCCGATTCTGAAACAATTAACTTCCAGTGTAATTGTTGAATTGTTTTTGATATCAAAAATGAAATATCTCCTCAAAAGCGTCTAAAAATCTTATAAAAAATACTAGGCACTAGGCACATTATCCTGTAGGAAAGTAATTTTAAGCATAATTAAACTTAAATTGATATTGCCACGCCATCTACCAATTTAGCTTTTTACTATGTCAAGGGACTGGGCTCCTGAAATTCACTATGAACACCTGAAATTCAAGAGAGCAGAAAAAGCTACGGGTCTACCCACAGATGGCGTTAGGTTTACTCAAAAACCTTAGTCAGGCAGACCCATTCCACTAGCGGATATCTAATAAGGTGACTATTATATTGTATTACGTATCTAAAGTGTCAGTAGTCGCATATTGGTCAAATTTAATTGTAAAAAAAAATCACATTATTTATATAATTGAATGTGGTACCTGTGTAAAATATGCGCGCGCAATAAGATACAATGAAAAGGGCTCCTAGGGTTATTTGAGAATTAGGTATTACCGTAATCTAGTTCCCATATTACAAGCTTTGCTTAGTTTGGGAGTAGATGGCGCTGTGTGAAATTCATGTGTTGTAATAAATATAGTAGATTACCTATTGTTTCGAATGAAACTAGGTTTTTTTTATTATTTCTTATTATAATGATGAAAAGGTAAATTACAGAGTTTTTACAAGTTATTTCTTAGTTGATGTTATTATAACCAAAGCGTAAAAAGTACAACGTTAGCCATGGATCATAAAGTTGCCACAGAATGTTACATCTGTATCTACCTATGATACATCTAGATATGGTATCAAACCCTGAATTTTGATTCTAGGTAAGGTTTAGGCTTCTCTTTTACAGTTACAGATATCAAGTAAGACAATGCTATCATCGAGAAAGGTTTTTCGTTACACGGCTTAGCAAACGATTTTTTTTTACTATCAATTTTATTGCTCAAAATAATCCTTACTAGTAGGGATTCAAGTTCTAGCCTACTAAGCCCGTTCCCCTCGGTGATTCATCGTTCAAACGTAGCTACCTAAATTCCTATTAAATAAGCACCTAAGATCCAAAATGCATATTGCCGGTCGGAATACCGTTGCATACTATCAGGAATAACTCTTCAAACGCATTGTCTGCTAAACACTGTCGATGTTTATATTTATTGCTTTCTAAAGTATTGCGGACAATCTAATCTTCGAGTTAGCTTGTCTCCCATTGTATACGAGCAGATTAATAACTACCAGGTAACTAGGTACCTACTTGGTACGTATATTTATTTCTGCATGGAATATTGGTATGACTAATGGTAAAGGCAGTTCTAATTTCAAATTATTTCAGACGTCAAAACGTGATACGATATTGAAAAATTTATCGTACCATAAACTGAATGTGAAAAACTGCTTGGGTTCCGCATATCCAAATGTTGTCGATGGGACCCTATTACTATGCGTAAATGTATCTCCGTCTGTCTGTCTTAGCTTGATAAGGCTGTATCTCGTAAATGAGCTGGTTGAAATGATAGAATTTGTGTAATTAAAGCGAATTCCATGACATTTTTTTTTTCTTCTCATTATTCTTTATTTAAAGGACAAACAAAATACAGCTTAAATTATAAACATTCTTAGAAAATTTATGAGCATGGCAAAGGCGAGCTTAAATCTGAAAATATTTCTTTTCCAGCATATTTTTTAGGAGAGAGTGAAACTTTTCTATAAAAATAATTATGGGTACGTATTTCGCCATTATTAAAACGGTAATAAATATTAGGTCAGAATCAAACTACGTGGAATTAATAGTGCTTATCCCAAAGTTTAACAGCAAATACTTTAGGATAAGCTTAAATGTGCCTGGCTCGCACTTGGCTGGTTTATTTTCAATGTAGGTACCTATGTGTCGTGATCGTTAAACACAACCTACTTACCTCTAAAACTTTTAAATTTAAAAAGGACGAAATTATTTTTAGTCATGCGACTACATTGAAACGTCATGTAGTCACATGACTAAAAATAATTTCGTCCTTTTTACATTTAAAAGTTTTAGAGGTAAGTAGGTTCAATATGGAAAAAGGACGAAATTATTTTTAGTCATGTGACTACATTGAAACGTCATGTATTCACATGACTAAAAATAATTTCTTCCTTTTTCCATATTGAACAACATTTATCATAAAAAAGTGTCCTATTGGTCATCAAAGTGCCATGGCATTTTCTAATTGCTTATAAAATGTAAATAGTCAAATACCAACAGACAGCAGCAGTTCATAAATCAGCACACAATTTTGAAACAAAATTCAAAGTCCTTTAATTTAATATCCATTCACTTGCAAGCACTTTATGGCAACAAAAGCTTTAAATTTTAATATTCTCAGACTGAAAGTGCACCAGAGCCTTAAGGGAAGGGGGTAGAGATAATAAATTTACGAGTGGTGGTCTACCGGCGGCTGCTCAGCTTCGCTTGATGCATCTGGGTACCGTAATGCCACAGTGCTATCGTTACAGAGGGTTTACTACAGTAGTACAATTCACAGGGTCTTATGACCGTTTTCGAGTCCAGGTTGAAAAACAGCGCCCTTTGTATATAGAGGGCAATAATGCTGAGCCGAGACTTTTTTGCTACTGTGACATACACACCTGTGACCATTATGTGTTTAATTTATTCAGTACTTTTTTCCTGTTGCTAATATTAATTATAGAAAAAAAGTACCTAAAAATAAACACACAACATAATATATTTATATATTATGTTGTTTTTTAACATAAAAGGTGTTTGTACTGTTTTTATCGTATTAATAACGAATTACTTTAAGAGGTCTTAATGGACATCAGTTATTTTCAAGGAACCTTATATTAAACCGGACCCTGCTTTTAAATATTTTTCTTTCAAAACTTGCGTGAGTGTTGTTTACACGGGTTTTACTCACGTATACGATTGATGGCGGCACTAACTTTGTTTCAGTTCTCCCAGGAAGCCATCGATTATCACACTCATCTTGATGATGGTTGCCTGGGAGAATCATTTTTGAACACGGGTTTTACTCACGTATACGATAGTTGGTGCCTTCAACAACTATCGTATACGTGAGTAAAACCCGTGTTCAAAAATGCTAATAAATAGTTAGTAGACTTATTCCGTGTGTTGTAGGTATCCGTGTTTTTTGTACTTAAAACAATGTAGATACAATAAAACGCACTTTTTATTTCGGACAGCAGAGTTCATGGATGTAACACAAAATAAAACAAAAATGGGTAGTATACTTCATAAGTATAATTTTCGTTTTATTTAATATAGTTTAATAAAACGAAAATTAAGTTCATGTCCAAAGATGATCACATAGGAAAAAAAGAATCCCGTGATTACTCTCAGCATTAGAGCAAAGCGTAGAACTAGCAACATTTTGTTATTTTAATAACTATACTATTTACCGGAAGTTTGTGGAGGATGGAATTTTATATTCTGTAACTGTGTGTAAATCATATCCCTGTGGATATGATACAATACGTTATTGGTCTAATCCCTGGCGAAATGATCAAGTCACGAGATACAAGAGGCCTTTACTTACGTTGGATGAATTTTGGTCGCGAATGTTGATGATGTTTTACCTACCCGGTATCAAGTACATTACATCTCATCAGTATTTTTACACGGTATGGATATGGATAAAATAATTCATTCTATCCCCTGGTTATATTATTGTCTTCTATTGTCTTGGGAGAATTTACTTAAAAACGTTGGCAGCGTTCTACTGTTTCGCATAGCACTGTGACCGACGATGAATTGGCGCAAATAAGTAACTACCATTTTAGTAATATTGATGGCCGTTCCCGGGACCACGTGGGAATTATGCAATGTACTGCATTTCGAGCTATCTCTCATCGTTCACTTGGTTTACCGTTGGTACTTCTTATTATTCACCGCTTATGTTTATTCACGGTTTATTCAAATTGGCAGCTGTTGTCAGATTACAAGCCACAAATCATTTATGATTATGCATCAGTAGGTACGTCTACCTTTTTAATATAGGTGACAGATCGAAGAGACCTAACGCCATATCATCAATCCCGCGTTTATTCTATTTTTCACGTCACACTCATATCGCTGTCTTTTTGGACCAAGGAGTCAATGTAATTTTCAGACAGGCAGATTTTAATCACAATGAGTTTTCAAACTCAACAATTTATCAAATTGGAAAAGTATCTAGAGCAAACTTCCAAATTTCATCTTCAATATTTCAACAATCCACAAGCTGTCTCGAAGTCATAGAATCAATTTCCGTTTTGAGGCACAGTAGGTACAATATTCGCTTCTTGGGATTCCGAGCCCAAGGAAAACCAACGGAACCCTTTTTAACTGACTTCAAAAAAAGGAGGAGGTTTTCAATGTCTGTCAGCGTGCTGTATCTCATAAACCGTAATAGGTACCTAGATAGACATTGAGAACCTCCTCCAGTTTTTTAAGAACTATATACTCAGGAATGTAGACAATTGAAATATTCAGCGTGCTACTACAACAACCAATAACAAAACGAACATTTAATAGATAATAGAAAAGGGAACGAGATAAAAAAAGAGACTTTTGCTTTGAAATGAAACACACGGAACCCTCAGTATGCGTGTCCGCACTTGGCCAGTTTATTGAACAAGGAAACTGTACCCCAGCTGCATTTTATGATCAGTTGCCAATAGTAAACTCATCCAACGGTACCAACCTGACAGTATTACCTCCGAATGACTTAAAATCGGAGATACCGAAACTATAAACCAAGCTTATCGTCTCTGGGTGTGTCGCAGCAGCCTGGTTTTAAACAGGATTATTGCACGGCCATATTGTGAAGCTTCGATCAAAACTTGATATCTTGCATCAACTATCGGAATCCATGATTTGTCAAATAGGTACCTAGCTCGATGGGGGATAGAGATTGGGACGCGCAGCACCCAATGATCTAGGCAAATTCCTCTCCAGTACAAAAGTCGTTCCTACTTCATTTCGAAGTGGTAAGTCCGATTCACATGAAATTTTGCAGGTTCAATTGGAAAGAGATAATATGTATCTGTGTTGCGCAATTTTTCTTAAAACGCAATAACAATGAAAATATATGGAAAAGAGTGTTTGTATGGAAAAACTCTTTTTCGTATATTTTAGTTAATTTGACAAAATAACGCACCACAGACAGATAAGCCCTATCCGAATATACTAGCAAGAAATCTTTTGAATCAGACTTGCCATTTCGAAATGAAAAAAACAGTAAAATGATAGTAAGTTTGTAAAAAAAAGAGCCTTCTTAAATCCTACAATCAGAAAACCAGATAATCCGTAGAGCCACTTTTAAATACGACTTTCATACGATAGTTGATGAAGGCAGCAACTTCGTTTCGGTTCCATGTGTAATGCGACATTGAACGGGTAAGCTGTAGGCCGCGACCGCGATCTCATCCGTTCTGATGATGGTTCCCTGGGAGAACCGAAACATGGTTGGTACCTTCATCAACTAAGTAAAACCCGTGCTTAAAATGTATTATATAACACTCACGAAAGTTTGAAAATCTTTGGATGTTTATAATATAATATCTCAGTGCACTCGTGTATAAAAATATTCTTGGAAATGTGCAGAAAATGTGAAAAGGTTTTAAGACTCATGTCGGTTTTCACGTGATGAGTCAATTGAGGCTTAGCAGCTGACCTAGATTTTCTCCGCGCGACGTTATTTTAATATTTTAGCGGCAGAAGCAAAATAACAGGCAAGGAAAAGTGAGCACCAACAATTGAGTTTCCAACATCAATATTCATAACTAATATCCCACCGAGAGAGGCGTAAATTACAAAACTAACACCATAAGCTAAGGTCTTACAAGTCCATTTGCATTTGCTATGGGTTTCGCTTAAGACCGTGATAATCTTCTAATGTAAGTACCTAATTCTATTCCTGTATCAAAGAGACAAAATGAATATAGGGCCTACATGCAAATTTATATAATCGCTGATAATAGCAGAAGTAAAAATAATAAAAAAAAAATACTATGTCGCAGTTACCACCTCTAGAACCAAGGTGAGTTATTGTTCCTAAAAGTAATAAAAACATTCGATATTATGGTTTAAAAAGTAACCGATAATAAAACTAAAAAGATACAGTGAAAACTGGTAATGTTGTGGTACCACTGCACGGTGGTAGGTAAGTGATCGAGTTGTTTCTGAATACACTCAGAACACTGGTCTCATACGAGACCGGGCAATAGAACTCGTATTTTATCGGGAAATAAGCGTTTTATTTTGTAATCCACAGAAAAACGCAATAGCACGCTGTCTTCATCAACAATACCTCAAAACGGCTATTTAAGCTATTATAATTGAAGACTGCTAACTACAGCTGCCTATGATGATGAAGATGATGAATAATTTTATTAAAATAACTATCGTGGATCAACGAATTCATTTTTGGACATACGGGAATTTCCACGAACCTTATTATTGATGTAAAACACCAACGTTTCGTCCTTGACCGAAGGACATCATCAGGGTGAGTACGGAGTGCTCGCAAGGACGCGGAACGCGTGCGTCGTGAACCGTACTCACCCTGATGATGTCCTTCGGTCAAGGACGAAACGTTGGTGTTTTACATCAATAATAAGGTTCGTGGAAATTCCCGTATGTCCAAAAATGAATAATAATGTAGTGACTATACTGAATGTGAGTAAAGCTATGTTTAAAATAACATAGCTTTGTGTTAACGGATATTTACTTTACTAAAACTACTTACATCTTAAAACACGGGTTTTCCTTACGTAGAACTGTTACAATAAGTAACAGTTCTACTATAGTGAATATCCGTTCACTCACGCTAGTTTTGAAATTTTGAAAATGATATAAAACTACAATCTTTTCCAAGGTAAAAAATTAAATTCCAATGTAAAATTTGTGGCTCATTCTACTGATGGTAAAATTTAAGACCAAAACTCAAAATTGAAAGTAAACAGATCAAATGAAATGTAAAAAAGTACGTCTTTGCTAAAGGTTTTATTGAATCAAGAGCCCTGCTCTTGTCGATCAAGTTTATTACTGCAGAGAAAAATACGGAATTTCCACTGCAGAAGTGTTTGGTTCAGGAGGATTTACTCAACCTATTTCATCCTTAAAAGAAAAACGTATTTAACGTAACAAAGAAAAGAAACTATTCTTTGCCAATAACTCTAGGAAATCCCCACGTGTCGAAATCGTAAAAGTTTTAACTCCAAGGTACGCGAGAAATAGCAGAGACATGTACAGCTAAAGCCTTGAAAACACTTTGAGCTTGCGCATCTTGCAAAACAGCATAGTACATTTTAAAACTAGAATGATAACTGCGAATAAGTTTTGTGTTCATAGCTAGGTCACAGATAATAAAATACTTACACTAGGTAAACATTATGCATGAATTTTGAGCTTTGATGCGTAGTGTTGATTCATTTCCTTAGCTTCACAAGTACCTAGTTATGTTTTTTTTTAGTTTGGATGTTTACAAAAATGTAGTTTAAAGCAACTTTTATCAAAATGAAAACACCGGACACGGTAGTTATCATTCTCAAATTATTTTTGATACCGGCTTAGGTTTTTTTTATTTTTATATATACCCTGTCATACATGAAATCAAAAAACTTAATTTTAGCTAGGTTCAAACTATGACAAGGCCGAAGGTGTGCTTCATCCGGAATCCTCAACGGTCTGAGAAAAAGGCTATCATACCTCTAAATGCCGGAACACAACAATTTAAAGTTGTTGATATGGCAACAGGCTTTGGTAAGATGGTGGTAGCTAGCCAGGCGGGCTTAAACAAAGTCTGATGAAGGTCAAACCTACCCGTTGTACGATAAAAAATGTGCTATCAATGAGATACACATAGGTACCTCAAGTATATCCAAAGAAAGCCTTTGCCGTCATTCTCAAAAGCCCGGATAGGTCTATCGACCATCAGATTTGTTCGAGAAATTCCTATAATTATATTGGTCTGCCAACCTTTGCAACGTAAAATAGCAATTGCAACACTGCTTCAGATATACTATTATTACTAGACCCGCATTTCGAAGCATCTTTCAACTCACAACAGTGAGAAACGATAAATTGCTCACAATATATCTTCGGCGCTGTGACTGCTACCGGTTTAACCTTAGCGCACGTTTCAATGTTTGTAGCCTCTAACGAGTCTTGTTGTTGTGTTCTCGAGTGAAAATAAAGATGCTACTTTACAAAGGTAACATATGAAAAGCTAAACGTTTTGATGTTTCAGCGTTGTTTGCACGCTACCTTCTAGTGATGTACCCCGGGCAACAGAATCACTGGCTCTGGTTAGCAGTTATGGCTGAATTATTATATTACAACACTGGTGGTAGGGATATCACCCTTCTGCCGAAGTCTGGAGCCAAACGGTTTGTCGTGTTCCATCGCTGCTTGGGAGAGCCAGTGCACTCTGGAAAGCCTCGCTCCATTGTAGTCCTCATCTTTGCTCTGGTCTGTAGCTTAGACATGCTAGGGGTCAAAAGCAAACCAAGATAAAAAATAACTTCATAAAAAACTTTTATTTCTACAAGATCTCTAAACTAGCATACCGTAGTCAGGTAGGTTATGATAAAAATAAGATTCTAAAACAAATACTAATTTGGCCATCCGGCATATACGAATATGTGGCCCATTCTATCTTCTGGATGATACAAGAGGTAGGTAATGGGCAGCCGCACCCACGAAATTGCGATAACACTCCTCCCGCCAAGCGTGGTGGGGTGGTTACCACACCATGTTTTATTTATTTTAATTTCGTACAATTCAGTTAAGTCTACATAGCTTTTGTTCAGCTCTTACTCAGTGGATGAGTGGCCTTAGTTTTCGATGTGATCTGAGCACGCGACTCGGCGAAAGTGTATGCTCGCAATAATTTATAAGCCATGCTTTGCTTTCGACGAATTGCCGTACAATTGATAGCAATTGATTTATATGAGCTAAATACATGCTTTTACTGTAAGATTATTATTACTGTGTGCACAGTTATGTGTATAACTTTAGGGCATAAAAGCTATAGGAATATTTGAGAGGGTCCCAGAGTATTGCTGATATTCTAGTACAATCGTAATTTATCATTTTTAAAAATGGAATGTCTGAGCTATATGGCTTGTTCAAAAACTAAAAGCGAAAGTTTGTTTGGATTTTGGATGGATGTTTGTTACTTCTTTAAGCCAAAACTTCTGAAAGGATTGAGCTTAAACTTCTCACATAGACACACGAACAAGTAGGAGATATTTCCTAATAAATAAAAATAATAAATAAAATATATGTTTATTTTCTCAAACAAAGGTACATACATATAGATATATATCATTATAAAATAAAAATTGCTAGAAAATCTAATTGTAATTGTAGGCACCTGTTTTGTAAGAGACTGGTGCCTGAGATAGACCTATGCTTGGTTTGGGACTAGATGGCGGTGTGAAATTAATGATCACAATCCTGTAATATTAACATTAAAAAGCATCAAAATCACCTCCACATTTCCATTGCTCTCCTCGCCCCCATTCCGGATATGGAGGTAACACAAATGAATGAAGATTGTCTGCGAAATGAGGACATCCTCCCAACTACAATCTGTCGGGAAATGAACGTCCGCGTTCCGAGATTATTTCAGCTTAAAGAGTATATTTATCTTACGAACGTATAAACTAGTTCTGTTATATGAGACATAAAGAAGTAGAAAATGTGTCTTATGGGCTAGTCGTAATTTTTAGGATTCCATACCCAGAGGGTACCAACGGGACCCTATTATGCACAGTCTCTTCTTCTCCCTGTGCTAGACTATGTTGATGCCTGCTGTCTCGATCTTACTGAGGAGCAGTTAGATAAGCTTGAGCGCCTTAAAAACTTTTGTATAAGATTCATATATGGTTTGCGAAAATATGATCACGTTTCTCCCTTTCGGGCTATGCTCAAGTGGCTCCCTATTTGTCTTCGCCGGGATATTCATATTATTTCTCTCCTATATTCTGTACTTTTTTCCCCTGAATCACCTGCTTACCTTAAAGACAGATTTGAATTTCTGTACTCCTTACACTCATATGGTCTTAGATCATCAGAAAACTTTTTGTTAAAATTTCTCTCCCATAACCATTCATTCTATGGTAACTCTTTCAGTGTTCAGGCCGTTCGTCTTTGGAATGACTTGCCCACTGAAATAAGACTGGCTCCGTCAGTGTATACCTACTTTTAAATTGAGGCTTGCTTCTATTTAAATCTGACCCTATCCAACTACTTACATTGAAAAAAAAAAAAAAAATTACAGGACACTAATTTCACACAGCGCCATCTAGTCCCAAACTAAGCATAGCTTGTAACATGGGAACTAGATTACGGATAGAATACATAGATACTTTTTTTTTTTCTTTTTTGTAAATATATACTTATCATACTATACAACACCCACACACAGAACAAACATCTATATTCATCACATAAATGTTTGTCCTGGGTGGGAATCGAACCCACAACCTACAGCGCAGAAGGCAGAGCTACTACCAACTGAGCTGTGAGGCTTGTTTATATATTGATGTATATATTTATTGTTTTATTTTATTGTTATGTAGGTATGCATTAGTCCATAGTTTGTATTAATTATATATGTAATTAGTATTTGTTGTAATTTCTGTTTATATTTATACTTATTGTTGTGCACTACTTCTGTTATTTTTTACTGTTTACATTTCTCCTTACAAGGTTGCCTGGAATAAATAAGGCCACCCATTATACTTAGACGCTATTGTTACAGAATGTTTGTGTTGTTCTATGGTATTATTTTTGTGTACAATAAAGTGTTAATTCATTCATTCATTCATTATTCCTTCGCAGTCCGTCGGTCTGTCATCGGGCTGAATCTCATGAACAGTTGACACCGAGTGTATATTACTTATACCGTTAGTGGTAATAGAAATATACATTCATAAACTATTTATTACTAGTTGTTATTATTTAAAAATAAATTTAAATTAATGTCATTCATGAAACGTGATTATTTTACCTAGCTCTATCGTACAAGTTGTTATTGTAATGTCTTAAAATTCAAACTTGGTGAGATAATATTTTTTACCTTGATGTTGCAAAATAACGCGAGCGTAAAACTCGCGAGTGCGCGCGAGTTGGCACCTTCCGATTGACCAACATACTTTGCCTTGAAATGTGGGTCGGAACTTTCGGTGTGCATATTTGACTCGCACTTGGCCGGTTTATTTAATTAATATATTGATAGTCAGTGTAAATCGTTAATAGTAGGTACTCTCTTGTACTAATAACTATTCTTAAACTTTCAACATAACTGATTCTAAATTGTTATTATAAAATGTAAAATGGTAGCCACTCAGTTACAAGTCCAACCATCAAACAAATCAAGCACATATTTGTATCGCCCTGGGGATCGACCCGGTTAAACCATCGCGGTAAGCCTCTAAAAGCCAGCCGTCTTGACCACAGTACAGGTAAGTCGCCCCTAGGGGTTTGCAATCGGGGTGGGCATCACTTTCCACTTATGTGTTACATATTAACACCAATACTGTGATCACCAACTCACCTACTGACAAGCGTGGATTTACCGTAACTAACTATTAGCTAAGCTATTATTAGCTTGTCTAAATATCGAAAGATCCTGCCTTCGTACTAAATGAAGTGGAGGATTTCTTAAGAAGCTTTAGAGATACGTGCAAAGAAACGTTTAACGTAAATTTTGCCAGTTGGAAAAATGGACTTTGGAGACCATTTTCATCGCCACATGATAGGTTACGGCTGACATACCCGTTTTTCGGAAAGAACAAACACTGATAACCTCAAATAATACACTCATAATACCTATTCAGGTAGTATAGTGGCCTGTATAGAAACATAAAAGTCTTCCGTAATTGTTGTAAGGCCATTGATTGATCTGAAGCTTACAAAGTTGTAGCGTGCAAGTCACGAGATCTTTGGGTTAGTCAAACACCGTTACCAATTTCTATGCAAGCTGTAAATTATCAACGTAATCTCGATATTAATTATTAAAGTGTGGAAAGGCTGCCCTAGTTTCCTTTGGGATTAGGGTTGGCAGGACTGCTCTGACGTAAAGTTTAGTCGGAATGATGTCGACATTCATTAAAATATAAAAAAAATACAAAAATGCCTGAGTAAATTAAACGTGTTCGATCCCCAGGGGGAGTACAATTTTCGTGCTTGGTTTGGTTGGTGGTAGGACTTTTTTTAAGTCCGCCTGGCTAGCTACCACCATCACACCTAATTCTGTCGCTATAACAACAACTCCTAAAATTGTTGTGTTCCGGCATTTAGAGGTAAGATATCCAGTTTCTCAGTTAGTTGAGGATTCCGGGTGAATTGCGCCTCTAACTTCAGCCTTATCTCAACATGTAACCAGGTGAGTTGAAGGCCAAATACGACGTACAATAAAAAAAAAAGCGATTCCGATTTTTTTGTCGACAGTTTCACTTCAGTGTCAGTAAAACGACTACATACTCCGGCTTTCTTTCGTCTTTTGTAGCAACCCTACTGCTTTAATTAGTAACACGATAAGAAACACCTGTGTTTGCCCTTTTACTCTCCAAGGGAGAGATAAGGAGGGCATTAATTATGTGCCGACTGGAACAAGCCATTGCGTTCGGTTTTGTTATAGTTCAGCACGCAAACACTTTCCATTTTAGCTTCAGTTAAAAAAATATAAAAATCTTTACCTTACGCCACTATCCATCACAACCTCTTAACAGTAAGATTCTGGTCATTAAAGGCTTCCTCAAAGATTGCTATGGCGATTTGCAAGAATCACGGTATAATTCTTCGTCGCCGCCAGTATTAAGAAAAAGAATAAGAATAGTATTAGTATATTAGCAGATAACAATAGTTACATACATAATTTTACTTAAAGTTAGTTTATAAATATTTGCTGCTATTAGTACCAATTTACATGTTTCACTATGGTACGTCGATGGTATACATTATTATAGGTAATACATTTATTCAATAAAAAGTACAATTAAACTAACTATGTACAAAGGAATCAGTCAGATTACCTAAGGACCGTTACAAACGGCCTATAGGTAACTCAACTGTTCCAGACCAGTACCAGACGGAAGCGTGCCCAAGACACTGGCTGCATTGCCACGCTGAATAGCTATGCTAATTCGCTGGCCTAAATAAGAGCCAGCCCTTGGGTCACGTGTCGCCTCAATCAAAAGCCCCGCAATATTTTTGAAAACCCGGAGGGCACCGGCTCCCCACGGACCCAAGGTCTAATATTTATTATATATAATATATATATTATAATAAATAATTATTATAGATAATTAAATAACAGTACATATTTTAAATTTATTTATACGTATATATAACTGTTTGTAGTGGCTATGTTGTAGCTATGTACGTAAGTACGCATGTATATTTGTAGCATCGATTTTGAAAATATATAGTATACCTTTGCAAAATTAAGCTGGATCTGCATGCCATTATTAATTTGTGCACCACCTGCCACCGATTTAGTATTACATTTTCCCATTGATTGGTTGTCTGTAAGGTGCTACTAAGTGAGAAGACGACCTACGACATTATAACTATTCTTTTTTAATTTCACGCCTTGCAGGCTGTTTTTTTTTTATTGTACGACGAGGAAGCGCTTGGCCTTCATCTCACCTGGTAACAAGTTGAAATAAGGCCGAAGATGGAGGCGCGCTTCACCCGGAATCCTCAATAAACAGAGGAACTGGGTATCTGACCTCTGAATGCCGTAACACAACATTTTTTTTTAAAGAATTGTTATTATGGCGACAGAATTAGGTAAGATGGTGGTAACTAGCCAGGTGGACTTAAACAAAATCCTACCAACAACCGAACCAAGCACAATATATTGTACTCCCCATGGGGATCGAACCCGGGATCTCTGGATCTGAGATCGGTGGGTTGAACCACTAGACCACAGAGGCGGTTAAAAATTAATTGTGATCATAGTGTCGATGTTTAGTATTCAGGTGGATGCTTCTGCCATCTCCTGGTGTAATTTGCTTTATAATAATATATTTATATTTTTTTTGGTTGCTGACATAACGTGTATATCATTATTTTTGTCATTTTAAATCGAATGTGTTTCTTGAAATTTAATTTATATTATCGATGACATTTTATTGAATTGCCTATTATTGACTTGTTTATTATTCAATATGTTTATGATTCGAGCTTGCCATTCTCTCAATATTGCACACCGACGCGACGCTCGGTAAAACATGTTGTGTCCTCACTAGCCCAAATGCAAGGAACCTGTCATCTGTACACATGTTTGTGCAAATAAATTATCTTTATCTTCAATCCCTTAGTCGCCACATCCACGGGATCCGTAGGGTTCATATTATATGCCCAGGCAGCAACAAAATGTTTTACTGCTATGGATTTATCTGATAGAGTGATGGTTTAGGTATACATGTTTGATGGGATAATTGAGCTAATTGACCGAGCGAGCGAAGCGTTTTTAAGTTTCGAGACTGGCCAAAAATGCTTTTGTCCGCTGTCTGTCGGCTGTCGGCTGTCGTCGGTCTGTTCTCGTCTACAGTTCGCATTTTTCAACCGATTTTGATGAAAATTGGCGATAAAATAATACGAATAGGGGGGAGAAGGGGGGAAGTTTGCTGTAGCGTTATTTATCAACGGATTTGAATTAAATTTAAAAGACAAACTAACGATTTAATTCTTCTTGTGTAGAAAAAAAAGCACAAAAAGGGGTAGTGAAGTGAGAAAAGGGGAGAAGTTTGCTGTACGATTCAAATGTTTTTTTTTTCGGAAAATTTATACATACGTATACCAATCAGATTACGCTGTGCTCTCCGCCTTTGCGAGACAAACACTTAGACATCAGATTTGACCTCCTAGGACCAGGGGAACACTTGTAATCACTAAAGCTTATACCTTTTTTTGCTCAAAAGTCTAAAAAGAAAAGTTAATGAGGAAAGCTTTGGTTATTGCATGGTTATAAGGGCTCGCGAGGTCTACTGTTCTAATAGAACCACTAGTAATATTTTGTTCTACCATTTCATTCTGTCTCTTAGTGCACTTAGATTATTTTCCTCACGCACTGAGTGACGTGAGGAAAAGAAAGATTATTCAAAGAATTCGGCCATCCCATCGGTGTTATAAATCTCACCTCGTAAATGTAGTACCAATTTCAGATGAATAATTCAAGGCCTCATTTAACTGATAACGCCAAAATCCAGCCAGCAATTCCGCCAGTTGTATTTATCTATGAGTATTTACATAGGATCGTGGAATTTACTTGTATGTGTATTTAGCTCTGAAAGGGTATGTGATAAAGTGGAGTAGTAAGCTATATTTTTGAGTCAATTGAAAAAACACTTTAAAAGAGTAGTAGTGAAACTCCTAGAACTTCATTTCCGTAATCGCATAGGCATTTCTTCAAATCCTTTCGTAGTGCACCCCAGCACTAAAAGGCAGCTTGAAAGTTTGAAGACATCTGGTTAGTGCTGCCAGTCAGCTGCACGTCAGTGATATGTCAAATAGAAATCACTAGGTGTTTTGTTCGCTTTCTAATCTACACAATTCCAGAAAGAGAATTTACGATTTCTGTGCACTTGAGTCCGGATTGTGTTTGAATTTATTTCTGTAAAAGGCAGCACGAATAACAAAATCATTAGATACACAAGTCTCGTACTTTTGATTTATGAATGAAAAAGAGAAACAAAACGACCCTACGGGATGCTTTCGCTTTCAACCGTGCGTCTCGCATTACGTAACATCCATTGATGCAGTAGCAGCAAGAGGTAAATGCATCGCCGAAGTGGTACAGCAATGAATTGCAAATGTATGTGGAAGTTCGTTCGATTGTCGAGGGGCTAAGGCGACCTTCCTTGACTATTCATGAGTTGAATGAAATGTCGCAGATTCGATTTCATTGAACTAGCGTACCCAAGTGGGTTCTTATAGTTATGAACAGTTGGTTCACTTTTCATGAAACAATCACAATTTCACCAGAATATACTTCAAAAGCTCGTTATGTCTGACACCAGATGGATTTGATTAGGCTCCTGGCTGTTAGAATAAATAAAAATAAGTTATGTTAAATGTACGACGGGGAAGCTCTTGGCCTTCAACTCATCTGGTTTCAAGTTATGATAAGGACAAAGCTGAAAGCGCACTTCACTTCAATCCATAACATACTGAGGAAATTAAGAGATTTCATTGCACTAAATATATTTTATTAGAATTTACTAAGAGATCTTTGAACAACAAAAATAAAACATCAGCTATAGATTATGCTTTATTAAGTAATATAACTAAGTACTATACAAGGGATCTCATCAGAAGGGCAGCAGAGTCCTTCAGTGTATATTATCTACACCTTTACTGCGATCACCAATCCGCCTGCCAAGTGTGTTAATAATGGCAAAACCCTCTATGGCAAAAGCTTAAAACGGCTAAATAGTTCTCAAGTGTAGGATAAATCAAGGGAAGGATAAATCTACTTTTGGCTTCATAATAAAACTCTTGGCTACATATTTTTTTGGATCTACGTACTTATAATACAATATAACATCCAAACACAGAACAAACGTATACATTCATCACAAAAATGTCTGTGAACAAAATCTAAATTCATCACATTATTGTTTGTCCCGGGTGGAAATCGAACACACAATCTATAGCGCAGAAAGCAGAGCTACTACCAACTCAGCTATCAGGCCAGTTAATTGTAAGCAGTAGAAAAAACAGTTGAGAACGTGTTATTTTAAAACTGAAAACGTTGATCAATTTAGGGTAGCATTTATAAAAAATAGGTACTTCGCTTTATTTTCGAAGGAAGTATTATTTTGTTCTTCTTTTATCTGTTCAGGTAATTATACATTTTTGATGTCATTGAATTTGGCCCAGAGTTATGAATTTGTAGTTTAGACATCGGTATTTTTTTTTGTTTTCTGCTGTAGCTACAATAACAGCTTTGTGGTTTACCACATTTTTAAAAGACAAATGAGTGTTTTTTCATGTGAGTGTTAATTAACAATTAAATTAAATTTAACACTGAAAAAGGGATTCTTCTCTATCGGGGAATTTTATGTTGGCAAGAGTGCAATGATTTGAAGAAGTCTCTCCTGAAGCTCAAGTTAATTGAGTGCGCTGTTGAACTAGCTGTGTTTTATATCAGACTTGATTGATCCCGGTTTAATGACCCAGCATGTTTCTCTTTGAGACAACCTAAACCTTTTTTGGGTTCGGTCGATAAAAATAAGTGTTTTTTTTTCGCGACACACAATGCTACAAAGCTACATATAAGTTCAAAAGACCTTCCTAATACCTATATTCTTGTATTGTGGCTTAAATTTTGAACGAATGGCGAGCGAAATTAAATTAAATCAATTAAGGTTAAGCAATATTTTTTTAAATATATTTTGTTTATATTTTTGTATTTATTGAAGTTAGCTCAATCTTAAATTGAAGCAGTTGGGACTAGATATTGTCTGCAAAATCTCCAAATAATCTATGGTCATTATAAAATATAGAAGAAATATTGTTGAACTTTCGCTAGAAAGGAATGTTTTCTAAGAGACCCATTAAAAATCAGAGACGACTATTTCTTGTTGTTTTATGGAATTCACGTAAGAGCTTTTAGTCCCTCTTTATGTCAGATTTGTTCACTTTCCTAAGAGTCTCACACAAGTATTTGAATAAGTGCTGAATATTTGATAACCTATCGATACTCACATGCTATGAAGAAATGAGTATAAATCTCATGCTTGTTTCCTAGATTTGTGATTTATCGGTCCATTGATAAAAAACACACGGGTTAAGATTTCCAATTATCACAAACTAAATTAAATTCAACTCAGGTATTTATGAGTTACTATAACCCGATACTTTGTAACCTTAATTCCGTGGGAATTAAAAGTCCTTCCTCAGTACATTTAACTTATAAGTAACACAATATCAAAATTTCAAGTCACTAGGCGTTGTATATCATTCACTCGCTCACTCACACCAAGCTATTTTAATCTAATATGATAAATAATTTGTATGAATGTAATATGTAAGATGATATAAGCATGAATATGTTTAGAATATAGTGATTATAAAAGATGGGTCTTGAGATGGGTGAATGATGAAAACAGGAATATATTTATTATCCGCTTAATTCGTTTGATTTTTTTTTTATCGAAACGTGTGGCGCCTGCTGCAAACACGTCAGCAGAGGACGCCAGCTTAGCAGCAAGACTATATTTCCTGAGATACACGTATCGATTTGAAAAATTTCAAACGAATTTTTTACTGAATATCCCTCTGTTTTCAGGTTATTTATATTTAACAATAGATTTCCGCAAAAAAACGCCCGAATCAATTAGCTACTCTACATAAGTTATTAAAAAACTGACCTAGAATTCATAGGCGGTTGAACAATGATCCAAGATCCAAGCGTATTTTATAGGGGTGGAAGTGGGTTACTTCCACCCCTTTAAAATACGCTAGCACAAAGGGACTACATTAAGGACAAGGCTATGATTTGACACCGAAACGCGACACAATATATATCCCAGCAAAATATATATTAAGCTGGTTGAAAGTTGAAAAAAGTTAACCCGACTGAAAATGTTCAAACTTCAAGGTTTTACGGAAACACAACCTTCGTACCCTTCATACCAAAATTATAAATCCCATGACACTTCCACAATTAAGAGGAATAAAACGACACGTCATTTATAAAATATACATAAATATTATTGGACATTAACTTTACACAACGCCATTTTAGCCCCATACATCCTCATACATCCTTTTTTACTAAGTCAAAATGTATGTGATGAATATAGATGATTTTTCTGTGTTTGGGTGTTGTATTGTATGATAAGTATGTATTAACAAAAAAAAAGTTTTTAAGTATTCTATCCGTAATCTAGTTCCCATATTACAAGCTATGCTTAGTTTGGGACTAGATGGCGCTGTGTGAAATTAACGTCGTGTAATATTTATTTGTTCATAATATATATAAATCTATCAAGCCGACTATACTGCAGAGTATTACTGTTATAGACATACATACATACTTTCGAGAAATATATCCCTCTTCTGAGGCAGTCAGTAAAAGTAGGTAAAGTGAGACAAACATAACCTACAAAATTATGAATTTGCGTCATAGAAGTCTTTTAATGAGCTCAGTGAGTCAGCCAAAACAGTTTACTTACATAATATACCTAACCACCGTGCCAGTAATGTCGGTCCATTGTAGACAATAGCCCATTACGAAGCACTTCCCTCTGTAACAATATGAGGAAGCTTTTACGTTGGTAACTGGTTACTGCTTCCGATGCGGAGGCCTTTCATTCATATATCATTTATCTAGAAGATCTGAAGACTTTTGCTATTTCAGTTCAAATTTAGATTCATTGTACCTAATTATGTATTTATTTTAGAAGACGACCGAGACGACATCTTTGGTGGGGCATTAAAATGTCTATGAAAATTACAAATTACTGTCTTTACTAAGGTTCATGAGATAGAAAAAAAAGCCTTTTAAAGCCTGGAAAGTCTCCCGATGACCCTAAGAGTTTTTGGCCCATTTCGCTCTTATGCCACCTATAAAAACTCTTCAAAAGGTTCTCTTTAACCGCCTCACCCAGCTTGTAGAACCAAAACTCATACCGGAACAGGCAGGTTTCAGATCCAGAAAAAGTTACTGTGGACAAGCACTTAACCTAACGCAACACATCGAAGATGGATTCGAGACTAACAGTATCACTGGTATGGTCCTTGTTAACCTGACAGCCGCATACAATACTGTTAACATAAAAAGACTCCTTCGCAAAGTTTCTATCCTGACTGATGATCATGGGTTTGTTCAAATTCTTGGTAAACTCCTTCGTAACCGTCGTTTTCAAGTACTCCTACTAAACGAGAAAAGCCGATGGCGCGTGCTCGCACCAACACTCTTCAATATATACACGAACGACCAACCATGCACACCCCTTACGTCAAGGTTTCTGTATGCCGATGACCTGGCGCTGACGACCCAAACCAAATCCTTTCAGGAAGCCGAAAACAATCTAACGGAGGCCCTTATAAAACTCGGGTCATACTATGAAGATAACGGCCTCAGACCAAATCCTTCGAAGACCCAATCATCTGTCTTCCATCTGCGTAACCAACAGGCCAGTCGGACTCTAAAGATAACATGGGAAGGTGGCGCTATCCAACATGAACCTTTTCCAAAATACCTCGGAACTACACTTGATAGGTCGCTGAGTTACAAAGCGCATTGCCATAAAACCAAACTGAAAGTTAAAGCCAGAAACAACCTTCTGCGTCGCCTAACAACGACGTCGTGGGGAGCTAGTCTGGAAGTTCTTTGCACCACAGGCCGCCAGCGAATATACATGCCCTGTTTGGAACCGGTCCGCGTATGCCAAAGTGGTAGATGTCGCGCTTAATGACACATGCCGCATAGTCACTGGCTGTCTTAAGCCGACCCGCCTCAGCGAGGTCTACCCCTTGGCAAGTATTGCCCCTCCTGCAGTGCGGCGTGATGTGGCGTGCTCCGTAGAGAAACAGAAACAAGAGTATGACTCCCGACACCCTCTTCACGGCCACAAATCCCACAAGCTCACCTAAGAAGCCGAAGAAGCTTCCAACGTTGTACTCAGGCTACAAAAGACGACCCAGCAGTTTTGAGATGCAGTCTTTGGAATAATCGACAACCCCCCCGGTTGATTTTGTCCCCGCACTAGAGAACCACACCACCAGACCACAAAGGTGGTTAAAGACTATGACCGACGACACGCATTTACATTCATATTAAGGCCCTGGTCCAGAAAGATTAGCGAATATCAAAAATAGAACCCTTATAAGTCACATCATTATCCAATTAGCCCCAATACTATTCAATGAGACCCACCATTATTCAATGACCTATGTCATTGAATAATGGTGGGTCTCATTGAACCTATGTTCAGCAGAATTAATGGAATCAAATAATGGTGACAGAGCTTGAACGCTGATAAAACTTGTGAAAGGGCTCGTCCGGGGAAGTTCTACTATACCATACCTAGCCAAGCAGCATTGCTGTGTTCCGGTTTGAAGAGTATGGTTGTCGGTGAAATAACGGGCACGCAAGGCTTAACACCTTAATACCTCAAGTTTACGGGAGCAATGCAGTGCCGCGTAGGCCATGTTCTTTGTGGATGCGCCCTATGCTGTAAGGATTTGTTAAAGGCAATAGATGCATCAGGTGGGCTGTTTTCTTGTTCCGTCTCCAAGTTGTTTCTATAAATAAATATTATTGGACATTCTTTTCACACAGAGCCATCTAGCCCCAAACTAAGCATAGCTTTTAATATCGGAACTAGATTACGGATAGAATACTTATATACCATTTTTATTGACAATACATACGTACTATATGAGACTACTATACAAGACCCAAACACAGGACAAATATATATATTTATCACAGAAATGTTTGTCCTGGGTGGGAATCGAACCCACAAAAAACAGCGCAGGAGAAACGAATAATAAATGAGCCCCTGCTGCTTCACGCGCGTTGAATTGTATTTTAAAACCTTACAACCATTTTTAACTTATAATTGCAGAACTGGCTACAATACAATGCGGTAGCAGCAAAGTTTTTAATGACTCATTATTAGAACTCTTTCTCTCACTAAAGTTATAAAAACTAGCTCCTACCCGCAGCTGTGCCCGCGTAGTAATTTGATCAAAAGTAGCCTTTATCATTCTGTGACTTCAAACTATGTCTATATCTTTATTCTATAAAATAGTTTTTTTTTTCACAAGGGGAATACTATTGGCCTTCATCTCACGTGATGTCAAGCTATAATAAGGCTGTGGGTGGAAGCGCACTTCACCCAGAATCCTCAACAGTTTGAGGAACTGGTCTTACGTCTAAATTCCGGAACATAACTGCATCCGCAATCGTTTTAATGGCGATAGACTTGAGGTTAGATGAAGGCAGGCCAGGCAGATTTTAACTAAGTCCTCCATCAACCAATCAGTCTTAGCGTAGGCTTTTTTTTAAAATATATTTGCTATTCAAACTTCAACCACTTACTGCTTTAAAATGTATGTAAAACCATGTGTTTTCTCAGAACCAAATATATCTGTATTTAAAATTTCATGAAATCAGTGAAGTATTTACGGAGATACAGGTTTCCGAAAATATGTTGTATTTGGCTTTGAAACAACTTTAGCGGTCAGACGGTATCTTTCTAAAAATTCAATATCAAAATTACAAAAGAGACAAATTATTTTATAATTCACTTTAGAATAATATGAAGACAATCAAACTTTTACGAAGTTTCGTATATTAAAGAAGTTTTTTAACAAAATATAATAATGTTTTCCAAAATGATATACTAAAATACCTAGTAAAACTTCAGAATAAGACACTAAATAGCTATAGCGCTTTTAATTAACCATTCAAGCTCTCTATCATAAGCATTATAAACCGATCTCTACGGCTATAACATTTTAATCGACTTTGAAATCTAGATCGGCTTTTTATGGATTACGCATGCGATGAAAAGTAATCACGGAAAGTTCCTATCAGATATTCTGATCTGTGTACTACTCCAGGTTTTTGACCATACAGTCGCTAGCGAGGCTAGTAGAGAAAATGCATGAAAACTTATACAGCGCCATAGCGTATAAAATAGGTACTAACATTGGCAGTACAAAGGAGGTGAACTTGACTATCCTACGTCTCGTATCTAATGAATTAAATTAAATTTTATTAATTCATTGATACTCTTGTTGCTTTTAGTTTTTTTTAAGTAGATAACCTATCTAATTTTATTTCTAACGTCATCGTCCTCAGTGAAAAATAGCAAAATTTCAGAAACTTGCAGTAGGTAACTTTACTTTAAAAAACCTATATATTAGATTTTTTTACTTGAGTTTCAATATAGTTCTAGGACACAGTTCATCACCAACGCCTGCGTTATTTAGGATGCTTATTCCAAAACTAGAAGGCTAAGCCGTCTGAGGATGTTTAGAAGGGGATAAAAGTTATGTGACGAGAAGAGAGTGTTGTATATAAGTCATACTCCTGACCATACTCATGTCAAACACTCTTACGAGTCCCCATGGGATATAGGGTTAAAAGAAGACCACGCTATCGCAAATGTTGGTGTTCTTTGACTAGTGAAGGCTTATTCGTTATTAGCTCACGGTTCATTGCAGAAATAAAGTTGCCTTGGGCAGGGCTCTTTAATACATAGTACGGAACCCATCTCCACGTGAATCCAACTCACACTTGAAAAAAGATAAAAAACATCACAAATACTTTGCATGTCCTGTTTCAACTTAACTTGCTAAATTTGGTTATTATATGACTGAAATTACCTTATTATCCAAATAATGTAATTTCAAAATTATTATAGAGACAAATGTCTTTGTAATTCTCTTCAATTATTTAATGTAACCAGTGATGAAACGGAGCATTGCTACAAATTGCCCATAATTTAGTTACCCCAACTTTTATGAACAATGAAACTTGTATTGCCACAGATACCTAAGCATTACGCTCACATACATATCAAATACTACTGATAGTAACAGATAGCTATGTGCAAGTTTGTCATGTTTTTATAATAAATCATCATCATCATCTTCCTGTTTTCATAGGTAAGTAACGGCCCTCTCATGGCAGCAGGTGGAATCGCACATCGTCCGGAGTCCTCAACTGACCTCTAAATGTCGAAACATAATAATTTAGAATCGTTATGGCGACAGACTTAGGTAAGATGGGGGTAGCAAGCCAGGTGGACGTGAACGTGTACCGCTGGGGATCGAACCCGGGATCTCTGGATCTGACACCGGTGGTCGAACCACTTAACCAAAGATGCGGTTTAGATGAGGTACATGAGTGATGAGTTTACATCATACCTATATAATCATCATGGTTATCAACATTATGCTACGCTATGATCTATATCCACTGCTGGACATTAGTCTCTCCCAAGTTTCGCCACTGAGCCCGGTCTTCGGCTATCTCCATCCGGTGTGTGCCAGCCACCACGCGCGAGTCATCGTTCCATGGATTCATGGGTTCCAACACAAAGATCCATGACTTACGTATGTCATGGAACGTTATGTTGGTATGTCATGACAAGAAGCAAGCACTGTTTGAAGACTTTTGTCAGTAGATATACAAACATAAAAAAATAATATGTATATTTAAACTAACTATGTACAAATGAAGCCAAATGAAATAAACCAAGCACAACATTGTTCTCATCTGGGGTCGAAACCGAGACCTTTGGATCTGACACCGGTAGGCGCACCACTAGACCACAAAGGTATTGTTTTGGCCAGACGGTGCAAACCATGACGCTGGTAGTTTTTGTAGTTGATTAATTTATTTAAATGATCTCATTGGTCAATTTTTAGTAATAGATAATATCACTAATCGCGTTGAGTCTATCTTAGTTTTAATCTAAAGCTATAATAGTAAGTCGCGGCTTTGTCACGAGCTGCAATACAAATGTACCGGAATAACATTCTACCGATGTAACCTCTATCCTTTTACTAGCTTTTACCTTGAACTATAGACTTTATACACGTAGAAAAAGAGGTGGTTTTTCTGTGGGTTCTAGACTAATTTGTATACTTTTTTATCAGGACGATCTCATAATTGATAGACCCATGTTTTTTACTCGTCTATTGTGCTGGAGTATTTCTTTGGCGAAATTAATTGGTGATCAAATAAAACAGCCGTTACCTATTATGTTTCGATTTGCGGTACCGATGTTGTCGGGTCGGCTGTTGGTTTAGGCTTACAACGTAAGAACGGTTCTTGGTAAAAAACAGTTCAATCCGGTGATGATACAAAGGGTACAGATAGCGTTGAGTGAAGCTAAGTAAGGCTGTGCTGTATCAATCTTGCTAACAAAGCTCATCTCTGGCTATAATAAAGCCCTAATGCGTAGGTCACATCCATAGACTGCATAGCGACAACTTGAGGCAAAAGGTGTTTACCTTTAAGCGGAGAAATTACGGGAAAGCGTTCCCGTAATTTCTCCGGCAACCATACACTTCAAACCGGAACACAGCAATACTGCGGCCGAAATATGTAGCTATGGTAGTAGTACTTTCCAGGACGAGCCTTTGCACAAGGGGCTCTACTACTCTTTAAACGTAGGTACAATTTGTTACTTTATATAGCAGATAAAACCTAGATGCGGTCCGCTCAGGGATGTTTGGCATTCACTGGGTAAATGATGATGATTATGTATTCAGACTGCAGCAAAAGTGAAAACGTTAGTTTAGAAAACTCATTAACGAGACTAAACGAAAGGAATAATAAATGGCGCAGTCAGAATTTCATGTTTTATGTGTTCTTAAGCTAAACTGCCTTTAAATACGTAGGTTTAGACACTTTGTTTCGCAGAGAATCAGCAAGCTAGTACTAGTAGCTATCTATAATCGTAATCAATATAATTTGCCTCCTCTAAACTGCCTGGGGAGGGCATTACTCAGCCTGGAGTTACTGGCTGAATTCACTCGCCGCTGGCGTAAGGTGAGCGAGGCATGAATAAATCGCTGAGTAGCTTTGAATTGCAAAAATCTGGATTGCTGATTGTCGTGCGGATGGTGTGGGGTATCGCAATTTATGCATCTTATTAGAATATTCAATCAGAATTTATGACGGAGGGGATGTGAAAGGAAAATAACATCTAATTTGACTAACGATAATTATCTACGGAAAGAGTCTTTACCTGCGGGTTATATTGAATGTTGCTGAAATAGAATTCGTGTTAGCGCGGCGTCAGAACTCATTAACATCAGAAGATAAGAGTATCAAAACGAAGATAAGGTTAATGAAGCATAACTTTGCGTTCTAGCGCAATGGCGTAGTACGCGCCTTACGCGGTGGATCATGTAGATTTTAGGATTCTGTACTCAAATGGTGCCGACGGGACCCTATTCCTAAGCCTCCGCTGTTCTTCTGCCTGTTTGTCAGTGGGCTATATCTCAATAGTAGTGAAAATTTCACAGAGCGCGTATTTCTATTGCCGCTATAACAAACAACGATATATTTTTTTTAAAGGGGAGAAGACCCTCTCTACTCAATTGGTGAAAGCGTCCTGTCGCAAGTTGTGAATTTTTAAACATTTTTAAATTCTCATACAGTTGCAAATCAACCATTTCAGCATGACCAGGATGTAAATATTTCTTAATAATCTTACCCAAACAAATTGGAACAAATGGTCCAATTACCATTTGTTCCGACCTGTTTACTCCATGATCCAAATTACCCGATGTTTCAAGGTATTATGCTTGTTTAACACCCTTTTAGACCGGTGACACTCTACCCGTCCACAATATGTGTAATTGAAATAAATGTTTGACAAATAGAGAGCCTAGAGCTTGCACATAAATTTGGGTATGCCGATTGGCACGAGTGAACCAACGCAACCATGATGTACCAGCCCTAATTAATATGACTAAAAAAAATATTGGTCCGGCAATCGAACCCAATTACGAATAACGGGGAAATCAGCCAAAACAGCTGAATGGATACAAAACAAACAATCTCCGACAAGGAAGTGTGAGGAGGATCCCATTACTGGCGGAAATGAACACGAGGGAAATGGAAACCCGTCAATGGTGTAGAAAGCAATTAGCGGGGGATTATGTTTTGATGAGGTTTCAAATTACAATGGTTTGTTTGCGTAAACAAGGGTTTGTTTGAAAAATCAACAAATTTTTTATCAATATATATATAGCTTCTTTAATCGAAAGTGGTCGCAGTCTTTAAGCCTCGTGAATGAGTTCGAAGTTGCAAAACGAGCTATGGAGAGAGAGCTATAGATAAGTAAAATAAATAAATATTATAGGACATTATTTCACACAGCGCCATCTGGCCCCAAACTAAGCATAGCTTGTGATATGGGAACTAGATTACGGATAGAATAATTAACTAAATACTTTTTTCTGTAAATACATACTCATCATACAATACAACACCCAAATACAGAACAAACATCTATATTCATCACAAAAATGTTTGTCCTGGGTGGGAATCGAACCCACAACCTACAGCGCAGAAGGCTGAGTTACTAACTGAGCTATGCGGCTTGATAAGGTTTTTATCACGCAGGGAAACTCCAAGCCTATGCTTGGTATCGACTGCATATTCACAAAATATATATAATTATTTTTATTATGGGTGGTTTTCGTAACAAAGCGCCGCGTTAAGAGTTTAAAACGCTTGGTATGGCTTGTAGGATAGACTGTTAAAGGGGGTTGACTTCACAATCAACTTTCTTTTGATTTGCTGAAACCAACCCTGTATTTATATTAAGGGTTGCAAAAGGGGTAAAACAGATTGAAGTCTTAAAAATGTGTTAAAACATGAAATATCATATGAAATAGGGTTGACACTGCAGATTTCAAAATAAGTTTCTTTTTTCGCTTATTAGGGGTTGTTTTTTAGATAAAGGGGACAAAGGATAATCATCAGGTCTTATAAGATAAGAGAGGGTATTAGAAATCTATTGTTATTCACTCAATACGGTACGGTACGGCCATTATCGCCACGCTAAGCAGACTCACATTTAATGTTTTGCTTACATACAGAAAGAAGTTTTTTAGTTTAATTTACGACATCCGTAGGCTGGAGGGGTAGATATTTAAACCACGACTACTAAGGAAACGGTTTTAAGAGCAATTTTCAAAACGACATCAACCTTTGTTTCATGTTAGTAAGGATACATAGTCATTATGTTTAGCCATAAGTGTCCCACAGCTGGGCAAAGGCCTCGCCCCTCTCTTTCTATCCTGTATCTCTAACATCTTCTATCCCTATCCTGAGCTGTATTCTCCATTTCTCGAGGAACTCGTCGAACCCCTCCCGTCATCTGCGTTTTGGTCTGCCACGACGCCAACTCGCTGGGTCGGGACGCCATTCGGTTACCCATGCCCTTGCCCAATGTTGCCCATGCCGTTGCCCAATGTTGAGTCGGCATGCGACTTACGTGGCTGACCCAGTTCCACATTAGCATAGCGATTTTCGTAGCTACATCCTCGATATGTGTTTTTGAGCGCAGCTCGTCGTGCGTTGGTAAACTTGAAGCTTTAACGCAGCTCGGTGTTTCCCATCGTGCGTTGGTATACTTGGAGCTAAGACTTGAGAATTTGAGTCAGAGACCGAGTACCAGAAGATACATATTGATTTTATACTTTAGAATTACCCGCCTCTGTGGTCTAGTGTTTCAACCCATCGATTTCAGATCCAGAGGTCCCGGGTTCGATACCCAAGGGTGGTACAATATATTGTGCTTGGTTTGGTTGGTGGTAGGATCTTGTCCGCCTGGCCTACCGCCATCTTACCTAATTCTGTCGCCATAATAACAATTCTTAAAAAAAAATTTGTGTTCCGGCATTCAGAGGTAAGATAGCCAGTTCTTCAGTTTGTTGAAGATTCCGGGTGAAGTGCGCAAACTGAGTGCGCTTTACGTGAAGTGAAGGCCAAGCGCTTCCCCATCGTACAAAAATAAATATAAATTTATTGGTACGTTAAAGTGTGTACGTGACTTACTTGTGTAATGTTAAGTCATCTTCCGCCATATTTTCTAAACACAACACCTTACGATTCAGCCATAGTTCTACTTTTGAATAGAACAATATATTATGTTCAGTTGGGACACGCTACACAAACGATTTCAAATCATTGTGGCAGGATCCAACCGATCAATCCTCAGTTCGAACATGGTCTTCTGCTTCACATACTCCACTACATCTTCAGCCTTCATAGGTGGTCAAGTCAGGACACGTTCAGCAAGTTATCCGGTTAAAGTTCTATTGAAACACAGAGCGTATAATCATACGTGCTACTTGTGTATGCTTTTAAGATACTTGCAAGGTAATCAGGGTCACGTCGCGAACCAGTAGTAAAGCTCCTTCAGAATATATACCACGTCCTTGGTATTTAACGGGAACCTGGAACGTAATAGCTACTGGTTTTGACGCATTAAAATTATGGCCACGAGCCACCGAGAAATAGCATTGAAGATTACGCCTCGTATTCAAGACATTTTAGAGTCATAATAACCAATAGAATGTGTTCTAGTGAGAGCTGGTATGAACATGATAGACTATATAGCTTGCTTTATATCCGTCTGGCTAGCTTTACCTCTATTTAACGAAATAAAAACAATGCTTATTGTGGTATTCTGGGATTTCGCCGCGCTCTCCTGGACGCTTGTTCTGATTGTGACGTATTTGCAGACACATGGGCAAAAATTTTGCGCGAGTGTTTATCTTTCTGTTATATGTAGTTTTAATATTATTTTTATCATCATCATCATCATCATCTTCAGCCACTCAGTGCCCATTTATGAGCGTAGGCCTCTCCCATCTCCTTCCATGCGCGACGATTGGTTGCTGTCCACTGATATCCCGCATGTCCCTTAATATCATCCACCCATCGTTTTGGTGGACGTCCTCTAGGTCTGCTGTTCGCCCAAGGTCTCCATTCAATCAATTTTCTCGGCCAGCGACTTCTGTCCAGTCTAGCTACATGTCCCGCCCAACTCCACTTTCGTTCAGCGATCACGATGACCACATCGTCATCATGTGTCGTGGAAAACTTGTGACGCCAGGTGCGATGAAGGCTTTCCCGCTTCCCCGACGTACAATAAGAAAAGGGTTTTTTTTTATTTCGGTCTGTTCTTGACCCCGAGGCTAAGATGAGATTTTTGATGGACCTAGATATAGATGGATATTGGATTATGCCCGTAGTATTGATTTGGGTTTTAAACTGCAACTGAAGTTCTGCACCCAAATATTTCAATACACGTGTTGAAAAGTCATTTTGTGTTTTGATTCATTAATGAGTTTCATTTTTAAAACCATTTTAAAAACTGTAGAAATTTTGATAGTCTGCATTATGCTGAGTTGGGTCTTGCGCAGGGTATCTATTGCTGTATTTGTAGTTTTAGCGTTTGTTATTCTTGTACTAATCTAATTTGTAACCATACTTACTATGCTATTTCTTACTATTTTGTAATTATCTTGCATGTGTCGTGTTCAAATAATTGTTTTTCATATATTTCTTAGCTGCAAATCAATTTCGCATTACGTTTTTAACTAAGGCCTCCTAATAAGGCGCTTTGTTCGAGCACTATAGTCAGCTTATACCATTCTTAGGAAAAGACTTATCTTTAACTGTAGCAGTAACTGTTTTTATACCCATTACCTATTAGGCTAGTTAATTGTTTATCAGCACGGCTATCTTAGTTTTGTGGACTATTTTAGGCTTGTGTACTGTTTTCAGACGTTATATAGCTGTGTTTATTACTTTGCTTCAAAGTTAGGTATCGTCTAGCTAGACTAAAAGTCATAATTTGTGTAAACGAAAATATAATAGAATAGAAATGAATCCGCTTCTTTCCCATCGCTCAACCAAATCGCTCAACTAGTTGTGCAGTTGACATATTTTGTAGTCCCGAACATTTTATGCTCTATAGCTCAACTATTTTTTGCTCAACTTAATTGATCAGTAGGTCATGCTGTTATAAAATGCGCTTCTTCCCCACTGCTCAACTGAATTGCTGCATTAAGTTGAGCAGTAGGTAATACCAACGGCTCAACTCTTTATAGCAAAAAAATGGGTAAAATATCCTCTGATCAACTAAAACTGCACAACTAATTTCTAGATAGAACTCAAATCTATATGAATATAATAAATTATTCACTGCTAAGTCATTTCTTCAATTCAATTATTCAATTAAATCAATTCTTCACTACTAAGAAATCTTAAAATAAAAAAATTATTCTTCTTTCGTAGTACTTCAAGCATGTCACCAACAATCTATTTGATGTTTTAACCAATATTGCCCTTTTCCAAAAACGAATAACATTTAATATTAACATATTTATTTGACATTTATCAAGTTGAAGATAAATATCGCCTTTATTTTTCTAACTGAGGAGGTATTTATTCAAACCTTTTTAGAAATTATTTATATTATACGCATAAAATATTGTCCTCAATAACTCTCAACAATAATAAACTCTCTCAAAACAAAGCTTATTTTATGCGTTTTGATATCCGTATAATTAATAAGAGTCAAGTGCCATCCTTATTTCATAATCAAACAAAGAACCGAACTCAAGGCGGATTCATCTCATTTCCGTCACCGCAAAATGTCCCCGAATTTTCGGGCCGTGGCAAAATACTTTGACCTTAATAACAAAATGGTCTTGCCATCTTTTGTCATTGTTTCACCAACAATGGCCATGATGAAGCTACCCTCTCGTGGGTCCATATTTGCAATATGTTGCCTCAATATACCGCATTTGGTAAGGACTGTGTCGTGTCATAATGGATGGACCTTTTCTTGTTTCAAAAGGCAAAGAATATCCCCTGTTTTAACAGTTGTTGTTTAGAAGGGGATAAAAGTTATGTGACGAGAAGAGAGTGTTGTATATAAGTCATACTCCTGACCATACTCATGTCAAACACTCTTACGAGTCCCCATGGGATATAGGGTTAAAAGAAGACCACGCTATCGCAAATGTTGGTGTTCTTTGACTAGTGAAGGCTTATTCGTTATTAGCTCACGGTTCATTGCAGAAATAAAGTTGCCTTGGGCAGGGCTCTTTAATACATAGTACGGAACCCATCTCCACGTGAATCCAACTCACACTTGAAAAAAGATAAAAAACATCACAAATACTTTGCATGTCCTGTTTCAACTTAACTTGCTAAATTTGGTTATTATATGACTGAAATTACCTTATTATCCAAATAATGTAATTTCAAA
This sequence comes from Venusia cambrica, assembly GCA_951394065.1. Lineage (NCBI taxonomy): Eukaryota > Metazoa > Arthropoda > Insecta > Lepidoptera > Geometridae > Venusia > Venusia cambrica. The sequence continues at coordinate 6,855,741 of OX596058.1, read as the reverse complement.
ATTATTATAGAGACAAATGTCTTTGTAATTCTCTTCAATTATTTAATGTAACCAGTGATGAAACGGAGCATTGCTACAAATTGCCCATAATTTAGTTACCCCAACTTTTATGAACAATGAAACTTGTATTGCCACAGATACCTAAGCATTACGCTCACATACATATCAAATACTACTGATAGTAACAGATAGCTATGTGCAAGTTTGTCATGTTTTTATAATAAATCATCATCATCATCTTCCTGTTTTCATAGGTAAGTAACGGCCCTCTCATGGCAGCAGGTGGAATCGCACATCGTCCGGAGTCCTCAACTGACCTCTAAATGTCGAAACATAATAATTTAGAATCGTTATGGCGACAGACTTAGGTAAGATGGGGGTAGCAAGCCAGGTGGACGTGAACGTGTACCGCTGGGGATCGAACCCGGGATCTCTGGATCTGACACCGGTGGTCGAACCACTTAACCAAAGATGCGGTTTAGATGAGGTACATGAGTGATGAGTTTACATCATACCTATATAATCATCATGGTTATCAACATTATGCTACGCTATGATCTATATCCACTGCTGGACATTAGTCTCTCCCAAGTTTCGCCACTGAGCCCGGTCTTCGGCTATCTCCATCCGGTGTGTGCCAGCCACCACGCGCGAGTCATCGTTCCATGGATTCATGGGTTCCAACACAAAGATCCATGACTTACGTATGTCATGGAACGTTATGTTGGTATGTCATGACAAGAAGCAAGCACTGTTTGAAGACTTTTGTCAGTAGATATACAAACATAAAAAAATAATATGTATATTTAAACTAACTATGTACAAATGAAGCAGTCGGATTACTTAAGGACCGTTAAAAACGGCCTAATAGGTAACTCAACTGTTCCAGACCAGTGTCAAACGTGCCCAAGACACGGGCTACATTGCCACTTATAAATATATATATATAACATGACATGAATGCCTTACAGCGCCATCTAGCCCCTAAGTAAGCATGAAGCATGGCAATATGAGAAGTAGATTGTAGATACCCTACATAATGTTTTTTTTCAAACAACTTATCATACAAATCAACACTAGCACAGATCAAACATCTACTCGTACTCATCACACACATGTTTATCCCAGGTGGGAATCGAACCTACAGCCTACAGCGCAGAAGGCAGAGCTACAGCTATCAGCCGAGCTCTGAGGCTTGTTTAAAAAATCGCATAAGTACCTACATTTTACTTTTTGTTATAGTTAAAACAGGGGATATTCTTTGCCTTTTGAAACAAGAAAAGGTCCATCCATTATGACACGACACAGTCCTTACCAAATGCGGTATATTGAGGCAACATATTGCAAATATGGACCCACGAGAGGGTAGCTTCATCATGGCCATTGTTGGTGAAACAATGACAAAAGATGGCAAGACCATTTTGTTATTAAGGTCAAAGTATTTTGCCACGGCCCGAAAATTCGGGGACATTTTGCGGTGACGGAAATGAGATGAATCCGCCTTGAGTTCGGTTCTTTGTTTGATTATGAAATAAGGATGGCACTTGACTCTTATTAATTATACGGATATCAAAACGCATAAAATAAGCTTTGTTTTGAGAGAGTTTATTATTGTTGAGAGTTATTGAGGACAATATTTTATGCGTATAATATAAATAATTTCTAAAAAGGTTTGAATAAATACCTCCTCAGTTAGAAAAATAAAGGCGATATTTATCTTCAACTTGATAAATGTCAAATAAATATGTTAATATTAAATGTTATTCGTTTTTGGAAAAGGGCAATATTGGTTAAAACATCAAATAGATTGTTGGTGACATGCTTGAAGTACTACGAAAGAAGAATAATTTTTTTATTTTAAGATTTCTTAGTAGTGAAGAATTGATTTAATTGAATAATTGAATTGAAGAAATGACTTAGCAGTGAATAATTTATTATATTCATATAGATTTGAGTTCTATCTAGAAATTAGTTGTGCAGTTTTAGTTGATCAGAGGATATTTTACCCATTTTTTTGCTATAAAGAGTTGAGCCGTTGGTATTACCTACTGCTCAACTTAATGCAGCAATTCAGTTGAGCAGTGGGGAAGAAGCGCATTTTATAACAGCATGACCTACTGATCAATTAAGTTGAGCAAAAAATAGTTGAGCTATAGAGCATAAAATGTTCGGGACTACAAAATATGTCAACTGCACAACTAGTTGAGCGATTTGGTTGAGCGATGGGAAAGAAGCGGATTCATTTCTATTCTATTATATTTTCGTTTACACAAATTATGACTTTTAGTCTAGCTAGACGATACCTAACTTTGAAGCAAAGTAATAAACACAGCTATATAACGTCTGAAAACAGTACACAAGCCTAAAATAGTCCACAAAACTAAGATAGCCGTGCTGATAAACAATTAACTAGCCTAATAGGTAATGGGTATAAAAACAGTTACTGCTACAGTTAAAGATAAGTCTTTTCCTAAGAATGGTATAAGCTGACTATAGTGCTCGAACAAAGCGCCTTATTAGGAGGCCTTAGTTAAAAACGTAATGCGAAATTGATTTGCAGCTAAGAAATATATGAAAAACAATTATTTGAACACGACACATGCAAGATAATTACAAAATAGTAAGAAATAGCATAGTAAGTATGGTTACAAATTAGATTAGTACAAGAATAACAAACGCTAAAACTACAAATACAGCAATAGATACCCTGCGCAAGACCCAACTCAGCATAATGCAGACTATCAAAATTTCTACAGTTTTTAAAATGGTTTTAAAAATGAAACTCATTAATGAATCAAAACACAAAATGACTTTTCAACACGTGTATTGAAATATTTGGGTGCAGAACTTCAGTTGCAGTTTAAAACCCAAATCAATACTACGGGCATAATCCAATATCCATCTATATCTAGGTCCATCAAAAATCTCATCTTAGCCTCGGGGTCAAGAACAGACCGAAATAAAAAAAAACCCTTTTCTTATTGTACGTCGGGGAAGCGGGAAAGCCTTCATCGCACCTGGCGTCACAAGTTTTCCACGACACATGATGACGATGTGGTCATCGTGATCGCTGAACGAAAGTGGAGTTGGGCGGGACATGTAGCTAGACTGGACAGAAGTCGCTGGCCGAGAAAATTGATTGAATGGAGACCTTGGGCGAACAGCAGACCTAGAGGACGTCCACCAAAACGATGGGTGGATGATATTAAGGGACATGCGGGATATCAGTGGACAGCAACCAATCGTCGCGCATGGAAGGAGATGGGAGAGGCCTACGCTCATAAATGGGCACTGAGTGGCTGAAGATGATGATGATGATGATGATAAAAATAATATTAAAACTACATATAACAGAAAGATAAACACTCGCGCAAAATTTTTGCCCATGTGTCTGCAAATACGTCACAATCAGAACAAGCGTCCAGGAGAGCGCGGCGAAATCCCAGAATACCACAATAAGCATTGTTTTTATTTCGTTAAATAGAGGTAAAGCTAGCCAGACGGATATAAAGCAAGCTATATAGTCTATCATGTTCATACCAGCTCTCACTAGAACACATTCTATTGGTTATTATGACTCTAAAATGTCTTGAATACGAGGCGTAATCTTCAATGCTATTTCTCGGTGGCTCGTGGCCATAATTTTAATGCGTCAAAACCAGTAGCTATTACGTTCCAGGTTCCCGTTAAATACCAAGGACGTGGTATATATTCTGAAGGAGCTTTACTACTGGTTCGCGACGTGACCCTGATTACCTTGCAAGTATCTTAAAAGCATACACAAGTAGCACGTATGATTATACGCTCTGTGTTTCAATAGAACTTTAACCGGATAACTTGCTGAACGTGTCCTGACTTGACCACCTATGAAGGCTGAAGATGTAGTGGAGTATGTGAAGCAGAAGACCATGTTCGAACTGAGGATTGATCGGTTGGATCCTGCCACAATGATTTGAAATCGTTTGTGTAGCGTGTCCCAACTGAACATAATATATTGTTCTATTCAAAAGTAGAACTATGGCTGAATCGTAAGGTGTTGTGTTTAGAAAATATGGCGGAAGATGACTTAACATTACACAAGTAAGTCACGTACACACTTTAACGTACCAATAAATTTATATTTATTTTTGTACGATGGGGAAGCGCTTGGCCTTCACTTCACGTAAAGCGCACTCAGTTTGCGCACTTCACCCGGAATCTTCAACAAACTGAAGAACTGGCTATCTTACCTCTGAATGCCGGAACACAAATTTTTTTTTAAGAATTGTTATTATGGCGACAGAATTAGGTAAGATGGCGGTAGGCCAGGCGGACAAGATCCTACCACCAACCAAACCAAGCACAATATATTGTACCACCCTTGGGTATCGAACCCGGGACCTCTGGATCTGAAATCGATGGGTTGAAACACTAGACCACAGAGGCGGGTAATTCTAAAGTATAAAATCAATATGTATCTTCTGGTACTCGGTCTCTGACTCAAATTCTCAAGTCTTAGCTCCAAGTATACCAACGCACGATGGGAAACACCGAGCTGCGTTAAAGCTTCAAGTTTACCAACGCACGACGAGCTGCGCTCAAAAACACATATCGAGGATGTAGCTACGAAAATCGCTATGCTAATGTGGAACTGGGTCAGCCACGTAAGTCGCATGCCGACTCAACATTGGGCAACGGCATGGGCAACATTGGGCAAGGGCATGGGTAACCGAATGGCGTCCCGACCCAGCGAGTTGGCGTCGTGGCAGACCAAAACGCAGATGACGGGAGGGGTTCGACGAGTTCCTCGAGAAATGGAGAATACAGCTCAGGATAGGGATAGAAGATGTTAGAGATACAGGATAGAAAGAGAGGGGCGAGGCCTTTGCCCAGCTGTGGGACACTTATGGCTAAACATAATGACTATGTATCCTTACTAACATGAAACAAAGGTTGATGTCGTTTTGAAAATTGCTCTTAAAACCGTTTCCTTAGTAGTCGTGGTTTAAATATCTACCCCTCCAGCCTACGGATGTCGTAAATTAAACTAAAAAACTTCTTTCTGTATGTAAGCAAAACATTAAATGTGAGTCTGCTTAGCGTGGCGATAATGGCCGTACCGTACCGTATTGAGTGAATAACAATAGATTTCTAATACCCTCTCTTATCTTATAAGACCTGATGATTATCCTTTGTCCCCTTTATCTAAAAAACAACCCCTAATAAGCGAAAAAAGAAACTTATTTTGAAATCTGCAGTGTCAACCCTATTTCATATGATATTTCATGTTTTAACACATTTTTAAGACTTCAATCTGTTTTACCCCTTTTGCAACCCTTAATATAAATACAGGGTTGGTTTCAGCAAATCAAAAGAAAGTTGATTGTGAAGTCAACCCCCTTTAACAGTCTATCCTACAAGCCATACCAAGCGTTTTAAACTCTTAACGCGGCGCTTTGTTACGAAAACCACCCATAATAAAAATAATTATATATATTTTGTGAATATGCAGTCGATACCAAGCATAGGCTTGGAGTTTCCCTGCGTGATAAAAACCTTATCAAGCCGCATAGCTCAGTTAGTAACTCAGCCTTCTGCGCTGTAGGTTGTGGGTTCGATTCCCACCCAGGACAAACATTTTTGTGATGAATATAGATGTTTGTTCTGTATTTGGGTGTTGTATTGTATGATGAGTATGTATTTACAGAAAAAAGTATTTAGTTAATTATTCTATCCGTAATCTAGTTCCCATATCACAAGCTATGCTTAGTTTGGGGCCAGATGGCGCTGTGTGAAATAATGTCCTATAATATTTATTTATTTTACTTATCTATAGCTCTCTCTCCATAGCTCGTTTTGCAACTTCGAACTCATTCACGAGGCTTAAAGACTGCGACCACTTTCGATTAAAGAAGCTATATATATATTGATAAAAAATTTGTTGATTTTTCAAACAAACCCTTGTTTACGCAAACAAACCATTGTAATTTGAAACCTCATCAAAACATAATCCCCCGCTAATTGCTTTCTACACCATTGACGGGTTTCCATTTCCCTCGTGTTCATTTCCGCCAGTAATGGGATCCTCCTCACACTTCCTTGTCGGAGATTGTTTGTTTTGTATCCATTCAGCTGTTTTGGCTGATTTCCCCGTTATTCGTAATTGGGTTCGATTGCCGGACCAATATTTTTTTTAGTCATATTAATTAGGGCTGGTACATCATGGTTGCGTTGGTTCACTCGTGCCAATCGGCATACCCAAATTTATGTGCAAGCTCTAGGCTCTCTATTTGTCAAACATTTATTTCAATTACACATATTGTGGACGGGTAGAGTGTCACCGGTCTAAAAGGGTGTTAAACAAGCATAATACCTTGAAACATCGGGTAATTTGGATCATGGAGTAAACAGGTCGGAACAAATGGTAATTGGACCATTTGTTCCAATTTGTTTGGGTAAGATTATTAAGAAATATTTACATCCTGGTCATGCTGAAATGGTTGATTTGCAACTGTATGAGAATTTAAAAATGTTTAAAAATTCACAACTTGCGACAGGACGCTTTCACCAATTGAGTAGAGAGGGTCTTCTCCCCTTTAAAAAAAATATATCGTTGTTTGTTATAGCGGCAATAGAAATACGCGCTCTGTGAAATTTTCACTACTATTGAGATATAGCCCACTGACAAACAGGCAGAAGAACAGCGGAGGCTTAGGAATAGGGTCCCGTCGGCACCATTTGAGTACAGAATCCTAAAATCTACATGATCCACCGCGTAAGGCGCGTACTACGCCATTGCGCTAGAACGCAAAGTTATGCTTCATTAACCTTATCTTCGTTTTGATACTCTTATCTTCTGATGTTAATGAGTTCTGACGCCGCGCTAACACGAATTCTATTTCAGCAACATTCAATATAACCCGCAGGTAAAGACTCTTTCCGTAGATAATTATCGTTAGTCAAATTAGATGTTATTTTCCTTTCACATCCCCTCCGTCATAAATTCTGATTGAATATTCTAATAAGATGCATAAATTGCGATACCCCACACCATCCGCACGACAATCAGCAATCCAGATTTTTGCAATTCAAAGCTACTCAGCGATTTATTCATGCCTCGCTCACCTTACGCCAGCGGCGAGTGAATTCAGCCAGTAACTCCAGGCTGAGTAATGCCCTCCCCAGGCAGTTTAGAGGAGGCAAATTATATTGATTACGATTATAGATAGCTACTAGTACTAGCTTGCTGATTCTCTGCGAAACAAAGTGTCTAAACCTACGTATTTAAAGGCAGTTTAGCTTAAGAACACATAAAACATGAAATTCTGACTGCGCCATTTATTATTCCTTTCGTTTAGTCTCGTTAATGAGTTTTCTAAACTAACGTTTTCACTTTTGCTGCAGTCTGAATACATAATCATCATCATTTACCCAGTGAATGCCAAACATCCCTGAGCGGACCGCATCTAGGTTTTATCTGCTATATAAAGTAACAAATTGTACCTACGTTTAAAGAGTAGTAGAGCCCCTTGTGCAAAGGCTCGTCCTGGAAAGTACTACTACCATAGCTACATATTTCGGCCGCAGTATTGCTGTGTTCCGGTTTGAAGTGTATGGTTGCCGGAGAAATTACGGGAACGCTTTCCCGTAATTTCTCCGCTTAAAGGTAAACACCTTTTGCCTCAAGTTGTCGCTATGCAGTCTATGGATGTGACCTACGCATTAGGGCTTTATTATAGCCAGAGATGAGCTTTGTTAGCAAGATTGATACAGCACAGCCTTACTTAGCTTCACTCAACGCTATCTGTACCCTTTGTATCATCACCGGATTGAACTGTTTTTTACCAAGAACCGTTCTTACGTTGTAAGCCTAAACCAACAGCCGACCCGACAACATCGGTACCGCAAATCGAAACATAATAGGTAACGGCTGTTTTATTTGATCACCAATTAATTTCGCCAAAGAAATACTCCAGCACAATAGACGAGTAAAAAACATGGGTCTATCAATTATGAGATCGTCCTGATAAAAAAGTATACAAATTAGTCTAGAACCCACAGAAAAACCACCTCTTTTTCTACGTGTATAAAGTCTATAGTTCAAGGTAAAAGCTAGTAAAAGGATAGAGGTTACATCGGTAGAATGTTATTCCGGTACATTTGTATTGCAGCTCGTGACAAAGCCGCGACTTACTATTATAGCTTTAGATTAAAACTAAGATAGACTCAACGCGATTAGTGATATTATCTATTACTAAAAATTGACCAATGAGATCATTTAAATAAATTAATCAACTACAAAAACTACCAGCGTCATGGTTTGCACCGTCTGGCCAAAACAATACCTTTGTGGTCTAGTGGTGCGCCTACCGGTGTCAGATCCAAAGGTCTCGGTTTCGACCCCAGATGAGAACAATGTTGTGCTTGGTTTAGTAGGTGGTAGGACGTTTTTAAGAACGCCGGACTTAAAATCAATATTGTATCACGAAGCTTCATAGCATAGATTTCAATTTAGTTATAAGTATTAAGTGAGTATACTTAGCATAGATATTTTAATATTAAGAGTAAAAAAAGAGAACAAAAAACTGACCTACCGAAAAATCACGCTATTAAAAGTAACCAGAAAATAATATGAATAAGAAATTGTTGTCTACAAATCGTCTATTATACTAACACAAAAATATAATAGATATCAAAAAATAATATGTACAATTGAACTAACTATGTACAAAAGAAGCAGTCGGATAACCTAAGGACCGTTACAAAAGGCCTATAGGTAACTCAACTGTTCCAGACTAGTACCAGACGGAAGCGTGCCCAAGAAACTGGCTGCATTGCGACGCTGAATAGCTATGCTTATATTTAACACAAAAGGGAGTTTCGTTCTCTGAATTAAGGAATAAAAAATTGTGGCACAAGAGCACCACGCGCCAGTCACGCAACAAATAAATGAATTAAAACACCCACATAATCAATGAATATATATATGATTAATGAATATGTATTCAGTAAATTTTTTGTATTATGTTGTACCTTGTAAACCGATGAAGGTTTGTATGGTACTGGTACATTAGTCTTATTACTAGAATAAACATAGTCAAAACTCAAATTAATTACAGATACTAACTATAATTTACGGAAACGAAAACATCTAAAAAAATATATACATTATTTATATATTATATATATAACTAGAAAAAGTAGCTAGCAATCAAGTATCCTACCAGAAACAACAGTAGGTACTCACACTGCCATGCGATTACTGAGTGCATGTGTGCAGCCGATTGTTAAAATAGCACGTACGTAGCACCTCATTGTAAACAAGTTACTGCGCAGGATGATTTAATTATAATAGTACTACATCCGCAGCGACAATTTGTGGGAATGCAATAGCACGTACGTAGCACCTCGTTGCAAACATGCTACTGCACAGAATGATTTAATCAATAGGACTAGGTCCGCAGCTGGGAAATAGCAACAATTTGTAGCAATGCAATAGCACATACGTAGCACCTCATTGTAAACATGCTTCTACATAGGATGATTTAATTAATGGGACAAGGTCCGCAGCTGGGAAACAGAAACAATTTGTGACAATGCAATAGCTCGTACGTAGCACTTCGTTGTAAACATGCTACTGCACAAAATGATTTAATTAATGGGACTTGGTCCGCAGCTGGGAAACAGCAACAATTTGTGGCAATGCAATAGTTCGTACGTAGCACCTCATAATTATAATAGGTAGTATAACTGGGAAAGTAGTGGAGTTTTGTGGCTGACGTGTGGCTCGTGTGTAGCCAGAGTAACATAATATGTATACGTGATGTATTTACACAAATCTATGTATATTAGCTAACGAGTTTCATGACATCATTATTGAGCGGCGTAACTGCCAGGGATTTTGTTCATTTGATTGTTAAAGAGTGCTCATCTAGTGTGGAGATGGACTTTAAAAAAAAAACTGTTATAAAGCTTCGCCCCAAGCTTTATAACAGTTTTTTTTATAAATGGTGGGTCAACTCTTGACTTTTAGGCTTGTCTAGCTCAGGCCAGAGCAGAGTCTACGATGGAGCGAGCTTTCCCAGGAGGCACCTACTCTCCCGTTCACTGATGGAACACATCGGTAGTAGGCAAACCGTTTAGCGATTTTAGCAGGAGTGGTGGGCCAGGTGGATCTTTACAGGTTTATTATCTTTACACTAGTGTTGTTATCATTCAGTCACAGCCGCGAAATCTAGCGATTCCGTTGCCTAGGAGGTAAATCAAACCTACCACAAGCTATTTTTATGATACAAATATCACTGCTAAAATAATTCTGGTTCTCCAGATATCTGTTCGATATCTGACACCTGGCTACTCTAGTTGCTAGTGTTACACTCAAGATTCTCCCGGGATATTAGTATCCTTATCCCTCCTTATCCATATCTAAGGATATGAGCGTTAAGTCGCTCTTCCCACACAACCGAGTATTCCAAAGGAAAGTAGCCGTCAGACAGGCGGCCTGTCTGAGGAAAATTTCAGCCGAAACTCCATTATTGATATTATGTCCTTTTTGCGCCCGCGTTACGATATGTCAATACGATGATTCCAATGCAGGTACCGTAACTCATTGGTCATACAGAATAAGGAGGCTGAAGTGATAACGACTGTCAAATTGATATTAAGCCACTTTTACTACAGCTTAGTTTACAATGTTTAAAATATTCAATTTTATTGATTAAATCATATAATTCTTGCCTAAGCAAATCTTGAGGTCAGAGTTTTCCAGCGAGTCAATTGATTTAAATATGAAAAATAAAAATAACAGTTTTTTTTTTATAAATAGAAAACCCAGTTTACACAGTTGTACTCCATACTATTATACCCTAACTGGGACAGTTACACGGAGGATGTAATGAGTGTGGCAAAAGCCGCTATGCGACAGCGGTAGTCGACCTTCCGGAACCCTCGTTTTATTGTTCAGCTTGTTGATTCAAAGTGTTATATTAGCAGCAATTATCTTAAGGACAGCGCTATGCGTTAATGGGTGATAATGGGTAAAGACACTAAAAGGTATCGCTGAATAAAAAAATAATTAATTTAAAAAGGTTACAATTTTAACGGTCTAATAAACGGACAAGCAAAAGCAACCTGCAAATTATAAAAGGCAATTGACATTATCTATCTATATATATATATCTTTGGATTTTCGATTGGTTGATATATTCACCAAAGATTTTAAAGTCAGTTTAAATTTACGAATCAAAGTGTTAGAGATATACTTTGCCCATTGGGATGAGTTTATTCAAAAAACCAGCCAAGTGCAAGTTCAAGGCAGAAAAATAAGTTTCTTGTATATATATATATATATATATAAATATATATAGCTCAGTTGGTAGTAACTCTGCCTTCTGCGCTGTAGGCTGTGGGTTCGATTCCCACCCAGGACAAACATTTGTGTGATGAATATAGATGAGCATTGGGATGAGTTTATTCAAAAAACCAGCCAAGTGCAAGTTCAAGGCAGAAAAATAAGTTTCTTGTATATATATATATATATATATATATAGCTCAGTTGGTAGTAACTCTGCCTTCTGCGCTGTAGGCTGTGGGTTCGATTCCCACCCAGGACAAACATTTGTGTGATGAATATAGATGTTTGTTCTGTGTTTGGGTGTTGTATCAAATAGTAAGTATGTATTTAAAAAAAGTATTTAAGTATTCTATCCGTAATCTAGTTCCCATATTACAAGCTATGCTTAGTTTGGGGCTAGATGGCGCTGTGTAAAAATTAATGTCCTGTCCTATAATTTTTATTGTACGACGGGGAGGTGCTTGGCTTGGCTTTCATCTCACCTGATTTTCAAGTAATGATATGACCGAAGATGGATGCGCACTCCTCCCGGAATCCTCAACAAACTGAGGAACTGGCTATATTGCATCTAAAATGCCGCGACACAACAATTTAAGAATTGTTGTTATGTTTATATGAATTAGGTAAGATGGTGGTTGCTAGCCAGGCGCCAGACTTAATCAAAGTCCTATCACCAACCAAACCAAGCACAATATTGTAGCACCCTTGGGTATCGAACCCGAGACCTCTGGATCTGATACCGGTGGGCGAACCACTAGACATCAGATGCGGTCAAAGTAGAGGTAAGTTTTTTTTTTCCGTCATCAACTATCCGGGCGTCGGTAGCAGAGGTCAGAGGGCAGAGGGTCGCCCTCTGATATATTTCAGGGTCCTTTTTTACTAACTATTAATAATATCGGGAAGTTATGAGTAACTAGGCCCATTATGGACATGACAGCTGATCTCAAAATCATCTTACATTTCATCAGTGTCATCAGAATAGGAGGTTTAAGTTTTGCCAGTTTCGACAAGGTAGAGTGGCAGCCTGAAAAAGTCTTCGATTGAGCTGAGAGGCTGCAACCCTACTTGTAGAGGTATTGGAACCCCTTTAATTTTTAAATTTGTTATAGGGTCTACCTATTATCTTATATGAGATACAGCCCGTTGACAGTCGAGCGGGAAATGGCACGGGCAGACGGACAAGGGATACTAAGCCTAGTTATATATGGTCCTGTCAGTTCGCTTTGGGTCAGGAACCCCAAAAATCACAAATACAAAACGTAGTTTATGAAATTAAACATGTTTATATCTAATGGTACTTTAGTTAGATAAATAGCTCAATTAGAATCAACTTTTTACTCCAAAGCAAAAAGACATTCGATTGACTCAAGTACAAAATTACACCACATCCTTCAATTACGATGCGGGGGCTTTGAATCATGTGCAATGGAATTACTGTAAAAATACAGTAGTCAACGGTATTCCGAACATGATGACACACGTTGTTATTGAAAAGCATTTTTACTTTTTACTTTTTAATTGATTCTTCTATTAAGTTTAATTTCAGTTTTTTTTCATATTAATATTCAATACATAAAATAAGTAAGTAATTATTACGTCCTGTAATTTCTTCTTATTAATTTCACACAACGCCATCTAGCCCCAAACTAAGCATAGCTCCTCCTAGAGCCCTAAACCTACAGTGCAGAGTTACTACCAACTGAGCTATGAGGCTTGTCAAATGTACAATCAAACGTTACAAAAGGCCTATAGGTAACTCAATAAACGAGAAATAAATTCTATCAAATTCTGAGCTTTGAAAACGGACTTAATACATCAGTGCAAAACCAGAGACTTATTTTTGCTTTTTTGCGACGCTACTATAAATTGTGATGATTACTGCTATATCTGCTAGTCTCACACTTACTATCCATATCCTTATACATCTTTATCCCGCCTTAACCTCTCATCCCACACAGCCGAGTATTCCCAAGGAGGGTAAAATTTCACCCGAAACAGTTACATGACCTTGAAGAAGACATCATGTGCCGACTTTACCAAGAGTGGGATACCGTTATGTAAGATGATGATGATAATGCTTTGTGCTTGTGCATTTTATAGTTCATTGAATTACGTAGAGAATATTCGATTTTTAAGTTGGAATGGGTCGAACGGAGGTTTTTAGGGCTGCTCTAAAATTGCCGGAACGCCGTTTATAAGATTGAGGAGAATTTAACTTCATACTTTTTTGTGTAAGTATGAGTACGTGTGTAAATAGACGTAATTATATAATCTTAAGTATCACAATATTACTGACTTATCAAATGGATAGTTTATTAGCATCAGAAGCTTTTATTCTGAACGGATTTTTGTCATCGGAACACGAAATACAGGGTATTAGCTATTAGCAAATCAGCCTATGAAAAGCGGTAAAAATGGTCACTTCATACCAAATACCAAGTAACGTAGAAGAATAGTAGAGCTCATTGTTAAAGTGCTCGTCTAGGGAAGTACTACCACCATACCTATTTCAATCGCCAAGCAGCATTGCAGTCCCGGTTTGAAGGGTATCGTTTTCGGTAAAATTACGGGCACCTTAGAGGTCACTCCACTCACACTCCACTGGTATGGCAGCTCACCCAGAGGACTAAATCTCTTTTAGTTATTAAATACTAATTTCTAATTCTAAGTTTTACTAACACTTTGGACCTAGACGTCAGAATAGATGAATTTGAATATATATTTGAATATTAACACGTTTATGTCTGAGGTTGACGGGCGCAATGCAGTGCCGATTAGGTCATGTTTTTTTGTGGATTTCTCAGTAAAAAATTGTTATAGGCCATAGATGCACTTAACGTCAGGCTGCTTGCTTGTTCCGTCTCCAAGTTGTACAAAAAAAACCATTTAATTTTATTTTTATTGTACGACGGGTAAGTTTGGCCTACATCTCACCTGGTTACAAGTTGAGATAAGGCGGAAAGATAAGGTGGAAGCGCACTTCACCCGGAATCCTCAACAAACTGAGGAACTGACTATCTCACCTCTAAATGCCGGAACACAACAATTTTAGAATTATTATTATGTCGACAGAATTAGGTAAGATGGTGGTAGCTAGCCAGGCGGACTTAAACAAAGTCCTACCACCAACCAAACCAAGCACAATATATTGTACCCCCGTGGGGATCGAACCCGGGACCTCTGGATCTGCAATCGGTGGGTTGAACCACTAGACAACATAGGCGGTTAATACATATTTAATTGAGCTGATGACTGAATCTTGTCATGCACCCTGAACTTTGCCGGCCAATATACCGACGCTACCAGTGCGTGTCACCGGGAGTCCGGCTTTTCAAACTCTCTAAATCTTGCAATCACTACTTTCACGGAACAAATTAAAGTTGACGCAAAAGACACTATAACGATATTCCGAGTAATTACCGCGTTCTGAGTTGCGGTGCAGAACATTTTATTTATATCTTTGGTTCTCTGAATTTTCTCAATTGAGTTTTCACTTGAATTCGCCGACTCGAATATCTTCATTATGTTAATAATGTTTCTTGCGGTTTTTAATTGCTTCCTTAATTAAAAGATTTAAGACTGCTAGCGTTTTTTGTTTACATTTTCGAACTGTGTCCTGTCTTCGGACCCAGAGGTCGTGGGAAATGTCTTTGTTCGGTCGCATTTAATTCCCAAATTGCTTTAACACGTAGATAATTTTGTTATACAACACAGGCTCGACCAAAAAGTTCTAATTGCCACCAAACTTGCCGCATTTGCCTCGAAACAGCTCACCTTTGCATAAAACAGCGCAAAAACACCCTTGTAATGAGTGTAATTTGCGTTAAAACTTATATATTCATGCAGCTCAACTTTGCTCCCAAAAGTACACTTAGCGTAAGTGCAACGCTCAGCCTTTGCGACTAAGTTAGATTAGGAATGGAAATCGCAAAATAAAGCAAAATGTACGAACACACTGACGACATTTTGTGCACTTAGTACAAACCAAAAATTTTGAGGATTCAGGGAGTTGGATCGCAATGGTGGTCGTGGCTTAATATACCCCAGATCATTCCGCGGAGGTCGTAAATGGCAACCAAGGGACCTCATCAAAGGAAAGGTAGTAGCTTACCTTTGTGCCTCAACAGTCTGAGGAACTAGCTATCTTACCTTTAAAATACCGGACCACAACAATTTAGAATTGTTGTTATGGTGTCAAATGGTAACTAGCCAGGCGGACTCACATAAAGTCCTACCACCAACCAAACTTAGCACAATATTGAACACCCCTGGGGATCGACCCCGGGACCTCTGGCACAGATACAAGTAGGCGAACCACTACACCAAAGATACATCAAGTTATACGGATGATACGTCTCCCAAATATTGCTCATATAATAAACATTTTCCTCAATAACCACTCAAAGCAATGGATATTCGATACGAAGGATATGCGGATCATATATTCCACATATGAAATAGTAAAAGCTTTTACTCCGTGAATTGGTACCTATAAGAGGAAGTCTTCACACAATGCAATTACGTTTTAGGAAACCATAATTTATTCAACTTTAGACAAAGGAACATTTACCTTTAAAAATTTTCATGCATTACCGAAGAATAAATAAATTAAATAGAAAAGTTTTGAAATAGGATACGACTTCAATGAAGAATGTGATACAATTTTGTTTACTTGGATGACGTATTCTTTCAATTATTTTGATGACAGATGAAAGAACCGACAGACAGGCAGATAGACGCGTGATCCTATGAGTCCGTTTTTTCTTTACTTTTGCGGTAAAACACCCTAAAAATACCCAAACCGCTTTAAGTGTGCCTATGACATTTAAAGAGTGCCCTAGATTTCTGCAGGATTCCATCATCAGATTCTGATCTGTTGACAGGGGTCCTTTTTTCCTTACTTTTGAGGAAATACACCCTAAAAATACCCAAATCGCTTCAAGTAGGACTGTAATATTTCGATTTCTCCAAGATCTTATCATCAGATCCGGACCTGGTGACAGGGGTCCGTTTTTTATTTACTTTTGAGGTACTAAACCCCAAATTACTTCAAGTGTGCCTATAATGTTTGAAGAGTTCTTTCGATTTCTCCAGGATCCCATCATCAGATCCTGATGCCAATGGGACCATCTGTGAAGTATACCGTTTAAAACAAAAAAATAATTTTCCTTATCGGTCTAGGCGTCTTCGAGTAATCGGGGAACATACATAAAAAAAAGATTCCAACAAGTTGAGAACCTCCTCTATTTTTGAAAGTCAGTTAAAAATTGACGACGTAAAATCTAAGTTCACTGTACTTAAGTCAAAAATCTTCATCAAAAATTAAACCATTTTAAACTCTACCGCATCATTAGTCAAATCTATTTGACATTGATGGGATAAGCTTTTGATTAGGATTCGATTTGGTAATGAGAAATTGAATCCTCTCGATTCCGGCTGATTGGAGTTCAATAGCGGTCCTTTGATTATTCGTGATAATTTAATTTGGGTGGATGAGAATTGAATATCCTGTGGGGACAGATTGCAGATTAAAAGATTGGAAGGAAATTGTAGATGAATGATTAAAACAGAAAATATAGGCTATCATTTAAACTGCCAACAATAGGTTTTGGTCAAGTCAAAAAAAAAAACTGAGTGCAAAAAATACCTTACAACCTTCTCATATACCATATGCATCTACCATATACTCATCCACCATAAAATTTAACTTACGCTGACAATATAAAACCAATTTAAAAATTACCATAAACTTACTTGCCGCAATTATGGGAAGCTTTTTTTGTACAAGTGGCTTTTTTTCGGTTGAATCTAAACATTCATTTCATTTCACAAAAAAAAATGTTCAAACTTTTTTAATTTTGGCGAGCTACTCTTGCGTTTGGACTGATTTAACGTCAGTCCAAACACAAGAATAGCTCGCCGACTAAAAAGGCCCAGTAAAGTAAAACCGTGTTTATTGGTTTCGCAACTGAAGCATGTTCGATCGCATCCTGGGGCAACGCCAAACATGAGTTTTATTGCCGATTGGAGGTTCGATTGTACGCTCTTCACAACTAGTTAAACCACTGTCCAACCTGTATTGGATAAACTTTAGCACAACTTACTAGCCGCAAGGGTTAAGATTCACTGGGTCACAAAACTCAATAGTACTTTAGTTTGTTTGGACATCAAGTTGAATAAAAAATCTACAAGTCATTAAAGAAAAATATTATAGAAAAAAAAACAAATAATATGTTATACTTTTTTTTCTAACTATTCTATATCTAAACAAATAATATATTGGTCAGAAAGAAATTTCAGATAAAAAGTTTTTTTGACAGCATAGTTCGAATTTATGGAAGAGTACGTCAGAGTGCACATAGAAATATCCATTCAATTGCTGACAATAAACATTTGGGCGCAGACCAAACCTCTTCAATTAGCCGACCGCTTGTTTCATTAGCCGACCGTTTAAATGATAGCCAAAATATCTGCAATATATTTCACCAGGCGGACAACAAAAATACTCTTATATTTTCATAAACAAAACAACATTAGGCAAATTTCAACATGCCTTATTTTATTCAGGCACATACATCATTGTTAGTCAAAGTTGTTCAAGCCAAAAAGCCAGTAAAATTATAACCACCGACAGGCTATCAATTTACAACACTTCTAATTCTGTAGGATTTTTCAGATATATTCATTACATTCTAAACACCATCCATTAACTACGGTTTTTGTGTGCATTTTAACTATAGCAGCCTATTTTATTTACGTATTCACTTTGATTCTGAGTAAATGACTAAACAAAATCCAGAGGCTCCGCTAAAATTACCTATTTACGAGCCTTTAAATTTTAACAACATAGCTGATACGCGGCAAGCCCGTCCGTTCTTGCTACTATTACGAGCTATGCCTGATAAGCGGACTTTTCGCAAATCATTTTCCCAAGCGCAAGTCATGGTCCAGTATTATCATAACGGTAATTGATTGATTCGACGAGCAGCTATTTTCAGGAAACTAAACTTTTTATCTCGTAGCTTTATGCTGTCACAAGTTTTATTTTCAACCACGAGAAGGTCAAGTCAAGTCATATTGCCAAGAATGATTATAAGTTTTGACAGAAGATTATCCAGCTATGTGCTAAATTATAGAATAGGTATTGATGAACAGAGTTTGCTTTCTGTGCGCTAAACGACTAAACGGTCCTTCCTAAGTCTTCTGGAAAAGCGTGCTCCATCAAAAACCGCATCCTCACCCAGGTAGGTAAAGCGTTCAATATTTTACCCATTTAAAATAAACCAACCAAATGCTGATACGCACACTGAAGATTCTGACCAACATTTCAAGGCAAAATATCACGATACTTGTAGAGCTAACCGATAGTTTTTTATTATATTTTATTATTGTTATTCGTTCTTACAGCAGCAAAAGTAGTACATACGATGTGAAAATTTCAACTGCCTTCCAACTGCGGATCATGAGATACAGCTTATTTGGCTCACGCAAATAAGCGGCTTCTTAGGCTTTTGCAAAGTTATCCGCTACATGAGCGTACAGCCTCAGGCGGTAATAACACGAGTAAACTGCTTTGATTACGACGCGATGGTTGAGGCATTGAGGCATTGCCTAATAAAGTTTAGAGCTAATAATCCTTTATACTACCACTTTATGATATTAGAAATTAATGAAGATTTTCATGATGATAAGCAGTGGATTAATTTTCTGAATGGGTCCTATAAATGATTTAGTAATCTTAATATTGATGTATTTCACTCATTTATATTCAATATTAGGTTTTAGTTTAGATAAATTTATTAGCAACAAAGACAAATAGTTGTCACTCATGCTATTACATATTTTAACAAAATAATTAGGTATTTGTCGTCGTATGAATAGAATATATAACAACATATTTACAAATATAGTATGTAGTTAACGTATTATTTGATAGCTTTGATAGGATATTGTTACTTGACTGTTTTTGTTCATAACAAATCGACCTATGGTAATTTCCCATAATCCCTTCATAAAAATCGATTGTAGACAAGGCGCTACAAGCCTACGCCAAAAGTTTATGCTCCGGTTATGTATTTTTAATCAATGTATAAAATAACGCTT
The DNA here is from genome assembly GCA_951394065.1 of Venusia cambrica. NCBI lineage: Eukaryota > Metazoa > Arthropoda > Insecta > Lepidoptera > Geometridae > Venusia > Venusia cambrica. Next base: position 6,836,306 of record OX596058.1, on the reverse strand, counting down.
AGGTATTGTACAATTATAAAAGAGTATGTTTTAAATAAAATACCTTCTACTCAAGATCCAGCTAGTTGATACATCTCACCAGACAACATTAAATGGCAGCCAGACACGCGCCACTTACTTTGAGCTTTTTTGTAATTTATTTTGTGACAGCAAAGTAAATTGAAATAAAGAGGTAAGCTTTCACGTTCTTTCAAGGGCTTATTCATATAAGAACAGATAATATATACACACCAGAGACTTCATAAAATTATGTGGTAGTTCAATTGAATTTTTCAATTCAAATTTTAGGATACACGTCTACAAGGTCACATTGGAAGAGTTAACTGATATGTTCGATTCATTCGTGCAGGAGGCCTTATACAAAAAGCGAACTATGACGTATCCGATGACGAATTGACAAGTTCTGCCATACAAAAATGACGTAAAATATTCATAGTAAGGCCTTTAGTGACGTTAAAATAATCAATGTGAACTAAATCTGTCCGATACGTTAAATGCAATGTGGTTGTGTACATTAACGCTGCCATATACCTATCTACTGTTATAATGGTCTTCATGATACTTACGATATGGGTAAATTGTACAAACTCACTGATAAAATAATCAAATTAAGCCCCACAACCAGAGTGCACACAAAGGCGCTATCTACGATCAGGACAGGTGTCATTATAACGTTAACTATAATAAATAGCCGGTAAGTAGAGTAAGGCTAGTTTACGTGTCCGATGAGATCCCAGTGAATAGCATCGTTTAATTTCACGCCATTTGCGGAGCGGTGGGTGTTTCCATTTGATGCTATCGTACGGTAACTTAATAGCATGAACATTCAAAGGACTATAGGTACGCGAATTCTAATTCTAACCTGCTTTATTTTAAATTATTTTGTACAGTCTATTTGCACAAGCAAATTAGTAAGATTTCTTGCTTACACAAGTAAGAGACTGTCGATCGCGGTGACACTCGGTGAATATATATTATCGGTTACAATATGTGTATAAAAAATTGTAATAAATTACCTGACGAAATTAAAATGTTAAATAAAATTAGTAAAAGTTAAAGTATTTAAGAAAAAAATAAGTGAATGGTTAATGTGTAATTGTTTTATAGCCTTGACGAATATTTATCATATAACTGTAATAATTAATTGTATTAAATAATTGTAATAATTGACGTTAGCATGACATTTTTAATATTTGCACGCCTGTATGCAGGCTGAGTACATTTACAATCGTATGTTTTAAGACCTAATGTACTATCATATGTATTCTCGCAAATAAATGAATCGATTTGATTTGATTTGAAATCGTAAGGGCTTTTTGTAGATTTTTGTGTGCAATAGTGTGTAGAAGGCGAAGGCAGAAGTAGGTGCTTATAGAAATATAAAATAGTAGGTACGACAAACACGGCAAATTTGGCGCTGAGCTTCAGCAGAAGGGTGGATTTCGGAAACTGCCGATGGAGATTCCGTAAAATCAAATTCTTAAAATTTCGACATTATTATTCGAAACTTCCACAGAAGATTTGCAGAAATGGTTTAAGAATAGCGTTGAAATCCATTGGATTCTAAGTCGAAGCCGACAAAAAGTGATGTTTCCGATCCGAAAACTTTCCGTGTGATTTAGAATCGATACACAGGTGGACCTTTACAGGTATTTCATAAGTGTAGAGACCCTTATCGCGAAAACCAACCATGCAGCATCCTTATCGCATCAGCGTGACGTAAAACAACGGAGCCACACCACTAGAGACACACAGATACAGCACGGAGTAAGTATACCTAAGTTAAGTGGAGTAAGCAAACGAGTACGCTCTCGCTTTCATCCGCGGTACAGTTAGAAGCGACCGACAGACACCGCTACCGGGCTTTACGTAATAACAAAAACTACAGTCCATGCAGTGGTCGCAAAAGTGGTCAAAAACAATCTGCACTATTCCTCCTACACATTCCTTCGTGCGCGTATTAATCTAAAGCCTTGAGTCTTGGCGTTCCAATGTACGCGTAATCTAGATATGTTGAATACGCGTAAATACAGGTGGATACGCGTACAAGGAATCTTATGCATTGGGTGATAATTAACGCGTGGTGACAAGTCGCGTGGATTAATAACTATGTATAAGACCTAGAGCTGTCACCCTGAAGCCTACTAGCGACGACTCGCGCGAAACATTAAAGTCTTTGTATGTAAGTCATACCTGACAGGGGAGTACTTAAAATATGATTCAAAACCTAGTACCGATGTCTCCCCCAGCAAAGGAAGACAACAGTACTAAAAAAGTACCGATCTCATGGAACCAAAGAAATACTCCCCCAGGGAGTTGGGCCACGGTCCGAAACCATCGATACGCGTGCTCAAAACGTATACAGAGGGCGCTGACACTGCATTTACATTGTACAGCCGTACAAGGCTTATAGAAGTGTACAAAGCAGGGTAAAATCTCTACAGTGTATTCGTTGGGTGCTGACTGATAGTTAGCTAGATTATGAAGAACAAGTGTTCAGTGTTTCATAGCACCCAATAAACTATCTATATTTATAGACCAGAAACCAAGCAGTAGTCGAAACTTGACCAAAAAAATAAAAATGATCAACGACAAAACAGAAGAATTGTGCTTTCAGAACATTCATTTCAGAATCTTTAGCTATGTCGAATCTCACACTTCTCCGTGTGCGCGCAATAAATTTAGAAAAGGAATTTCTCTAAGCATATTAATACAATGTTGTAGTTTGTAGTATACGGTTGATAAAGTAAAACATAGGAAAATCATTCAAAATTTTCTCCAAGAAAATCTGTAATCTTTATATTTAAAATCGGCATAAAGATATAGAAAAATATTTATTGTTCACCAACAAGAAACAAACAAGGAAAGCAATAAAAATAATGTAACAATGGGCCGTCTTATCGCATAAAAACAATCTCTACCAGATAACCCTTGGATGGAATGGTCTGTTAGAAATAAGATGATTACATCTGTAACTGAAATAATAGTATTATTATTATGTTGTTGGTTTTACAGTGTCTCACGAGGAGGGATTTTGATATTTCGCGGGCTTTTGACCAAACGATAAATCGTTAGTAAGTTAACCAATAAATTACCTTTATTGGTTCAAAAACTTTCGGACAATGCGGCAAAGCCTTTTGGAGTTGTATGTAAGTAAGTTTGTGAATATTAAGAGCTTGTAAACTAGTGTGTTTATTGTTACAATTTTCAGTTCTTACAATATGCAGTGAAAATTTTGTGCTCTGCATTTTGTTGCATATATTGTGATAACGTAGATACAGAAACAGAATATTTTCAGATCCCATTTTACGACGCGAAAGAGAATAATAGTCCTCGGGCTGCGGCGTTAAAATGGGGTCTCCTAAAAATGTTATCTTCGCTGTGAAATGTAGACCGGTTTTCCATTTTTCAGAATGTTGAAAGTTTACGGGACAAAGTAAAAATGAGAATGATTATATTGTGATTATTTTGCTGTGTAGCGAGGTTTATCAAATTGTATTGCAGATCTGCATAAAACGGCAGATTCATATTTAAATTATGCGGAGAAGGATAAAAATTCAAATCACATGAATTGCAGAGATGTGCCGCATAAATTGCAGGGACATCTTGAAATTTTACAAACTTCAACATTTTTATGCTTACATCAAAATGGTCTAAACTTGCAAAATGGCTTTTATGCAATTTTTTTTAATATAAAATGCAATTTTTTTTTGTTACAAGTAATAATTTGTTATAATTCCGAAGGTGGAGTTGCACTTCACCCGAATTCTTCAACAAACTGAGGAACTAGGTGAGATGGTGGTTGCTAGCCAGGCGGACTTAAACAAAGTCCTACCACCGACCAAACCAAGCATAATATTGTACTCCCCTGGGGATCGAACCCAGGACCTCTGGATCTGAAATCAGTCGGTTGAACCACTAGACCACAGAGGCGGTTAATTAAACAGAATAATCTTGTAGCCTGTTACTGCAATTTGCACAGATTGTTCTTCAATAAACAATATTCAGTTATCGCAAGAATTATTGAAACTTTGCAAAGTGGGACAAAGCTGATATCGACTGTTGGAACATTGCTCACTTACAAAATACAATTATGGAATAGCAGAAATATTTTCAATGTTTCAAACGATTTTTACAATCACTTTGAGATTAAATTATGTTTGAACAGTGTTTGTGTACAGAACCAAAGCTACGGACATAGTTCTCAGAATTAGCTAGCTAAAGTGGCAATGGAGATGCCAGATAGCACGCAAAAACAATAACCGCTGAGAAGTACAGGTTTTCGCATAGCGACCACAATTAAATGCGAAACGTGTGGGAAGACCAGGGCTCGATGAGCCGACGACATTGTGATGGTCGAGGGGAGGCGGCTCAGGATTGCTTTTTGTGGCATCAGTTGGGGAGGTATATGTACAGCAGTGGCCCGGAAATAATGAGATGTTAGGACTGTTCAAAGTCGATATCCGTGTACCAAAGTTTCATACGTATATAAAAAGTATAGAGCAATATGTTGATCAAAGCTATATTATGATTTATGCTTGTGAACCCTCTCGATAGCTGTTCCACAGATGTAAAACACAAAAGTAGCAGTACTAATATACCGTTTCATGTATAACCTTGCAGAGTGTCACTCATAACTCTGTAAGAGCGTGGTTGAAGATGGAAGATAGGAACTCGACAAACAAGCGCGTCTAGAAAGTGGCAAGGAAAACTCCGATGTAGCGATAAGCCAGCGTTACATCTACGATTGTAACTCGATGGTATGTTTGGTTACGGAGATGAAACACCATACAGTATTTCTTTAATCTTGGAGTATTTTCGTTCAAAGTAAACAGATTCAAGGCAAGTGTCTCAAAACCATATCTTTACCTGCCCTTAAGTGAGTTAGTTAGTATTCTGATATCTATGATATGGTTAAACGCTTGACTATCGACTAACATAAATCATTCACTTAGGGCGGGCATCAAATACAACTTAGCTTGTAAATTATAAATGAAAATCAATTGTGCCTACTTTTTATCGGGGGGATTAAACTTCAAACAAAGCAAGTCTCAACATTTTTAAACTCGGGTTTTGTTTACGTAGACGATAGTTGATAAACGCAACTTTGTTTCGGTTCTCGTTATTGTGATTCCCGGATTAGCACCGTATGAACACAAAAGGTAGGTGTGAGTGATCTGACTACTACGAGGTAGATCCTAGTGGTCTACCCCGGACAACAGAACCGCTGGATTTTGCTAGAGGTTATTAGTTGAATGATCCCAGCTCTGGTGGTAGGACCTGCAAAGGCCTGCCTGACTAACGACTACTCTCCCCTCCAGCTATAGTCGAGCGCCAAGCAGTTCACCGTTGGTGCGTGGAGAGCCAGGGTAAGCTCGCTCCATCGCTGTCATCCTTGCCTAAGCAAGTTTTCATGTAACAAAGCACATTAATCATTGTTTCTCCATCCACTAAAGTTTTTTTTTTTGAAGTGAAAACGTCTTTAAAAAAATCCATTTTACCGACACCACTTTTAACTTTAAACAGATTGCAAGTAAATTTTCTTGAATCTCAAGTATCAACAATCTCAGCTGTCTTCTTAAGTTTTCATTATTGTTGGCACTCCGGGAGTGCCGCTGATTTTTTATATACAACTAAAAAACGGAACAAGTAAGTAGCCCAAATGATGTTTAGTGCATCTCTTGACTAAAACAATGCCTTACTACGTAGGTCATTCACAAAGAACATAGCGGCAATGCATTGCGCCCATCAACTTGACTTATTTATAGTATGGGCGTTTGTCTGTGGCTATACCATAAGAAGAATTTATTATAATTTACAAACCATAACATTACATGTAAAATTAAACTATGTACAAAGGAAGCAGTCGGATTAAGGACCGTTACAAACAGCCTACTTTTAGGTAATTCAACTGTTCCAGACCAGTACCAGACGGAAGCGTGCACAAGACACTGGCCTTAGAAATATTTTTAATATAATTAATTATTCATTCAGAGTCTTGCGGAGCGTAACCTTCCGATTCGACGGAGGGCTTACGACGACCTGCACGATCAATCTCCCGAAGCATGATTTAATGACGATCATCGTTAACGGTATGCAAATCACTTGAATTCAGCAGGCCGCACACGCTTGCGAACTTGGTAAACATAATTACGTTTTTCAAAAACTAAAAATAAGAAAGAGAAAGCTAAAGAGACTTCAATGAAGGTATTAAGGAAGGAAGGAATTGAGAGACACACTAAAAATACCCAAATCGCTTAAATATAATAGGCACCCTATTATAGTTGAAGAGTTCCCTCGATTTTCCAGGATCTCATCATCAGATCCTGACCTGATGACGATGGAACCAGTTAGAAAGATTACACTTTAAAACAAAAAAAAACAAATCGGTCCTGGCATTTTCGAGTAGTCTGGGTACATACAATAAATTATTTTGTTGAATTTATTTTAAGGTTTGGTTGATGGACTATCTAGTCAACCTGGCTAGCTACCATCTGACCTGAGTATGACGCCATAATAACAATTCTAAATTGTTATGTTCCTGCATTTAGAGGTATGATAGCCAGTTCCCCAGTCTGTTGAGAGTTCCGAGTGAAGTGCCTTCGGTCTTCTCATAGCTTGACTTCAGGTGATATGAAGGCAAAGCGCTTCCCGACATACAATACTAAAATAAATTAAAATAGGTAGCTGCAGACAAACATGTTCTTTGAATGGTTTTGATCGAGTGAGCAAAGCTAACAATATCTCCGAGTTTAATTGGGTAATCTGGTACTGTGTGTATGTAATGTATGTATGTGGCAATGTGTGTATGTAATGTATGTATGTGGCAATGTTTGTGACAGCATAACTCTCGAATGGGTTGTAAAGTTTTAATGAAATGTCGCGATGTATTTTTGATAAGTTGGTTAGTTTTTGAGATATTGGGTCGAGAACTATATTTTGCCCATATAACGTTAGTATTTTATTATAGGTGCCCATGTCTTTTGAATGGTTAGTTTGATCAATTCGAAATTTTGAATTTGCATGAGATAACATTTATACTCATCAATCAGTTGGATAGGAGATTTTTCTATTTTATGGTTGGTTTCATCACCCCTGTAATATTATCTAGGGTTGCAAATACGTAAATAAGACATCGGATTTCCAAATTAGTTTATTTTTGCCCATAATAGGCTCGATTTTCAAGATAAAATGTAAAAGGCAAATAATAATAATCAGGTCTTGCAAGATAGTGATATCAGCGTGTTGGGCTTCAACAAAATCGGGACATCTTGTAAATCAGAGAGGATTATAATATAAAATCCAAATAAAAGCGTTGTTCTTTGTTTAACGAAACATTTCGTATCATATTTAGCTGTGCCGTGAATTGAATTTGGTTTAGTGAGCGGCCTAACTAAGCGTGGACGACATTATGCAATATGCTAATCACCGATCAATATAGATTTAAATGATTAATTGGGCACCGGCGACTAATTTCAATACGAGGCGACGTTAATGCTTGTGGGAATTATGCAAAAATGCTAAACACCTTTAAAGATACTGCATATTTAAATAATGCTTGAATATAGCAACAATCACATAAAACTATACTTTTTTATTGTATTATTGTACGACGGGAAATCAAACTTCATATCGCCTAATGTCAAGTTAGATAAGGCCATAGCTCGAAGGTCACTTCACCTGGAATCCTCAACTGACTCTGAAACTTCATATTACCTCTAAATGCCGGAAAACAACAATTTATAATAAGTAATATGGTGGTAGCTAGCCAGATGGACTTAAACAAAGTCATACCACCATCCAAGCTAAGCTCCTTGGGCAAACCACAAGACCATAGAGGCGGATTAGATTTAGATTAAGTTTTAGTAAGCACAGGTTTTAGTGAGTAGTGAATACTATGGAAGATCCCGCCTCTGCACGTTTTGGAAAAGTCTTGCAGAATATTATTTCATTGTGATGTTGATGATTAATGAGTCTTTTTTTTAATTATCGCGATTATTATACATAATTAATAACAAAAACGGGTCTTCATCGCGTACCTTTTTATATTCCCGACAGTTTCGATCGTGTTACAACGGCCGTGGTCACGGGTAGACTGAAGTACTCGCTACTGTCGTCGTCGTTGTGAGGTAGATTCTCCAACTACCCTCACTTGTTTATCAGAAACAGATGAGTCAGTGTTCACACTGCGGCACACAACACTCACTACATCCTCGCACTTGTAACACGGCCGTTGTAACACGGTCGAAACTGTCGGGAATATAAAAAGGTACGCGATGAAGACCCGTTTTTGTTATTAATTATATATTAATAAGACTCTCTGAGAGAGGCCTGGCAGCAGTGAAAGCAATTAATTGGCGTAAAATATTGAGCGATGGGTACACTTACATGACATCAATAACCATTTAAAAGCCCTTTAGTGCTAGCACGCTTTTTCTACTGCCTACAAGAGATCGCTCTCAAGCGATAAGAACGCACATGGTACCTTCATCTTGAATTATTTTATGTTTGATTACATAATATTCTTATATGTTTTTTTTCTCATTTGAATTTAGAGAATTTATTACTAAATATTGTTATATGGTTTAAATGACCTATTCTGATGTATTTTTTGTATGTGCAACATAGACTTTTGTTTAATTCATTCATTAAATAAAACATTCGCTATCAGTACGTACCGAGACCTAGTTTAAGGACGCAGTTTTGCTATTACGAGTATTATGTGTATTTCTAAAGCCTCTTCGTATATATTTCGGTGATACAAGCAGTCAGCGGTTATTCTAACCTTCAATGGTGTTGGCACGGTTCCAATTGACTGTTCTACGAGTATGTATTGTATTAATGAATTCTTGATAATGGGCTCACTATAACTATATAACATTTCTTTTAAGTTTTTTAAGCAATTTCAATATAGTGTTGGTTTTCCTAATTTAAATAAATAAATGTATCAATACTTTTATGTCTTAACATTTCAGGTTTTGTATGAGAGCAACATCTTAATTTATAATCAGTTTTATGAATTGTGTATAGCAGTGAACTATTTCTAGAGAAATTTTGCACATAGGTACGAATGGTTTTATTATTACCTACTGGTATTATTATGTATAGAGAAACTAGAATGTACTTCATGATCTTATCATCGTAGTGTCGTAAAGTATAGTAAATATTACAGGACATTAATTTCACTCGGCGCCATCTAACCCCGAACTAAGCATAGCTTGTTTGTAATATGGGAACGAGATTACGGATACCGATTTTTAACCGCCTCTGTGGTCTAGTGGTTCAGCCCACCGATTTCAGATCCAGAGGTCCCGGGTTCGATCCCCACGGGGAGTACAATAATATTGTGCTTGGTTTGGTTGGTGGTAGGACTTTGTTTAAGTCCACCTGGTTAGCTACCACCATCTTACCTAATTCTGTCGCCATAACAACAATTTTAAAAATTGTTGTGTTCTGGCAATTAGAGGTAAGATAGCCAGTCCCTCAGTTTGTTGAGGATTCCGGGTGAAGTGCGCCTCCACCTTCAGCCTTATCTCAACTTGTACCCAGGTGAGATGAAGGCTAAGCACTTACCCGTCGTACAATAAAAAAAAAGGATAGAATACTCATATACTTTTTTTTTTAATACAAACTTATCATACAATACAACACCCAAACACAGAACAAACATCTATATTCATCACACAAATGTTTGTTCTGGGTGGGAATCGAACCCACAACCTTCAGCAGAAGGCAGAGTTACTACCAACTGAGCTATGAGGCTTGTTAAACACACCAACCCTTTACACTGATAGAAGTCGTAAAAGGCTGAGAATCAGTAGCAGAAGTATCAAAGAGGCGCAGACCGTCTTGCACCTTTTTGCAGCATTTTTTGTTTACACTTGAACACTGCTATCTCCGATCAACCTGCGAAGCGTACAGCCTCTGTATTCAAAGTAGGTACCCCTAACTTTTATGGAATTTAAAATTAAGATCCGTAATAATAGCGCAAAAGCTATGAGCGCGTAAAATCGTTCTAAAAATACGTTTTTGTACCCTTTCAGTCTGATGATCATTAACAAAGAGGCTAGCTGAGCTTGAAAGTGTACCTCATTAGTCACTCTAAAGTCGATTGTCTATAGTTCATTACCGTAAAAAGGAGAAATTATCCAATTCGCGTTCACGAGACACGGTTATGACTTTAGCACACTGTCAAGGAAATTGACTAATACGTACTTGTTTGTAAGTTTCTAATGATCAATCTAATTACTAAAACGCAAAGAGAAAACTTTGGTCCGCTTTTTAACGTAGTTCGCGTACGGCAGGGTGTGATATTTTTCATAGTTTGAGTTTATATTGCAGAGGGAAGTGCAAATAGCTTTTAAGGTCGAAATTCGCTCCTAAAGCTACGAATTATTACATATAATAAGTTCAAGACTACTGAAAACTCACGCTCTAATAAGGAAAAAACAAGAAAATATTCGCAACTGAAATTTTTATGTAGGTACCTACAAACTATTCAATGTCTATTGTTCAATAAAAATACAACCTACTACTACACGTAGTAGGTAAAATGTTTCATACTTTTCAGAGCGTGATTTTTCGTCGGTGGGTTTTAATTTTTAGCCTCACTATTCCTTTTTTTATTTAATTGTTTTGGGTTTATAATATAAGTTTTAAAAAAATAATGTATATTTATTCAATAAAAAGTACAATTAGACTAACTATGTACAAAGGAATCAGTCAGATTACCTAAGGACCGTTACAAACGGCCTATAGGTAACTCAACTGTTCCAGACCAGTACAAGACGGAAGCGTGCCCAAGACACTGGCTGCATTGCCACGCTGAATAGCTATGCTAATTCGCTGGCCTAAATAAGAGCCAGCCCTTGGGTCACGTGTCGCCTCAATCAAAAGCCCCGCAATATTTTTGAAAACCCGGAGGGCGCCGGCTCCCCACGGACCCAAGGTCTCCACCCCAAAAGGCTCAAATAGGTAAGCTCTGTCGAGACCACTATATTTGCGCCTTTTGTGATCCTCGGCCGAATCAGCCGCCGCACCAGCCCTAATTGATGTCCCAGGCAGATGAGATGGCGCTAGGGTGTCGACGCAGGTAGCGTCCCACACCAAAGGCCTACCCATTTCCCAAGGGACAAGAGTCATACCGTCGGGCCGCTTACCATCATCACGTAACAGACCATTCGGTTCAAGAACGGCTGGCACATTGACACTGGTAATATAAGTAATTTCGGTAGGTTTGGAGAGAAAATATGTTTGGCTCATGCAAGTTTTAGAAATTATTTCCAAATATCAGGTGCTAGCTAAACCTCGCGCAACAAGATATAGACACATTTTGAAATAAGCTGATTAAACCCTTTCATTTGATACATAACACGGCATCATATAATATTTATTTGTTACCTCGTAATTTATGTGACGTCACCAGCTACTAGCCAGCGGACGATCCAGACGCTTCCTCATTTGTCAAATTATGATAAGTAGTTTAGAAGTTCTGAAGGAACGTATGAACAATGAACATACTTTCATAAATAAATACATACATACATACATACCGGTCAAAGTTATAGCCCTCCTTTTTGCTTCGCCGTAGTCGAGTAAGAACAGAATTCAAAAACCAGTTTTTTTTTATATTTTTTTCATCAGTTCATCAGTAGGTACATCAGTTTATCAGTAGGTAACTTGTTTAGCCAAACTTGGTTCGAAATATTTGTATTGAAGTTTTAATACTACAGATTGTCAATACTACAGTTTACATATTGCTCGATTTAATAAAAACAAAATCAGCAAACTCTTGCACTGTTCACAGAAAACATATTCATTTTCAACAAAACATTTCCATTAAAGGCACATTATTCAATGATTGGATCTGAAGCCAATAATTGGAGTAATTTATTAATTCGGTACATATCGCTCACTGCACTTAATTACATCAATTCAATCGTTCATTTAAACAATCATTATGTTTTTAACTCTTCCAATAAATGATTTTAAAATAATATAGTAAAGTAAAGTAAAGTATTATTTATTGCTCGATATACATGTTTAACATAGGTGGTAGTAATGTCAGGTCAGGCACAATGTATTCTACCGTACAACGGCGTGCAACATTTTATTAAAATTTACATAATACAGTCGGATTAAAATTTAAATTAGTAATTCAGGAAATAAAAATTCAGTAGTTCAGTAGTAGTCAAATATACAAATAATAGGTAATTTATATCGAATGGAACATAACAAACACAAAAACTTTTATATTTATTCGTCTTTTCTCGGGATAACCAGGAGGGGTCTCCTCTACCACGACCTCTCAGCATTCTTTTTTTTTTTTTTTTTATTGTACGACGGGGAAGCGCTTGACCTTCATCTCACCTGGTAACAAGTTAAGATAAGGCCGAAGGTGGATGCGCACTTCACCCGGAATCCTCAACAAACTGAGGTACTGGCTATCTTACCTCTGAATGCCGGAACACAACATAATTGCTAATATGGCGACAGAATTAGGTAAGATTTCTTGTTTTGATATTACTCTACTTTTAACACTATCCATCAGAGTCAAAGTCAAAATGTATTTATTCATTAGGATCATTTTGAAACGTCGAATCTACCGCCTGTTCGGAATTGCAACCTGAACACAAGGATAAAGGCAAGAAACTCGGGCTGGTTCTTTTTCTTTTTTTTTTTTTTATCCAGTGTAGAAGAAGGAGAAAAAAGTAAAGTAAGATCACGAGACTGCTACAAGACGTTGTGGTTAGGCTCCTGTACCTTCATGGAAAACTCGCTCCATCGTAGAACAGTCCTCGCTCTGGCCTAGAGCTAACCCATCAGCTGCTTCTTCCATTATTTTTTATAATAAATGGGTACCTAACACATATCCTCAGAACACTTTCTACATTATTACGGTTTAAAAGTGACAGGCAGGCGGACTGCAAAGTCAAAAATGATAGAGAAATCAATGACTGATATCATCAATATCGAATCAAATGTATATCCTTACTAACAGTATAAGATCAAAAGTATCTGTCTTTCGGTATGTTTGTAACGACTTATTAAATTTGGCGAGCAGATTGGATCAAGGGGGTCTATTTCAGTACGCAGGCTAAGCCGCGGGCAAAAGCTAGGCTTGAATTTTGTTCCACTTTCAAACTTGCGTGAGTATGATTATTCTAAACATTGATTGAGCCATTCCAAGAATGTCTCATATGATGATGACGGTTGCCTGGAAAAAGCTAAACAAAATTGGTGCCTTCATCAACTGCCGTATGTACTATGTAGATAAGCCCGTGTTCAACCCCTGGATCGCTACCAAACAATTATAAACATCCATTAGAAATGCAGGGTGTAAAACTAAAAATAAATCGGAACTTCAGAAAATCTAATATTTTGATTGTTAGATCACCTATACAATTTCACAAAATGCAAAAAAAAACACATATTTTACCCGCAATCAAACAAAACTCATACTTATAGGATTCTCAAAACAATTGTCGACAATCTCAAAGAAAAGAAGGTGAACTGAAAAATAATCTTCAAACGTGAAGGTGTTTATTTAAAATATAAATACTGGTTGAAGAAAAAATACTTATCGTCTATATCAATAAATATTTTGTCCTGTAGATTACTTTGCTATGTATATGTAAGTTCCTCTGATCAACTATGCAAATATCAACCAGTCGAACAGAAGCAAAGCTCATGACGCAACCAACTAGGTAAGTAAATCAATGTCGATGGCTTCGCGGCCCGCAGGTGCTGGGGTCAACGAAAGCGACATGTGACATGCTTCTCGGTGTAATTGTGACAGCTACGGGAACTGTTGATCAATGGCGACAGTTCTCTGACACTAACTTGCAGAAATGCCTGGTACCCGCGCTTGTACCAAGGTACCAAGAAGACATTCGGGCGCACCGCTATGATTATTTGGTAGATCACCTATCCCGGTGGAATATACCTCCTGGTAGACGCCTCCTCATCCTAGTCTAGATGAGCAATGTCAAGGCACGCATCCTTGCCCTCGTCTGAAAGTCCAGAGTGAACACTCTTAGGCCACATCTTTACTTGTTTTTAAGTGAGTTGGTAGTCAAACGCAGCTTATAAATGTAATAAAAATTACAAGAAAAAACCTCGCACCTTTCTAAGATGATAGCAAAACCAACAGAGAGTTTTATGCTTTATACATTTTAACTAGTAATACGAATTATCTCCAGGTCGATTTCTCAAATTTTCGGAAATAATAATACATTAACAGGCCTCACGGCTCAGTTGGCTAGTAGCTCTGCTTTCTGCGTTGTATGTTGTGGGTTCGATTCACACCGAGCACAAACTTTTGTGTGAGGTTTGTTCTGTGTTGGGGCGTATTCTATGATAGGTATGTATTTATAAAAAAAAAGTATATTAGCATAACCAACAACCAGTACCTTTTAGATGTTCCATTGTGCCGAACACGTCGATATGCCTGTAGCTTTATTATTCATACTGGTTAGGAATGGAACTATCTGCCCTCGATGTTTCTCCGCACTAATACCTACCATCTTGGAGTCTTGAAGTCCAGAGTAAACAGGCTTCTTTTAGATAAACGTGCTCCTTCTTAGTCCACATCTTTACTTGTTTTTCATGTCAGTTGGTGGTCAAACGCTTGGCTATCATCAATAAATAAAGTCTCGATATAATTTTATTACAGCAAGATTTAGTTATTTATACTGACAGATTTACGAAATCATAACTCTACAAAGTGCTCATTGCCAATATTATAGATAGAGAATGTTGGCTGGTACTAAATAGATGGGTCAAAGCAAGTTGTAAGCGAGGTATCGTGTCGTCGTGTATGAAGGCCTTTGTTTTCTAACTTTCCACGTGCAAGTGAAACTGTTTGCTCATCGCGGAAATCCTACAATTACGCCCTACAATCTCTTGCTATTATCACTTTTTGTACGTAGAAATTGTTGAACGAAACCTAATGTGTGAGATCTTTCGTGTTGTAAAGCTAAATGAGCTAAGTGCTTGTTGACAGCGTACCATTATCACATTACTTCATTACTTCGTTCGCACTATTAAAAATAATGATAGTTTTAGATAGGTTCAGTAATATGAGTAAGAAAGAAAAACAAACCGACCTGATTCCAACCCACATTTCTAGGCATTAACACGTTCTTGTATGGGGGCTCCCTTTTAACTTATTATTTTATTTTATTTTTGTTAATTGTTGTTATAGCGGCAATAGAAATACATACTCTGTGAAAATTTCAACTGTCTACCTATTACGATTCATGAGATACTACCATCATGAGAGCCCGCTGACAGACAGAGACGGACAGCGGAGTCATAATATATCTATAGGGTCCCATTGGCACCGTTATGGGTATGGAAAGCAACATAGACCTAAATACTTACCTAATTATGTAGTATAATGACTATAGAAGTTATACCTGTTAAACATTTATACATAAAACGATGTGTCAAAAAACTGAGAAAGAACTGACAGTGATGTAAATGAAGGCAATACAATGAAGTACCCAGTGCTGAGAGCAATGTCTTGCAGTACCAGCATTATTAAATTCAATCAAAAGTATGTCACCTCCATTCAGTCCTGTCTCCCTTGGCACTTCGCTAGAAAGGTCTTTTGATTTCACCCGCCTGTCGACGGATCCCTGTCCAAGAAACACAAAAATGTTGCTTGAGAATCTGCTACAAATTGGCAGTATGCGTAATAAATGAATGTCAATAGTGAATGGTCTGGTTTCTTTCAGATCAGATTCACTCAAATTATGTCCTTTACGGTAATGTATTGCCCTTGTCAAAAGTAGAAGAGAGGGTTGCAAAGGGCCAATTAAAACAAAGGTGCAAAATGCAATTTAAGGTACCTTTATTAAAACTCTATAATACATCGACTGAATATTGTGAAATTAGCATCAATAACTAAACTAACCAAAATAATGATGATGATGATGATGATGAAAATGATTATATTGAATATGAAATCAACATAATGAACAGAACGTACCCACCGCTTGTGTCAAACTAATAGAAAGCAGAAATAATGCTTAGCGGCTGAAATAGATATTGTACACAGTACTTCCCCCGACCTTCACAGTAAGTTCGCCTGCTCATTAGATAAAAACAAAACACATCTGTGGCCTACAAGCCAAAGATATAAAACATAGTGTGCAAGGGGCACCCAGACAACGTTTTACGATCTAACCGTAAGGCTCATTCAAGTGGAAGGGAATAAATGGTTTTCCGATGGGTATATTCCACAGAACCCTACAACCATTTACATAAAAGTCACACTATAACTTTATCTACGCAGACTATTTATCCTTTCTGACCTTTTTCATCGTGGAACGAGTGTGTGTTACATTGATGAAGCACGACCCAAATTTTGGTGCCTACATTATTTTCGGAATATAAAAACTTTGGCGACTCGGCGCGCTGTGGGCGTGAAAAGTTTGTGAATTTGGTTTTGACTGGCTCAAAATATGGTTGGATTCGTGGGTCACAACAAATACACGAAACAACGCATTTACGGCTTCGACAAGAAAGGGACTTAGGTACATAATTAGCAGCCTCAATAAAAACATACCCTCATTAGGGGAAAAAGGTTTTAGTGGTTTTAGCCTCAGGTTATACGGTCTGTTTTGAGTAGGTACTATAGCAAAAGCTGCAAAGACGCCTTGCAGTCCCAGTCCCAGCTCTAAGGAGCTGGAGCTATATACTGGAGCAGGACTTTGGGTTTTTGGTGACTTTTACTTAACCCACTAAATTTGCGTCAGCGACAAAGATTACTCTTATATTGGCTTGGCTCCAAGCCTGGGCCAAGCATTTCCCTAAGGCCTGTCTTCTCCCTAGCTAAGTATGCCGAGCAGTGAAGGATCACGTGCTCTATTGTTTCCTCCTCCTGTAAGCAGCCCCGGTACAGAGCGCGAGCCAGTTTTGAACAGGCAGTTCAGGGCGCAGTGTCCTTTGATGATGCCTACCGTCATATGTAGATGTCTGCGTTTCATTTTGATAAGAATATTCGATGTTTTGTTCATTGTTCAGACCTGGGAACATCATCTGTGATATCCTACAGCCCTTTCTTCGGTCCGAAGACTCATTATGCTCCATAATGTTATGCTGAAGTCGCGGTCACTCGGTGTTAGATTTGCTCCCGCTGTGGCTAGCTACTTTATTGTTATTGTTTCCTGGGCAAGTGCCGTGGCTTCAAGTCCATTGGATGGTGTCACAGGTGCTGAAAGATGATTCCATGTTTTGAAGTGCAGTTTTGGATGATGTTATTATTATAATTATATTATCATTCAGGGGCAGATTTTAAAATTTCAAGGAAATCGTTTTTTTTTATTGGAGTTGATGAGAAATCCTTTCAGTATCTGAGGAGGCTCAAGTCCAATATGAAGTAGGTTAAAGGCTGTTCATAATGTTTATCTCGATAACACTGTTTATCTTATCGTTGTTTACTTACTTTGTTCCTATCATATGAACAACAAAAAGATTAGGGTACTGAAAGTGATTTAAAGCAGTGGTTAGTGGTTAGACAGCTTTTGAAAGCATTACGTCGTATGTAATTTGAACGTGTAGGGTGACCATGATTTTTATTTGGTACTGTGTGAGGAATCACAAAATGTAACACCTTGTTGATTTTACAAATATTTTATACAAAGTAAGAAGCCCAGTTTAGAACGCCCGAGACTTCATTTCCAACATCCTCTAGGTCTAGGTATTTCCGAAATCATTTTATAGTACACGAACACACCTTCATAATGAACCTAAATAGTTGTGTTGTAACTAGTTGTGCGTTGTATGTGAGTACGTCACTCTTACTATATATAAATAAAACAATATTTGTGAAATATATGAAAAAAAATATTACTTGGATTTCAAATATATTTTTGTTATTTGTTAGATATAGATCTAAGGTAGTGGCGAATTTCACGTTTTTATGCGTAGATAAGCATGACACTGGTTTTGTTTTATCAACCGTTAATACAATATAAAATAGTAATAAAGATAATTATTATTATCAGTAAAACGAACAACAAGAGGAAGATGAAATGGTATAAACTAATTAAAAATATATTAAATGGAATACAACAATTTTCTAGTTACATACATGAGTGTACACTCATACTCAAACGCGTATAATATTACGTGTATATAACGGGTTTTAATAAGTAGGCACTAATGTTGATCCTCACACTAGGCACAACCCGAGTCATGGGGACTCTCATGAATAGTAAACATTAACCATAAAATGTTACTTATTATATTGTGGTCACCCTACCTCTCAAGGGCTACGCGTTGATCAAATAAAGGCATTTTGTTGACGTGCGGTAACTCATCCGAAAGTGAAACTCGGGTTTTCACTATCTTGCCTTTTATTACATGACTAGTAAATACATGTGACTTTGTTCCCTTGATCCTGTTAGAATCTCAGTTCCTCAGTTTGTTGAGGATTCCGAGTGAAGTGCGCCTCCATCTTCGGCCTTATCTCAACTTGTAACCAGCGGAGATGATAGCCAAACGCTTCCCCGAGGTACAATAAAAATTAACAAAAAATCTCGCCGGCCCAGGAGGTCGCAAGCTAGGAGGACATGTTCTACCACCAGCAAACCGTTTAAAAAATTCTAAGATTCCGATACCCGGGTTAGACCATTAAGAAGATTGCGCAGAGAAATAACGACTGTTTTCGTCATTTCGATTCTGTAGATCTGTATGCCGAACCATCTTTTGAAATCCCAAAATATCCAAGCTCGTCTAGACTGCTTTATAAAAATAAACCGGATTAGTGCGAGTTAGACTCGCGTGGAGCTTTCTCCAGTACTATCTTCGGTACTGGAGGTAAAGTTTACTGATAAGAGCTTTGATGTATATATACGCTACTTGTGCACGAAAACGACACTAAATTCTATTACGAGTATATGTCCCAATATTTTTTTTTAGCTTGGTACTTTTGGAGACATAGGTGTGTGACAGACACTCGAGTGAACGTAAGTTAAAACCAATTCAAGTTATGTAAGTACTGCTAAGCTTACGAGCCCTCTACCGACGTGTTGCTGATCCGAGCGCTGAGCTGCAAGTATATGTCCTGAGGATGCCTCGTGTAGAGGCGAAACACGTGTCGATTTGAACATTTTCACACGAATTTAGCGGATTTGTTACTGAGTATCTTGTTTTCAGATTAACAACTCTGCTAAGTTACATTGAGAATATCATTCGACGCGTGTTTTGCCTCAACAATATAATCTGGCTGCTAAGTTGTCAAGCACCCGGCCGACGTTTTGTCGCTCCAAGCACTGCGCTTGTACAACCCATCATCATCAATTGATGTGAAACACAACTTATGAGAAATGGGGGCACACGGTAATAATGTATTACCGTGTGCCCCACTGCTCATACGTGGGGGCAGATAGCCCCCACGTGTTACCGTCTTCTCCCACGTGGGGGTCGTTCGTGGGGGCAGACTGTAACAATTCATCATATCAAGTGTACACACCTAGAACCTAGGTGCTACGACGCGAAGCTTTACTTTCCCAATTACTACTATATATTTCAGTAAAATATATAAAAAAAAACAAAAGCGTTTCAATTTCGTGAGCGCGGTGAAAACGCAAAAACAATATAAAACAGACGCGTAAAATTACCATTCAAAATCCGCTTTACTTTTTATTCAAACAAAACGCTAAATAAACAAAGGTTTTTTTTTAAAGGGTCAGCTAGCTGATTGTTTCTTTTGCCCAAGATTGATTTACCGTGTAAATCTCATTTTTCTCTTTGTTTTTACGAGTTGCGAAATGCTTTTACTGTGAAACGTTATATTTATGGGCACTTCTAAACGTGTTTTCTAAAAATGTTTCCTTTCCCGACATAGATAGGTACTCTATATACCGTAATTACCTACTTTCCTACCAACTCATCTTACTCGTATTAAGCATATACGAACCAGTTTATCTGCAAATGTAAAAAAAAACTCATAACTCCTAACATGGCTTTTCGATAACTCTCACGGTTTCAAATTTGCCTCAGTGGCCCTGAAAAAAAACTCACCTGTATCCTAGACTTTGGACAAGAATTAAACCAAAGTTGGTATAAAAAATGTTTATTAACAAATACTAGAATATAAGAAAACTATGTAATTAACTTTAAGAAATACCTACCTAGTAACCGCACTCTCCTGTTTTCTGAGTAAATAACTAAATAACACCAATTAACTGTTAATTTTGCGAGTAATTACTAATTACACTTCATTTAATGCTCTGTAATATGGACCCGACGTTGAGGATTGTTATTCTCAAATTGCGCCAACCTTCTTAATTAATGTAATTATATTTGTTTACAAACTGAGCCTCGACTCGTTAGAACGCGATGATATTACGTAAATTATTATAAAACGTATTGATAAAATAGCCAATAAAATATCCGTGCTCATGGCGCATGCAACTGCGCCGAAATAGCGAATAACTCATTTATCAACAAATCATGATAAATATCTCGGTAAAATTAATTATAGTTTTCATAAGCATGAT
Organism: Venusia cambrica; assembly: GCA_951394065.1. Lineage (NCBI taxonomy): Eukaryota > Metazoa > Arthropoda > Insecta > Lepidoptera > Geometridae > Venusia > Venusia cambrica. Next base: position 6,815,793 of record OX596058.1, on the reverse strand, counting down.
AGTTTAAAAAGTTATATCTCGAAAAATCATCTTTATCCAACAGTAACTTCCTTGCAAGCCATCAAAGTAGACCCATGCACAGCAAAAATATTCAAGTACACATTTATAAGTAAAAAGAACGGAAAAAAGAACGAAAGTAAGTAGAGACTTACTCACGCCACCTCTTCCAGTGACTACAGCTGCCCGAGGCAAGTGGAACGCAGTGAAAACGCAACTCAAACGCTCATCTACTCATCCAACCGAATTATCCATTGTGAGCAACATAATTAATTTTACAGAGTCGACCAGGGACGTCATAAAGCATTCTTGATTCGATATTTCTTTACTTTTGCCACTATCTATCCAGTGTAGAAAAATCGAGACAAAAAAATGAAAGATTAAAACAAGAATGCTATGACGTTGTGGTTAGGCACCGATCCTACTATACTAATCGCTTAACTGTGACAATGGTAGTCGGAGAATAGCAAATTTAAGTGGATTCTTGTGTTCTTTTATATTTGTTTTTATTGAAAATAGCTAAGCATTCGACCACCAACTCACTTGAAAAACAAGTAAAGATGTGGCCTAAGATGGAGCAAGCTTGCCTAAACTCTAAGATTGTATTCCTTACCAGTATTAACATCTACGGTTGTAACCTACAATACGTCTACTTGTCTGGGGGTAGAAAGGGGAAGGAGGGATTAGGTCGAAGATATCGAGCGTACACTTCTCATAGCCATTATGTGACGATACCATTGTCATAGTGAATCGATTAGTTAAGTAGAATCGGAGCCCTTGTTAGCTACAAACCCAACGTCTGCGTATTAAGATAATCTCTCCGGCTTATTCGAATAATGATGGATCAACCCTGTATATTAATAGTTGAAGCATTTGTATTGTCATAGGCAAAGGGTCTAGTTTCTAGATCATCTATACTCTAACCAGTTTTGTGTGTATGTAGGAAAACATCTCGTAAAATAATTTAGTTTTTTAAGGTCACCGTACGCAAAGTACTTTGTTTGACAGAGTAAAATAGGGAAAACTTAAGGCAGTATTCGTTCCGTGGGTCTTCGGATCGAGTTCAGACTGTTAATAAATCTTTTTTTGTATCGGATTTTACTTTGAGTTTTGCTTTGAGACTACCCATTCTCAAAAGAGCAAAACTTTTTTGGCCATTTTCTTAATCGACCCAGTACTCTTAATCACCCCATCATTAGTATAATATCTTGTTGAACAAGGGTTTTTTGTGCCAAACAATAATTATTTTATTTGTTTTTAAACTACACTCATCGTCAAGACACAAATACAAACAAAGCAGTATCTACATTATAGTAAAGTAATATGCCAATAAAGCTGCTATATCCATCTCGTTCAAAATTATTAATAATTGTATATAGGGCCACAAATTCCTTGTTTTTGGAGGTGGGAATTGGTGGCCGCGTAGTTTTATAACTTTTGTGGTTGCCAGCGTATCAAATACAGTGTATTGTTTTGATATTCTTTGTTTCCTATAAAAAAATATCTCTTAATAGCTCTTTTTTGTAGGGTCTCCCGACGATTGTGTTACGTTTGAGCTGCGTTTCAACATGCCACTGATTGGGACGAGAAACAGTGCTCAAGTGATGCTTACTGGTAAAGAGCTCACCATTCCCCGCGCGCGGGGCGGAGCGGGCGGGCGCACTCAGCGCCAGCAGCGCGAGCGCACACCACCATGTCATCACAACCACACCTGCAACAAACACACCCGAATGAATGATAGAAAACATTATTGTCCTAACTAACAAGGCTTTCATCTACCAACCTGAGGAAAATTCAGGTTTTTTATTTTTTTATTGTACGACGGGGAAGCACTTGACCTTCATCTCACCTGGTAACAAGTTAAGATAAGGCCGAAGGTGGAGGCGCATTTCAACCGGAATCCTCAACAAAATGAGGAACTGGCTATCTTACCTCTGAATGCCGGAACACAACAATTTTAGAATTGTTATTATGGCGACAGAATTAGGTAAGATGATCAGGCAAACTTCAACAAAGTCCTACCACCAACCAAACCAAGCACAATATTTTGTACTCCCTATCGGGGTCGAACCCGGGACCTCTGGATCTGAAATCGGTGGGTAGAACCACTAGACCACAGAGGAGGTTTATTATTTAGATTTAGATTTAGACTTTAAAGAGACTAGCTGAGAAACCTGAACTCACTGACAATGTCGAAGGGATAAAATCGTGGGACAAGACCGGTGCTATAATCCGATTAGATCCGCTCTATGCCTGATACATTTGTCTACGATGCCTTGCATGTAGATTGAGTTCGATTACACGCTGTCTTCAGAGAAAAGATCCTATGCGGAGGTCACGACCATCGGATCTACGGAACTAGTTGCAAGGAAAACACGTCATTGGCGTATTTGAAGACGATGTTGACAACGTCGAGCCCAGCTGACCTAAGGTGATCACTTCGAGAAATCTCTCTCGCGTGTGTGTTTTGGCGTAGCACTGCTACGGCGGCTAAATTTAGCGCTACGCTGACGACGCGACATGAGACAATTTCTACAATTTTATTTTACATGAGTACATATTAAGCATGATATTTTCTTTATAGCATTCACTATATCCATGCCAAATTTCATAATCCGTTCAGCTATCTAGTCATGAACAACATCTCAAACAGCGCCTTTTAGCCCTAACATAAGCACAGCTTTTAATATGAGACTACTTGATTACGGATAGAATTCTAACATACTTATCATTAAATATAATAACCAAACACACAACAAACATATCATCACATAAATGTTTGTTCTGGGTGGTATCGAAACCACAACCTACAGTGCAGAAGGCAGAGCTACTACCGACTGAGATATGAGGCTTGTGAAATGTGTATTCTTATTCTGAGTTGGTGTGACCAAGGCCTACACTGACTTCCCACTGTGAGGTGTATTGTGCACTGTGGTTTACGAACCCTACCCTAGACAGCCCAGCTCCTTGAAGTACCGGAGCAGGACATTCAGTTGTAGGGGACACTTATTGAGGGCCTGAATTCGTTGTAGTGGCTGACGATGCTTGCTGCAAGCCTGGGCCAAGTATTTCCCTAAGACCCGTCTTCTACCTAGCTGATTCAGTAGCCGAGCAGAATTTATCATATAAAATCACTTACAAGAAACAGCGTAGGGCCCTACAGTTGCAAATCACTTGGTAACAAGGTTGATTCCAGTTGGTCCCTGAGTGCCGACACAAATCATGGCAGTTAACGTCTTTATCTATCGCACAGGCATCCGTATTCTGTTACAACTCTTTCAACAGCTCCTTGCAACCCTCATAAATAACAATTGTAATTCATTTGCTCCATCGTTTTTCATTGTCACAGCCGAAAAACTCCACTACAGGAGATGGGCCGCCCTTAATGTATGCAATGATGGGATTTTTCCATTTGACATTGATGAATGTGAGTACCAAACAAACCTTCATAGGTTTACAGGGTATAACAAAATTTGAAATAATTCAAATATAATTATTTAAATGTATATACAAAAAAAAATTGTACGTATATTTTACTCCCGCTTATCGTTATTGACATGTATTGATATATAAAAACAGTTATAATCCATCATGTTCATAACATGCATGTTATAAAGGCGAAAGTTTGTGTGTGTTTGTTTGGCGCTCCTTCATGCCGAAACGGCTTTACGGATTTAATTTTTTATTGTACGACCGGATTTAGTTTCAAAATCATCAGTTTTATAGTTATGACAAGGCATAAGGTTCACCATGAATCCTCAAGAGTCTGAGGAATTGGCTATCTTACCTCTTAATGCCAGAACATTTGTTGTGTCCTACCAGTATACTTTTTGATTTGCACCCCCCATAAAAATGATTTGGTCTATGACACACCCACAATTTATGTAAACCAATTGAAACCAAAATCCATCAAGCCGCTGAGGCTGCAGAACGTTAGAATACATTACATTACAATATCATTACATCTACAATCTACATACTCGCGAAAACATTACTCGTCTGAAGTACTAATTATTGTTTTGATTGATAGCCGTTTGTTTTGTCAACACATCCAATATTAGAAGACATTGAATTTTAAATGGTATTAAGACGATATCAGTACTAGTACGACAGCCTTAGACCTAGTTAGAAGGTCATGATTGTTCTAACTAACAAGGTTTTCATATACCAAGCTCAGGAAAATTCAGGTTTTTTTTTATTGTACGACGGGGAAGCGCTTGACCTTCATCTCACCTGGTAACAAGTTAAGATAAGGCCGAAGGTGGAGGCGCACTTCACCCGGAATCCTCAACAAACTGAGGAACTGGCTATCTTACCTCTAAAATGGCGGAACACAACAATTTTAGAATTGTTATTATGGCGACAGAATTAGGTAAGATGATCAGGCAAACTTCAACAAAGTTCTACCACAAACCAAACCAAGCACAATATATTGTACTCCCTATTGGGATCGAACCCAGGACCTCTGGATCTGAAATCGGTGGGTTGAACCACTAGACCACAGAGGCGGTTAAAAGTGTTTGTAAGGTTTCTTGCATTACCAGAGTAGGGCTGGGCTGTACGCAATGAGCAATAAGCGGTGGCATATATTTTTGCTGGCCCACTTTTGATAGAACTGCCATTAAACTCGCGCAACGATAACGCGTAGAAAGTAAATCGTAAATATTTACTGCGCCTGCGCAAACCATAAATTATATTATTGATAAATTGAGAAGCTAAAGAACCGTGAAGTAGCAGTTATTAGATTTATTAATTCATTAGTACACATAAATAATGGTTTTCTAAATGCATTGACCCTATGCCATACGAGTTTATTGGTAATTAAGTCAGACTTTTGTGATCAATTTTATTTTTGCTGATACTAACTATAGGAGACATACACAGAAGTCAACTTCTGTAAATAATCTGATTAAGGATTGGTGATTAAAGAAAAACTCTTCAATTATGGAGTACGCTTTGTCCAGTCCTAGCCATTATCCTGTCACAAGAAACTATACTACTCTGACTGAAACATTTGTCATTTGACAAATATTTAAGTCAGATAAATATATTATATTGCCATGTAGTGCCTTTTTATTTCATATGGGTCAGCTCATGACATCAAAACTAACACTTTTTTTTTTATTGTACGACGGGTAAGCCACAGCGGAAACACAGAAGCTGGAATCTGATTCCAAGTTTTTGCAGTGTGCCACTAGTTTTATAAAATCCAGGAGTGGAGTGTGATATTTTTGATTAAAATTTGGGGTACGTGTGATCTCCTAGTGGCCTAGCCCGGGCAACGAAAACGCTAGCGATTATGGCTGTATGATCACAACACTGGTGGTAGATCCACCTGGCTAGCGACCACACAAATTCCGGGGCCGAAAGTTTTCCAAATTCCGTTGGTGCGCGGGAGAGCCAGTGCCTACTGTAAAAACTCACTCTATCGTGGACCACATCCTTGCCTAGAGGCGAGACAAGTATAAAAGCTAACCCATGATGGGGTATAAAAGTGATGAATAAATATAAATAATATTACAAGCTATGCTTAGTTTGAGGCTTGATGGTGCAGTGTGAAATAATTGTCTTGTAATATAGAATACACGTACTGACTCTTGTCTTAAATGTGATGGAGTTGTGGAACTTAGATGGCAATGCGGCCGAAACGATTATATACCTCTATACGTATGAAAAGCTTATCTCTATGATTCCCACGCAAATCATAAAACGTGCGAAAGTCACTTCGTCGCAAAGTTACTAAATCGAATACTCGTGTTACCGGAAAATCTAGCGAAGTTCAAAAATTGCTTTGAAACAACTTTTGCTGGATAAAGTAGTTGTCCTCGTCAGAGCGCTGTGAGGAGTTGCAAACTGAGTTACGTGAAAATAGAATAGTTTGTTGTGTTGCGGCCTAGCGGCCATCTTTGTTTGGGAGCTTTTCCGGAAATAGTGATCAATAACGGATCCAACCAACATAAGGTTCTTAACCCCTAGAGTAACATAGGTGGACCTGACCTGAAAAAAAATATCAAAAAAGTGGGAGTAGAAGGAAAGAAGAAGAAGAAAAAGAAGAAGAAAGAAGCTACCACACAACAACATGTTTTTTTATTCACCACAATACGTTTTATTTGCGCGACCTGCAACGCCGTGTTATGCAACATATATGTTGTGTATATTATGTTGTAATGTCATTCATATCTGTATGTTTTGCACACAAAATGACACTATATTTGTGTTGACGATATTCAGGATCAAAAATAATGTCATGAATTGTAAAATGTAAGAACATACCTTTATCTTTATGACATTTAAAAAACCGATAACAGCCAAGTGACATAAAACTGTTCTTTAAAGGGCTTTTCGGACCTTATCTTATCAACTTTATGACCTGACCTCACTCAATGACACTCGAAACCGATAAAAGGCGCTCGTTTAAAAACCTCGTTCATCACATGTTAATGTTGCGATAAGATTCCTCGTCTATCAGGAGAAATTCATCATAGTCTGAGTATTTTAAGCTATTCACACCTTCAGATAGACAATTTTCTATCCTTGTTTCAACTCAAAAACTACACTCAAAATCTTTACTCTAACTTTTTTTATTTGATTTTCATACGCAGGTTTTGTTTTGTTTTAAGATTTTATTGGTTATACAGGTGTTCAATGTTCTTTGGGATCATAGAGGTACATTTAGATACCTAGGCATATTAGGTGTCTAAAATTCTATTTTTATATTGTGCGTCTTTGATGCGCTTGGCCTTTATCTCACCTGATGATAAGATATGATTAGGCCAGGCCGTAGGTGGAAGCGCACTTCACCCGGAATCCTCAAAAGACTGAGGAATTGGCTAACATACCTCTAAATGCCGGAACACAGCAATTTAGAATCGTCGTTATGACAAACTTAGGTAAAATGGTGGTAGCAAGGCATGTGGACTCAAAAACCAAACACAAATTTGTACTCTCCTGGGGTTCGAAACCCTGGGACTGATACCGAAAAAAAACAACATTTACGTAGGAACAATTTCAGAATACACATGCCATGATTGCATACTCTAAGACTGCACCGGCCATATATATAAAGGAACCTACTCATATATCACGGTAATTCCACTCACTAGAAATTAGAAGGTTGCATGATCAAAGCCTAAACATTTATGCCGTATATTGAGAGGGGATCTCGATTGCCAAATATTACTCAGTGCTTAACTCAAGTTTGCCAACTTTACCCCAGAACCGTTGCCGATTCCGCCCAGGATGAGTTCCTTTGTTGGCTCCGACTCCTGCAAGAACTATATCTTGGCAAGAATCCCCCGTCTGTAGAGCACAAAGAAATCTCAACGTACTTGTAGCCAACCAACCTCAGGGGGAACTGTTTGCTGGAAAAGGATACAGAGAGACCTCGCTTACTGCGAAAGTAAATGACCTTTATGTTACCTAGTATGTCTTAGCACTTGTTTATGTATGGATGTAGATGTACCTGTTACTTATTTAGTTTTTATCACTGATTAATCTTTTTATTAGATAACATTTTAAAATATATAATTATTTATGTATTTAAATCTCTGTACATAATGATTTTCAAATATAATGCAGTGTATATTTATTCTGTAATGCAATATTTAAAAATGACAATAAATAAATAAACAAACATGCAAATATTATATAATTAGTTTAGTTAGTTGTTAAAATAAGATGAACCATGTAACTTTGTTTATGAATTATCTTTATCTTTATCTTATCTTAATCATACTCTGCTACATATAAAATAATTTTGCATGTCAGATTTGAAAAATTCCAACACGCGAACATAGCTTCAAAGCGTCATAAATGGCGATTTTATCAGTCAGCGAAGTTACGTGACTGCTTCGCTGATCCCTTCAAATAGCTCATAAACACTACAGCGATAACTTCGAATACACTTTCAAGTAACGAATTCAAGATGTTTTTCTTCTCTTAACAGCTTATTATTTCATATTATTCCATATTAGGCAATTATTATAAACATCTACATCCGATTTCGTAACAAACTGACTATAATTATCTGACATAAAATTGTGTAGCCGATAAGCTAACTATGCATGTTTTCTGATAATAGTGGATTAGAGTGAAAGTATAGATTTCGTCATCGTCAAAGTGAAAGATAGTGGTTTTATGATCTGAGAACTCATTACGGTTTCCCTGTTTTGTAACAAGATTCATGGATATTAAATGTCGGGCCTTGAATGGTAGAGATATGCGTTTGAGTGCAATTGAATTGGAGAAAGAACTGCTATGAACGATTTCTCGACCGATCTCGTTTCTGAACTTGATGATCGCGCGATTTATTGTATCTCAGTGCAAAATGTAAAAAGGATAGCTGATTCATAGGTACCTTATTATCAATTCGATAGTAGGTAACTTGAAACTATGTTTGTCTATGACATTTTAGTGACTAGATGGCTGAACGGACCTTTATGAAATTGGCATGAATATAGTGTATATGCCATGGGAAGCACCATAGGCTACTTTTTTCTTAGTACTAGAAACCACACAGGCTGAGCTATGGACAAAAGCTTGTAATAAATCAAAATGATGGCATGATGGCGAGGACTCATAGATTCCCACAGGATTGACATATTTTGTCAACGACCTTTTACTTTTTCTTTTGGCAATAATATCTGCGGATTCTTTGAACATTGAATACGAAAGTAATTCATGACACTGCGGAATATTTATTGAAAATTGCTTCTTGAAACCTATCTCAATTGAGATTTATTTCGGTAAAAGAGCTTATAATTCTAAGAGATTTATTATCTAGGTATTCGTACGTTTGGTAAAATAAATTGTCTTTTGTATAAAATCGAGTTTCAATCACGCTGTCCTATATTGGATTACTTGACAAGAATTCACATTGTTTCGTATGTTTTTAGGGTTCCGTAACCAAAGGAGCCAACTGGACCCTAATTCGACTTGGTTTTCAGTATTACCAACCTTTAATGAACTGGTATCGATTGCACCGAAATAAAAAGTGAACGGTTGAAATTTGAGTAAAGAATATGTTACTACTTCGGATTACTTGACCTTCCCCATACCTGAAACGTTTGATTTTTCGTAAAACTATCATAAAAACGGTGATTTCCTAATATTTTTAAAGCCAAAACAGCATCAGCAACCCGCATCAGTCTCAAAAACTAAATAAATAATACCTGCATTTTTTTTGTTAAAAGTTTCATTCAAATGTGTTTGCTTCCACCTTAGGCCTTATCACTCAAAACCAGATGAGATGAAGGTCAAGCGCTTACCTGTCGTACAATAAAAAAAAGTAAAATAGTTGGTCGAAACCCTTGGTGTGCATGTACGTTATCAATTGGCCGATTTAAGCAGCATCCTAATGGTAAAACAAATCAACATACTTTCTTTGGAAATTTAAATTGGAAATACGTTTACCGTCCGCATCTCATTTATGTTCGATCGATTGTTACAAGATACTGAGCTTATAATAAAATCGCATAAGATTTTCTGTCTCTGGTACGTATTTACCAAGACAGGCGGAAAGCTTGAATCATGTATCACGTACTAGATAACTGTGGGAATCAATTCTATGTGATTTTAGTGGCAATGGTAACGATAATACCGAGAAATGTGCAGCTCATTGCTGACTGATATATGAGCCTACAACGTGAGTAAGATTGTTAAAGATTGCTAAGATTGTTGAGACGTGGTTGCCACCTCATAGATTTTCAGACACATACAGTCTTAGGTCCTAGATCTATGATACAGCGTGATTAATAAATACTTGTTTTATGTCTAGCTGCTACTAAATCTTGGTAGGCCAAACAGCTTTTAACCCCATGAGAAACCACAAATAATCATCATCAATTAAAAAAAAAAAAAAAAAATAGTGGAAGTGGAATGTAAAAAGAAGAAGTAGACAAGAAGAAAGAAAAAAGAAGAAAGAAGAAGAAGAAGAAATAAGATATATAGTACTCGTACAATTTCATAATATTCAGAGAACTTTATTGGAATGGTAATATACCTTTGTAAATAACCGCCTCTGTGGTCTAGTGGTTATCCGCCTATGTGGTCTAGTGGTTCAACCACAGATTTCAGATCCAGATGTTCCGGGTTCGATCCCCAGGGGGAGCAATATCGTGCTTGGTTTGGTTGGTGGTAGGATTTTGCCCGCCTGGCTAGCTACCACCATCTAACCTAATTCTGTTGCCATAATAACAAGGGGTATACCAGGTGAGATGAAGGCCAATTGCTTACCCGTCGTACAATATAAAAAAAAACTTTCAATTATAATGTTTGGGCATATAAAACAAGGCCAACGCAATATAGATAGAGTAAATTATATTACAACCTTGGGGAGCAAGGGTACATATAATTCATAGGGATTAAGCCAAGAGGCTAAAATAGTCTACACGTGACCAGAATCCTGGACTATATTTTGTTCAGCGGGTGAGTATTGCCATCCAACGTGGTATTGTCGTGCCAGTATTTTGGCTACGTTACAATCTGGCGGTGACAACGATCGACTAGGTTATCTATAAAATATTTTTTTTGTAGATAATTCATGTGATATTTTTACTTGTAAGTTCTCAACTATAGTAAGTTTTTTTTTTTTATTATTTCGAATCATATAATAGAATACATAACTATACAAAATACAACACATTAAACTACCTACCTACATAAATTATTTTCAATTACAACATTACACCTAGACACCTTGAATACAATATCGTTTAAAAGTCAAGATGTCCCAGCCGTTGGATATAATGCACCTAATTAATATTAACCTCACTTTCAACCGATGAAATTGGCAGAACGCGCCATTCCTTCACGGCTGGTTCTCGGACACATCTAATTTGCGGCAAACGGCTCATTTGAAACGCTTCCGATTTTCCAGTAAATTTTCTATTGAAAGTACAATTTCACTTGGTCGATTGTAATTGAGTCACAGCTTAGCCAGCAGTTAATATAGTAAATTGTACACGCGATATTTGCAGGCAAATTGATTTTATGCGTATTACTTTAGTCGGCTTATTCTTCGTTTTGTTTTTTCTTACTAAAATTATCCGCCTTCCAAAATATGTTTAACTAACCCATAGCATTAATTTTTTTGGGTCGGTTCCATTTTTTTTATAGCTTAATGCGCTCTTTTGACCGATAACTTATTTAGCCGATTAATAATTGACTTTATTTAAACTCGATTTTATCACTTGTACTTAGCAAGGATTCACCACCGAAAAGTCACTGGTGTCCGGCACGAATCCAACCCACAACTATCTACCAAATAAATAAAAATAACACTATTTATATTAGTAAATAGATACCCAATCAAATAAAAAAATATCATGAAAGTCGGATGGGACTTCAACTGGCAAAAAAATCAAAAGGCTTCAAAAAATAAAATAGGACCTATTTTAGAACTAAATAAAAAAAAATACGTAAATCGGTTCGCGGAGAAGTTGATAATCATAGGACATATATTCATAGGAATAAAAAACATACGGTCCGAATCGAAAACCTGCATTTTGGGTTCATGTCTGTTGAAAAATGTTTTTTTTTTTTTGTACGACGGGTAAGCACTTGGCATCTCATCTGGTTACACAAGTTGAGACAAGGCTGACGGTGGATGCGCACTTCACCCGGAATCCTCAACTAACTGAGGAACTTTTTGTACGTTACTTAAAAGTGGAAACTTTGCTAAATTAGGAATTATTTCGATGTAGGTATTATTTTTTTATATATTGTACGTATCTGAATGTTTCCCTAATAATATATAAAAAAATTAAATAAAATTAAGATTAAGGACGAGCTGCTTATTGGACCGACATCCAACCTTAGATACCTTCTCACGTTACGGTGACACATTTATGCAAATTTAATATGAGATTTAATAATAAGAAGATTCATAGTATCTACCTACCTATTGTCCCTCTAACAGATGTGATTCACTTATTTGTCTGCTTTGATCAAAACTTTTAATTGGTTGTCTCTTTTACCACAAGTTTGAGTCACTCTTGGTAATTAAAATCCCAGAGCCATCCAATAGGAAGGAGTTACTCGTGCATTATTCAACCAAAGGCATTTCAAAGGCTTTGAGCCCGTAGCCTCAAAGGAAATCTAAGAAATTCTTCACTGCTAACTATAGCATATTTCTCTGATGATTAAATTTCACTTTGTTATTAAATCGTTCAAGATATAATTTAATCATGAGCCTATCTATCATTGTATTTATCGATAAACAAATAAATAATTTAAAAAACGGCCAAGTGCGGACACGCGCACCAAGGGTGGAACCCACATTTCGGATTCAAATTAATTTTAGTTTTTCCGTCGTACTCTCACCAAATTTTTCATGTTATGATAAGGCCGAAGGTGGAAGCGCACGTCACACGGAATTCTCAATACACTGAGGAATTGGCTATCTTCGAGGCTAGACCACATTATAACTAATAATCGTAGTACGCTTGACCTCTGAATGCCGGTACACAACAATTTCAGAATTGTTGTATGGCGACAGAATTAGGTAAGATGGTGGTAGCTAGCCAGGCGGACTTAAACAAACTCCTACCACCAACCAAGCCAAGCACAATATTATACTCTCCTTGGAGATCGAACCTCTAGATCTGAATCTGGACCACTAGAGCACAGAGGGATTCTCAGAATGTGTATTTTTATGCTATATTATCAAATAACATTTATTCAATAAAAAGTACAATTAAACTAACTATGTACAAAGGAATCAGTCAGATTACCTAAGGACCGTTACAAACGGCCTATAGGTAACTCAACTGTTCCAGACCAGTACCAGACGGAAGCGTGCCCAAGACACTGGCTGCATTGCCACGCTGAATAGCTATGCTAATTCGCTGGCCTATCAAATAACCGTATTTGTTATTATAGCAGTGACATACACATACTGTGAAAATGTCAACTGTCTACCTATAACGGTTCATGTAATACAGCCCGGTGACAGAATAAAAGCACAAATGGACAGCGAAGACTTAGTAATAGGTAGAGTCCCCTTGGCGAAAACCTAAAAAAGGGAATCGCATAGTAAGAAGACTATACCTATATTACATGCAATACTCAGTAACTGTAGCGTTTTCTTACTTAAGTACATTCAGCATGAATTCCAACATTTTAACATTTTAACCGCCTCTGTGGTCTATTGGTTCAACCCACCGATTTCAGATCCAGAGATCCGGGGTTCGTTCGCCAGGGGAGCAATATTGTGTTTGGTTTGGTTGGTGGTAGGATTTGGCTAGCTACCACCATCTTATACCTATTTCTATCGCCATAATAAAAATTCTTAAAAAAAATGTTTTCCGGCATTTAGAGGTAAGATAGCCAGTTCCTCAGTTAGTTAAGGTTTCCATGTGAAGTGCGCTTCCACCTTCGGCCTTATCTCAACTTGTTACCAGGTGAGATGAAAGCCAAGCGCTTCCACGTCGTACATTAAAAAAAAAATAAGAATTCCAATCAACGAAAGTCGAGCGAATAATGCACAGTTTCTTCAAGCTTAATACATTTTCCACAAAAAGTTTCTATGAAGCCCAGAAGCTACAAGCCATTGTTATTCGTAGTCTCATCAGCGAAGTGGTTTGTCAGGCTCATCTTGATAATGCAGCCTCAACATCTTGCATGCTTACACTAAGCCTTAAAATAACAAAATATTTTCTTATCTCGTTTTTATTTTTCTTTTTTATGGAGACGAAACAAGCAAGCAGCCTACCTGATGTTAAGTGCAACTCCTACCTATTCCAAAATCTTCCTGAGTAAGTCTAGTAAGATATACGCTGCTTTCATTGCGGCCATCAACTTGAGGCATAAAGGTGAAGTTCCGTGTGCCTGTAATTTCACCGGCAAACATACCCTACAAACCAGTCCAGGTGAAGTGCGTTTCCACCTTCGGCCTTATCGGCTTGACACCAGGATTATAGTATTTTTTTTAAAGCGGATCTCCGCTTAAGATTAAAAAAAAATACTAGATGTGAAAAAACTATAGCTTATACGTTAGTTCGTTATAGCAAATTTTCATTAACATTTCAGATCTTATCGAATTTCAGTTAATACATAGTTATTAATTGAAATTGGATCGCAAGATCTTGACAAAAACGCGGTAGGTAACATTCCAGATTTTCGAAGAATACAGGAATTATTTAACCTCTTAAAAGCCTCGATAAGATTGCCTACCATACACTTTGTTTTAATCTAGTCTGACAAGGATCACATTGAGAGAGAATGAGGGCGCCAGTGTCTTTATCAAATTGCGATAGAGGAGTTTCATGCCTTGCTTGTTTTTTTAATTTTTATGGTCCCAATATAATCCATGATTCTGGTCACGTGGCTGTCGTAATATTGCCAATTCTGATGTAAAGTCAAGAGAAGATGCGTTGTATGCTTTCTTCAAAATCGTCATAATGTTTTGACAGGTCGTCGCTAGTCGTCGCTGCGAGCTTTCTCGCGTGATCGACAGCGGTTTGCCGATGCCGTCACTTTCGCCAGCTTATGTGCTGACAATGCTTTTGTGATGTTTAGAGCTGACGTGATTTGAGTTCTTTTAGTTTGTCTGATTTTGAAATGTTCCAACGCGGGTTGTGAATTATTGTGCTATGATAACATTTGACGGTTTTTTTTATTGTATGACGGGGAAGCACTTGGCCTTCGTCTCACCTGGTTACAAGATAAGGCCGAAGGTGGAAGCGCACTTTACCCGGAATCCTCAACAAAGGAGGAACTGGCTAGCTTACCTCTAAAATGCTGGAACACAACAATTTTAGAATTGTTGTTATGGCGACAGAATTCGGTAAGATGGTTGCGGCTTAAGAATCTAGCTCTCCAATTCAGCGTATGGATGTCGTGAAAGCCGAATAAGGGATCTCGCTATTAAGGCAGTACTTTCCTTCTATGTATTATCTACACCTTTACTGCGATCAGCAATCCGCCTGCCAGGCATGGTGGTTATGGAAAAACCCATCAGCTTTAGAGGAGGCTTTGTCCAGCAGTGAGCACTGATGGGCTGTTGACGATAAAATTTGAAGATATTGAAATGTTTTGTATCGACTCGTTACTCTTTTTTCTTCTATTGCCAGAAAGAAATGTATGCATTGTTTGAAAGTGTTTATTCATTCATTTTTGTCAAATAATAAAAAAAATTGGCAAAATATGTTGTCATCATCATCTTTATTGAGGCTTTAATGATTTGGAAAAAAAGTATTCTATCCGTAATCTATTTCCCATATTACAAGCTATTCTTAGTTTGGGACTAGATAGCGCTGTGTGGAATTAATATCCTGTAACATTTATTTATTTATTTATTAACCTATCGCAGTCCACTGCTGGACGTAGGTATCATCCAAGGGCTCCACTGAACACGATCATCGGCTTTTCACATCTACTCTCTGTCCGACACTACACGTTATTGTACCTACTGCAAATACATTACATGAAATATTGTTATCACTGATCAACACATGATTAGGGAGCCGTCAGGCCATCAGCATCATTAGGCATCAGACCTTTATCATGAATACTGAAAGGTAATGGAACTCCTTGCAGTAGTTTTTTCCGCACGAATACAATCTTGGAGTCTTCAAGTCCAGAGTGAATAGATCTTTATTCTTTTTTTTTATTAGAGCGGCAAGTTTTTTATTGTACTAGTTGACCTAATATTTTGGGTTTCATTTCAGACAATACTAAAACAGATGCTAATAATCGCAAAATCTTTGGCGAGTTTATTATGATTATACACATAGTTGTTGACCATAATTACATACTGAAGCAGATGCTTATATTCGCAAAATTTAAAAACGCGCTACACGAGCCTCTATGCTTTTCATAGCATAGCAGAGTAGGGTTTTGAAAACATTTTCACCGAAACAAATTAAATAGTCATGCTTAAAATCCCAATGGAGCCAAGAGAAGATATTGTACCTGCAGAAAAACACGAGCACCGGAAAACGACCGACAGGAAGATAAAAACAATATTTGGGCCTTGACGAGCACCTGAGGGCTTTTGGGATAGAATTCACTATTTACGTGACATTTTTATTCGCATTTTGGTGGAAACGGCAAAGATCTATGTGTGTCCAAGTATTTTTCATATTACCGGTTTAAAGACATTTATTTCTCAAAAGGACAAAAATTTCACTTACATGAGAAAAATATTAACATTAGAGTAGGTATAACATAGTGGGACACATAGTGGTAGTTAGGTGTTCATCCAATGCATCTTGGTCCTTCATAATACTTTTCAACAACATGTGTCTTTAGATTGGTTTTAAATGCGTTGAAAGCGCTTAGATTTTTTATTGTAGAGGGTAGATGGTAAAGCACCTTCAAAAGGTTTTTTTTTTTGCCATAATTAGTTTATTACCCTCAAATAAACCGGCTGAGTGAATACGCATGCACAGCGAGACATAAATTACATGACAATAATTTCACACAGCGTCAGCTCCAAACTAATCAAATCTTGTGATATAAGAACTAGATTACGGATTGAATACTGATATCCTTTTTCATGTTTTATTTTATGTTCCCCGATTACTCAAAGACGCATGGACTTATTTGTTTTTTTTTTTTTGTTTTTTGATAGGATATACTTCAGTTGGTCTTATTGTCAGCAAGTCAGGATTTGATGTTGGAATCCTGAAGAAATCGGGGGAAATCTTCAAATATTATAGGCACACTTAAAGCGATTTGGGTGTGTTACCTCAAAGGAGTAATAAAAAACGGACCCCATGTAGGATCACGCGTCTGTCTGTCTGTGAGTCCGTCTATCTGTCATCAAAATAATTGGAAAAAAATACGTCATCCAGGTAAAATAAATTGTTATTCTTCATTGAAGTCGGTTTTCTTTTTAGTTTTTAAAACAACACAGAAATACAGAGCAAACATCGGTATTGATCTACAATCTACAGCACAGAAGGCAGAGCTGCCAACTGAGCTGTAAGGCTTAAGTGGCTTTACCTTTCAGATAAAGGGCCAGGCATCGATCGAGTTCAACACTGATCCAATAACCAAACAAAGAAACACGACAAACCAGTTGCACTCAATCAACGTTATATAAAGAGAGATTGCAATTGCTTAATAGACGCAAAAACTAGTTGGACCTGATATAGGTCAGTAGTCGGCAGTAGGTTTCCAATGTTCCGATTCCCAGGTGCCACGCGCCACAGACATAATAAAAGTATCATGTGGAAATAAACACTACGGCCATTAAACATCATGATTTTAAGTCGTTTGTGTGGCGTCTCAACTGCACATCTAGTCTTCACTCGAGTAGAACTGTGGCTATAAAGTGTTGTTAATAAAATATCGCGAACGATTATTTAAAACACAAATAAGTCACGTACAGACTACACGCCAATAAACAAACAGTTTTATTGTAACTATTCAGGCTTAAGACTCGACCCCTGCAACCAAACATATTGATGTCGTAAAGCCGACTAAGGGATTTCACCAGAAGAAGGGCAGCAGCATCCATCTGTGTATTGTCTATACCTTATCTGCGATCACCAATCCGCCTGCAATGGTGATTATGGCAAAACCTCTAACTTTGGAAGATCTGTCCTGTTGTGGACACTAATGGGCTGTTGATGATGATGATGATGATGAATATGTAGTACCATGTGTGTAAACTTTTAAGGTAGTACAAGTTTATGTAGCTTAGATAATGTAAAATAACATCTGTATGTTTATTAAACAAAAATTACGTAATATTTGACATAGGTACTCGTTAATTCGTCATTTGACAGTCAATGAATTCAGGGATACGTTTTTAAAGGATGTAAACAGAATGTAGTAATTCTTCGTATTGTGTAAAGTTCAATTTTCATTAAAACCTTTTTGCAGTGGTCTATGCGAGCTACCAGTATGTTGTATTGCCATGTATGTGAAAACATATTGAGGCAATCGCGAGGAAATCGACCAAAGAAAATACGTTTTGTAGAAGATTCAATCTGAAACGTGATACTTCTTACTACGTAGGTACTGAGGTATGATATACAGCACGTGTCATTGGCAAAAATGTTGGACTGTATAGATGGTACATTAAAGTATTGTACCATCTATTGGGTACAATTGTAGTATTGTACACTAAAGAAGGTACAATTGTAGGCTCTAAATAGTTTTGTTTTTTCAGGGTTCCGTACCCAAAGGGTGTTGCGGGACCCTGTTATTAAGCCTCCGCTGTCCACCCGTCCAACCATGAACTTCATAGGTAAGACAGTTGAATTTCACATTTAAATATTTATATATGTATATTTTTATTCAAAAAACCTACAGCTGATATATAATGTCACTAATAAATACAATAGAAATAGATGGCCAATCACAGGTCTTCACAGATAGCAACAGCATAGATTCAAAAATGTTAACACTATAATTAATCAACGCGTACATTCAACATTGAGCTTAAAAGAGCTCTAGCTACTAAATATAATTAAAAAACCTACCTACGCACTAAGTTGAGGGATAGGCGGTGCCTAACAAAACCGAACCGTGTTCCGTCAGTGCGCGGTAGACCGTCAGTGCCTTCTGGTAACCGTAGCTTTCATCCTTGCTCTGGCCTAGAGGTCAAGAGGTAGCTCATTCCTGATAAAAAAAAACAATGCCTTGATATGTTAAACAGGCATACGGCTTACAAGAGCTCTTATTCTGTATGTACACGCCCGCGTTACGATATCTGCATGGAATCATCGTATTAACATATCGTAACGCGGGCGCGTTAAGACGCGATTGATCATACAGAAAAAGGGTGCTGATAAGAGAGTCAGTAAACACAAGTAAGACAGTCTGTCTTTGTAGTTTGTTATCCATAGCTTAATATATTTTATGTATTCATCCATTTATTAATTCATCTTAATATGTATTAATTATTCTATTTCTTGTTGTTTCTGTATGTATAAAATATGTAAAAATATATGTCATAAATAAGTATGTATAGCACATTTTATTAGTATTTAATCATTTTGCATTATATTTATATATTTAGTAGGTAATAATTATATATGTGTAGCTATACATTTGATATATGTTTATTTCATTTGTCTATGAAAAAAATATTTTAATTCAAGTACACTTTTCTACCTTTTCAGTGTCCAGTGTCCAGTGTTCAGTGACCTCTCTCTCTCTCAAAGGTTTTCTGGTAGAAAACTCTTTAAGGGAAAACTCTTTAAGCTCGCCTCTGTAAATATGTTTTCCTATGACATGTTTAAATCATATTTATGTGTACAACAAAGTATAACAAGAATTACAACACATGAGAAGCATCACCCGCGCGTTGCAGACTCCTATTTTATATATTTTGCAAGATTCCAAGATTCCACTTGATGCAACTAAGGAGTATATTCAAATTGATTTGTTTCATGCATGGAATCAACAGAAATCCAATAAAAGCTCAAGAAACATTTGCACGCAATCACTATATCCATAATGATCATAATTGCCTGCTCCGGGAGACAGTTCTCGTAAACTGTAGGTAGAATCCGACTGCCGGTATGTCTGCACTCATTCCAGTTGCTTTCGTTCAGATTGCGTGGAAATATGCATTCTTTACTCGTGTTTTGACAACAAAAATTGGGTCAGGCATGTGCAAAAAATGAAGGAAAAGTGTTCGCGATTTAAGTTTCTATTGTGTAGTTGAATATAGAGGTATAATGAGATTGTTTATTACGTCATTATATGTTCGTAAGAACTTGAAATAACCCCATTGAAATCATCATCATCAATAGAGTAATGTTTTATTTTATTGAATGACGGTGGTTTGCTTGGCCTTCATCTAACCTGATTTTCAAGTTATGATGAGGACGAAGGTGGAAGCGCACTTCACCCGGAATCCTCAAGTGTTTGAAGAACTGGTTATCTTACCTCTAAATGCCGGAACACAACAATTTAGGAAATGTTATTATAGAGACAGAATTAGGTAAGATGGTGGTAGCTTGCCAGGCAGACTTAAAGAATATCCTACCACCAACCAAATGTGCCACACATCCTATTCTTCGCATTCCCCATCCAGTTTATGCCAGCCATCTCAGAAAACATAGCTGGTGACTATGTTTCTACGACCGCTTCAAATTGCAACAGTCCCTGGTGTCTCCACAAAGTATATTTTATTTAACACATTAAAAAAAAGCAACAAAGAGAACTTATAATAAGAATACTTGTTCGACGGGGATGCACTTGGTCTTCCGAAAGTGGAGGCGCACTTCACCCGGAATCCTCAACAAACTGAGGAACTGGCTATCTTACCTCTAAATGCCGGAACACAACCGTTTTTAGAATTGTTATTAATCAGTTCAGTTCATCTCTTACTCAGGAGCACTGAGGACAGGGATCCGGAATCTCTTCTCCGGAATTCGGGGATCAAAATAGAGATAGAATTATTTAATTAAGTACTTACCAAGCTATAAAAATATACTCGAGTGTTTTAGGAAATAATATATTTATAAGTTAATAGTACCTAACCTATATTGTTATTCATAATATTCTTCACCAACCATGGCTTTGGCGTAGGTACGACCTTTTCTGTATGGATTTTTAATGGTTCCTCCTATCTACACTAAGACCTAAACCCACAATACAAAATGTCTGACAGAAAGATGATTGTAAAAAGTTTAACGTTGAAAGAAAGAGGGGCTTAAAAAACATTTCGGCATCCGACCCAAAAGTTTTCATCCCTACGCGACTTTCACAAGCTTAACTATGTCACTAATTCGTCCTCTCTATCAACAGACCCTTACAAACATATGTCCAAGTTGTATGATATATAAGTAAGATAAGAAATATATACCTACTCAGAGATATTTAGAAGAACGGTTATAATGACTATATCTGGTAGTCATCTTAGCCCATTGCATGTATATTTTTATTCGTCATTTAGTTGTAGATATGATTGTACAAATAATTATTTTCATTCATTCATTGATTCAATCAGTCAATATTATTAATTCGAGAAACGGGTATTTATCGCGTATTTTACCTCTATATTTATCCCGACGTTTCGGCAGGGTTGCACCAGCCGTGGCCGCGGGCAGACTGGAACTTTGGATCCACCGTCGAGAAGTGAAGGCGTTTTTAACAACTACCCTCAGCTTGGTCTTGATTATTAGAATAGGCCACATTTACACTAGCACGACAAACAACACTCAATATTGTTGCATAAAGTCAATATTGTTTTTTTATTGTACGACGGGGAGGTGCATCGCCTTCATCTCATCTGAGGAACTGGCTATCTTACCTCTAAACGCCAGAACACAACAATTTAAGAATTGTTGTTATGGCGACAGTATTAGGTAACATGGTGGTTAGCCAGGCGGAGTCCTACCACCAACCAAACCAAGCACAGTTTTGTACTCTCCCTGGGGATCGAGCCCGGGACCTCTTGATCTGATACCGGCAGGAGAACCACTAGACCACAGAGGCGGTTTAATCAATGAATCATTCATACAAAATCAGTTCAAGCTGAACCAGTATTAGAATATCTGTTTTTTTTATTGGTTTTAGGTAGTCAAGCGTTTGACCACCAGCTTACATGTTAAACAACTAAAGATTTGGCCAAAGATGAAGCACGCTTGCCTAAAAGCTTCCTATTTACTCTGGACTTGAAGACTCCAAGATTGTACTCGTGCGGAAAAACAGACAAAAAGGTATTAATCAGTATTAATGATAATATATAATAATAAAAAATAATAAATAATAAATATTATTATATATTATATATTATATTTTTTATATATTTATATTATTTATATATATGATAATATATATAAAGGTAGAGGCGAAACTATGAGTTTGGTACAATGGAACATTTACAAGGTACGGGTTGTAGCCAGCCGTACGTCTGCTAGTCCGGTGGTGGAAAGGGGATGGAGGGATTAGGTCACAGATAAAGATGAATAGAGAGGAGTACCTTCTATAGCAGAACAAGATGCGAAGGTACAAAATTGTATGCCATATAAATTCAAGTGATTATAAATCTTATACCAACAGTGTGCTAGTCGCCTTGCAGTTTCTCAGTAAAAATAACATCTGTGATATCATAAAAGTTGTGCTTTTTGCTAATGTACGTCTTGGAAAGTCTTGGACAAATTAATTTAAGAGCTGTTAAAATGCAATTACAGGAGTGTTTACGGTCGCAAGTAATTTATAGCATCTGTCAAACGGCAGTCTGTCGTCTGACATAGGCTGTGTTGCTGTAAGCATAGAACACAGATTCCCTAACAATAAATAGACAATATGTAAACACATAGAAATAAAATAAGTTCCTTGCTCAATTTTCTGTACAAAGAAGAATATCGCAAAGTAAACAAGATAATTTTAAAGAATGATTCAAATGTTAAACACAGGGATAAATGTTTTGAAACACATACGTACTAACATACTAAATACAATGTATTATTTTAGTTCACGTTTTTTTTTATTGTATGATGGGGAAGACCTTTGCCTTCATATCACCTGGTTTCGAGTCCGAAAGTAGGTGCGCACTTCATCCGGAATTCTCGAAATCCAAACTTAGGAACTGGTTTCATGATTTCATTCAGAATCATATGCCGGAAACGTGGATAACAAAAAAACGAATCATCATCGGTCCGAAATTGTCTTACCTAAAACTCCACCAAAACGTACCGCGGCAGCAGTTTGCATTCAATTAATCTATGTCTGTCAAGGTCGTAAAATAGTTTGTATTAGTTTGAAAAGCAGTAATTATTTAATGTAGCTATCTTTTACTGTAACGACAAAATAATAAAAATAAACATGACAAAATACGCTACTATTTTTGCAGTGCAGTGCAAGGCGTGCGATATTCTTTTTTTATCTAAGGCCGGAACACAACAATTATGAATTATTATTATAGCGACAGACTTAGGTAAGATGGTGATAGCTAGCGGGCTTAAACAAAGTTTAAAAGTATTTAAACTGTAGTAAATTATAACTTAGGAGGTATTCAGTTCTATGGCAAGAACGAATGATACTTCACCCTTTGTAGGTGATTAACGAGGCAACTTTTCCTATGCGCGGTGTGAAGCTCGCTTTACTTTATTTTTACGGTTGGTATACGACCTGTCACCTGTCACGCCTGTTACAGCATTGCGTTCGCGCCATGTTTCTTTGGTGTCAGGACTATGCTACTGTTTTGCACGTTGAATATAATGCGTTGAATACTTAGGTAGCCCAACAAATATGAGATAAACTAAAAACTTAAACTTGGTGAAGTAAAATATACAAAGACATGTTATTCTCAAAAGTAATCGATAACTTTTTGTAAAAATGCCAAAGAATTTTAGACGAATTTTCTACAAAAAACAGTAAAAAGTTACAGACTCTGGACTTTTTCCCTACTCAAAGCGTGATTCTTATGAGGTAGTCAGAGGTACGTCCAAACGTTCGTTCGGCACATGCCCATACGGTACGCAAGTAGCAAGTATTTGAAACGTGACAAGTTACAAGCCCATTGCCGCGGAATACTAGTCATTGACACATGTCATTCGGACTTTTGGTCCTAGGGACATGCCGCTTTCCTTTCATTGGTTCACGACTGGATTTGGACCAAAACCTTCGGATCGGAAGACGGAACCATGGAGCACACAGAAGTGAACATTCCTTATTTTCCACCACCAAAGATATAGATTACATTATGTTGTCGGTGGGTTAAGATAAATAATTATTCAGCCATTGCGGCCAGTACATTAAAACGGGAGGAGAAATGTTGTAATCGGAGAAGGATGCTTTCCTTTTCCAAGCCCTTATCAATTCCGTTAAAATTAATGCCTTCGTTTCGCGACATTACTTATAATAAACCATCTATTATGCCCGCCCAGTAGGGCGACGCTCGCTTTCGAAATGGAAGATTATAATCTTGTTCCCACTTATTGCCAATATGCGAAAGCAGAGTATAAAACGTAAATCAAGAAGTTCAAGTACCCATACATCTTTTGACAATCCTTTTTAGTTTTGTTCGACATTTAAACAATTCTGGAAATCGTGCCGTACGAGTAGATAGCTAATGGTATTTCTAATTTCAAGTTTAGAATACGAAACGGCACTGAAATAAGTCGTAAATTCTGCAGCTGCACATTAAATAAAGGTTGCATTTCGTATTTCAAGCAGATGCTAGCAAAGTGTTTCAGAGAAATTTAATAAAACACCAGCATTCCCGAATATAATATTGCTATTTTACCGACTAAACGACTAAAATAAGGAAAGTATATCCGACTCCATAACATCAAGACTATTTACATATAAATCGAATCGTTGGTAAATAATATCTGTAAAACGCTTCTCCGCTATTTAATTTAATGTTGCATAAAACTATGAAGGTCTAACTTATATCAATATCACTTCCATGAATAGAATGAGTTTCCGGTCATCTGGGGGTATTAACAATAACTCCTCGTCTTCAAATCATAGTCCTCATAACAGAGGGTTGTGACTCCCATAAGGAAGTCGGTTTCAGATAATGATACGATATTTCATAGTCTTTTTTAAACTTTCGCGATTAGAACACATAATTTAATTCGAGAAACGGGTATTTATCGCGTATTTTACCTTGAGTCTGCCCGCGACCACGGCTGGTGCAACCCTGCCGAAACGTCGGGATAAATATAAGTAAAATACGCGATAAATACCCGTTTCTCGAATTAAAATTATGATACGATATTTCGTTTCCAAGCTCGGCCGACTGGTAGATGTCAAAAAATATCTAGATTATCATCCTTTTCCCGTGACCATCAGTTGTTCTAGGCTGTCACAAGTTCTAGGTGTCAAGTTTATTCTGATAACTATTTTCACTATAGATCATGGAACATGAGCCTTTATTTATAAAACAAAATCCACAGCTCTTATAAAACAATAGATACGACTAACAGTGATGGATTTACATTTTATAATTAAAAATACAAGTACGAAAGTCATGTAACATATCATTTAAAATTAATCATAAGTCAATATTCATTGTAGGTATCAAAATATTTCGCTTGTAAATTTTGAATAAATAATATAACATTTTCAATAAATATTTTTATCGAGATTTTTTTCTGCTATTATGTTTTCAGCTTACCTTTAATGTAGACAGGTACCTGAAGTAATATATGTATAAAAATTAGACGCGTGGCTTGTTCAGAAGTACTATCATTTTCCATTTGAAAAAGAGGAAACATCTAGTGACAGGGCCTTAAAACACGGGCTTTACTCACGTATACGATTACGTTGATTATCTACTTCAACATTATCGTATATATACCTGAGTAAAACCCGTGTTTTAAAATGTATAGTACGACTCACGCATGTTTTGAAAATAGTATAAACATATTTTTTGAAACTATCGTGGTAATTAATACAATAATACGTACATACATATTAAAACACGGGTTTTGCTCACGTATATATACGATTATACGTGATATATATGTTTTATTTATCCCATTTCCGACAGCTGCGTGACCTATATCTGCGTATTTTATAGAGGTCGGCGCGATCGTTGGGTCCGAATTTTTATGGACGATTGTCGGGCATTTTAATCTCGAGAACGACGAGCGAGGTCGTCCTGCTTTATTGCAGTCGGCGAATTTCTGAAAACACAACTTTCTATCGTAAATCCTGATATTTAACTACACGCGGAGCCCATTCTTGACGTAAACAGCGTCTTTACACATCGCAATATTAACAAAGGAATTTCGCTTGTAAAAATATTGAGGTGCTTTATAATAAGTATATCTCTTAAAGTAAAACTATAGAAAGACTCTTTTACAAATATTGTAACACTCACACATAGTTCAATCATACTTACTAACAATAGAGAAACAATAAGATATAATCCCTCTTCCCTTTGTGTAAAAAATGAAACATTTTCATTGTACTCACACAGTACTCTTTATGATCATGACAATATCAAAACAGACTTAACAAAAAGCATGTGTAGATTATGTTTAGCAGCTTCTGACATAGCCAGTTTCATCATAGACTGCATCTTGGCCCATGCCCAGGCAAGCTTAAGTTCAAATTGTATAAATCCAATTAAAAAATAACAAAGCTCTTGAAGCAATAATCCAAAAAAATATTTTATCATCGTTGTGGCATGTTGTCACATACGATATCACTATTACTTTTGTTGAAATGTGGCAAATTAATATGAATATTCCCGGTGCATTTAATACAGACATTTCGCAACTTACCTACTTTGAATATCATAGTTTTGGTGATGCAACATTTGAATTGGAGCCAGTTAGTTTAGATAGAATTATTAAAATTATAAAAAGTTTAAAATCCAATGCTATAGGTTGCGATTTCATTAATCTTGACATGATTATGATGACGCTTCCTCAATCATTGGATACCATTCACAGAATTGTTAATACATCTATATGCATGTCCACATATCCTGATCTTTGGAAACTAGCAATAGTTCGCCCTCTACCTAAAGTCGCTAACCCTGTAGAGCTAAAGGACCTTCGCCCCATCAGTATTTTACCATGTATATCTAAAGTTCTCGAAAAAGCAGTTAGCTATCAATTAAATAATTTTCTAGAAAAAAATGGTATATTGCCAGATGTTCAGTCAGGTTTTAGAAAAGGGCGTGGCACGGTAACTGCTTTGCTGGATGTGACTGACAGTTTTCTTGTCGCACAGGATAAGGGAATGTGTACTTTGTTAGTGCTTTTGGATTTCTCTAGGGCATTTGACTCTATAAATATCGATCTACTCATCTCTAAGTTGGCATATTATGGTTTCGAACACAACACTCGGAAATGGTTTACTAGCTATCTTTGCCATCGATCACAATATGTTAATCTTGCTCGTAGTGATGGAACTCCAAACCTCTCAAGAACAGTTTCAGTAAATAGAGGAGTGCCCCAAGGATCTGTCTTAGGTCCAATTCTTTTCATTTTATACGCAGCAGACATAAGTTCTCACATAAAAAACTGCCAATTTCATATTTATGCAGATGACATACAGGTATACATCTCATGCCTCCCATGTGATATTAATAGTGCAATTGACAAACTGAATGAGGATCTTGCAAGTATTGCCTTATGGTCTGCAAAAAATAGTTTACTGCTTAACCCTAATAAAACTAAATATATGATTTTTGGCTCCCTTAATCAGCTAGCGAGTATTGGTCCATGTTCGAATGTTATATTAATGGGTGAACCCGTTGAACGAGTCCATAAAGCTCGTAACTTGGGTTTGCTAATGGATTCCAGTCTTCGGTTCGAAGAGCATATTGCCGAGTTGGTTAGGGCTTGCTTCTATAAGCTAAAAGTATTATATAAAATAAGGTCATACATGTCAGAAGAAATACGAATTCAATTAGTAGAGTCACTTGTTCTTTCCAAGCTGAATTACACGGATGTGGTTTATGGTCCTCGCCTTTATGGAAAAACTAAGCGTTTAATACAGAGGGTGCAAAATTCGTGCGCAAGATTCTGCTTTGATATTCCGCGGAGAGGCCATGTCAGTCCTTTTCTAAATAAACATTCGCTACTAAAGATGGGACATAGGCGCAAACTTCACTTAGCGTGTCTTCTTTTTGGCATATTAAAGTACAACGAACCTCCTTACTTATACAGTAAACTTGAGAATATGTCAAATTTTAGATCCTGCGAACGTAGACTTTGTTCGGTGCAGTTCTCAACTCAACGACACAGAACAGTAGCCTTCAGAGGTAGTTTTCGTTATGCTGCATCGAAATGCTGGAATAATATTCCCCCGCCCTTAAGGAACCTACAAAGTGTTTAAAGTTTTAGGTTAAAACTTAAACAATATTTACTGGTTTGGCAAAAGGAGCAGGAGTTTCTCAGTCATGACACGAGCGCTATTTAACTACCTTCACAGATATTTATATTTATATTGATATTATATTTATTTTCTCTAAAGTGTGATATATTTAAATACATGTGTTTTTAAATATATTAAATTGGTATATATTTAAGATTTGAATTGTAATATAATAAATTGTCATTGGTATATTTATAAATTGGATGTTTCGATTTAATTTAAATTTTTTGAACTGTAATTTTAATTCAATTTCAATGTCAATATTAATTCAATGTTTTATTACTATTTTCTTTTGTTTAATTTCTAATTTGTTTGTTCTGTATGTGTATAATTTATTAAGTCTAAGCACGTCCAACCGGGTTCTCACAGGCCCCAACGGAAGACCAGCGCAGGCTTCACAGCCTGCATTAATGCTGAGTTGGGACCTTTCTGGGATTACCCGCCTTTAAAAATTTTACTGTACCTACCTATTTTGTGTTTTGCAATATCCCAAATAAATAATTTTGATTTGATTTTGATTTGAAATTAATATCATCCTACTAGGACTATTAATAATTAATAGTCCTAGTAGGATGGACCCGTTTTGATAAAATCGGCCAAGTGCGGACACGACAACTGAGGGACCCATAGTTCAAGGTAAAAGAAACACGTTTATGAAACTTGATTTTTAGCCTAATCTCCTTATTTTTTTTTATTATTTGCTAAATCGGCAATAAAAATAGACACAATAAATATTTCAACTTTCTACGTATTACGGTTCATGAAATGCAGCCTACTGATAGACAGGCGGAAGGACGGATAGACAACGGAGGCTTAGTAATTGGATTCCGTTGCCACCCTTTGGTTACAGAACCATAAAAAGCATAAAAAAGTTAATAAATGGATGAACATAGGAAATTTCTAATGTTCTAGTATTCAAAATAATAGACGTATCCAATCGACTTGAAAAACTATAAAATATTGCGTGTCAAGTGCTGCAATAGTTTTTGTATACACAGGAAGCAATAAAACTCTGGCACTACTAATCATATACAAGTACTTCTCTTACGGAACACATTAATAGTCTTTACATTTAAACGTTTCTAAAGCATTACATGATATCCAAGACGAATCGTCTTGTCTTATTCAAATTTATTGTTGCTAGTTGCCGCTATCACTTTCACTTCACAGAATAAGTGACAGTTGGTATGGGGCATGACCGTTTAGAAAAATTGTAGTGATATATTCATGTCATGGCAGTTAGTGTAGAGTGCGGGCGGGTACGCGTGCCACGATGACCTAAAATTCGTTATGATGTAACGTTCGTATTACCCGTAATAGCTAGTACTCTATTACAGTAACATTAGTCGCAAATACTCATGTTAATAAAAATACATATGCTTTCTTTCCAGACTTTACTACACCTATGACAAAATGTATTTAATGGCTACAAAACAAACATTGAATACATTATAATATACATCCTTATAATTACATTACGAACTAGCCAAGTGGTAGATCGAGTACTTAGAATGTGTCCATGTCACTTTTTTTACTGTCTCTATTTTTCTTATTCACTAACTTCGCGTGTTTTTAAAATAAACTTTGCACTTACACTTCATGATTATTTTATTTACAGGACAGGATAGGACATTAATTTTACACAGCGCCATCTAGCCCCAAACTAAGCACAAGTTTATAATATGGGAACTAGATTAAAGATAGAATACATAATATATTTTTTTTACAATTTTTATTTACACTATACCAGCTCAATCGATACAGTACTTTCTAGTTTTCTCACTAGGTCCGTGTTCTACAAAAATATGATTGTATTTAACGCGAAGTCAATCTTAATTTCGCAATATAAAATCTTGAGTAGGGATACTCTTTTGTATCACTCAGTCAGGAGCCAGGCAGAGCAAGAGCCCTCGCCTCTACATACAAGTTTTCACCTATTTAGAGCGAGGAACTCTCAAAGCAGATGCCTACTTGAAACTACAGTGAATCCTACACGCAAAATCGCCGATCACTGATGCTAAGAGTAGCGTGTGCGCTTTGGGCCTTACAGTTCAAAAGAAACAGACCGCTGACATACAGCAAGGCTTAGTTATAGGGTCCCGTTGACACCTTTTAGATACGGAACCCATGTATAAGCTACGTTACCAATTTAATTTAGTTTTTTATGTTTTTTAATTATTAGTTTTTATTGTTTATGTTATTTCCAATAAATCATACACTTGCTTTGTATCATACTATTCTTATGTTTAACTTGTGCGGAAACTTGTAATTAGCCAACAAACATACATTGTCTAACCAGGTATGTTCTATACCTATCTTCATTTGTATTTAGTACTATATAATAAAGGTAGGTACTGGGTTGCGATGACACCGATTGTAAATATTTAAAAATAAACAATCGTGCTATATCTAAGACTTTCCCTATAAAAGCGTCACAATCGATATCCAAATTGAACAATAAACATAATGACAAACTTAAAAGCCGTGAAACGTTTTTGCTAAACAAAAGATAAATAACCAAATGAGCAGAGTCGCTCGTCACGCTTGAGGAAGACAAGCGGTCGATCGAAAGACGAGAGAAAGAGATAGTTATTAGAAAAAAATAAATCACCATCAGCGGTTGCGGAAATGTTTTCACTTGATTTTAATGTAACTTTGCAGCCACACATCGGGAACGCGGTGTAATGTCTGATTTCTCTGTTTGCTATTCACATTTCTAATGCGTGTGATTAGGGTCAACAGATCGCAAAGCATTCGATTGATTGTTGTTCCGGCATGTAAAAACTGGCATTTCTATCTATGAAATATCACGATCAAATGCAGACGTGAATTGTGGTGGTGGGGTCTGCAAATATTCCATGCATTAACTATGAAGCTGACCCACCCGCTGCGAGTGTAGGCTGTTATAATTCGTTTTTTTTTACTGTTACTACTACGGTAATCATATATCATACTACAGTATGATAAGGCCGAGGGTGGAAGCGCAATTCACCCGGAATCCTCAACTGCTTGAAATACTGCAAATTTTTGGTATGGTGGCAGAATTAGGTAAGATGGTGGTAGTTAGCCAGGCGGACTTAAACTAAGTGCTAGTAGAATGATACTATTGGCAATCCAATAAATATCAAAGTAGTTATTGGTTTTTCTTTCTGTAAGTAATCTAAAAATTGTTATGAGTAACGAGACAAGATACAAAAGTCTTTTTAAAACTTTCGCCATTAGAACACATTATTTTGATATATCAATTTCTCGTATCTCGTATAATAATAAGATACAAAATGTTTCTAGGCTACCTAGGTGTATCTAGTAGGTACCTACTGTAGCGAAAGCCGTGTATAGTCTGGACGAAACTTGTAAACTTGTATTTTTATATTTTTTTCAATGAACATTCGTGCTTAATCCTGGATTGATTGGCGGATCAAAGAGCCTTGGCCAATTAATGATGATTAGTTTCAGGAGTGCATGATTCAGATGGGGTACAAATGGTATGCGTAAAATGTATTTTAAGAGTAGTAGAGCCCCTTGTGAAAGTGCTAATCCGGGGAAGTACTACCACCATACCTATTTCAGCCGCCAAGCAGCATTGCTATGTTCCGGTTTGAAGGGTTTGGTTGCCGGTGAAATTATGGGCACGCGAGGCTTAACATTTATGACTCAATTTGGCGGGTACAATACAGTGCCGTTTAGGCTATGTTCATTGTGGATGTGACATACGCAGTAAGGCATTGTTATAGGCGAGAGATGCACTTAACATCAGGTGTGCTACTTGTTTGTTCCGTCTCATAATTGTAGGTATAAATAAAATGTAGGTACAGTATTAATGGAAATATATATTCTACTTGATCATATAGAGCAGATGTACATTTCAAAGCAAACTTGCAGGAGCTAACGTCGGATTCTAAGCTGAGAATGACGAAGTTCTACTAGCCCAGACTTTGCAAAGTTTCACTGAGACAACTCATGTGGCTCTAAACTTTCCAGACATTACTAAGGCATATTAATTTAGAGCAATGGCTCTCAAGTAAAGTTATCCACTTACGCTCTGAAAATTAGGAGACGAAAATTGTTGCGCAAAATATATTTCAGGCAGAAATGTACGTCTCATTCCAATATTATTTATAGTCATTATAGAGCTCCATACAATCATTATCTTGTTACAAGTAAAATTAAAGTGCAGTTACTATTGTTAGCAAACCTACTATTTTACACGTGTAAATATTACAAATCTCAATCAAAAACCTGTGTTACCCTGCAAACTTACAAATTTTGCATCAATGGTAGGTATTTGACACGTGATAAACTTCTTTAATATTTAATATATAATTAATATAAGCATTACCAACAGTATCCAAGTTGTTCAAATGTTTAAAAGTGAGGGCTCACTCTTAAGAAAATAGTAAGTGATATATATTTTTCGAAACGAAGGAGTTCGGCATTCGGGCAGAAATGCAAACCAAACCGAATTTAAAAAGTCCACAGCTTTTAAAAAAACAGTGGCTCTCCGGAAGTGCCAACAGAAATGAAAACTTTTGGTTTGTCGATCTTAGCCGAAGAGAATAGCTGTGATTGTTGGTACCTGAATCTCAATGTTGTCGCGATATTTATTAATGAGGGTTGTTTTTGCAACACAACTGACACATGACTTCTTAGAACGTTGATAGATACCTGTAACGGCTATCAACCGTCTGTCTATAGGTAGAGGCAGTCTTCGAGCGGTCCTTTCCCGTAACTTATAGGATCGTAAAGATAACGTGTTAATGTGTTTAAAATCAACTGTATCAAAAGTGTTGCCGGTAAGGTAACAGCGCGAGATCCTTTTTTCCCAACACAAAAAATACCCAACGCGCCTAAAGAAGATTTATTTAAAAAATCCATGGAAAACATAATATTTTAGGCACCAAAGTACAGCCCGTGTTGTGATGACACACAGATCTTTATGGATTTTATCAGACGCAGACTGACGCAGTAAACAGCCGCTCGTGTTCAGAAGCTAATGTATGTGTACATGTCACACTATCGAACGTAGAAGTGGCAACAGTTGCATTGACTATCCACACCGCTGTCAGACGTACGCAACATTTGTCACGCTGCAAACTTGTTTACAGATGTGAGCTTCAATTTATCGTCACGTTTGTAAGTGGGTATATTGAAGCGGTGGGTTTATCCACTATATTTTGATTAACATGTACTTATAACTTGGTTATTCGTAGTGATATTCTATGAATCGTCAATAGTCAAAAGTATGACCAAGCCATTTTTGCAGAGTTCTTTTTGCTTTTTTTGAAACTTGATGTATACCTCAACCTATTAATTGTTTATTGGCTTGTATTGATAGTAATGATTTTAGGGTTACAGCATCTACAATAAGCGGTTAAGACTTGTGCCATAGTGCTGCGTGCCTTACTAAAGGTACTTACTGAATAAGGTACTTAGATAAGCTATTATTTTATGCACTGTGCCATCTAGCCCCAAACTAAGCAAAGCTTGTAATATGATAAATAGATTACTGATAGAATACTTAAATGTAAATATATACCTACTGTGATACACCCAAACACCCAAATACAGAACAAACATTTATATTATAGTGTATATACCGTATGTACAGCATATTTTCATAAGTCCACATTTTCATTTAATTGCACGTCTGGAAAGCGCTTGGTCATATCGTAACTTGCGATGAACTCACCTAGATTCAAAAAAATCACCCGGAATCCTCAACAGACTGAAGACCTGGCTATAATTACTTATAAATAATTCAAGTTTCTAAAATTTGTTAATGGGATTTTATGTCTGAGATGTTCTATTCAAAAATTAGCCAGTCTAATCTCTGGGCTTAATCATTTCATGCCTTATTTGGTTCATAACATCATTATCATGAATATTTAAATTAAACGACGCCAATTCAAAGTTATCGCAACCATCGGCTTCAATGGATTAGCCCCAATATGAGCCATTTAATTAATTGTATGAAAGCGGAGCTTATGCTGGAGCCATTCTATTCATGCGCCATTGAGTAAATGTCAAACCAAATAAAAGTCACGGCTAGAAACGTTAAGCCTCTTGAACTTTCGTAGCAAGACTTTGAGGAATATTGTTATTTAAAAAGTTGTACTGCGATCTATTATGTACGGAGGAAAACCGACCGTTTCATTTGTCAAAGCGACAATTGGTAGGCGGAAGCAAAATAATAATTAAGTATTGTCGTTTGTCAGTGGCCATATGCATAATTTACAAGTTTCCTAAACCAGACCGAGCAGGTAAGCCCCACAGATTGATGAAACGAGGCCGATTCGAGACAACCTCAGATTAAACTGTGGACCACACGCAGACGGATTTTCTCTGCTTCTGGAAACAAGGCGCGTGCAATTCATCCTCGTCATTCTTAAAAGGGCTTTAACTTCATTGCTAAAGCCCAGGACATGTTGAAGTTGCCTTTGAAGAAGGAAGTATATGCCCAGCAGAGGGTTACTTATCGCTGACAATGATGAATATTTTGTGTCGGTTGATTGTCAAATAGTCGTAATAGCTGTCTGATTATAAGGAACGTTACAAACGGTAGATATTTATAGGTAACTCAACTGATCCAGACAAATACCAGACGGAAGGGTGCCCAATACACTAGCTGTGTTGCCAAGCTGAATAGCAATGTCCCGCAATATTTTTAATAAAATGGAGGTCACCAACTCGCCATTTTAACCGCCTCTGTGGTCTAGTGGTTCAACCCACCGATTTCAGATCCAGAGGTCCCGGGTTCGATCCCCATGGGGAGTACAATATATTGTGCTTGGTTTGGTTGGTGGTAGGATTTTGTTTAAGTCCGCCTGGCTACCACATATAATTAGGTAAGATGGTGGTAGCTACCACCATCTTACCTAATTCTGTCGCCGTAATAACAATTCTTAAAAAAAATGTTGTGTTCCGTCATTCAGAGGTAAGATATCGAGTTCCTCAGTTTATTGAGGGTTCCGGGCTAAGTGCGCCTCCACCTTCGGCATTATCTCAACTATCTCAACAACCAGAGAGGCCTAGCGCTTCCCCGTCGTACAATAAAAAAAAAACACGGACTATTCTCAGCCCAAAAGGCTCAAATATATAAGTTTTGTCGGGACCACTATATGAATATACATAGTTCGTAAACTCTATGCTTGCAGTCTGATACATGCACGTATATGTGCGATTGTACAAAGGTAAAAACAGAAAGGTATCGCTCTACTAGAGGTATCACTCTAGATTTTCAAATCATTTTACACGTTGTTTTAGAATCTAAATGACAACAGCTGGCCTAATACCTAAATCTGTATAGTTTCGGTTTCATTAAAAATTGTGGCTTTTCTTTGACTTCTTGATGAAACTGATAAATTGTTCAAATAAAAGCCGACATTTTGCATGAAAACAAAATAAAACAGTTAGGTAATAGACCAGCCGTACAATCTGGTTGCATGAAATCCGTCTAATAATTATCACGTACGTCGTGCCAAGTCAATGAGCTCTTTGATAAACCGGTAGGGTAATTTATGCTGAATTTACTTATCATCTCATTACGAAGCTGGTTAATGAATTCGTCACATGTTAGGATCATGACGAATTGTAATGATTCAATAAAACAGTGATTAGTTAGCTACACCTTTCATTTAATTTGCCAATAATGATAAATACTAGTAAAACGCTCGGGACTGCGTTCCCATCAGCCCGTGGGAGTTTCTTAAAATCCTCTCTTAGAATTGAATAGACTTTTAGTGTACCCTAGAAAGCTACCTTGCATTTCAAGTCTAAATTACATTTGTATGTTTATTCACAAACAATTAAAAATTGTATTTGAAAGTCAAACATTAAATATAAATTACGATATAAAAAAACGAATTATTTTATATTTAGTAATAAAATTTATCATTGTTTTAGAAATGAAAGAACATAACTGAAGTGATTATTTAAATTTGATATATAATAATTGCTATAAATTAACTATTAATAAATAAAATAATCAAATGCAAAACTCATGAGAGAATAATAGCTACCTTCTAGCAAAAGCTTCATGAGCTTAGTTTTAAATACATTTGGACACATACATTCTCGATCGCTTCAATATCCTGGGAAGATAAGAGACAGTCAGCTATAACTATTTAACAAATTTCGATAAGCTTTTATTTATTTAAAAATAAAAATCGAATTACAAGAATTATAAGTCTCAAGGCTGGCAAAGACATTTTTTGTCTAGCCGACGAGTAGCTTCAAAACGACATTATTTCAATACAATAAAGCCGTTCCTTAGCTTTACCCAACTAGTTCCTTAACCGCCTCTGTGGTCTAGTGGTTCAACCCACAGATTTCAGATCCAGAGGTCCCGGGTTCGATCCCCATGGGAGTACAATATATTGTGCTTGGTTTGGTTGGTGGTAGGACTTTTTTGAAGTCCGCCTGGCTAGCTACCACCATCTTACCTAATTCTGTCGCCATAATAACAATTTTAAAATTGTTGTGTTCCGGCATTCAGAGGTAAGATAACCAGTTCCTCAGTTTGATGAGGATTCCGGGTGAAGTGCGCCTCCACATTCGGCCTTATCTTAACTTGTTACCAGGTGAGATGAAGGCCAAGCGCTTCCCCGTGGTACAGTAAAAAAAAAATTTGGTATACGTGTTTAAATTTTTTTGGTAATTTTAACTTAAAAATAGATGAGTAACAAAAAAAAATGCCACAACATACAGGCTACATGTAACATAAAAACAATATGTATGAAGTTGAATGTTGATATTTTTCATATTGACCCCCTAACTGAGCGAACTTTGCTTGTAAAAATTCAGTCAGTTTGCTTAATATTAATAAATAAGACTTAATTAAATAAATAAATAAACATTGCAGGACATTAATTTTAAACACCGCCATCTAGTCCCAAACTAAGTAAAACTGTTTTATATGGGAACTAGATTACGGATATAATACTTTTTTTGTAGATACATACAGACATACAATCATACAATACAAACTGATCCAATATAAAGAAACTAAACATGAAATTTCAATAATATTATTGATATTAGTGGCCAGAATATAGTGGCGAATTTTATTTTTTGAGTCCAAAATGTGTTCCGAAACTGATATTTACCACAATCCATTTCGCTCGTACATAGAGGAAGCTTATGTCTCAAACACATGAATATTTTAATTGGTATTGCGTTTACCGCTAGGACCAACGCTTTACGTTTTACAAACTAAGTACCATCTAGTGAAGTCATGTTTTACCGAATGATCGGTTTCGGCAATCGGCAAGCCACGGTAATATTATATGAAATTTAATTTATACAAATAATATCTTTCCTTGGGACTATTTGACAAAGACAGGCCTCACAGCTTAGTTAGTAGCTCTGCTTTCTGCACTGTAAGTTGATGGTTCGATTCCCAACCGGGACAAACGTTTGTGGGTTGAGTATAGATGTTTGTTCTGTGTTTTGGTGGCAACTATATATGCATGACATAATTACAAAAAGTATTCAAGTATTCTATCAATTATCTAGCTCCCATATAACAATTACTTAATTTTTGTGTAGGATAGTGGTAGCTAGCCAGGTGGACTTAAAAAGGCCTTACGTCTGGTGGGCAAATACTAGACCACATTTGGTTAATAATCCATTTATTAAGACTAACCGCTGCCAAATATCACTCAAAATGCTGCTGCAATATAAGCACTGCAAAAATGTGGTATCAAGCTGCCAGTGTCCTATTTCTGATAATGTACGATTCTAAAACCTTCAAAGCGGTGTTTTAAGCATTTTTGGTAAGGTTCTCCGCGTTCATCATTTCGTTCAAGCGCATTTTTGGTAAGGTTCTTATTTGCCTAAGCAAGCTACAAGGCTCAAGATTTTGATGTTTGTAGTTTACGGCTTAGACTCTAAGCTAAACCTATTGATTTTATTTTGTCAAATGATTATTATCTATTGTTTTTGGTTAATGTTATGCGATAAATTGCTTTTATACGTTTATTTATAACAAAACGTAAGCTAATGCTACTGTTGACTCGCGGTACAAATAAACAAAAATGAACTTTCAAGTAAAATCTGTGATAAATGAAAGAATTAATGTAGGTACTCTTTCATTAGATTAAACTAGAAGAATATCAAATGTGTCTAATGGATCTAATCTCTGTGGGTTCGGCCTTTATTATGTTATGTCAAACACTAGTCATTACTTTGAAGCCCACATGTGGTTGAATCATAAGAGGATCTCATGATTATGACGCATAATTAGGATTACTTAAAATCTGCATACCTACGACAAAGTGGGTCGGCCAGGCTGTTTCAACATTGCGGTTACACCGCTGACTCGTTTACGTAAGTATTCAACCAGAAAATTAAAAAGAACGAGGTTGTTTTCGTAGGGCCCTAGAGAGTTATAAATACGGCTTAAGTCAGTCTCTCACACCGAAGGCTCCAAAGCGAGGATTGCTCGCACTTGACCATTTTTGAATTATTCTATCGTGGTATATGCACCATAACTGTTTTTAGCTAACATATAAAACATGTTATTGTAGCTATCACATCACATCACATCAACAGACCATTAGTGTCCACTGTTGGACAGAGCCTCGTCCAAAGCTGGAGAAAAAAACTAAAAAGAAGAACATCAAAACTTTATCACAGCTGTTTTACATCAGAGGCTAAATGCAAAATATTTTTTCAACCGCACCGAGCCGATCCTAAACCTACCAGCCAAATGAGTAATGTGTCATACTTAATGTAGGTCTGAATAAATCTCAAAAAGAATATGCGTAATATTCAGAGCTACATTTTGCGCGAGGGAACAAAGAGCGGGCACATCTGGAATTGACATCTTTGTGCTTTACCACAACATCCGTGAAGCTTTTCCATTTAGGAGTCGGTATGTTTCCTTTTTATGCTAAAACTCATTTACTGTAACAGCTAGTGCAGGTTCTTAGGGTGAATGCGTATCCATACTTGCAGAACACTTTTGTTTTGGTATTTTGTCGGATTCAGCAGGTGCTAATGTTCATATGAAAACTTGGGTGGCGATGGCGCTGTGTGGAATTTAAAATTAAGTTCCTGTAGTATTTATTACAATTATTAAATCTTGTCCAGCGCGGATAGTCTACAGTGGAGCGGTAGAATCTTACAGGTTATTTTGCCCATATGCGGTCCCCTGGGAGAACTATAACAAAGTTAATGCCTTCATCAACTATTGTATACTTGAGTAAAATCTGTGTTTGAAAATGTATTAAATATTCACGTAAGCTTATTTGCAAGTTTTTTGTTATTTGAAGAGGGTAAATGATAGACATGACAGTTTTAATAAAAGCATCATAGAAATAAAGATAGAAGGCAAGAGAAGGAGACTGAGGCCTACAATGAGTTACATGAACCAGTTATAGGAGAAAATAGTTGTCATGTCACATCAATGGAAGTAAGAGATAATGCCTTTTATTTGGACAAGTGCATCGGTTTCCCCGACACGAGTCTAGCTCAAGTTTAATGATGATGACATTTAATTTAAAACATAGTTTGAGCTTTGAATCTGGTTAACTAGCTAATGCGAGTCTAGACACTGGGTCAACCTTGGACACAAGCGCATGTTTACTTGTCGTCACAGAGTGCCTTTTATTGTACGACAGGGAATCGCTTGGCCTTCATATCGCCTGTCAAGTAATGATTTAGCCGAAAGTGTAAGCACACTTCACCCGAAATCCTCAACAGGCTGGGGAACAGGGCTATCTTACCTCTGAATGCCGGAACACAACAATTATAATTTTACTATGGCGACATAAATATGTCGCAAAAATACAAACAAAACAAATTACTAGTACAAATTTACGCTACCACCATCTTACATATTTAGGTATAAATTTGTACTTTCCTAGGGATCGAACCAGGGACCTCTGAATCTGATACCAGTGGGTGCATTACTACAATACAGAGGCGGTCTTAAAAGCCTTGTTTGTAGCCATTATGTCATCTTGGAATCTTTGGCAAAGTAACAAAGATGTCGGTATATGATTGCTGTTGGGTTTTCCGTGTGTTTTGTAATCATTTCTTAGTGAATCACCGAATCCGTGAGTGAATGTGCCAATCAGGGCATCCAGCTCACAATGACATGACACAATAAGTACCTTCTCCTTTTGTATACTCGATCTGCGGTAGCACATTACAAACTCATGCTGAAACCACTACTACCATGAAATATAACGGTGATCTTTCTATGCTAATTAATATTGATATTATACTTACCTAAAATATTATAACTAGTGCGGGACTTCGGGATCCCGTGGATAAGTATTATCTAAAAATATTTCTTACCTGATTTTATTATATGATTCGGACGATGATCACAAAATGCGCAGATATAGTGTTCTCGACAGAGCTTACCTATTTGAGCCTTTGGGGTTGAGACCTTGGGTCCGTGGGAAGCCGGTGCCCTCCGGGTTTTCAAAAATATTGCGGGGCTTTTGATTGAGGAGACACGTGACCCAAGGGCTGGCTCTTATTTAGGCCAGCGAATTATCATAGCTATTCAGTGTGGCAATGCAGCCATGAGTGTCTTGGGCACGCTTCCGTCTGGAACAGTTGAGTTACCTATAGGCCGTTTGGAAAAATCCTTAAGTAATCTGACTGAATTTGTACATAGTTAGTTTAACATTTTATTTAATAAATATTTGATGAATTTTTAACCTTCACTCTTCACCTTGTACTCATACCTCGGAGATGAAGATGCTCAGATGGGGGGGAGGTGTGACCAGACTGGATGAAATACGAAATGAATACGTCAGAGGAAGCTTCAAAGTCACTCCCAGACCAGAGATATGAGAGATTGCCGTCTCCGGTGGTATTGTGGTATGCGCGAGCACGAGCACATGGTCAGAAGAGCAGATCTTCCTGAGACTAAACGAGGTAGAGGCTGACCCCCCGCCACCTGATGGACTCAGGACCAAGCGGCCTGGCGAAGAGATTTAGGGGAACTGACACCAATTTTGTTTTAATAGTATAAAAGCGAGGTGCTTGACCGTCATTTCACCAGATTTTTCAATATAAGTGGAAGCGCACTTCACCCGGAATCCTCAACCAACTGAGGTACTGGCTATCTTACCTCTAAATGCCGGAACTCAACAATATTTAAGAATTATTACTATGGTGACAGGCTTAAGTAAGATGGTGGTAGCTAGCCAGTCGGACTTAAACAAAGTCCTACTACCAACCAAACCAAGCACAATATTGTACTCCCCATGGGGAACGAACCCGGGCCCCTGAATCTGACACCGGTGGTCTCCACTAGACCACGGAGGCGGTTAATCCTAACGCTTGATGAGTAAAAGAAGAAGTCTACTACACCTTGTAAGGAACTCAGCAAATTTCATGCCCCTTGGGCTAATAGCTTAGGCTGTTCGTTCTACTTCAAGAAGTAGTTTACGTGCGAGTGAAATTAAAGTCACTGGAGCCAAAATTGGTCTGCATTACATCATCATCGTCATCATCATTATCAGACAGGAAGAGTTTACAATTTACCTTTCAAACAAAAGGTACCTACGATGATGTAAGCTAGATAAGTATGTTTGTGATTGTTTCAAATGTACTCACAGATCAGTTGGCAGTAGCTCTGCCTTCTGCGCTGTAGGTTGTGGGTTCGATTTCCACCCAGGACAAACCTTTGTGTGATGAATATTTATGTTTGTTTTGTGTTTGGGTGTTGTGTTGTATGATAAGGTTGTATATAAAAAAAAATATTAAATCCGTAATTTAGTTCCCATGTTACAGCTTTACTTAGTTTGGGATTAGATGGCGCTGTGTGAAATAAATGTCCTGTTATATTATTTTTTTTGTGATCGTTGTTTGTTGTTATAATAACACAAATACTCAACACAACCACAACCTATCACTGCTACATGGCATTTATCAGAGCTTAGCTGAATCGAATAGGGAACCAAAAAAAATAGGACTGTTTCCGTTTTGAAGAGATGCAGGTTCGAGTTCCGTCGCGGATTATAAGTTTTTGTGTCATGATAACATTTGTAAATGCCAAAATTATGTTCATATTATCTATGGCCAACATTTTTTTTATATTTTTATTGTACGACGGGTAAGCTCTTGGCCTTCATCTCACCATCTCACAAGTTGAGATAAAGCCGAAGGTGGAGACGCACTTCAGCCGGAATCCTCAACAAACTGAGGAATTGGCTATCTTACCTCTAAATACCGGAACACAACAATTTTTGAATTGTTATTATGGCGACGGAATTAGGTAAGTTGGTGGTGGCTCGCCAGGCGGACTCAAATAAAGTCCTACCACCAACCAAACCAAGCACAATATATTGTACTCCCCATGGGGATCGAACGACCTCTGGATATGAAATCGGTGGGTTGAACCACTAGACCACAGAGGCTGTTAACAAATTAAATTTACTGAATTTACTCATAGTAATTTGTATTGTCGCAGGCAACTTCTGGATCGCTAACAATTTATCAAGCGTCACCACAAACCAACAGCATATTTCACAAGAAAGCCGACGACCTAATTCTAACAACACATTTCAGGTATCTCGAGAATTCGTTACTAACATAAATCATGGTACGGGTAACACAATTCCTCAACCATGTCACAGCTCACCGCTGGTACCAGCTAGTTCAATTGTACTATGTAAAATAACAGGATACATGTTGACACTGAAAATAATAAAAGTTTCAGCAAAGAGGTTGTGTTCATGCTATAAAAAATGGCAGCAAATTTGTTATGTAGTTTTAGATGGTAAAACATTGTAACTTGTTAATCGTCACTCTAAACCTTAAACCTTAAGCCTCAAAGCCTTAGTTCTATTTGTCTAAATAGGCAACTCGGCCTATTTAGACAAATAAAAGCCGGTTGTAAAAAACTTCAAGTTATTTACTGAGCCCGCGGGCTACACGGCCTGTGAGTTGCGTAAACATGTGTTTTTTTATTTATTTGTAGGTATTCGATCTGTGTAATGCAATGTCTCATTTAATTTCCCATCAGTTATAAATAAGTTATGCCTCGACAAGCTTGTATTTTTTTTCAGCTTTAATGTTTATATCTTTTTATGATTTGTTAAGTAAACTATCTATTCACTAGCTGCTATTACTAGACTGTGGGTCGTTCAGGTAACATTCTGCACATTTTTGGCTCAACTAGAAACAAGGAGTGACATTCTATAGTTTAATTAACAAGACAATGTCGACTCGTCGACTGTTTCGATAGATACTGCGGTAATTTAATAGAAAAGCTAAACCCATTGTCTTGGATCGGTAACACGGAATTTAATGGGTTTTTAAATTTAGAATGGGTCAGATTTTAACCTCGAAACTTGCACTTATAATGATGGGGTCTACGATGGAGTTAACTTACCCAGAACGTGCCAATTACCTTAGTTTGTAAACAAACTTTTTTGTGGGTGTAGTCTACCCCGAGCAACGGAATGATTGCTCTTTAGCTATTTTAGTTTAGACTTTTAACCGCCTCTGTGGTCGAGGGGCTCTCCCTACGGTGTCAGATCCAGAGATCCCAGGGTCGTTGGTTGATGGTAGGACATTGTTTAAGTCCGCTTGGCTACTTACCACCATCTTACCTAGTTCTGTCGCCATAACAAGAATTGTTAAATGGTTGTGTTCCGGCATTTCGAGGTAAGATAGCCAGTTCCTCAGTTTGTTGAGGATTCCGGGTAAAGTACGCATCCACCTTCGGCCTTATCTTAACTTGTAACTAGGAGAGATGAAAGCCAAACGCTTCCAATTCGTACAATAAAAAAAATAATTGTTACGGCCGAATGATCCTATCGCTGGTAGTAGAACCATTAATGGTCTGCATGGTCTAGCGTCTTTGCTTCAACCGAAGTCCGGCACCAATCAGTTATCTATGTTCCCTCAGTGCTATGTCCATTCGACGTTTCAAAATGATCCTAAACTTTGACTTTGACTTTGTGCGTGGGCTTGCCAGTGCCTTCAATAGAGGCTCTCGAGGCTTACCCATTTCAAGTAAAAATCACCCTTAAATTCAAAAATAAAGAAAAACCACACCCCATCTAAAGTTCTTACAGGATTTTCATGGAAACACTGACATCATTAGGCAGGACTAATGTGATTATTTCGTTTTCTA
The DNA here is from genome assembly GCA_951394065.1 of Venusia cambrica. Classification (NCBI taxonomy): domain Eukaryota; kingdom Metazoa; phylum Arthropoda; class Insecta; order Lepidoptera; family Geometridae; genus Venusia; species Venusia cambrica. Next base: position 6,771,938 of record OX596058.1, on the reverse strand, counting down.
AGGTCGGGCTTAAAATTAATTCATGTCATCTTAATATATGCAAAATATCTTGTTCAATAAATATCTTGACAGAATAAAAATGTTTGATGGCACTTGACCGAATTCTCCAAAAGTTATAGCGTAGCACGATAAGTCAATGAATCATCGGATCATACTAATTTGACATTATCATACGTTTTATTGGATTTATTGCTAGTAAAATTTTTTGGGCCATGTTTACGAATGCAAATTAGCATTTCAGTGGCATGTGCGAAGACGTGCAGTTATATCAGAGAATGAATTATTTACTTGATTTTGAATTCCGTAATCATAAAATCTTGAATTTCAATCGAATCTGATCGCTACTCAGTATGTGGATCTTTTGAGAACAACCTACTACTAAGAGAAGGTCAGAGCACGTTCAAACAGTTATCATAACATTAATTACGAGACAGTTTCCAAGACCGCATTGCCGCTTAACAGACTATTAGCTATCAAGTATAGGAGCAACACGTGTGCTATGTTTAATACTATGAAAGATTGAATGAATGAAAATACTTTACAGCACACATTAAAAATAAAACTGGATTACTTAAAAAAAAAACATTGGGTGGCCTTATCGCTCAAAAGCAATTTCTTCAGACAACCTTTAGATGGAGAGTATTTTATGGCTGTTGGTGGTGCACATAAATGAATAGGGCTAAATTTTCTATTCTTAAAACATTATGTAAAGCTATGCTACAAATATACACACTACTTACATAATATAAATACCTACATATACACTATGTACCTACATGCTGTACACAAGTAAAATATAATTATAAATATATATTTATAAATATGATAATATAATAAATATTCTAGAAGTACCATGACAAAACATATAAAACGGTACAGAAAACTATTAAACATATACTACGATAGACTATTAAACCGGTTCGTTTAAGTAACAGCATTTAACTCTTACTTTGAACACAGCCAGAGAAGGTGTTGCCGTATTGAAAAATTGCCTAATTAAAAGCGGTAACGCGGTAACTATTGACATGCTGGTATGATTTTTACAATTATTTTTTTTGATATGCTGGTTACTTTACCTTCACTTTAACTTCAAGCGTGTGCGTACAAAATAATATATATATATATATATATATATATATATATAGCCAGTGTCTTGGGCACGCTTCCGTCTGGTACTGGTCTGGAACAGTTGAGTTACCTATAGGCCGTTTGTAACGGTCCTTAGGTAATCTGACTGATTCCTTTGGCGTTGACAGGATGTTGTTCGCTGGTCAAGTATTCGTTAAAAGTCCAACCACCAGCGTTGTATTCAGCCGTAACTGAATGAACCGACTCCAATGAAAATTTTGATACAATTTTGTTTACCTGGATAACGTGTATTTTCTGTCTGTCTGTACGTCCTTTTGACGTCACACATACTTTTGTCGTACAAACAGACAGACGCGTTATCCTTAAGTGGTCCGTTTTTTCCTTACTTTTGAGGTAACACACCCTAAAAATACCTAAATCGCTTCGAGTGGATAATATTTGAAGTATTTCCTCGATTTTTCCAGGACCCCATTATCAGATCCTGACCTAATGTTGATGGGCCTACCTGTGTAGTATACCCTTTCAAACAAAAAAATAATTTTCCAAATCGGTCCAGGCGTCTTCGAGTAATCGGGGAACAAACATAAAAAAAACTACACCCAAAATCAATCCATCCACACCTTACTTAGTAATTCAATTGCGTGCTAGTAATGAGCTTCAAAACAGAAATGCGATACATAATCCCACGATGGCTATCGATTCTCGATATAATATCGAATGCCGCCGTGTACCGATTTATTAATAAGTGACGAGCATATTGTGACAATCTTCATGCTTACTGCTTGATGAGTTGTAGTTGAATGTGTGAATTAACGTGTTATTTTGTCTCGATGATAAAGAGTAATATTTCAATATTTATTTATATTTGCGAAGGCTATTCCCACAAACAGTATTTTAATTTAATATTAGTCAAGCAAGCTGATGTTCACCTGGCTCTGCCAGGTCTCTGCTATAACAACAATTGTTGTTGTTTTCCGGTATTAAGAGGTAGGTAAGATTGCCAGTTCCTCAGACTGTTGAGGATTCCGGTTGAAGAGAGCTTCTACTTTCAGCCATTGTCATCCATATATGTACATATATGAATGACATGTCATGTGTTCAGTGTATTTCAATGTGTTTCAGACTATTTAAATTAGTCAAGTAAAAGTAAAGTTACTTACGAGTATAACAGTAAAACTTAAGAAAGTACAATCTATACTAAGAACTGTACATGCTGATAAAATGCTTGTTGTTGTTGCAGGTAATACAAATACTTAGTCCAGTGATTTCCTCACTAGGCTAAGCCTCTATCGAGGAAACCTATAATAAAATTGCCAAAAACTAGACAATTCTCGGTTGATCATATTGAAAAAAAAAAGAAGTAAATGTGTAGGTAGATATGATAATCAATATGGTAAAGTTAGTAAAGTAGATCACATATATGTAGCAGTTTTTAGAGATAGGTTAGGTAGAATTTTCTTGGCTTTGTTCAGAAAACAATTAACGTAGCATTTTTTTTTAATGTGTTCTAACATTTTTTGGAAAAAATATTAGTTTATATACCAGTGGCCGTCGTCAGAAAACAGCTGTTAAGTGGGTTTAGAAAACTAAATAGTTAAAAAACACACATATGAATGCCAAATTATTTTATTTTGACTTGTCAAAACGAAATACAAAGCTGGGTTTACTAGTAGCCATTAAATAGTTCTACTATCCAACTCCTGGTTCTATCATCAAGTCAACTCGATGATACCAACCTCTCGATTCTGTTATTACCTGTTACCTGTAAGTGATCGCTTTTTTGCGATAAGAGACCATTGTACTGTTAACTTCAACATTTTCAATATGTCTTTGGTATACAATAAATAATTTTCATTACATTTTACTTCAGATCCCACATTTGCTAAATTTCAAATTGATATTACAATTATAAGCAGGCTTAAAACGGAAGATAATTAGTTAAATAGTCAGTTCATCAATTCCACCAACAGTCGATTAGAGTCCACAGCTGGACAGAGCTTCCTGCAAAGCTGGAGGGTTTTGCCTAAATCACCATGCTTGGCAGGCGGATTGCTGATCTACACGACGATAGTATATACACGAGTCAAAAAGAAACAAAAACAAAACTTTGGTCTTAATATTCTGGTTTAAAGTCTCTGGATATGATTATATTTACGTACGAAAATAATTTAATCTATAACTTGTTGGCTTTGAATGTTTGTAAACTATTGGAGCCATTAAGTTAATGTAAGCTTGGGATGCTCATCTTTGAACTTAATGAAATTTTGAACATAATTTGGGCAATTCTATCAAAAGTTTAATTTGACAAGTCTGTAGGTTAGAAACGTATTTATTGATGGCATTTGACCTTCAGGTCACTTGAAAAACAGGTTAAGAGCCAAAACACGCTGGTCTAAGATAACCTCACTTCACTTCACGCAGGACTTGAAGACTATGAGATATTACTGGTGCGAACATACATCTTACAGAATATGGCAATGGGCGTGGATAGAAGTGGGTTAAGAGGAAATGTGACCTACTCTCTAGTGGCCTACCCCAGGCAACGGAGTACAGTGATTTCCTGATTGATTGATAAAAAAACTAGTAAACTAATAATCATTAGCGATAGGATCCTTGAGTCGCTATTATATCGCTGATGGTAGAACCTTTAAAAACCACCTGACCAGTGACCTGCCAATTTTCGTCGCTAAGCGGGTTGCCGTATTCTGTCGGTGCGCGCACACCTCCTTGCTCTGACGTTTAGGGTAGAGCAAGGAGGTGTAGGTGTAGGTCAAGAAATAAACGATCATTTGTAATAAAATGGTGCAAATAATTTTATCTTCTAATCTTCGCTTGGAAGCTTGTAGGTGCTATATGTATATAGTACTCGTGACCATTTGAACAATAATGTTTTTTTATGGATTATAAAGACATGATTTTTTTCCAATCGAGGATTTTCCCACCTACTAGAGGGTAGTACATTTTTGGTCCTAGAGACCTGCCGGTTTCCTTATTCAAATGCTGTTAGTTAAATTATTTTGTTATATAAATTTTATTTCTTGAACCGTTTACTTATTTAAATGATATTACTTGAACCGTCCTAGGGACATGACGGTTTACTCAATGTGACCTACATCGTCAGAGCATGTGCAAATGTCCAATGCGTTCGGAAAACTGAAAAGTTCATGGATGCTCGACCGGATTTGAACCCAGAACCTTCCAATCGGAAGGCGGGCACTTAGCCACTAGGCCATGCAGCTCAGTATTATAGATACCACTCAAATCAAATCCCGTTAGCCATCTGCTTTGAATAAGTACTCTAGTTTTCTAAACAACGGCAAAAACTATAAGTTGATCAATTTTAAGCGCAGACTCATTTTCTTTTAGAAACCATCTTTTTACTCACGAAGTACGTGACAATAATCAGCTTTCAAACGAGATGCTATTCATTTCCATAATTTATATTGTTATACATAAAAAGGCCATTAGCCACGGTCAGAAATTTAAGGGCAAAATAAACATTCAAAAAAGGAATACTCTCCATTTCGTGTCCCGATTAAGTCAGACGGTACAGTTGTGAACATAAATCGAAAATAACATGACACCACAAACATTTTATACAAAAAAAAAATAAGATATCAGGGTCGCAACACAGCGACTTACTTTTTTTAGTGCGCATACGTTAACGATTATCGTAATAAGATACATGTTATAATAGGTATCTCTAACATCAGATTATTAATACCTAAATATAAGACTCTGTAGTGGTGTCAGCTTGTGAAAATAATGTGAACCAAACTTATCTGTAAAACAAAAAAACGATCTCGATACGAGTTTCAAATTCACAATCGAATGACAAATTAAAATTCACAGCGCGCGCATCATTACAAAATGGTTACACAAATTATTGAAAAACACGTCATGGCATCACGCAGAAGAAATAATAGTACGTTACCTGCGATGATGTCGGTGCACTGTCGAAAATTTAAATTGCTAATATCTTTTGTGTGGGAATGTACCGATGAAAGTGAAAACGGCCTTAAAACGTGAACAAATAGCGTCTGGTTTCAGGTGACAAAAACAAATATTGGACGCACGTACAGATAATGAGCAAAAGAAACCCATTGTTATAAAGAAAATAATGTAGTAGCCTAGGATTAATTTATATGGATGTTAAGTACTTGTGAAATCACATTATAAGTAGCGCACTTTTTTTTCGTAGCACGCTAAAAATTTAATTCATTTTTTTTTTACATTGTACTGTATAAGTATTTGTGTGGATAAGATATGATTCAGGAATATTTGTTCATAATCCCGTGTTTTAGTGAACTTTAACAATGCCTATGTTAAAGTTCACTAAATACATATATACACATATATATATAGGAAACGTTCACATAATAAAGTTTATTAAAAGAAAAGAAACCTTTTCCCGAAATTGCGGGAAAATATACAGATAATAGAGCTAAAATAAAAAAAGAATCGCTTGAATGAAAATCTTTCTTTGTAGAGTGCTTGACAATTTCAGAGTGAATTCCTTCCCCTGTTTTAGCTGGTTTTTACCGGACTGCCTCAGAAGAAGGGTTACGATTTTAGAGAGTATGTTTGTATGTTTGGTACAATAAAACTAACTATGTATTTACAAGGGAAGCAGTCGGGTTACCTAAGGACTACTAAATGGTCTTTAGGAATTAGGTAACTCAACTGTTTCAGACCAGTACCAGACGGAAGCGTGCTCAAGACACGAGCTGCATTGCCACGCTGAAAATCATTGTTTATATGTATGTATGTCGCCGCGGTCACGGCTTAAGAATGGACTTCTTAATTCAGCCCATGCATGTCGTAAAAGCCTACTAAAGGATCTCACCTGTAGAAGGGCAGGCGTCTTTCTGTGTATTATTTACACCTTAACTGTGTTTTTTTTTTTTATAGTACGACGGGGAAGCGCTTGGCCTTCATCTCACCTGGTAACAAGTTGAGATAAGGCCGAAGGTGGAGGCGCACTTCACCCGGAATCCTCAACAAAATGAGGAACTGGCCAATTATTACCAATCCGCCTGCCAAGCGTATTGATTATAGCAAACTCCGATTTGGAGGAGGCACTGTCCAGCAGTGGGCACTAATGGGCTGTTATGTATTATTGTGTATCTTATGTTTAAAGCCAAACTGACGAATTCGGTGCGAACAATTGGTTTGTCTAAGTTGAATAGATATTGTTACTATTTTATCTGGGGGGAAACAATCAAAAACTAAGAGGGATGATTAAATAATGTATGATTAATGCAAAATATTGAATATAAACATTGTATCATATTTTAAACAAGCACTAAAAGGGCTTGTTTTAGTTCCCACTTCACGCAACCTAATTGTTATTGGAGTAAATTTTTTTTTTGGTTGGTGGTAAGACTCGGTCTTACCTAAATCTGCCGCCATAACAACAATTATAAAATTGTTGTATTCCGGCACTTAGAGGTAAGATAGCCAATTCCTGCGAGTCAAGCGATTTCCCGTCGTAAAATATAATAAAAAAAAGTTCAATAATTATGAATGGTAAAATAGTTTCGTTCGTCGATGAAGCCACAAAAATAGGCGTGTTTGGTAGCTTTCGCAAATTTCAAAATAATTGCCCCAAAATGTTCTATAGCTACAAAAATGCACCAAACCTATTCGTGCGACTCAAGATAAAGCTCAATAAACTTTAATTTCACATGAATGGGAGTACTTTAGTAGAGCGATCGTGGATTACGGCTCTCGATCGAATGGCAAATACGCGAATATATTGAAAGCACTCAAGTGCTATAAAGTGATCTCACGTTTCCTTCTCGAAAGCGGAATTCCATTCCATGACATCAAACATTAAACAAAATTATTCAAGAGAAAAATATTTTTTAAATGATTAGTAGGTATACAAGGTGGGTATTTTTTTTTTCATTTTACTTTAGGATTAGGAAATGGAATGTTTTGGTGCCTTGAATTCAAAAAGGCACAATATCATACCTATAATATAAACCTAATCACAAAAAAAAATGTTAAAGCGATTTGTTTATACTTGAATTGGCAAACTTTTGGCTCATTCAGGGCTACATTTTGCTCTTGAAGTTGGAAAGTTTATGAGCCTTAAAGTAGTCGAAAGATTGGCCCAAGACCCTCTGTGGTATTGTGGTTAACCCACCTGTGTCAGATCCAGAGGTATCGGGTTCAATCCCCAGGAGGAAATATTATAACAATATTGGGCTCGGTTTGGTTGGTGGTAGGACTTTGTTAAAGTCTGTCTGGCTGACCACCTACTATACCTAATTCTGTCGCCATAACAACAATTCTAAAATTGTTGTGTTCCGGCACTTAAGACGGAGGCAGATACGGCAGAGGTAAAATAGTCAGCTCCTCAGATTGTTGATAACTTCGGGTGAAGTGCGCTTCCACCTTCGGCCTTATCATATAACTTGAAAATCAGGTGAGATGAAGGTCAAGCACTTGACCGTCGTACAATAAAAAAGTGATGATGATCGAATGATGATCTAGTTTAACCCAAGGGCTGGCTTTTATTTAAGCCAGCGAATCAGCATAGCCATTCAGCGTGGCGAGTGGCCGTTTGTAACAGTCCTTAGGTAATCAGACTGCTTCTCTTAAACATAGTTAAATGGAACATATTATTTGTAATTGTTTACTCATTCATAATATTAGGTCCTTACATATGAAATTGGCGTTTTGTATGGGAGGAACATAAAGGCATTTTTTTCATATTAAAATATATTTTATTAATCAAAGTATGTACCATTGCTATCTATACACTTTTGCCATCTTATAGGTAGTTCATTGATCCCTTTACTAAAAAAAAACATTCGGACGGGAATCAATGAAATCTTTGAAAGCGGTTTGGACTGCCTCATCGGAATTGAATTTTTTTCCTTGCAAGAAGTTATCCAAATTTCGAAAAAAATGGTAATCTGTTGGAGCAAGGTCCGGAGAGTACGGTGGATGTCTTAGACATTCCAATTGAAGCTCCTCTAATTTGGTAGTCCTCTGTTGGGCCGTGTGTGGTCTAGCGTTGTCTTGAAGCAGCAGTGGCGTAGAGCGATTGAAAAGTCTCGGTTGTTTAACAGCGAGCTTTTCCATCATGGTTTGCAGTTGCTGACAATAGACATCAGCCGTAATCGTCTGACCAGATTTAAGAAAGCTATAGTGTACGTCACCGGCACTAGTCCACCAAACGCTTACAAGTAACTTTTTTTGAGTCAATTTTCGCTTGGGGCAAGATTTTGCTGGTTCACCAGGGTTCAGCCATTGCGATGAGCGTTTACGATTATCGTACAGGATCCACTTTTCATCACATGTAATGGTCCGATTTAAAATTCCTTCATTATTGTGCCGGTTGAGTAATGTAACGCAGCAGTCGACGCGCGTTTGTCGGTTTGCTTCACTCAATTCATGAGGTACCCACCTTTCAAGCTTTTTCACCTTCCCAATTTGCTTCAAGTGGATTAAAACGGTTTTGTCACTAACACCGCAGCCTGCAGCTAACTGTGATGTGGTTTGCGATGGATCTGCTTCCACAATAGCCTTCAATTCATCATTATCGACCTTGGTTTCCGGCCGTCCACGGGGCTTGTTCTGCAGGTCGAAATTTCCAGAACGAAAGCGTTGAAACCAAAAACGCACCGTGTTTTCTTTTGCGACACCACCACCATACACATCATTAATCCTTCGAGCCGTTTCTGCAGCACTGGTTCCACGGTGGAACTCGTACTCGTAAATAATGCGATATTTTAAGTTTTCCATTTTGTGAAATGAGTGACGCAGAAAAAAAAAAGCAAAAGAGAAAAAAACAAATGAATTACGGTTTTCGAAACACAAATGCATGAGTAAATAGCTGTTTAAATTTGAATTTGGAATTCCTAACCAAAGAGGAGATATTTAAGATCAAAGTGGCCAGTACGACAAAACGCCAATTTCATATGTAAGGACCTAATAGTAATACTAAATACATTATATTATGTTAAAAACAAGTAACAACTCTCATTTGTAGAAACACTTCACAAACCAACTTTTCCAATTCAACTTTTCCCAATAAGAAGCTGCAAAGTATCATCTGCGTGACATTTTGCAAAACTTTCATGAAATCTGTTTTGAGTTGCGTGTTTATCTTCAAACGTTACAAGCAAGACCTTAACATTTGCTGACTTCACAAAACTCCTAGCAAAGCAATTTATTTGATGTAGGTTTGATTGGAAAACTAGGCTTGCCTTAGCAAGGATTACCTACATATTATGAATCAAGCAAAATGAAAATTTACTAATGGATTTTTTAAAATAAGAAGGGCATCAGTATCTTTCTGTATTAAACACCTCTATTGCGATCCCCAATCCGTCTGCCGGAAAAAACAGGTTTGTAGGAGGCTCTGTCCCGCAGTGTACATTAATGGGCTGTGATGATGATGATGTTTAAAAATTAAAAGCGTATTAACGAAATTTTCAGCAACCCTAAGACCTAGGTCCCGTCGGCACCTTTTGGGTGCGGAACCCTAAAAACCAAATAAACACAGCTATGTTATAATCTTAGCGTACAAAATGAGATTATCAAATCTGTCACAAGAACCTCATAAAAGCCGACGCAAATTTAAACTGTAAAAGGTACAAATCGTTTAACCGGGAATGGATCGTTATATCGATTACGGGTATCGAGACATCAATTCGATTCGTGTTTCATTGTCACTCGTAAATAGTAATCGGTGTAACAAAGTTATCCAATAGGCATGTAAAGTGCGTGTCAGTATTATCGTTTTGGTGGAATTTTCCTGCGTTAAACCATATGTTACTTATAAGTGGACTCATTTACAAATGTAATATACGTCTTCATGTTTATAAGTTGGGTGCAATTAGCTGTAAAATTAAATTTCGAAACGATTTTTTTTACGATGAATCAGCGCTTGACGTCGAGGGTTGCCTGGGCAAGGAGGTTTCGTTAGTGGTGTTTGGTTATTTGATAGGAGCAATCGTAAGAGCGAGTAAGCATTATCTGGAAGACATAAGACAAGTTTTGCTGTATGGTAATATAATACCTAATACGGAGTACCAAACTATTATCGGAATTGTTCTTAGCTATGTTCCAATAAAATCTGTACAGCCGTTTGAAAATGTTCTGCATTTTCTTTTCTAGTTGATAAAGAGATATAAACTACTTCCACAGGTCTGATCGATTCGAAATTTGAAATCTTGTCACTTGTTATTGATATTACAAAAGAGTATCCTGTAGGATACCCATCCCGCCAGAAGAACTCAACTTTTGTTTGGGCTTATAGGTACTATGTGTTTTGGCGGTCATACTCGCGCGACTAATGTCACAAAAGAAAAATGTCCAAAGCCAATGTCGAAAAGTTAAAATGTCCCGTAAAAAAATGTCCTGTAGTAAAAAAAAACGATAGAAAAAATTACCGAAAATTAAAATGTGCAATCAATTTAAATACCGAGGACTTTGAGGTCTAAATATATTTAAATTTGTATTTAGACCTCGAAGTTATTTAAACCTATAGGCCGTTTGTAACGGTCCTTAGGTAATCTGACTGATTCCTTTGTACATAGTTAGTTTAATTGTACGTTTTATTAAATGTAGGTTTCAATTAATAAATAAAAAAAAAACCGGTTAAATATTACTAGTGGTTCTGTAAGAACAGAGACCTCGCGAGCCCTTATAACCATGCAATAACCGATGCTTTCCTCTTTCACTTTTCCTTTTAGACTTTTGAGCAATTAGGGGTATAAGTTTTAGAGATTACTCGCATTCCCTTGGTCTGAGGAGATTGAACCTGGTGTCTACGGATTTGTCTTGCAAAGTCGGAGAGGACTGCGTAGTCTGATTAGTAAACGTAGGTATAATTTTTCAGAAAAAAAAAAAATCCTGCAGTAAACTTCTCCCCTTTTCCTCCTCCACTTTTTGTTTATTTTTTTTACAAAATCTTGTGTAGGATTAAATCCTTAGCGTGTTTTTCAAATTTAATTGAAATCTGTTGATAAATTTTCCCCCCAATCAAAAATTGCGATCGACGAAAAAATATTAATATATCAAGGAACATGTGTGCCAATTTCCATCAAAATCGGTTGAAAAATGCGACCTGTAGGCGAAAACAAACAGACTGCGGACAAAAGCATTTTTGGCAAATCTCGAAACTGAGACGCTTCGCTTGCTCGGTCGATTAAGTGTTACTAAAAATAAGTAATTCAACATTTTACTTCTATTTCTAGAACTTATTAAATAAATATTTTTTTATCCTTGGGGATTTAAATATATGAAAACATTTTTTAGGGTTTCGTACCTCAGAAAACCACTCGCGGGTCTGTCTGTCTGTCACCCCGTTTTGCCATCAAAGAAAATAATAAGTTGTAATAAAATCTCAGATGAATGAAAGGTCGAAGGAAGAGGGTCGTGATTCCCCTGTGGAAGTAACTTGGTTCTGACAATGTTCCGTCAGCTACATCAGTCCTTGGCAGAGTGAAGAGCTCCAAAAAAGGCGATAAATATGAAATAATTTGTACTTATTATTTAGAACTTGGAATAAGCTCCCAGCGTCTGTTTTTCCGCTGTGCTTCGACCCTAATGTCTTCAAGTAGAGAGTTAATAGGCACTTTCTGGGTAGGCTCGCTCTATCGTAGATCTCATTCTTACCTGTATAAGTTTCGTGGTCAAGAGCCGACCCATCGTAAAAAAAAAAATACTTAACAATTTCAGATGACAAAAAAATGTATTGTGTCATATATTTTAGTGATACATGTATATGAGAAGGTACCTACTTATTCGGGTTTTCGCTTTTGAACCTACTCTTTATTTATTACAGCAGAAGCTACCTATGCTATAAGTGTCTTCACATGAGTAAAATGCTTATTTATATTATGAACTGTGTGTAATGTAAGTATAGCCACGTAGCAATAATCATGAATATAATCCCACGAGCATTCTAAACACGTTGCCATTTTACGGCGTTTTTCATCGCTTAGGTTATCTTATATTCCAAGAATGTGCATTATAATTTTAGCTTTCATTCATCCAATGTTGTATAAATCAAAATTTTATTTGGACATTTTATATAGTACCATCTTGCTCGAAACTGAGCAAAGCTTTGAATCTATTTTCAGCTAGATTACAAATACAATAGATACTTATTTAATTATGTAATGTAAGACCATTAGTTATTATTTAATTCGTCCAATGCTATATAAAGAGGTTTTTATTTGGACATTTTACAAAGCGCCATCTTACCCTAAAATGAGCATTGCTTTTAGTATAGGAACAAGATTATGGATGTAAGTATTACATCTATAATCTTGTGTAGTATATGTTACTGCAGATTAAACGATTATTTCGCAGGTTAACCGATCTCCAGCCCGTAAATATCTGAAGTGGTGCTTTCAAACCAATCACTGCGGACAGTTACCATTTACTTGTTTAATCTGCAGATAAACCAAAGCGAGAGATGATGTCTAATCTTAAAAAATGTACAAATAAACTAACTGATTCCTGTGTATATTTATATATACAAAGGAATCAGTCAAATTATATAACTAAGTACTCTCTGTCACATCTCAAAAATTACCCCAAAATTATTAAAATAAAGAAGTAAATTGGTTTGGGTATAATAAACCCACAACAATTTATTTCTTTAATTTTAGTACCAAAATCACTAGAATAATAGAAGTATATAATACTTCTTTTATTCTAGTGATTCTGGGATAATTTTTGAAACGGGACAGAGAGTAGTTCCAACTATTCATAAACAATATTCATATCAAAAATGAAACGAAAGGAGCACGGGACCTTATAAGTCCGGCTTCACCCACGTGAAGAACTTCAGGCACGGGTCAGGACCCTGATTTTGGGGTAATTTTTGAGATATGACAGTAATGTACCTATTTGTCCAAAGAGTGTTCCAAACATCTCTTTAATATGTATAATAGTTTTACATTTGCATTCAAAGCGTTCCCCGATAAGATGTGATGAGAGACGAAGTATGCGCTCATTACAACGAATTGACACTTTTAATTTTACTAGCACTTAGCTTGCAGGAGTCACGTGCTCGGTTAAAATTCAAAACTTCAGTCACGTCTTAAGAGCGTTCCGCCAAATTAATACCATAGCTCAATAATACTATAGCTGGGTCACTCCGTGCCTCAAGTCATAACGCGTTGGCGTTTATATGAGTCTAATGAAACGCCTGGGACTTCATCATCATTATCATCAACAACATATCGCAGTTCACTGCTGGACGTAGATCTCTCCCAAGGAGTGCCACTGAGCCTGATTTTTGGCACTCTCTGCCCACCAATGTATGGAGGTCGTCGCTCCATCTAGCCGAAATGCGTTCTACACTACGCTTGCCTAGACGTGGTCTCCAAAGATCTCTGAAGGACTCGTTGACCCCATCGGTTGTCGGTCCTTCTACAAATATGGTCAGCTGACTGCCACTTCAGCCAAGACGACGAAGTTAATGTTTTTTGTATTTTGATCTTAACCTCGAAAAGTATGCAGGCATGGAATGGATTGATACCAAGTGGTATGTGTTTCAAATAGTTTTTGTATGTTTTTTTTTTATTGGCATTGCACATGTTATGCATTTTATGTTTACTTCCTGTGCAAATATTTGCGGCGTATCGTTTTATTACCATATAGCTAGCGTATACGTTTAAAAAACAGTGTGTGTGCATTATTTATGATAGACAGATATGTTACAAACAGTTATTTGTGTAAAGATCATGAGTTAGTGATGATAGATATTAAATTATTATTATATTATATTATTCTATTAGATATTTATCATGAGGTAACCTAACATCGCCGTCCATTCCGGACGTCCGGTCGGACGTTCCATCAATAACAATGTGCGGTATTTACTGCAATTAATAATGAAAGGCTACCCAACTGTACAATACCTTCGAAATATGAGCCACTTGAGCTACATCTAAGGAATTTGATAGGAAACATACCCAGTTCTTTTTACATGACATTTTTTTTTATCTCAAACACGTCAGTCAACATAAGAGACATTGTTTTAAGCTCGAGCCTTTTACTATTCTTGTAGTAAATCGGTACCAAACACCGTCTCAATTTCAACAGCTCAACAACAATTGTTGAGCTAAAAAGGCTTAGTGTTGAGATGAATTCTGAAAACGTATGTACGTACATTGAGTAAGCCATTCTCTTTCAGCTGCGCGAATACTCATTGTGAATTCGAAAGACTCTCGTTGCGCAACGGGTGACAACAGTTACGTAGAGATGCTTTTCCGAAAAAAAATGGCGTCTTTTCACTTTCTCTCGAGATAATTGCGATTTTGTAATTACCGTCCGCGGCGTGCGATGTTGAACAGATAATTATTATAATAGGATAGCTGACTGACAACTGTTAGAAATGTTAACGCGCAAATAAAAATAATATGTAAAATATTTCGTGAGATAAAATGGACACACGAACAAGAGGAAGAGGCAAGAAGGATGTTGGAAAAGGCGCACCGCGTTTATTTTAACCAACAAAATAGGATGGACATTTAATTTTCATAGTTATGTAAAATATAGATTTAAACTACATAACTAGATTTTTTAGTCAGCTCATGATTTCAAGGCTTGTCAGAGTACAGATGCGAGCACATGGTCATTTCCCTGGAGATAAATAAAAATATTACAGGACGTTAAATTTCACACAGCGCCATCCAGCCCCAAACTAAGCATAGCTTGCAATATGGTAACTAGATTACGGATAGAATACTTGAATGCTTTAGTAAATACATACGTACTATATGATACCACACCCAAACACAGAACAAACATTTATGTTCATCACACAAATGTTTGTCCTGGGTGGGAATCGAACCCGCAACCTACAGCGCAGAAGGCAGAGTTACTACCAACTGAGCTATGAGGCTTGTTAGATAGTGAGCAAGTGACATTATTTCTGAAGTGGCCAATCAGTTTCAAAACGATAATAAGGTGCCTAGACTTCTTCTATTGAAACTGGTATAATTATGCAATATTGCTTTATGGTTGTGGTACAAAATTTAACCTGCTCCAGATTAACTTAGAATAGGCTTGTTGTAACTTATCTTCTGTTTTATTTACTATAATATCGTACTTTAAATCAGATGGTATGTTTAGCTATTCTCAAACATTCGGGAAGCCTTATCAGATCGAATTCGGAAACTTTCGATGGAGTTTCTGGAAACGCTATTCTAAATTCCGAAATCTAATAATGTTGACACCAGTATTCGTTAGTACATCGGATTTGTCGGATTCTAAGTTGAATCCGACAAAAGTCATATTTCCGATCCGAAAACTATCCGTGAAATCTTTTTTTTTTTCGGCGTTAAGAATAGCATTTCCCGAATCTCCATCGGAAATTTTCGAATTCGATCCGAAAGGCTTCCCGAATGTTTGAGGACTCAATTAAAATGTACAAAACGATTTGAATGCTCGTAAACTCACGCACACGGATAACTTGATCACGAATCTTGTTTTCACTTTTTAATTCGTCTAGTTTGGCTGGTAGCAAGGCAATATCGTGTTCGTAGAGATCTTCATAGCTATTATACTATATATTATACATAATTATACGGTATTGTTCACGATTTTGTTATAGATGTTGAATGTACCTGCATGTAACATTTTTGCACTCCAACGCACGACCTGATTTATATTTGCTAATACCTGACATTTAGATGACGCTGTGTATTGTGTGATATTAATGTTCTGTAATATTTATTTTGTATCTTTTTTTTTTTACATTTATTATTTAATGTATATAGAATCGAAGACTGTCTTGAATCACTAAATTGTTAATGGACATGAATTTCAATCTAGCCCAAAACTATATAAGAGTGTATACGGGACCTAGCTTATGTATAAAATACTTGTTTTACCTCTATTTGTTTTGGAAAATGAACTTATTTTATACAACAAAAAAACAAAAACAACACCCCAACACAGAAAAAACATCTTCATGACACAAAATGTTTGTCCCGAGTGGAAATCAAAATCACCACCTAAACAGCGCAGAAGGAGTTATTACTAAATGAGCCGTGGCTCTGAAAGAAGAAGAAATCTCTTCTCTTTTATTATGTACACTCCTACCATCAACCGTATTTTTACTATCCTCTCTGTCCTAAGGTTTTATGGAAGATCACGCTTTGTACTCTTTACTTTAGTTTTAAAATTGTCAATTATTCTATATATTTTTGGTGTTCATTGATTGATTGATTCATTCATTCATTCATTTTCATTTAATAATGTTTTCCCACTGCTGGGAAAAGTTCTACCCCAATTCTTTACACTCATCGCCATTTTTCGCGGACACACTATTACAACCGTATAAGGCTTCTATAGAAGTAGTCAATGTTGTCCCTTCCAAAGCTTACGTGGCCGAATCTGACGTCACCTAACAAGGCGTTGTAGTATTTGCCCATTTGTCAGACAAGACATGACACTGATATAGCCCTAATCCCATTTCAACATGGCTGCCTTTTGGCCTACATCGGCAACGCCGAAGTAAGGAAACACCGTTGATAACGTAACGCCGCAATTAAAATGTACCCATAATGATATCATTTTTTTATTTAGGACAACATAAAATCCATAGTACAAGACAAAAACACATAATTATATCACAAAAAAACTAAAATAACATTAGCTATGGCAATACCCAGTGGTGAAGCATAAGAGTATATTGATGAAAAGTAAAAATATCCTGGCTGCTATAGTAAAATGCTGTTGTGGATGCCTCACACTCGCAACACAATGTAATTTACGTGATAATAGTTCCTCAAAATTTTTACCCAAGTGAAATCAAGAACCCAATATAATTATTGGGTTCACAATTTTAATCGTGTAAAAATACTAATGTTAAATGGTAATTGAGAGACATGTAACGATTAAAGCTGATGAAGGTGAATGAAAGCCCTTAACGATAACATTGATCGACTTCATTCAATGGATATTAATGAGATGTTTCATATAATAGGCCACTTTCTTATAGTTTCACTTAATTTCTATCGGTATTCTTAGGACTACAATGTTACATAATAAATATGATGACTATTTGAGGCATAATTAGTAAGGTAAAAATAGGTTTTACAACACATTACTTCGGAGAAATCTGATGAAAAAAAAAATTACGGGATTTCCGAAGCGAATGATATTTGCGTAGATCGAATGTATCTGAGTGCATAGTAAGAGTTGCAATCGAAGTTCACTCGGTTAACGTTTGCTCACCGTGAGTGGTAAATAGTTATTATTTGTCATACAAATCGTGGAATACGCAAACGTGCTCGAGTAATATGGACTAATATGGTATGGATCAAGTAAAAAACTCGCACTAACTGAGTCTAGCTTTTTATACAAAGATGGACAATAAATAACACACCAGATAAAGGGTAGCAGCTTATTTCTGTGTATAATCAAACACCTTAACTACGATCACCAATCCTGCCAAGGAGGAGGTTGTGGGTTTGATTGCCACCCGGGTCAAACATTTGTGTGAAGATGATTGAATAGATGTTTGTCCTGTGTTTGGGTGTCAAATTGTATGAAGGGTAAGTATATATTTACAAATTAAAAAGTATATAAGTATTCTATCCGTAATCGTATAGTTCTTATATGACTGGCTTTGTTTAGTTGTTTTGGGGATATAGATGGTGCTCTGTGAAATTAATGTCCTGAAATATTTAATTAGTTTTACTTATGATGGAACGGAGCTTTAACCGCCTCTGTGGTCTAGTGGTTCAACCCACCGATTTCAGATCCAGAGGTCCCGGGTTCCAGGTTTGTGGTAATAATATACAGGTTTTAAAAAAACAACATGACTTGGTAAAATAAAAAAAAAATAGTGTTATGTGCCTAATGGGTTATTAAATATTACTAAGCCTTCGCTAACTAACGGAAGGATAGCATCTGTCAGCGGGCATAAACCGTAATAGGTAAACAGTTAAAATTTTCACACATGATTGCCGCTATGACAATAATTAATAAAAATTAAAATAAATAGGGGCCTCCAAATAATGATTATTGGTGGGCATGAACCGCAATAGGCAAACTGTTGAAATTTTCACACACCGTTGCCGCAAAAAAAAAATTAGTGATTTTTGTGTTTAAATCTGGGTCGTAGACCGCGGTGTATTGTCTGCACTTGGCAGATTTTATTCATCAATCTTAGGAGTGTAAAAGTATTTTGAATGTGAAATATAGTCTAAACTAGGAGAGGATTATCAAGTCCAATGGAAACCATTTACAATCAAGAAACTAACTTAACTTAATACAAGTACATGAACCTTTGCAGGCTGTGGGACGTATATTTATTCCCAATCAAGATGGCCATTTGTCAATTAAATGATCCATCTATTAACGCTATTGAAAGCTCCCGACAACGACAAGAGCTGTTATTTCATTAAGGTTATTAACACCAGCTTAAACAGCCTCCTTGCACTATTGGTAGAGTGTTCGTTTCTCGATTCGGTAGTTCTGCTTTCGAGACTTAATAAACCACTTTGATAAATTTCATGGTCCGCTGAGTTAATAATAATAATGATAAAAGGTCTCCATTTCAGACGAAGTCCATAATATATAAATTAAATAACACAAATTAAAAATAAGCCACCGCCGTAGCAGTGACAAAACTACAAGGATATGAGTTGTATTTACTAAAAACATGTGAGTACCTTAGTATTCTATTCGTAATCCATATTACAAGCTTCACTTAGTTTGGGGCTAGATGGCGCTGTGTATAATGAATGTACTGCAATTTTGTTTAACATAAACACTTTATGTTCAAATTTTATTATTTTAGAAAAAATATTTATAATAAAAATAATGTATAACTCGCAGTTATATTGTGGGAAACACGTCGACTCGCCTCTACCTATATCATTACTTGTTAGAAATGGAACTCGTTGTCTTTGTCTATTTTTCAGCTTTCAGAATGCAGTACAATCTTGAATTCTAACTTAACCTAATCACTCTGGATTTATATCTAGAGTCATTAGGTTCCTATTTACAGTCGAGTTATATCTTAGGCCATAATGATAATTTGTTTTTCAAGTGAAGCAAGTGTTTGCTTTGTAATCAATAAAAGGTGGTAATATAATTATATTAAATAAGTCACTTCCTGCCAACATGAGACTGGCAATATCCAATTATATTTTGATTATTAGGTTTAAACAAACACAGGCTATAAAATATTATGTTTGCTAAAGGAAGCTTTCGATTTTATTATATCTGTGTATTCAAGTTCTTATTAATAAAATAAACATATTTTTATTAACATGCTAAGTCAATAAAGCTTGTAGATAAGCCGACTTATAACACGTAGTCAACTTGTTGCAAAGTTAATTAGCCATAAACATTCCAAGTTATACCGTAAGCAAAGTTTGCTTTTTTAATATTTATTTTCTATTCCAAAAAGAGCTAATTGCCCCCAAATTTGTACGCAAATTTTTCGAGAGTGCTAATTTAGTTAAGCTGAGTTATTTTAATTAGTAAACTTCTCCAAATTTACTTAATTGCCAAATTTCCTAAGGTATTTCGAAAGTTTAGTCCACTTTCTTTCATTCTTTATTGATTGCTAATAATAGGTGATCATTTTCTAGATATTAATCAGTGATTCTAGACCTAATCTAGGACCGGTCTGCATACCTCATTTGCATTAACTGGTGGTGGTTGGACCACGCCCACTATGAAATTAAGTACTTTGTGTACCATTGCGATTAATATTAAACTATATATTTTGTGAAAGCACTGGCTTTTGCCTGCGGTTTTGACCGAGAGGTCCGCGGACAAAAAGTAACCAATGATATTTTCCATACCTTTGCCATATTATCTGAAGTTTAATCGTGAAATCAGTCCTGATTAATACTTATTGACTTTTATTTTGTGGTTGCTAGTTTTTATACGAGTAACATATTTTTCCTAAATGCATTTAAAAGTGTGTACGTTGTGAAGGTACGGTTCTTTTTCTCTGGTCTCTTTATTTCTCTGTCTATAGGTCTGTCTAATCAGGATAATCTCCGAAATAGCTGAACTGATTTGGATGAAACTTTCACTGGCAGATAGCTGGTATTATAGGGATATAAAAAGAGAGTTCCGCGTAAAAAAAAATCAATCCAACATACTTACTTACACTAGATTTTTTAGAGTAGCTTCATTTTGTGGTAAGGGTTGCCATTAAGAAAGGATATTGGGAAATTCTAAGAACACACATACATATTCATCACACATATGTTCGTCATGGGTGGGAAACGAACCCACAGCGCATAAGGCAAAACTACTACCTGAGTTAAAAGATCAACAACAAACACTTAAATCAGATGAATAAAAGCATATAAACAAGCCTCATAGCTCAGTTGGTAGTAACTCTGCCTTCTGCGCTGTAGGCTGTGGGTTCGATTCCCACCCAGGACAAACATTTGTGTGATGAATATAGATGTTTGTTCTGTGTTTGGGTGTTGTATCATATAGTAAGTATGTATTTAAAAAAGTATTTAAGTATTCTATCCGTAATCTAGGTCCCATATTACAAGCCATGCTTAGTTTGGGCCTAGATGGCGCTGTGTAAAAATTAATGTCCTATAATATTTATTTATTATATTTCTATCATACAATACCATACATTCCCAAGTTTCATTGTAACACGCACGCCATGCCAGCTTTCGATCAATAAACCTCTTTAGGTGACAGTGCGAACCCGAACACAAAAATTTGCACACAATTAGCACCTAGTGCTCTCACAGTATAACCTAGCGACCTACATGTGCATGGAAATACGTATCAATAAATCTACGCCTAGTATTCAGGTCATTCGGTAGGCTAACTAACAAATGCCACAGTGCCTCACGATTATAAATCACAGTGTACTGCAAAAATACGATGATTGACATCCCTTTCCCCACGAAAACTGATATTAGAGAGGAAACGCCTAAGGCAATTAATAATATTAATTGCCTATGTTTAACACGCCTCACAGCTCAGTTAGTAGTAGCTCAGCCTTCTGCGCTGTAGGTTGTGGGTTCGATTCCCACCTAGGACAAACGTTTTGTGTGTTAAATATTGATGTTCGGGTGTTGTATTTTATGATAAGTATGTATTTACAAAAATAAAAGTAAGTACAGGACAGGACAGGACAGGACATTTATTTCCGGTCTAGAAGAACATATTACTATGTTCAAAGTTTCAACTCAAATCGTGCAGTAGTTCTAATTTAATAAAAAAAGTTAGGTACCAACCAAACTTTACATTTTAGAAGTTTTAACAGGGGATAAACAAAAGCTCAATAAAGTTAAAAAGTACAGCATTAAGCCCTCATCGCCTTAAAGAGTCATAAAAGAACAACCGGGCCATCGCCACGGGCCGAGAACACTCGCGTTTTCATTAATATTTATACAGTGAAAGTGTTTCTTCCACAATAAGGGTAATCGCTCAAAATGTTGCACGTTTCAATTCCAGCTTATTATTACTTCTTAAAACAGACCTACCTATAGTCTTTTTCACGATTAGAACACATAATTTGAAACTGTTTTCTGATGTTTTTCAAATCTGATAAAGATACTCAAGTCAAGGGTAGTTACAGCCTTCGCAGTCAATTTTTGAGTTCCCGTAAACCAGCGACCAAGGTTGGTGCCCAGTCGAAACGTCTGTAGTAAAAAGGTAAATAACACGATATATACCCGGTATCGCAATTTAAATAATGGAAACCTACCATTTTAAAGATTAAAAATGAGATGACAGGGATACAATATGAATTAAATGTTAGTGTAGTGACAAACCTGTGGTATTTATAGCGCCGACATTTCGGTGGCCGAACTATCGTTCGTAGTATTTAGTTGGCCATGTCTCACCGAACGTCTGATCTGTGGCGTGTAGCGCGCTTCGCGGAAGAAGATGGGGGTGGCGTAGTGACGGAAAACTACGAGCACCGAACTTACAGTCGCGTGATGTGTCGCTTGCTAAGCAAAATACATAAAATTTATACGTCGAATTTTCTGTCTCGAAATATTATCGTGAGATAATATTTCGAGACAGAAAATTCGACGTATATATCCCGCTGTGGTAAATTCGAAACCAATCACTCTAGCGTTTTCATAGAAAAACGCAGCGCGGTATGCAACGCTCGTGTAGCATGTCTCTTATGTACCATTTCTGAACTTAATTCTATTGTTTGGTTTTACTCATCTCTGCTTTGAGATGGATTACAGACTGAAAGTCTGGGAACCAAATATAATGAATAGCTTAATCTTCGTTGATTGTTGCACAAAGTTCACTTTGTTAAACTGAACGAGTAATTTAGTGGAAATAATGAAGATTGTTTTAATTTACTTTTGTGTTAATGAAATCTCACGTAATTTAAGCAATCTTGTGTTTTACATGTACATGTTTTGCTTACCTAAATACAAGTCGCTTTAAATTAAGCTTTTCTATTTTTGTTTACTTTTGATGAATTGCTTAGTACTCACGTATATCATTTTCTTTTTCTTTAAAGTACACTGAGTTTTGATTTCTTACATTCCTATGCTTTAGTGTTTAGCTAAATTACTTTGATTGTTTTTAGCTTTTAGCGATAATTGTCCATTATACCCTTTAATGTGTTTTTTTTTTAATAATTTTCATTTATTCAATAAAAAGTAAAATTAAACTAACTATGTACAAAGAAATCAGTCAGATTACCTGAAGACCGTTACAAACGGCCTACAGGTAACTCAACTGTTCCAGACCAGTACCAGACGGAAGCGTGCCCAAGACACTGGCTGCATTGCCACGCTGAATAGCTATGCTAATTCGCTGGCCTAAATAAGAGCCAGCCCTTGGGTCACGTGTCGCCTCAATCAAAAGCCCCTGTAATATTAATATACGATTGCTTATGTATAAACATGATTTGGTAAGTTTTCAATAACTGGTAAATCTCAAAAAATATATTAAAAATCGTCGTGTAGACTAGACTAACTGACTAATAATCAATGCACAGTCCAAACTAGAGGTCCTAGAGACTTGAATTTTCAGGATAGCTTAAGAAAGGGTTTGAAGAAATTCCCACGGAATGATGAGAAATTCCAGGGCGTTTCACTGCAAACATAAAATTAAGGTGTAACGAAGGCCTAAGATGTAGACTGGCTTAAAAAGTTTATTCTAGATTTATAACGAGGTGGGTAGCTCGTGTAAAGGGAGGCCCCCCTTGCTTGGTATGAACCTAGCAAGGGGGAAGGGCTGTAGATGGTAATGAAGATAGGTAATGATACGAAACCCTAATATAAATTACATAGGCAATTTCACGCGATAAGCTCCTAATATCATGTACATGAAAATATGACACTGCCGCGTTGGTATAATAATGGTTGGTTATATTACCTTCTAGCTAGGAATTATTGAATGTTCATGTTACCCGTATATCCCCGTAATCAATTGGTGTTGTATTCGGGGTATTTATTTAAACGTTTATTCGCGCTGACGCGTTTTCGTTCATGTTTTAAACATTCTAGTTTACACGAATATTATCTATGCTTTGAATGTATGTTTTTATGGTTCAGTACCCAAAGGGTGCTAACGGGACCTTATTACTTAGCCTCGTCTGTCTTTCAGTCTGTCCGTCTTTCTGTCAGCGGGTTGTATCGCATGAACCGTAAAGGTAGACAGTTGTAATTGTCTGTTGACAGTTGTAATTCTATTGCCGCTACAACTAGCAGATAGAACAACTATAAAGTCCAAGAACGGTTATTTCGATCCGAAAAAGTACACATCCACAACTACAATCTTATTTTTTTTTTGGTAAGTGGAATCTACCTCCTTTCGGTCTAACCTATAGGGTCTGTATAGAGTATGCAGCCTTTCTGTTGCCTATAGTATAGGCAACAGAATGGCTGCAAACTAAAAGCCGTAACCTTAATTCAACGGTTACGGCTGCATGATCTTATCGTGAATGGTAGAACCTGTAAAGATCTGTCTGGTTTGCACCCACCCCTGCCAAGTCAGGCGACAAGCATTTTACTATATTCCGTCGGTTGGCGGAAGTATCAGAGCCCTTAAAAGCAGCCCTTAAAGGCAGTTCAGCCAGCTGAACTCGCTCCATCGTTGACCTCATCCATGCTCAAGTAATTCCCAGGCGAGCTACGAGGTCAAGAGTTTACTCATTAATTTATTCACATCATCGCCGGCGTCCACACCGGTGCAATGGGCTTGCCTTGAATCAATGCCGCATCGTGAAAATTAAGTTTAAGTTTTACATTGTCATAACAGCGCAAAACACAGCAACACTAATGCGACAATGTATGAACCTAAAATAATAATAACATATGAATACTACATCTACATACTATAATAATACCATGTTGCAATAGGAAAATTATTCGATTTCGGGTATTAAAATCGCGTTTTTAATCTTATCTTAATCATTGGAAAATAGGAATCATAATGGGAAATCAATAGTCGTAATATCCAACTCCAAATAAGTTTTATTTTCAATCTGCGTAGAGTACATTATTAATACAATCATTTAGAAGCACTGATCAAAAAACAAAACACGGCCGCCTGTAATGCGACATGCGATAGATGGACGAAAAATTTTAAGGCGAAAGAATAGTTAGTTACTTAATACTTGATAAAAAGTTTCACATTCAAAATAAATTGAAATTGTTTGTTAAAGAATCATTGAATTATGTTTACCAATATCCTAGATTTAAATTATTTGTTAATCAATCACACGTTATATGACGGTTGAACATAATTTCAAAAGTCAGATGAAGGCTCGCATAAGATTGGTTTTATTTCAGTAACTTAAGCACGTTCGCCTTACTTGTAAAATAATGGATGACATTAACCATATAATGAGTACCAGCTGTTTAGCATATGAAAACATTGAAGTAGGAATTACCAACCCTTTCTGTTTTACCCATATATTAGGAGCCATTATGTAGTACCCAAGGGATCCAAATGGGATAAACTGAAAGTTACTCTTGAAACTTGTGAAGTTTCTAAATAACCAGAGATACTGCCAATTATATAAATTTTTGTACTTTTGATGATGAAACTTTCAATACGTGCGTGAGTTATACATTTATAAACATGGGTTTGACTCACGTATATAATTAAGTATATGTGAGTTACATCATTAAACCTGTGTATAATGATGTTGTAGCTGTTTAGTATTGGGAGGCTGAATCATAATTATGATTGGTGATGGTAACAGGTTCTACTGACCGCCATGATATACGTCTGGAATGACTTTACCAACCACTACCAGACGTAAACTTAGAATCAACTAGGACAATGAGATTTACACCCGATCTGGAACAGTGCCTTCTGGGAAAACTCGCTCGAGGAGTTGGTTTTCGAACTTTTTCAATCTTAACCAATATATAGATAGTCTGTCTTCTCACTAAAGTGGTTGTGTTTAGGTCCTAAATCGGTTCAAGTCTGGATTTTGTGTGTCCATATTGAATGAGAAAGTGTTAAGTTATATAAGTGGGTTTCTGTCTTTATTTGGTGTGTGCATATTGAATGAGATAGTTTTTAGTTTTATATATGGGTTTCGGTCTTAATTTAGTATGACCATATTTGTTGAGATAGTTATTAGTTATATAAATGGGTTTCAGTCTTGATTTAGTGTGTGCATATCGAATGAAATAAGTAATAGTTACTTATATGGGGTTCGGTCTTGATTTATTAGTGTGTCCATATTGAATTAGATAGTTATTAGTTATATAAATGGGTTTTCAGTCTTTATTTAGTTATTCCATATCAAATGAGATAGTTATTAGTTATGTAAATGGTTTTCAGACTTGATTTAGTGCATCCATATTGAATGGAATAGTTATTAGTTATATAAATGGGTTACAGTCTTGTTTTAGTTAACAAGCCTCATAGCTCAGTTGGTAGTAACTCTGCCTTCTGCGCTGTAGGCTGTGGGTTCGATTCCCACCCAGAGCAAACATGTGTGTGATGAATATAGATGTTTGTTCTGTGTTTGGGTGTTGTATCATATAGTACGTATGTATTTACAAAAAGTATTTAAGTATTCTATCCGTAATCTAGTTCCCATATTACAATATGCTTAGTTTGGGGCTAGATGGCGCTGTGTAAAATTAATGTCCTATAATATTTATTTATTTATTTAGTGTATCCATATCACATGAGATAGTTTTAGTGAGTGGGATAGTTACTTACCGGGTGCGCGGGCGGCATGCATGTGTCGATCGCGCGCGCTCGCGGCGCATCACCGCACTATACTGCTACACACACCCTGAAAAACAACAATACGAATAATTCACTACTTATACAATTTGGCCGCCTCTGTGGTCCAGTGGTTCGCCCACCAGTGTCAAATCCAGAAGTCCCGGGTTCGATCCCCAGTGGAGTACAAAAGGGTGCTTGGTGTGGTTGATGGTTGGACTTTGTTGAAGTCCGCCTGGCTATCTACCACCATCTTACCTAAGTCTGTCGTCATGACAACAATTCTAACATGTTGTGTTCGGTAGATAAGTGTCGTTGAGGTAAGATTGCCAGTTCCTCAGACTGTTGAGGTTTCCAGGTGAAGTGCGCTTCCATCTTCTGCCTGATCATAAATTGAAACTTGGTGAGATAAAGGCCAAGCGATTCCCTTCGTAAAATAATAAAAAGAAAAAAAAAATGGCATGAATGTATGTTATAAAAAAGTGCCGTGGCGTTTGCGGCTTTTGGTTCGGCACCTTTTTTTGGCTCGCGCATGTCGTAAAATTCGATTAACGGATCACTATTCAACTCCTTCATCGCGATCATCAATTCACCTGCCAAGCGTGGTGAATATAGCATTCCCTCCAGTTTCGCATGAGACTCTGTCCAGTAGTGGACACTAACGGGCTGTTGATGTGTGTGATGCGATAAAGTACTTTCAGCGTGTCTTGATGCTGGTTGAAATTAAAATGGTGGTGCATCTGTGCCACTTTTAGACAGTCCGCAAAAACTACGTACTGATAGTGGAAATCAACTGGTTTTGTCCAATAGCGAATGATTTAGAAGCACGAATGTGTCGGTTGAAAACGTGCTCTGAGCTACAGGCTACCATACAATTTGACGTAACTCATTAAATGAGTACCGAGTAAAGGTATCTACTGTTTTGGTAACTTAAATTAAATTCTGCATCTGTTCTAAGCTTAAACACTGATGAAGTATCTAATATCGCATCCCTGCGATCTATCGCAGGGATGCGATAGATCGACTACTACTACTGATTACGATCTAGCTACCTCACTTTGTTTTTCTTAGTGTACCTACCTCGCACAATGTTTGTTTTAGAATGTGACGGTTTAAAATAAAAAGTAATAAAGGACATCGAATTCCTTTACAAACACTGCCTCATAAAAATACAGAATACAGAAAACCCCAATTTATTATTCATTGATCTTTCCACACATAATCGAAAACACACAATAGAAAGTAAATTGCCAAATAAAATAATCGAAATCATTTCGCGGAATTCGAATTGATGACAATCTGAAATTGTTTTTTCAATGTGGGTTATTCCAGCCCAATTTCTCAACCGCTTATGAGATTTTACTACAACATTCAAATTGATTGCCAATTTGAAGCATATGAGGCTGGGTGTCTACTGAAGCTATGAGGACGATTCATTACGATTTTTTATTGAAGATAGCTAATCGTCTGACCACCAGCTCACTTCAAAAACCAGTAAAGATGTGGCCTGAGATTAATCACGTTACCATCAATTATTATCAGTTAGCAATATTTGCTTGGTTCGAACTCATAGACTAATCTATTTTTAACCGACTTCAAAAAAAGGAAAAGGTCCTCAATTCGGCCGTAAGTTTTTTGTGGTTTGTTCGTTACTCGATTTCTCCGCCAATTCGAAATAGATTTTTATGATTCTTGTTATGTTTGGTAGGCCATATTATACCAGAACTGTTACACAGTCCACGCGAAGAAAGAAATAATAGAAATATGTATTTACAAAAAAAAATGTACCAATATAAATATCATTACTGCGACCACCAAATCCGCCTGCCAAGTGTGGTGATTATGGAAATACCCTCCAGCTTTGGAGGATGCTTTGTCCAGCAGATGACACTAATAGGCTTTTGATGTGTCAGAACATTCATTTCACACAGTGCCATCTATCATATGTAATCATATAATCGCGCTGGTTCGGTCACGGGCTGCGAAACGGAATCACGTGGAAGACGACATGACTTAACCGACGTCCGGTCGTATTAAAGGATAGATAGAGATGGATGCCTATCTGCCTGATGCCTGATGGAGGCTTCATATTCCGGACTGGCAAGAGGCGGCGCAGGATAGAAATGCTGTTCTATTATGTCGAAGGCCAAGACCCACTTCGGAGCTGATGCGCCAGAAGGGTAAAATTGTTTTCGGTCCACACATGAACGTTCGGCTTTGGTGGATTCGCTCCTTCCTTTGAATAGTAATAATCTCAATTTGGACAATACGTGAGGCTACTTGGTAATAACATGTTATTTGCGATGTGCAAATTATGCTTATTTTCGCGCGCCATTTGGCACATGGGTTTATGACGTGCAAGATGTGCTTGTGTTCGATTGATTGAAAAAAAACATTTCCGAGAATACAAAATGGTATTGTTACAATATATAGGACACATACACTAAACTGAAAGGATCCGGGTGATGTGCACCTCCACCTTCGGCCTTATCTTAGATGTAAACAGGTGAAATGGGGCAAAGCGCTTTCCCGTCGTTCAATAAAAAAATCTATATTCATCACACAAATGTTTATCCCGGGTAACAGACGCTTCCGCTAATATCGACAAACAGTAACGGGGAGAAATCGCCGTCGATTTTCGATAAAACAGGTATACTAGGTACCTGTGTGAGCTGGTCCAAATGCCCTTGTGTGTCTTATTTAATACCCTATCTAGTTATTTTATACCCTATCTAGATATTGTCGAGTCCCATTCGTCTGATCGCGGCATTCACTAAGCCGTGATGTGGGACGACTTGCGATTTCGTGCGGCGAGACGGACAGACACACTGACACTGTTTTGTTTACTTGCTTTTCTCTGAATAAGAGGTTGTGAATGAGGTTCCGTTCGTTTTCACAGATTGCATTGATTTTGTGGTTTTGTACTCGGTAGGTACAGCCGCCTGCACTTATATGTATACTTTATTTGTGTATACTTTATATTACGAGTATATGCTTTAACCGCTTTTGTGGTCTAGTGGTACCTACCGATTTCAGATCCAGAGGTCCCGAGTTCGTTTTCCCAGGGGGAGCATTACTGTGCTTGGTTTGGTTGGTGGTAAAACTTTGTTTAAGACGCCTGGATAGCTACCACCATCTTACCTAATTCTAGCGCCATAGCAATAATTTTTAAATTGTTGTGTTCCATCTTTGGCCTTATCTTAACTTATAACCAGGTGAGAACCTTTCCCGTTGTTCATTAAAATATATATAAAAAAGTATAAACTTCATAATTTTCAAAATGGCTTTGTAGCCACGTCTGGTGGATATGTAATAATTATGATTTCACACACTTGAATACTAAATTATGTTTAATTTGGTATTCAAGTGTGTTTTTATCTATCAGGCTTGAATACAAAAGTAATGTAATAGTAATAGACGCACGACTTTTTCCCCTTTGAGGATTCACCTCTCATCACTACTCAGAGCGTGGATCTCTTGAGGATCACCTACTAAGAGGTAGTCAGAGGCACGTCCAAACATACATTTGGCACATGCCCACGGTTGCACGGTTGCATGTTGCTATTAGTATACAAAAGCAATGAATTTACCAGACTTGAATATAAGATGGCTTCATTTTTAAAATTGAGATGTATTTTTGGAACAGTTGCTCACAGTCGCCTTGGTATATACTCAATCAAATAAAAAACCTGTTATCCGATTGGATTGTGTCAAGTTTGTCCTTCAGAAAAGTGTATTTGTAAATGTAGCAAGGGTCGCGATAGGCATTGAAAGTAAGGGTTTCAATAGTCATTGTCATCTCTCTCGCTGTCACCATATTATGTATATAACCTATAAGTACTCTTTCACATAGTAGATTGGTATTGAATTGACAGATGTTTTACTCATTCGGCCTATCAGCTAAGGAGTTGTATTGAACGGCTCATGACTCCATAATCAGATCAGCTGGCTGTCACGGTATAATTTTACTAAAATAATACAAGATACAAATGTGTTTCTTTCAGCTAAGGGGTACTGGGCCCTAATTGTGTAAGTCAACTATTAATCAACATCCACTTAATTTTTGACATTTGAAACCAAGCCTCAAGGCTTCAAATGTCACTATCGTCTATTCGTTAAATCGTTATTTGTGACAAATTCTGTCTGGGTTTGACCACTATTAATAGACTTGAAGTTCACTGGTATTTTTTATAGTTCAAGTTCAAGTTACAAGTTACAAGTTCAAGTTACTTTATTAATAACATCAGTTACACGTCAAAAAATCAGTCGAATAAAAGTAACAAACTTTAGAAATAATAACAAACAATGATAAATTAATACAGTTATGCAATAAAATTTCAGACTATTACATATAATTACTATATAAGTAACGTTGTCGGAATTGGTGCATTTACAATAAAAATGTAAAGTGTATACCACCAATAACTATCAATCATAATAAGAAAAAAATAATATTCAATTTAATGTCTTTTAATGTCAAAAATCACAAAAAGAATCGGTTACAAGCGTCATATTGATAAAAAATAAATAAATAAAATATTATCTAATTTATCTATATAGTTTCATGTCAATGAATTCATTCATAGTATAAAACGCATGATCGGTGAGCCATAGATCTTTATTCAATAAAATGTACAATTAAACGATCTATGTTTAATTGTAATGGATTTCAAGATATGCAATTAGACTTCTGGCTAAATTCAGTTGCATAATTATACCCTTTCATCGTAACTGTAACCTTTAGCCATATACTTTTTTTTTGTATTACAGGGAAGCGCTTTTTTTATATATTACCACGGGGATATGCTTGACCTTCATCTCACCTGATTTTTCAAGTTAAGACCGACGGTGGAAGTGCACTTCACACGGAATCCTCTACCAACTGAGGAACTGACTATCTTACCTCTAAATGCCGGAACACAACAATATTAAAGAGGCGACAGACTAAGGTAAGATGGTGGTAGCTAGTTAGGCAGACTTAGACAAAGTCCTACCACAAACCAAACCAAGCAGAATATTGTAATCCCCATGGGGATCGAGCCCGGGACCTCTGGATCTGACACTGGTGGTCGTACCACTAGACCACGGAGGTGGTTAAAATGCTTAGCCTTCATCTCATCTGATTACGAGCTATGATAAGGCAGAAGGTGGTAGCGCACTTCACCCGGAATCCTCAACAAACTAAGGCAATGGCTATCTTACCTCTATTTGCCGGAACACAACAATTTAAGAATTGTTGTTATGTACAAATACTAACACGGCAAGATAAATATACCTTTTTAAAAAGCTTTTGCATATGATTTATATATTTTTTTATTTTGTATATCATGTCAAAAGTTCATGAATAAGACATTACGTAGGCGTAGAAATGAGACTACTGTTGCGATAGATTTAAAACGATGAAGCAAGGACCGGTAACACGGGATAGCAGTATCGCTATCACGTTGGGTGAAGGCTACGTGTATCAATAACTTACCTAAGTATGCCCCTGACAGCGGTTTTAAATTATTGTATTCATTTAAGCGCTTCCCCCATCGTACAATTTAAAAAACCTGTGGGGTAGTCTTTGGGGACTGCCGATATAAGTGAAAACTAAGTAACTTATGAATCGTCGAGCTATTCGATTATTATTATTGAATTATTTTTGGTTTGTCAAGGAATGTTAGTGACCAATTTAAACTTTAATCCTTGATCATAAACACTTATTTTTAAACCATATAACCAATAGCTCGACGATACAATTCACGAGAGCTCGCGGTGACGATGACGCGAGTTTCACGCTTTTTGTTCACCCAAAAAGTACACATATATACACAGTATACCTACATATGTATATAGCTCATGGAAAGCGTTCGGCGATGATGTCGCGGCATGATTTTTGTTCACCCAAAAAGTGCTCAACGCGCCAAAGCAGTTTTCACTTCAAAAATCTAGTTTTAAGATATGTTCCGTTTAAATAAAAGCCGATATAACCAAAATAATTTCAAAAGCTTGACTTGAAATTATATTTTTCCAAGAATCCTCGTCAACAGTTATTATGACTTGTGAACAACAGTAAATTTTAATACCATTAAGGTGGCCAACCATCATATGGCTCAAACGATGGTGAGCAATATTGGTAGCTTTAGGATGCTTCTTGCTACAGTCTTTCAAAACACTGTATTTGGAAGATTCCATGTAATTTGTTCATTGATTGAAAAGGTAAACCAACAGCACATTTAACATATAGATACAATAGAAGAACACAGAAGGCCTATAAAAAGTTATCACGGTTAGATATAGGATAAAGAAACATAAAACTTTAGTTTCTGAAGGGAGTTCTGTATCTTGACAATGATGACAGCTTATGACTTTAAATGGGTCGAGCTTTTGACTTCAAGCATTGCCTGGATAGGGATGAGGTCTATGATTGTGCGAGTTTGCCTTTAAAGGTCTTTAAGAGTCATACGTTAGTAGAAAAACCGACTCTGAGAATCTGATTTTAATTATTTGCAGTGCGTAGCAAAAATATTTTTGGTAGTGTTTTGCCCTTGTAAATGGAATATAAACTAACCCAATGCTAATTTAATAACTAATTCTAAACCTTCAAAAACTTCTAAAACTTCACTATGACAATATTTTCATCGCAGAAGTGCCACCATAGGTGCCTTTTGTTATTTTACCAACCTAATCTATTTTCTAAGGCCCCCATTGAATTGACTTCACCGACCATTGCAAAAGGAGAGACAACTTTTCGTATTCTGCTAATCAATGGCATAGCAAATTATTATAAGAGTAAAATAAAAATAAAAATAGACTTTACGACTTTTCCCCCTTTGAAGATTCACCCTACTCAGAGCGTGGATCTTATGATGATCACTTACTACCCCCAAGGTAGTTAGAGGCACGTCCAAACTTACGTACTTGACACATTCCCACGGAATCATCCTGTCGACGAATAGTCCATTGGCGAATCGGTCTTAGGAGAACGGTTGCGGAAAAGCAAGTAACTAGTGTTGAATACGTGACACGGCAAGCCCATCGCCGATTAGCGAAATATAAGCCATTTTTTTTTTATACCACTGAGATGACAAACAGGCGTACGGCCCATCTGATGGAAAGCGGTTACCGTCGCCTATGGACGCTCGCAACACCAGAAGCATTACTTGCGCATTGCCGACCCTTTAAAAAATTTAAAACGCCCTTTTTGAAAAACCCCATACTGTAGCTAGTAGGGAAAACCTCTACAGGGAGATCATTCCACAATTGAATAGTTCGCGGGAGGAAGTTCCTCTTGTACCTCACGGTGCGCGACGGCATTGTATTCAAAGTGTGTGGATGAAATCTCTGTCGATGGCGAGCGGTGCGATGATAAAAAGAGGCTGCAGGCACCATATCAAACAATTCCTCAGAACACAACCCATTATACAAGCGGTAGAACACACACAGAGAGGAAAATTCTCTCCTGAGACTTAAAGGTTCATCAGTTACACATGTTATTCGTAGTTTTGGTCCTAGGGACATTCCTGCTTCCTCACGATGTGACCTTCACTGTCAGAGAATGTGCATGTGTCAAAAACGCACATCAACATCCGCAAATCCGAAAAGTCCATTAGTGCATTAGTATTTGAACTCAAAACCTCCTGATCGGAAGGTGGGTCATACCCACACACACAACTCTATTATGAAATGGCGGCGAAATAACTTCATGAAGTTGACCTTACTTGATCTTGACATTATCTCAAGATGTTTGACAACTATAAGAGAGTGTACGTAGTATCCGCAGCATTTCTCAAAATCTCCAAACCCGAGATCTTGCATCGTGTGCGGTTCACGAGTGTGTAACGTAATATATGTGTATGTAATGTAATGTGTGTGTGTAATGAATGAACACCGTAATACCGGCATTTGCCTACCACTAATGTGATCGTGTTTTCGCAACGGAACTGCGGCTCGGTTTGCGCTTATTGGCTTGCGTTTGACATTTCCTTCAAGTATTTGAACGGGGAACGGAGATTCTGAATTATCTCAACTTGACATCCACTTGCTGTATTATATTTATACACGATGGGTCAGCTCGATTACGAGACTTGCCTAGGCAAAGGAGTCTACGATGGAGCGAGATCTTTCATGAAATGTATGTAAATGAATAGAAAACTCATCATTTGAAAGGGCTCGAACGAGAATACTACCACCTTTCCTAGTTCGGCCGCCAAACAGCATTGCTGATCCGGTTTGAAGGGTGCGGTTGCCGGTGAAATTACGGGCACGCGAAGTTTAACATATTATGGGTGTGACCTTCGCAGTAAGGGTGTGTTATAGGCAAGGGATATATCATATCTGATCAATATGAACATCATATTTGTATATGGCATTAAAATTCTGAACTACTTTATCACAAGTCTGCCAACATAATATTAATTTAAATTTTTTTCGTTCTGTCATTTAGAGGTAAGATAGCCAGTTCCACAGACTGTTGAGGATTCCGGGTGAAGTACGCTTCCACCTTCGGTCTTATCATAACCTGAAACCAGGTAAGATAAAAGCTAAACGCTTCCCCGATGAATAGTAAAAAAAACAGTGGCACTACGGGAGTGCCGATTGAAGTGAAAACTTGACGTTTGTCGTCTATAGGTAAGGTGTCGGTAAGGTGTACGGTGACGCGAGTTCAATGGTTGTTTCCCATCTCAAAAAATGCCCAACGCGACTAATGAAGATTTCACTTCAAAAAATGTAGCCAGTGTCTTGGGCACGCTTCCGTCTGGTACTGGTCTGGAACAGTTGAGTTACCTATAGGCCGTTTGTAACGGTCCTTAGTAATCTGACTGATTCCTTTGTACATAGTTAGTTTAATTGTACTTTTTATTAATAAATATATATTAATTTTTAAATGTTAGTAAACTAAATATGTAGTTAAAAATGTACTGGTTTCAGAAATTTCATTCATGTGAACGTGCTTGCTTATAGCACGTTTATATACTACGAGTATTACTTGCTTGAGATTCCTCTCAATACTTCAAATGCATATCGCGTTCGTAATATAAATAGTTAAACTACGCTATCTGCATGCATAAAAGAGGCAAAGTGCAAAAGAGAACAAAACCGACAGATTAAAGATAAAAGCCAGTAGCAAATGACACCGCCCGAAGGTATGAGATGGTATTTAGATTGTGAGTAAGTGGCAAAGATACCGGAGACTTTGTTGCTTACTTGATAGATCAGCCTCTGTTATAAAAAACCCCTATTCAAGAAGCCTCGTTTGTTTCAGTCTGCCTGGCTAGCTATCACCATCTTACCTAATTATGTCGCCGTAACAACCGTTCTTAAATTTTTGTGTTCCGGCATTCAGAGATTTGATAGTCAGATCCTAGGATGTTGAAGATTACGATGCGCTTCCACTATTGGCCTTATCATAACTTGAAAACTCAGGTGAGATGAAGACAAAGCGGCTCCCCGTCTTACATAAAACATAAAAACAGCTCAGTTGGCAGTAGCGGCCTTTTGCGCTGTAGGTTGTAGGTTTGATTCCCACCCGGGACAAACATTGGTGTGAATATAATGAATAGAGAAGTATGTTCTGATTGTGTTTTTTCAAATATGTATTTTTGTTTCGTTCTTTAAACAAAAGTATATAAGTATTCTATACGTAATCTAGTTCGCATACAAGTTTTGCTTAGTTTAGGGCTAGATGGCGCTGTGTGAAATTAATGTCCTGTTAAATATGTAAAAAAAATATGTATGTACCTCATGATTACTGTAGTTTACTATTCCGTGACATAGGAGAGTTAACTTGACTAACTTTCTACTGTCAAATTTAGTACCAATTTAGAAGCGCTTTAACATGAGTTTTTATACATTTTCTCTACTATAGTATGGTAGTGACTGTGGTTGGTATAAGCCTTAAGTAAGACCGATTTAACGCTTATTTAACGAGCTGTGGCTAAGTGGATGAACACCAACCTGCCACGTAGATATATTTATCCCGGCGGGGTTGCACGAGCAAACTCTCAAAATAATGTGTTCTAATCGCGAAAGTTTAAAAATGTAAATGGTAATGGTCGTTTAACATTTACAACACTCACAAAACGCTGCAACTATCTTAGAGGGTATAGCTTCACTAAGATTTACGTAATCAACTTTCATTAACTTCTGCTGGACAATTTAATCTCAAGTGCACTTTCAATGTTTATCGACTTTCAATGATTTCTCTTTTGACAATAAATAAAACGAAAAGCTTCTTCTGTCATTAAAAAGTTTTGTTAGGTTTTTAGAGAGTGGTAAATATGGATTTCTAAATATTTTTGTAACCTCGGGCACTTCATTTAATATAAAGTTAGCCACACCTTCAATTTTTTATGGTCGTGGGCACTTCATACTGACAATAGTATCGAAAACAATACGACTCTTTCCAGCTATTTAGCGATCCATAACATACTAACAAAAGTATTATAAGTATCCAATTACAAAAAAAGTATACCTATAAGTA
Organism: Venusia cambrica; assembly: GCA_951394065.1. Lineage (NCBI taxonomy): Eukaryota > Metazoa > Arthropoda > Insecta > Lepidoptera > Geometridae > Venusia > Venusia cambrica. Next base: position 6,735,229 of record OX596058.1, on the reverse strand, counting down.
TTCTATCCACAATCATGTTCCCAGAAGCATTGCTCAATTTGAAGAAAGATGGCGCTATGTAAAATTATTTATAGCAGCTTGGAAAAATACAGTGAATGATTGCACAGTAATTTTTATATTGATCTGAAGCTTTGCAATAGTAGTGTAGTGGGTGATATGATTTTGCAACTGAAAATCGCAGTTTAAAAAACCTTTTTCGCAACAACATGATAGAATCTTGCTTTTGGATAAAACGTTTAGATATTAATGAGACCAGATAATTGGACTCGAAGTGAATTGGGAATGCATTTGACATTACATGTTCGATGTCTAAAGATGGCGGTCAAAGACCGGTACAGATATAATCTAAGTGGGAAGCGATATTTTAATAGACGAATACCTAAATGCAATTCATAAATATTAATTTGCATATTCCAGTACCCTGCGTAAAGTTTGAGATGTATGGATTGTGTGTAAAGGATAAGACATTGAATTGATGATTAACTGACGGATAATAGAAGTGAATGAAAGATGAAGACATGAAGAACTGACCCCGAAGTTTGGTATGTGAGAAGGAAGGCGAAGACGATTTTAGCAATACTGATGAAGTTCTGATAAATGTAATAAATCCGCCATTGTCGTTATACCGTTAAGTTAATTGAACACTGGTTCATTGAGCCTAAAGATACTAACAAAATTAATGAAAAAAACTTTAATCAATAAAAAGAAATGAGAATGGCCGATGTAAACGTGCTTTGATACCGAGACAAGTAAAAAAAAACACGCGCCATTCACCAAGTCTTCAATTAATTACGTGAATAAATGAATAAACCCCACAAAAACTCATTACTTCAGGCAGTCAGATTGGCGAAGCGAGAAAAAGAAGTACTTAATAATAATAATGAATGAATGAATGAATGACCCACGACCCACGTCTAGCCGGTTCGTCGACCTCTGTAATGAATGCAATGTAAACAACACATAGGTAATTCAATAACATGACACGAGATTTCGCAGATAATATGTGAGAAAAGCTTAGTTTTGGTATTTAAATACAAAGAACGAAGTGATAGTATCGAAGCGTAGACTGGCGTGGTTTTGGTAACTGTACTTAGGAGGTACCTACATAATGCGTGATTTTCAAAGACAAGTAATTAAGGAGTACTTACTTTCAATGCAAGGGACCAATTCCAAGCACCTAAAAAGACTGGCACTGGGGTTCAGTTACACGAAGGCAAGCCAAACGTAATATTACTTGATCAGGCATAAGACAATCACATCAACAACCCATTAGTGTCCACTGCTCTGACCAGCAGTGACCAGCAACCAAAATTATTAAAAGTCAACACAACTTTTTATGTATATATTTTTTCGAAAAAAATCGTAAAAAAAAAAGGTCGTCAGATCCTGCCCTGAACCATACAGAACACATCATCGAAAACCACATCCAAATCGGATAAGCTGTTCCGGAAATACGCGTGTACAAACAAACAGACAAACAGACAAAAATTCTAAATACTGTATTTTTATGCTCGGCTGCTTGTTTTGAGTTTCAGTAGGACATAGACCACCTGGCTAGCAATCATCCTCGTGCCAAAGTCCAGCGCCAAGCGGTGTCATGTGCCTTCCGCAGCTTCTGGTAACGTTCCCTCCTTCATAGAACTGATCCTCGCCCAGGTAATGCCTAGACATACCTCGAGATCTAGAACTTTTAGGAGTTTATTCAATAAAATGTACAATTAAACTATGTACAAAGGAATCAGTCAGATTACCTAAGGACCGATACAAACGGCCTACAGGTAGCTCAACTAGCGACCAGTATCAGACGGAAGATGCTGTCTGCATTGACGCGCTGAATATCTATGCTGATTCGCTGACCTAAATAAGAGCCAGCCCTTGGACACGTGTCGCCTCAATCAAAAGCCCCCGCAAGATTTTTGATTAGTTTTTTGATACTTGTAATGAATAATAACTTGATAAAATAATTTATTTCGCCTTTTTTTTATTTTGTTTGTGAAAACCTACTGTATAATATTACAATACTGGTAAATGGTATATGCTAAATCAACTTAGTTTAAGTCACCAAAAACGTTTTCCACGACAAAATTCTACATCAAAGATTTCTTTCTACATATTTTATCTTTATGATGAAAAACTTATTTACTTCTTAAGCAGTTAACCTACAGACAATAGCCTTTTTAAATTGTCCTATGTACAGTGAAAATATGTCTACGTCCTCAAATTGAGTATTGAAAGAACTAAGTTGTAACCCGTTGAAGATGTGCAGCGACCAGCTTTAGTGTGGCAGGTGGAGGTGGTGAATAGTTTTTTCTTCGCACTGCACGCCTATATACACCGTGGAACCCTGATTCTACCAAACCAATCGCTTCACTATGATAATGGTATCATCGTAGAATGGCTACTAGAATACCAGAAGGCACCATTTAGTTCATTCTGCGATTGGGACCTGGTGATATTGAGGCCAAGCGCTTCCCCGCGTGCAATTACAAAAAATGGGAGTTGATAGCGCAGGAGGTGATATTGACTGAACAGGAAGTTATTAAAGTTGCTGATGATCATGAGCCTCACGTTTGGTCTTATTCGTGATCGTTATCATTCGCTAAGTACCTGTAATTTTATTGTAAGTGGGTCATATCACTAGTGTGATATGAATGTCTAGATTTTTTCTGGCAAAATTTACAACAGTTTTTTTTCGTTGTACTACGGGGAAACGTTTGGCCTTCATCTCACCTGGTCTCAAATTAAGATAAGGCTGAATGTGGAAGCGCACTTCACCCGGAATTCTCAACAGTCTGAGGAAATGGCTATCTTACCTCTAAATGCTACAGACAACAATTTAGAATGCGACAGACTTTGGTAACTTGTTGGTAGCTAGCCAGGCGGACTTAAACCCAGTACACCAACCAAACCAAGCAATTGTACCCCTTGGGGATCGATCCTGGGACCTCTGGATCTGACATCGGTTAGCGAACCACTAGACCACAGAGACGGTTAAGGTAACTATGTAATTTGTAATTTAATTAATTATTCAATAAATTAAACTAACTAAGTACAAAGGAATCAGTCAGATTACCTAAGGACCGTTACAAACGGCCTATAGGTAACTCAACTGTTCCAGACCAGTACCAGACGGAAGCGTGCCCAAGACACTGGCTGCATTGCCACGCTGAATAGCTATGCTAATTCGCTGGCCTAAATAAGAGCCAGCCCTTGGGTCACGTGTCGTTTAATTAATTTGTAATTTATATATAATTTGGTGCTTATGCTTGCGACTTCACGAACCCTGGATAAAAAGTACCCCTGCCATTCCAGCCTAGACCAATATCTGTTCAAAATGCTAAATGCAAAATGCTCAATCTTTTCAGTGTTTTTAGTGTGCAACCGCAAACAAACAAAAAGTACCTTAGATAATGATGATAGATGTTTGGAATGATACTCATAACTCCTAAATGGGCTTATCAATCTTAGTGGAAGCAATTACCAGGTAAATATGATGCTGGTTAATTAGAAAATGACTTACGTAATGTTTAGTTTAAATGAACATTGATGATGCGCTTAAATTAATTGTAGGTGAGTAAACACTCCTTGCAAAGTATACACAGAGATCTTTATTATTTTCTGTGCGGACGCCGTACTTTTTAGGGTGCTAACGGAACCCTATTATTGCCTATAACGCCTCTGTGGTCTAGTGATTCGACCACCGATATATCAGATACAGATGTCTTGGGGCCAATTCCCAAGGGGTACAATATTGGACTAGGTTTGGTTGGTGGTAGGACTTTGCTTAAATCGGCCTGGCAAACTACCACCATCTTACCAAAGTCTGTCGCTATAACATAAAGAGGAAGATAGCCAGCTCCTCAGACTGTTGAGGATTCCGGGTGAAGTCTTCATGTAATTTGGTGTAATCTGGTGAGATGAAGGCCAAGCGCATCCCCATGGTACAATAAAAAATAACAAATATTACTTTATTTATTATCACCATCCTTGAAAGCCTTAATCTACTCTGTCCATCCAACGGTTACCTGGAAGATATATGTTTCATCGATAAGGCTGCCCATTGTTTTACCAGTGTAGCCTAGATTAAGTTTCTTAAATCTGTATTGTTTTTTTACCGCCTCTGTGGTCTAGCGGTCCAACCCAACGATTTCAGATCCAGAGGTCCCGGGTTCGATCCCCAGTGGGAGCAATATTGTGCTTGGTTTGGTTGGTGGTAGGCTTTTGGTTAAGTCCGCCTGTCTAGCTACCACCATCTTACCTAATTTTTTCACCATAATAACAATTCTTAAAAATAATGTTGTGTTCCGGCATTACAGGAATTGTACCCGGGACCACTGGATCTGAAATCAGTGGGTTGACCCACTAGCCCACAGAGGCGGATATTATGTGTGATAAGTTTAGTTAAATATATTCTGTGTATATACAAATGTGTTCTGTGTTTCGGTGTTGTATTGTATCATAATTAGTAGGTATGTACCTATGTACAAAATAAAAGTGTATATAAGTATGATATCAGTAGGTAATCATTTTTTTTTCTTTGTACTCGTACTATGGGGATATTCTTGGCATTCATCTTACCTGATCTTTTCAAGTTATGATAAGGCCGAAGATGGAAGCTCACTTTACCCGGAATCCTCAACAATCTGAGGAACTGGCTCTCTCACCTCTTAATGCCAGAACTCAGAAATTCTAGAATTGTTGTTATGGCGACAGAATTATGCAAGATGGTGGTAGCTAGCCAGGCGGACTTAAACAAAGTCCTACCACCAACCAAACCAAGCACTTCATTGTACTCCCCCTGAGGATCAAGCCCGGGACCTCTGGATCTGAAATCTTTGGGTTGACCACAGAGGCGGTCAAAAGTCCTATAGTTCTCATATGACAAGCTTTGCTTGGTTTGGTGCTATGTGAAGTTGATATCCTGTAATGTATAACCATTTTTGTATAGAAAATAGCGCTTAGATGCTACACATTCTAACTCTCACTGCACAATTGCACATGGCCGAGCTACTAGCATAGTAATCGCAGATCTACATGTTCTGGATGTGAAGCAGTAAATACAGTAAAATTAATCATACTTCCACTACTGAAAACTGGCTGACCCTAAGCAGTTGCACAAAGTTGCCAGAAAAATAAACGAGAAAAAAACTTCACAGAATCTTCATTTATTGCTTCAGACAACACAAAGATCCATAGATTAGAGTAGTAAATATCACAAAGTGTCAAACAATAAAGGTACACAGCAGAATTAATTGAATTAATCAATTTTTGGCACGAGGGTTGATCAGGCTTGACATTAGCTCCGTAGTTTACTGCACTTTCTGTCAGCCAGAACCCTTTTCGGCCTGATGGTACTTCCAAGCATCCTGCGTTTTATAGAAGTTATTTTATTGCCAATCTAAAGATTCCCGTCTCATTCCGAAAATAATATGAACTACGGTAATAAACAACATTTCATGTGTGCTACCGTTGTTTACTCTAATTTTCACATTTCCCATTCACGACTTAGTATTTGAACAAATCTTACGACCCAACGTCCCCATTAATAAGGCTAATAGGAATATAAATGCAATTTGCTGCAAATAGAAATATGCAATTTCCAATTCCAAAAAATATGTTACAAATTTGAAGAGTTTTTTTCTAAATACTAACTTCTAGAGTACGTAGTCCGTGTCTTTGGTTTCTAAGAGAACTAAGTATTACGTACAATTAAAAGAACTATGTTGAATCAGTTGGATTACTAAGGACCGTTACAAATGGTCAGAGAGGTGAGGTGTTGTAGTTTAGAGTTTTTCAAAAGACTATACATCTGCGTACGATTAGCATGCCATCTCCGCTGCAGACGCTGAATAACTCTGCAGTGGAAATTGTAGGTACACAGGCTGGGTTGGAATTGTACAGTGAATTTTCTACACGTTGTATTTAGCATTTCCTGTTTCCGATTTCCGGTATCACAAGATAATGCGATAGGTATCAAGTTCTACGTTTAATTTTTAAGATGACAACGGTAAAAAAATATTTCACTTAATAAGATTTAATTGAGGGTGTGCAAATAAAGAAGTGGGTAGATTCGGTCGTGGATTTTCGGCGAATATAATACCGAATCATTTTCTGCTTTTTTTTTATTTGTTGAGTCAAAGTGCCGTCAAAATATCATATTAAAACTTTTCGTATTTCATATAAGCTCTTTTGTTGTTTGATAGTTACAGTGATCTTGCATATCTCCTGGATCGCATGTCTCTTCTAGCCGCCGAGTCTCGTGCGCCGGCGCCGCTCCGGCGATTTCGTGCATTTTTTTGCAAATGACCACTCCGATTTCTAAATAATTTAAATACGTGCACGACTTAAGAAACTCATTACGCTTAATTATTCAGAACTGGGTCTGTGTGTGACTTGGCTATCCTAGCGCATATGTAATAAATAAATAAATAATCGTCATACTTACGATCGGTTACCAAACGATCACAGAATCCGATAAGAGCACAAAACCATGTCACTATCACAATTTGTTTATTTTATTTACACTTGCGCGAGCGATCAGCTGTTATAGCGCGAAGCGGGGACGCGTGCGGGCAGCTCCGATGCGCGAGGTCAACTAACACCGAACGGCGAACAAGTCGAGAGTGCGCACGCGCACGGTGAAAATCATCCGACTGAAGTCTCCTAACGAAATCGCATAAATACTTTTTGATTGTTACAAAATAATGTGTCATGCAACACAAATTATGTGACAATACTACAAGGAAAGTACTATGTTTTTTAGAACAAAATTGCGAACTAATAGGTAAAATGTGCAAAAACAACTTGAATCATGTTACTTGACTAAGTTATATAGTTATGTATAGGTAAGTGGTGTGCAGTGCCTTTCTATAGTAACTTAATTACTTGTTGAAAGTAATGTAAAGCATCTTATCTACATCTAACAGGCTATTTAACCAGTTTTGCACTTCCTCAAATAAATGTTAATGAAAGTATTACCATTGGAGATCTTCCAACCTGTCAGAAGGAAAGTGGACAAAGACTATCTTGACTCCGGCACGGTCGTCAAGCAGACTGCAGGCACCCAGATGGAATCGGTTAGAAAAGTTGCAGTTTTATGGGCTAAGTCAGAATAAATAATATCAGGCATAGAGTTGGGACAAATGTGGTAATGCCGAAGCCGAATAATTCATGGCCCTCAATTTTCGACTGGATGTATCTTTAAGTTAGTATCGAATTCAGGTGATTTAAGCGAAAAAAACTTCCAAAAAACAGAAAAATGTTTGGTAACAAATTCGCAAAGTTCCTTTGAAAAAATCAGATTAACACGCCTCCACCTTCGGCCTTATCTGAACTTGTAATCAGGTGAGATGAAGGCCGGACGCTTCCCCGTCGTATATATTTAAAAAAACGCTAATTTGCTGATTTTTGACGAGATATAGCCAGAGCTATATTTTGAGAGGATGCCTTGTGCATAGGAAGAAACTGTCGATTTGTTTTTTTTTTTTCAAAGTAACCTAGAGAATTTATTTCCAAACATTTTTCTAGTTACATATATAAACAAAGTAAAATGGATCTCCGCAAAGTGATGCTTGAATCAATTTGCTATTTCAGAAACAGAATAAGTATATCATAAAATAACAGTTTATAATTTTCAGGCTTTTCTTATGTACTGTGTTCTGGTGGCTGCTTTATCAAAAACAAAAAAACGCTTACAAACGCGACAAAACAAAGTTAACAAAACAAAGTTTTATAAGTCAAATAATTCACATACCGCGTGAGGGACAGATTAATCACTGATCACTTACACTCAGAGCGTGGATCTTATGAGGATCAACTACTTAAACCAAACCGAATCTCTATCGATAATGCAGCTTGAAGCCGAATAATTTGCCCAACACTATACATAATATCTACAGGTTCTTGACTGCGCGTAGTTTTATAGCCGGTTACTACGCGTTAAGTTATAAAATAGTGTCGTCCAGTTAGCTTAATTAACTGCTGGGGGGAATGGAGATCAATTTCTCTTATAATGTTTGCGTTTTCACCAACATTAAATGCTTTGAATTCAACTTAGATAATTATGATTATATTTTCCGTCGGCTTGTCCAATTAGAAATTTATTTCAGTGAATAGATTTATTTCGCTTTAAAAGGTAATAACCTCTACGTGTAATTGCAAGTAGTTATCTTATATCAAGTATTTATGTATCTACGAGATTCTTATTATGTATGTACTAGACTAGATGGCGCTGTGTAAAATTAATGTCCTTTAACATTTAACCGCCTCTGTGGTCTAGTGGTTCAACCCACCGATTTCAGATCCAGAGGTCCCGGGTTCGATCCCCATGGGGAGTACAATATTGTGCTTGGTTTGGTTGGTGTTAGGACCTTGTTTGGGTCCGCCTGGCTAGCAACCACCATCTTATCTAATTCTGTCGCCATAACAATAATTCTTAAATTGTTGTGTTCTGGCATTTAGAGGTAAGGTAGCTAGCTCCTCAGTTTGTTGAGGATTCCGGGTGAAGTGCGCCTCCACCTTCGGCCTTATCTCAACTTGTAACCTGGTGAGATGAAGGCCAAGCGCTTCCCCGTCATACAATAAATAAATATATATATATAAATTATTACTTATGCTTAATGGGATTTTTATATGACATGGAGACGGAATAAGCAAGCAGCCCATCTGATATATGTTAAGTGGAAGTCTTGCCTATAACAAAGCCTGACTGCGCAGTTCATATCCACAAAGAACATGACCTACGCTGCACTTCATTGCGCCCGTCAGCTTGAGACTGAAAGTTGTTAAGGCCCCACTGCTTGGCGGCCGTTATAGGTATGGTGGTAGTACTTCCCCGGACAAGACCTTTAGCCAAGTTTTTTCAAGTCTACGATGGAGCGAAAGCACTAGAGGCACTGTTCTGACTCTTCCGCGCACCCACGGTTCGCAGCGAACCGTTTGACGCTGGACTACGGCTGGAGGGTGTTTGCTAGCTAGGTAGACCTGTACAGGTCCCACCACGAAAGTTGTACTCATTCAGCGATTCCGTTGCCCTGTTGATTCCGTTACATTGTTAAAAAGAGAAATAATCATTTTCATATATTTCTTCAACGGCCCATATATATCAAGTGCTGGATTTCGGTATTTCGACTTAAATTCGATTAGTTCCTTAGTTTGTTGAGGATTTCGGGTGAAGTGCGCCTCCATCTCCGGCCTTATCTAAATCTTTACCTCAAATGTTTCAAAGTAAATAGGTATGATTTCTATTGTAATTTAACGGTAAAATGTAAATACCCTCTCACGCACTGTTATCGTAATTGAATACATAAAATAACCCAACACGTAAAATACAACAAAAAGGTAAAGTAAACCTTTGCCAAACCCTTGTGTAATATATAGGTATCAGATTCATTACGTTAAAGCCAAATTTGTTAAATGTATAATACATAAAACACAGATTATATTTTGAGACGGCGTGTTTTTAGTATAGTTAGTAAAAAAATGTCTAGAAGTCCGCCCATTTATTGTGCATTTTTTTTTTCTCGTTTCATATATTAGCGTTTATTATCTATTACACTGAAGGTTTCACAACCGACATTTTGAGGCAAAAATGCGCATATAATTCAATTTAACTATATAAATTATAAGGTATGTTGCAATGCGCTTGCGCACGATTCACGCCGATAAAAGAGTTCAACGCGCACGCGCACCATGGACGTACGTCCTTTTTACTATTGAATTGTTTCAATTGTTAATAATATTATTGTTCAGCTCAAAAAAAAACATAAAAATCATACTATCGATGTATAGTATCTGTATCGCCAAAACAAAGTCCTACCGCCAACCAAACCAGGCAAAATATTATAAAAATATTGTACTCCCCTGGAATCGAACCCGAGACCTCTGTATCTGACACCGGTGGGCTAACCACTAGACCACAGAGGTGGCCTTCCCTGACTTCTTTAATCGTTTCACTCGTATAGTAGACTCATTCTGAATAGGTCCCATTGGCTCCTTTAGTTTCAGAACTCTAAAAAATATGTCTCCAATACAACATAATCGAAAGATAAATCTGTTCCACAGAATAAATACCTTAAAGCTCATTCAATCTCGTTTTTGCAGCATAATCCGAAATTGTTGCTCTCTAAAAACCATAATTTCGCGCCGCGATTCAATTAAAACGTGATATTAACACGAGCGTTAATTGCAGAATTATGATTATCAATGGACTCCACTTCCGACAATTATAAGTTGATGAGAAGTGTGAAGCACCCGAGCGACCATTAACAGGTTCTGAGCTTTGCAAGGAATATACACCAACGGTTTTATAGATTGTACCTACCGTACTAAATATTAAAGAAAAACCTTCAAAACCAAAACGTCAAACCTTTTGTCATAAAACAGATAAATGATAAATTATTTATTGGTTTGTTCAACCATGGTACATAAAAAGTTCTTACAGATAGTTTAGGTCTCACATGATTCCACCAGATATTGGTTTGCACTGGTTGTGCACTAATAATATATATTAATTGGTATACGTAAAGAGTACTTAGTAACCTATATTTTAACACAAATTTCATTTATACCTAGCAACCAAAAGTCAACCAACAGAACAGTCCAAAAAACACAAAACTACATAAGTTACAATTAACAATGTTTAATGAGTATTTATGTCAATGATTTTAAATGAAAAATGTCAAAACTAAATTAAATTGTCATTTAGAAATTCATTCACTGAATAATATGCTTTTTTGACTAGAAGTTTTGTCAGTGAATTTTTAAAAATATTTAAGCACATTTACAGCACGGACATAATACCATAAAAAAAATACAGCGCAGTCAAATAAATACTAAAGGCATTAATTTAAATGGTCAGCTGATTATAGAGGACTTGGTCAGCTCCGATGAGTATTTAGTCAGCAAACATAATTAATTGAAAACTCAAGGTTTTTGGAGGGTCCGAACCTGATTGTAAGCTGTTACTGTCGTATCAGGACGCTTGCAACATCAGAAGCATCAAACGCCCGTTGCAGACCGTACAACTCCGTCATAAGTTTTGGTAGTAACTCTGCCTTCTGCGCTGTTGGTTGTGGGTTCGATTCTCTTCCAGGACCAACATTTGTGTGATAGATATAGATGTTTGTTCTGTGTTTGGGTGTTGTTGTATGATGAGTATATATTTACAAAAAAAATGTGAAATTAATGTCCTATAATATTGATTTGTTATTTATTTCTGTATTTATTTATTAACTTTCACCGCAGCGCTCGGATCGGTAACACGTTGATAGAGGGCTAGTCAGTTAGCAGCAAGACTATATTTCCTGAGGATGCCTCGTGTAGAGGCGAAACACGTGTCGATTTGATTTTTTCAGAGAGATTTGGCGGATTTATTACTAAATATTTTTTCTGTTTTCAGATTTTATTTTGAAATATGGATCTCCGCAAAATAACGCCTGAATCAATTAGCTATGTTATTTACTTTGAAAAATGGATTTTCGCAAAATAGCGCTTGAATCAATTAGCTGAATTGTATGCTGTCAAAATGGTAATTTAGCTGATATATCTTGCTGACCGACTATTGAATAAAATGCAATTTATGTAATTACTTGCCAATAATAAGTAGGTACGTTGTAGTAACATTGTTCGAGTATTTAGAATATTTGCTGAACAACGAAAACTACAAAATCAAACCGACCAAACACGCATTCTCCGGGTTCCGATCCACATTTCCGCCATTGGTAGGCCATACTTTCGAGGTGGTCCCATAGAAAAAATCGGTACAGTAGTTTGGTTTTTATATCAAAATAACTGAAAAAAAAAACATCCAAGTAAACGAAATTGCGTATTCTGCTTTTCTGTGGTGTTTACGGTAACTAGAGAACTATTAAACTGTTTACCTTCCAGAATCATCATCATCATTACTGGGTTTAGCCATAATCACCACGCTTGGCAGGCGTGTTGTTGATCGCAGTAATTATGATACGTAGTAGTCCCACTGAACTGCCTGCCTTCCGGTAGGTCTAGGGTAGGCCTTTGGCTTCATCATCTGATGACGATGATGTTCACCGACACTCCGTAAAAAAACAATTTAACCTAGCATTGTTTGGGCTTAGTGGAAATGTCATAATAGCCCATAAAAGTCCACGGCTTATAAATCAAAATACAGGAAAACAGGATATTGGGAAAGATCGTTCCCATTATCTTGACATAGTGCACCCTTACACTGCACCGTAGAGACCGATTTTTAACATTTGTTTAGGTAATCTGTATTTATCTTCGTTCCCATCATTGCGAAGATATTTCCCAGAACCCCGTATTATTGCACCCTCACGCGACTTTTAAATAGGGTGTTGTAGGTTTTACAACAAAAAAAAGCCTAAAATAAACCTTAAAAATAAAATGGAACCAACTTCACTGAAAACTTTGAATTAGCTCTAAGGGTAAGTTCATATAATTTGAATACAATAAACATGTTGTTGTGCTTGGCAATTCGGCACTAACTTCAAATTTTAAGTTTTTAGTGGTGAAGTAGGTTCCATTTAAAAAAAAAAGTTTATCACTATTTTGCTGTTATAGCGGCATTCTCACGAAATTCACTGTATGCTTATTCACAGCCTGCTGACAAACAAACGGAAGGCTTAGTAATAGAGTCCCATTGGCACCTTTTGGGTACGGAACTTTAAAAGTCATGTGTTTAGTCCACAACACGTTTCAATTCAGCGTGTTAAAAACGCCAGTGCAAACAGCACCAGACTACAATAAATTTGAGATTCGCTGAGTACACGCATCTAATGACAGGTTTTATTGTGATGAAGTGTTATGCAACCTGTGTTTACTGGTGTAATTATTTTCCAGATGTTATGAGATTTTTTAATAAACGCCTTGGCTCTGGCTAATAATTTAAATTGACTGTTTAGGTTGCGTATTTATTGTTATCCAAAATGTTTTATTTTATTTTATTTTTTGATGCCATTACAACAAGTAATTAATATAAAATTAAAGGGGTTATATAGCCATTTAATTTATAAGATAACATGTTTTATTTTTAGTTATAGCCAAGCTTCCGACCACCTGCTCATTCGAATAACAAGTAAAAATGTTGGTGGCGTAAAATAAAGAACGTATGTCTAAAAGATGCACTCTATTCCTTCTTTGTTTGGCAGTCATTAATTAACATTAATACTTAATTATTAGTTTGTACATGCATTTCAAACAATAAGAATTTATTCACATACTATGTATACGGTGGAGATAAATATGCTGATCTATATTAATAAAATTTATTTAGTGAATAATTTTTACCATCTTATCTAATATGTATACTTACCATGCCATGTATGCCACCTTTAATATCTGTTTTAGTGGATAGCGGAATAATTGGAAAAATACGTCATCCAGGTAAACGAAATTGTATCATATTCTTCATTGAAGTCGGTTTTCTTTTTAATTTTTGAAAGGTACCCACATATTTTAAAGCCTTTGTGTGTAAGTCATTTTAGCACCGATGTCTCCCCCAGCAAGGGGAGACACCTGTACTAAAAAATACCGATGGCTCCCCCAGGGGGCTGACCAGACCACGGGCCCGAAGCCTATTTTACGTGAACAAAATTATCTCTATCTTTCTTTGAGCCCTGCTTTGCGGGTACCTGAATCTGATACGAGTATACCTATGTTGCCTTTAAGTCACATTACACGTTATCATCATCATCATCAACTGCACTTAGTATCTAGGGCCTCCTCCAAAATTTGAGGGTTTGTCATAATCAAGCTTGGCAGACGGATTGGTGATCGCAATTACGTTATTGAGTAGTATACAGCAAGTAGCTACTGGCGTTCTTATATTGAAAAAAAAACTGCTACTTTTCTCCTCGAGTTCTGCTCATTTTTACATTGAAATGACTGTCAGTAGATGGTTTATATGTTAGGATAAAACAGAAATATTTTAGGTCAGGCACGAAAACTGCCCCTCCCTATTTCCATTTTTTTTCATTTTATAAATTGCCCGTACAGCTCTCTTCTGTAGGATAAAAATGCTTTCAATATCAGCTGCACTTCCCCATAAAAATATGCCATAAGACATAATACTGTGAAAGTAACTAAAATAAACTAACCTCGCCGTTGCTTCATCAGTCAGATGCCTTATTGTACGTACAGCGTATGCAGCCGAGCTTAATCTGCTAGCTAATGACTCAATATGAATACCCCATTGCAACTTTGCATCAATATTTAAACCTAAGAAAGTAGTTGCTTCAATAAAGTTTAGTGTTTCCCATTTAAGATAATGTTAGCATTGCTGATTTGAGCACTAGGCAAGGTGAATTGGATGCATTTTGTTTTTTTCATTTAGTAGGAGGTTATTTACTGTAAACCAATCAAAAACTTTAGCTAGAGAAGTATTTACACAATCATAGTTATCTTTAGCCCTATCGACTCTAAATATTCATGAAGTATCGTCAGCAAACAATACAATGACACATAGGTCCCCTACACAGGGGGCACAAAAGGCACTAAGATCGATCCTTGTGGTAGACCTATGTTAGTGGAGGTTCCCGAAGATCTTCTACCGCTAATATCCACTTTTTGAATGCAATTCGATAGGTAACAATGCATGAGGCTTATTGCCTGATTCTGGATTAAGCTTTGAGGTCAGGGTGTCATGATCTACTACAATACAGTCAAGTAACGATATGAAATATGCTAGAGAAAAAACGTTTAAATTCATCCACCGGCTTTATTATTAATCATTTTCCAAGTAGCCTTTATTTAAGATTTTGCGGAATGACATATATATTAAAGACTTTAGAGTTATTTTGTCGAAAATAATAAATGGTAGATAATGTAGCCTTAACTCTCTCTCTGCGTAGAGTTCATAAAGTCTATTCCTACTCTTATTTAGTTACTTAGTTACCAGCTGTAGCCCAGTCTGCAAACACAGAGCCAGATTTATCTTTACACGTTTGTAGTGGGAAAATTATGATATCGATAGTTGAGCAGCCACTATAAGCTCCGCTGATAATTCAATCGTATCACAAAAATAAACCATAAATCTATCAAAACAAGTGACTTTCAAAGATCTGTCGCCACAAACAATCACCTATGTGCGTGAATCTCTGGAAATTCTCGTGTGAGTGAAAGTGATAGCAACAATTACTTGGTGCCGTGAAACAGAGTACGCTGATCGAGAAGCTGCACGACTGGAAAGGCCTGTCAAATCTTCTTGTCACGAAGCCACATTTACACCAGTGTGAACTTGTTGTCTTCTCCACATAATGGTAAGCAGGCATCTTCTGAGGAATCTCGCTCCTTGCAAACCTCAAAGAGAGTAATACAAAAGAAAAAATATGCTTATTGATAGTCGAGCGTTGGACCACTCAAACGGTCATTTTTATAAATAAACGATCAGCTAATTAAAGCACCAAAATGTATTTTATCAGCAAGCAACGTGAATTAGCAAGCATCAAGGTGTTTCTGTTGTGCAAAAAAACCCAAACAATGTAATGACGTAGATACTCCACAATACTTTTTATTCCGCAGTCGAGAAATTGCAGACGCTTATATACATATTTTCATCCATGGAATATGAACCAGATGGGTCGATATTCCATTTCTTAGGAATAATATAATAGGCGCTACTAAAAAACATTAATTATATCTTAGTAATATTTTATCGATGGTACTACTAAAATTTGGAATTAGCAGCCAGCGCCCTTTTAACCAACTTCCCAAAAAGGAAGAGGGTATAAATTCATTTTTTTTTTATCCTCACAGCTCAGTTGGTAATATCTCGCTTCTGCGCTGTAGATTATTAGTTCGATTCCAACCCAGGCCAAACATTTGTTGAATGTTTGAATTGTGTTGGGGCTTTTATTTTCATGATAATATATTCACAAAAAAAACTATGTAAGTACTCTGTACGAAATCTAGTTCCCATATTACAAGCTTTGCTGGGGGCTAGATGGCGGTGTGTTTATGTGTGAAAAAAATAATTCTTGCTAAAAAAAAAAAAAAAATGTTCTACATACAGTTCATACATAAAAGTTCCATTCGGTGTGAATGTGGCGCATAAGTTTGTCTCGAAAGCTGTAAAAAGGTAATTGGGCTCCGAAGATACAAGTAATTTGTAATGTTTTACCTGTCCAATGCGTTTCGCTGGCGTGATTTTTCACCTTTGGGATAATGAGCGAGCTTTTGATAATGGTGAATGAAAGTCATGAAGAAAGTGAAAGGGTTTAATGCAAGCCATAACAGTTAACCCTTAAACAAAAGACATATCGACATAAAATTTTCTTCCTAGTTTTGTCTTCAGTTTGTGCTTTCAAAAACACGCAAAGATTATCTCTTACTCTAAACTAAAACATAGATTATCCAAATTATTTTCCATCATAAAAATATCTTGATTCACGTAATTATTATTTACAGTAATTAATAGGTTGCGTTTTTGCAATGATCTCGCTCATCCGTTTCACTCAGCTACGTGCGAGTACATATAGCGCCGTCCCTCTCATTGTGTGTACTGACAGCCTCTTCATACTGGATCCTACAGTCTGGTGAGCACCAGCATAGGCTTCGTCTATTGTACTAGTGACATGTAATGCCTGCTCTGGTGTAGCGACGACCTAATTATGCGCGGTTTAATTAGCGCTGAAGCCGCAAGCCGCAGTATTTTCCCGTTGTGCTTTCGGCCAAAGCTGTGAACGCGCATTCCTGCATCAGGTATTAATCCGATCCAATTTCCACACACATCGTAATTGATGCACATATCACACTGATATTATAAAAGCGTAAGTTTGTATTGTGTATGTGTGTGTAATCCCTTCACGCCTCAACGGCTGAAAGGATTTGGATGAAATTTAGTATTAAGATAAATAATAAGCTAGGTACTTTTTATCACGGAAAAATACAGTGATCAAATATGTTTGTTCCATAATTTCGCTTAAACGGCTTCACGAATCTGGATATGATTTTGTATCAGTAGAGATACATAGATAGATACATACCCTAGACCCATAGGCTTATTTTATTCCAGAATAGTACAGTGTGTTCTTGTAGGATGACCAAAGATTTCAAAATAGTAATAAATAAGTCTCTCAATTACGCTAAACTGCTTAACGAATTTGAATGAAATTTGGTAAAACAGTAATGTAATAAGAGCGTAAGTTTTTTTGTATATGTGTATACTTGGTACTGCTCCAGCTGAATGGATTTGGATGAAATTTGGTACAAATATATTTTATACCATGCTGTTTTTTAAATTATTGGTTGGTTAATAGGATGATTAAGGCTACTTTTTATCCCATGAATCAATTCCCGTGTAGAAATGGGATGGATAGAAACGAGACTTTGACTTTTGACTTTGACTTTGAGAGGGTTCCTTTGCGATGATCTAAATTCAAATATGTTTATCACTCAATTACGCTCAAACTGCTTAACAAATTTGGTTGAAATTTAATATAATAACGAAATAGGCAATTTTTTATCCCAAAAATCAGGTCCTGTAAATTGGGGATGATTTGTCCTTTATTGCTCCTCTACGTAAAAACTACAGAACAGATTGAGCTGAAATTTTGTATAGATATTGTAATGGACCATGTACACTACTTTTTACCCGGGTACCACGCGGGCAAGTGGAAACTAGTTTCTGATAAATTTGACTAAATCTCGATAAATGAAAATTTGAAACTCTCGGGTAATTGCTAGGCGTACATAGCATAGCCTCCTGTTTTTTAGAAGTCGGCTTAAAATAAAAATAAAATGTCGTGTGCCTCCACTGAACATAATGTAACATATTTTATTGAAATGTAACGGGTAACCAAATTTCCGTCCTATTCCGATACATCAAGCATATTGCACAATCAGGGAGATTGATATCGGGTCCCCCTCACAAATGGGCGTCCTACACAGATCCTGTCATTTACCTGTCATTCCAAAATCAGATACGAGAACCCCTGGAGTGAAATAAAATGGATACCAATCAATGGGGCAACCCTCTACAGACAATGTAATTTCTGAGTAAAAGTATTTTATTTACTGAAAAAAAACGGTATAAAGGTAGCTTAACTGATTCAGACCAGTACAATTCGGATGCGTGCCCGAGACACCGGCTACATTGCTACGCTGAATAACTATGCAAATTCACTGGCCTAAATTAGAGCCAGCCTTAGGGTCACGAGTCGCTTCAATCAAAAGCCTCGCAAGATTTTATTATTAATAAATTAATGATACCTAATCGAAGTCTCATATCTCGTTCATGATTAACAAATTAACATTACAAAAGAAGTCAGGAAATACATGAAACGGATTGATCGTCGCAAATGTACACATAAACTCCCGAAAACACACAAATCGAAAAGTACATTGGATTTGGACCTACAACCTCCATATCGGAAGGCGGGCCCATACCCACTTGACCACAGCCCATGGTTAGATAATCCCCTGTCCAAATGATTGGGGTAATTTCCATTATCTCGTTCAATCTAAACCTAATTAGCCCCTAGGCAACCTACAAACCACGTTAAAACAATTCAAATTTTAATCTTTCACGCCAATTTATTTGCACGGTCTAACGAAGCAATTAACACAATATTATGCTTGGTTTTTCTGTAAACTGTTAGTTTTGTAAAAAGTGGGTTATTATACCTATTATGTTGACCTTCAACTGTTATGTCTACTTAACCCACTCCCTTCGAATTTTTATAAGTGCGCTTCCAATAGCTGAACACCAGGTGAGATGAAGGCCAAGCGCTTTTCCGTCATAGAATAAGAAAAGTCTAACCATCATCATCATCATCATCATCATCAAGTATTTTTTTTTATATGACGCGGATGTTCAGGGCCTTTATCTCACCTGATTTTCAAGTAACGATAAGGCCGAAGATGGAAGCGCACATCACCCGGAATCCTCAACATATTGAGGAACTGGCTATCTTACCTCTAAATGCCCGAACACAACAATTTTAGAATTGTTGTTATGGCGACAAAATTAGGTAAATTTTAGTTTATTACTGAGAATAGCACTTTCTTCCGATATAGTCCGATAGTGCTTTATATTATACCTATGTATTATATACGAGGAAAGAAAAAGGAAATTCTTGAATAGAAATTTGTATAAAAGTTATATAAACTTTTTTCTCGATATTCTTTTTATTTAAATATGTCCGAAAAAAGCAAGTTGCCAGAATCATTTGCAAACTTGGTGATAAGAACTTTTTGTTATCTGGCACTAAATGACCGAAACTAAAAAAAACTGCACGTTAACAATGATTTTTCATAGACTATTTCTGCCCGCTCAGCGCGCACTTTTTTATGATGGAACAAGCAAGTAGCCCACCTGATGTTAAGTGCATCTCTCGTGCCTATAACAAAGCCTTACTGCGTTGGTCACACCCACAAATAATATATCCTACACGGCACTGCATTGCGCCCGTCAACTTGAGGCATTAAGTTGTTAAGCCTCGCGTGCCCGTTATTTCACCGGCAACCATACCCTTCAAACCGGAACACAGCAATGCTGCTTGGCGACTGAAATAGGTATGGTCGTAGTACTTCCCCGGATGAGACCTTTCATAAGGTCTCATCCGGGGAAAAAAAATAAAACCCTAAATTAGCTGTCCGTTTTCATTAAAGCCCAAAAAAAATGCCAAAAAGTGCGTTACCATGAATACTTAGTAAATATTTTACGTGACCTAATTTCTCAGAGATGTTGAATAAATAAACGTGTCCATTTATTTTTATTATTATGCCTTGTACGACTGAGCTCATCTAATTAGAAAGGAACAGATACGACATTCGTGGAAACGGCAAAATCTAGGCCAGCCATTATAATAAATTGTTAGTCCTTTTGGCTAAAGTTCGCAAAATAGAGCTGATTTATGCAGATATTATCTTTTTCCTGTTAATATGGAAACTTATCGTACATATAGATCCACTTCAATTGGAAGAGATCGGATTGGATTCGGACTGTTATACTTATTTTTTTTGTTTATGATAGACTTATATGTTTTTAAAAATGTTGTGTTCCGGCATATAGAGGTAAGATAGCCAGTTCCTCAGTTTGTTGAGGATTACGGGTGAAATGCGCTACCACCTTCGGCCTTATCTAAACTTGTAACGAGGTGAGATTAAGCGAGTAAGAAGAAGCGCTTCCCCGTCGTACAATAAAAAAAGAAAAGTGTTTTGTTGCTAATTCGTTATTTTTATTATTTACATCCGCAGGTTGTTAGTTTCCACTAACACTAACAACCTGCGATGATGACCAAAGAATCACAGCCGCGTCGGGGCCTTGGCCTGGTCAAGCATATTCCGCCATCCAATTCAATTTCTGGCTTTCCAGCTTCTCTACAACTGCTCTTAGATCCTGCTCCACTCCACCCAGCCATCTGAGCTTTGGTCTTCCAGGGGGTCTGCGGCCGTCGAGTCTGCTTAGTAGAAGAAACTTTGATGTTCTTGCATCCTCCATTCTTTCTACGTGGCCTGCCCACAAAGATTGACTTTGAGAGACTTAGAACATAGATTTATAGCTTTTGTCCTGTTTAAATGATTATCTACCTACTAATATCAAAACTTAAACGGGACAAAAGCTACAAATAATATCTACCTAATATTTTATCTGAGGTGGTATTCTTAGTTCAAATTCGTGTATTATGATTTGCCTTACATAAGCTATAAGTGAATCCCTAGTTATAATGTAAATATTTTAAATTATAAATAGGAACCCTAATAACAATTGGGTAGATAGATAGACAGTCAAGCTCTTTATTGTACATTAAGAAACGAAAATAAACAAACAAGCACAGAACAACACTTAAACTAGGAACAATGAACGCCCTATCGCTTAAAGCGATCTCTTCTAGGCAACCTTTGTATGGAAACAATATCTAAGATCAGTCAAAGCATTATTCCTATCTAAAGTTCCAATAAATTTTCTTTTATTTATATATTCATAACAACGAATAATAAATATCTATAACAACGAATTTAAAATACATTACAAAATACCATTTTCTTTTTTTTTGAGATGGGGAAGCGCTTGGCCATCTCATCTCACCTGGTTTCAAGATATGATAAGGCTGAAGGTGGAAACGCACTGCATCCGGAATTATCTGAAAAACTGGCTATCTTACCCCTAAATTACGGAGCACTACCATTTAGAACTCTGTTGTTACGGCGGCGGTAGTCTTAGGTTAGATGGTGGTAGCTAATCATTTACTAAACAAACAATAATTCTCGGTAAAACTCGTATATGGTGCGAGCGAGCAGAACTGTTAATGATTTCGATAGGTTATTTTACATTGATCTATTCTGTACCAGCATCCCCAGAGCGAGGCGGTGCCTATCCCTTCACTTCTTTGGTAGTAGACACAGACAGTAAGTATTCAATATTTTTGGAAATTAATTTGTATCAAATATTTTAATTAGTAACCTGATTTGTTTCTTGTTACTATTATTGTTTTTTTTTGTATCCCTTTTGTTTCTATTCTTTTATGTAACACTAAGAAGTTGTGTTCACATTTTTATTGTATCTTTACCTAGATAGGTGTTATTAGTTATGCGAAATAAACAGTTTTGAATTAGTGAAAACCTATAATTGTCTGACTGTCTCTATATACGTTTTTTAAGGATTTTTTTTTAATTTGCTGGCAGTTCACTGACTTGGTATAGCAATAGTTGCTTAAAACTTATCCTCCTGGAAAACCAGTAGCAAGATTACCAACGGCTTTGCTTGAAAGTTTTCCTAGGAGTTAGTGCCTGCTCAAGCAAACACGAAACAGAGTTGAAGGTGATTCAACTCACTTGCTGTTTGTTTCGTGGTTGCTTTAGCTGAACCGAGTTACGGGTAGACCGTTGGAGAATATAGTAGTTTGTCTGTTTTTTCGTATATTTAATTATGTTTCAGTAAAATTAATTCGCAATAGTGATTTGGGCATTATTTTTTGTCACTCATTATAATGCCGGTCAAATGTGGGTCGGACACCTACAACTAGCTGTTTTTTTTTACATATCGTTCAAGCGCATTCGTGTGGGTCAGACTTACGCTTGGCCGATTTTTAGGTAAAGGTAAGGACTACTATCACACCATTTTTGAACAATTTACACATTACTGCTTTGACGATAGAGTTAAAATAAAAATTGTTAAAAAAAATCCCGTTTTTTTATTTATTTTTTATTTTACGACAGGGAAGCGCTTGGCCTTCATCTCACCTGGTAACAAGTTGAGATATGGCCGAAGGTGAAGGCGCTTTTCACCCGGAATCCTCAACAAACTGAGGAACTGGCTATCTTACCTCTGAATGCCGGAACACAACATTTTTTTAAGAATTGTTATTATGGCGACAGAATTAGGTAAGATGGTGATAGCTAGCCAGGCGGACTTAAACAAAATCCTACCACCAAACAAACCAAGCACAATATATTGTACTCCCCATGGGGATCGAACCCGGGACCTCTGAATCTGAAATCGGTGGGTAGAACCACTAGATCACAGAGGCGGTTTCCCCATAGACTTTCATATATTTTTTATTATTGGTTGTTATAGCAGCAATAGACACACTGAACATTTCAACATATTGCGGTTCATGAGAAGGCTCGCTAAGACGTACGGACGGAAGGATGTACCTACAGCGAAAGCTTAGGGCTAGTTGGCACCCTTTGGATACGAAACCCAAAAAAAAACATTAATGAGCACGGTTGCAAGTAATCTGAGGGAAATTGTAGCCTGTATTAGAGTATGTACGATGGTGAGTGTGCCCAGAAGCTTGAACCTTATTCGAGATTCAATTTCCGACGCCCTGCAAATTTACATCCTCATCTGGTTGATATTATATTTATTAGGACTAAGCGCTATCGAAAACGTTGTATTATGCGGACTACAAAACCTTGAAAAACCTTCTAAGCGGCTGTATACGACACTAATGTCTTTAAAAAGATATCAGCTAGGTACACTCGTTCTATTTTAGACCCCATCGTTTCGAGTGTAAGGTTCAAGGTCAAGAGCTTGATACATTCTATTGAAAAAAAATCGCACATATCATAAAACATTTTTTTTATGACGATAAGCGCTTTAGGTACCTACTCTGGAAATGGATTGATAAAACATTGATGTACCTTTTTTTTTTATAACAATACCTTACTGCGTTGGCCACATCCTCAAATAACATAGCCTACACGGCACTGCATTGCCCTTAATTTCACCGGCAACCAAACCCTTCAAACCGGAACACAGCAATTCTGCTTGGCGGCTGAAATAATGAGTATGCTGGTAGTACTTCCCCGGACGAGCCCTTTCCCACTGATTCTGAAGCTGAACCTTCACCACCAGTCACCGATTTGGGCTTCTGAAAAGTAATCACTGAATCTATTTTAAACGTTAAATTCAAATTCAAAAATATTTATTGGGAACTATAAATTTTAAGGTACATACGTTGTATTTCGAACGATGACACTGCAAAAGTTTAATACAAAACTGAGTAGCAGAGTCAGCGCCCTCCTCCGAAAACAAATCAAATCAAAAAGTTCCATAATGAACTATGATACATAAGAAGATACGAGTATAATAAGAAATAATATTGAATCTAAGAAATCAAACTAAACCTAAGAATATATACAGAAACAAAGGATCCTAATGTAAATAATTATACATAAAAACACAATTATAAATTGTAAAAAATATAAAAAGTTAAAAAAGGTCCGTGCGTGGCCTTACGTTGATTGAGTTACAACTAGATTATGTCTACAACCATCTCTATGGTCTAGTGGGTTCGCTACCGGTGTCAGATTAAGAGGTCCCGGGTTCGATCCCAAGAGAATATTATACTACTGTGCTTGATTTGGTTGGTGGTAGGACTTTGTCTTAGTACGCCTGGCTACCACATCTTACCTAATTCTGTCGCCATAACAACAATTAATAAATTGCTGTGTTCCGGCATTCAGAGGTAAGACAGCCACTAACTCAGTTTGTTGAGGATTCCGGGTGAAGTGCGCTTCCACCTTCGGCCTAATGAACCTCCCGCGTACAATGAAAAAAAAAATGGCTATTCTTTATAATTCCGCTTAATACTCAGGTATATATAGTCCAAAACCATGACTCAGAAAAGCGCTAACATAACTCACTGCCATGGCGTCGTTTTCTTAATTGCCCCAGAAAAGAAAATGGAGTTTCGAAGAAACCATTTTAATTAACCTATCTCGCACATAAACTAATACATTTTACTCCTATCATGGTTACAGATAGTTAATTTAGGATCACGCTTTCTTTCACAGTGAAAGTGCTCTCGGTTCTCGATGTCATTTTTATTTTTCAACTTATTGTTCTTGTATTACGAATTACGGTGTAATTATACAGAAAGATTGTTTATCTTTTTGCGCGTTACATCAAAGAATTTGATAAGGCTTAGGTAGGATGACAATTCTGTCGAGAGCGGCACGAAAGAAGAAAGTTGAATACTAGAACAGTGAAAAACTAAACGATTCGTTTGTGAATTAAGAAGGATCTCAAGCATATCGTGTGATACAGTGGATCTAGCCAATTTTTGGGAAGCAAGGTACAGATATAGGTCATCATCATCATCATCATCATCAACAGGTCATTTATTGTCCACTGCTGGACAGATATCCTGTAAAGCTGGAGGGTTTTCACCACGTATGGCAAGCGGATTGGTAATTGCTGGAACGGTGTAGATAATACACAGAAGGAAGCTACTGCCCTTCTTCTGATGGGATCCCTTAGTTGGCTTTTACGACAACTCAGGCCGAGTTGGAAGGGTCGATTCTTAAGCCACGACTGCCACGACAAGGCCCAAAAAAATATCTACCTACTCAAAAAGTAACTTGCAAGCTGAATTGAAAATGAATGACTTCTTTAAAGTGAAGTTCGACTAACATTAGATAGGTAGAATAAATTCATTTGGTAATGTTTTTGATCAGTTTGGCATCAGCAAAATATTTTTGAATATATTTTTTTTTCAATTAAGTAATAAATGCAATATGCAGTGGGTCAGCTCATGTTCTTGCCTGGGCAAGAACAGTGGAGTGAACCTTCCGAGAAAAGACTGTGCAATATAAATTAACTCACTTTTCGAAGGTCGTTAAACTCTGGATCCGGAAGCTGGCAGGTGTTTCCAATTTGCAGTGCGCATTATAAATGTTTTTTTAATTTGGAATATCAAACAAATGCGGTCAAACAAAAATGGTGTACGGTAGATATGAGCCTGGTATTGACGCGGCATATGTCGGCTGTAAATTAAGCGGCACTCGACGCCACTCGAATCGAATGTGAGGAGCTCAGCTCATTCGAAATTCCCAATGCGAAGGTACGCTGCCTCACAAGAGTGCTAGAGATGAGGTGTTTGTTTAGCGGATTGAGCTCAAGGACCATTGTTTATTTCCACGGATATTAGCTTAGTCACCCTTTGCACTCGCTGAGTGCCTGTCCGATATTACATCGCAATCTGCAATCTGCTTGCTTACAAAATCCAATAAATTATAGGTCGGTTGTCAAAAATGTACTATACTCACACCAATTCACATAGCAGTTTTTTTCATAATAACATGCCGCGCTTTTTCGCAGACACAAGCGCAATGTATGAATGTATTGTAAGTACGTGACAACTCATTTGACTCCAAAGGAACAATGCAAAGTAAAGGCAAACTACAGTTAATTTGGTAATTCGAATCATGTAAATTTACAGACTTTCATATTATGTGTACGAAAGATAGAAGGATTTTAGGGGCCAGTTTATCACAGTTGTGTATGGGTCACATCATGGCGGTCTTTATTTTAAAATGTCTGTTATATATATCCTACCCTACCCTACCTAGGTGTATCTACCTTTTCAGGTAGTTGGAATTCAAAAGATGATCTTACTGAAACAAAGTTTGGTGTCGGAAAGACGAGGCACTACAAAATGAATTATTCATAGGTTGCTGCTCTACCCAAACCGAATGGTAGACATTTTATACTTTGGACGTCTCAGGCATAAGGATCCCCTAAAGACTAAGCTTGGTTTCCCTAAAGACTAAGCTTGGTTTATCATATGTTAATAAATATAATTGTCTGATTAAAAAGGTAGGCAAGTCTGTTTATATGATAAAAGGAGTAAGTGCGTAGGTGTGGGTTGGTGATTGAATAAATTAACAGGACAAATAAAATAAAAAAAGGCCCCGTGGTATAGTGTTGCTCGTATCAGACCCAGAGATCCCGGGTTCGATACCCAGGGGAGAAAAAAGTGCTCGCTTTGGTTGGCTTATTTAAAGTCCGCCTGGCTCATTACCAGTATATGAAAATGAGAAAGCGTTTATAACATAATTTCGATTTACTAACAACACCCATTTGTTTCAGTGTGCCTGCCTGCCGTACCTACCACTACTGCCGTACCTACTACTTAGTACTCTCGCCTTGTGTCCCGTAGATATAGAACATTCACGTCGAAACCTCCGATGTCCATAAAGTCCCTATATTTCCGAATCAGATACTTCAACTAAAAACGTATCCCACATTCAATATGTGCCTAGGTATGGTAGCCGAGGTGTAATTAGAAAGAAGTCTTGTGAATAAGAAACGGCTGTTTCACAACCTTCTCCTGCGAAAGCAACTCCATTTCCTACACTAATGGACTGGGAAATTGGATCGGGTGTTTATTGCCTATCGAAACTTAGGGTAAAGTGTGCAACTTTCTTATTAGTTTTTCTTCTTTGGGTAAGTACTTTATTGAGATGCATACATACTTTGCTAATTGAAAAGACAAAACACAGTATACCTACGTTACTTACAGACATACTTACAGTATGGATAGCCCTATATTTTAACTTACAAACTATACATTAGCTCTGAATAAACATTAAATTCCTTTTCGGACGACTAATTTCTGACGGGCTGAAATTGTAAAAGTAAATTAACCCCACGCCTGCGTGTAAATGCTGCGCAATTTAAGACTTGTTGCTTATAGCTGGCGTCAGGCACTTGTGAAATCGGGAAAGTTTATTAGCCTTCCTTTGGAAATTAGAAACATAATTATAATATTCACAAAATGGCTTCTTACTTGCTAAAGCTAGATTGTTTGATGACCAAATGATCATTATCTACCTACACACAATGTCACGTGACATAAATCAGGAAACAGAGCGATTTTGGTAGGTAAATAAGAGATAGTTATAATCGTTTCTTTGAATTAATTTACTCGTTGAATAGGAATTCAATTGGTTGAAAAAATGTCATCGAATTAGATGAATATTTGGAATACCTACATTTGTAGGTTTTTCTGTGCAACTCGCCATATTAAATAAAGTACCTACTCAGGTACCTATGTATGTGCGCTCAAATGTGACGCTGGTGCTGCATTTCTTTTGCTAGGTAATATAACCTTTGTTTGAGCCCTCGACATATATTTCAGTGAGAAAACAAAAACGTGAAATCGTCAGATCTGAATCAAGGCCATTATGCTTATAATGCAGAATCAATTAATCACCTTGTTATTATATTAACTCGTAAAGCAAGTCAAAGTTTCATGGCAATCTGCAACTGGCAACACTTCATTAACCAGATGAAGTTGCAAATTTGGACAATTATTCGCAGATATTTAGGTAAGCAACCGTACCTTTTATCATTTTGATCGTAATATCTTCCAGAAACTACTTACTAATAGTAACGCAAAAAAACGTACCACTGTCACCCATAGCGACTTAAGTGGTTGCGTAAACGCCCCAGTGCCGCCACCAATGAACTGGAAAGCAAGGTCTTTGACCATTCTCATTGTTTTATTTCATTCGTCGTTCTCATTAGAGCCAGTCTAACAATACCTCAGGAAGGAAACGACAGGATCCGGGCGTGGACGTGAACTGTCACACCAGTCAATACTTCGTTCCACTGAATTTCACCTTACTATAAATAAGTGCTGCAACCCGAAAATGACATCAGTTGTGCAAAGGACATAACGAAAATGCTATCGCGAGTTTTTGTTTTTGCTGTGATCGCAGTGTGCGCGGCTGCTCAAGTTGAACTCTCCGATGAGAAAACTCCTTACGATTTTGTGAAAGATCGCTTAGATGCCTTGGGGACTGATAGGAAAACTGGGCTTCCTATCTCCGATAGTTATGAAGTAGAAGAAAGTGAAGATTATCCGGAGCAGATAGAGGGAGCCGCATCTACCGTTTTGAACACTGCTGTCGGAGTTGGTGGCTACGGAGGCATTGGGGGCGTCGGCGGAATTGGTCAGGGAATAGGACTCGGCGGTCTTGGGTATGGAGGTATAGGACTCGGTCAAGGATTGGGTCTTGGACTCGGAGGATTGGGCGGTGTCGGTGGTGTTGGAGGATTGGGCGTCGGCGGCTTCGGCGGAGGGGTCGGAGGAGTTGGTGTCGGCAATGCGGGATTAGTCAACCATGGACTAGGCGGGCTAGGTGTTGGTGGACTCGGTGTAGGCGGACTCGGTGGAGGCTTACTTTACCATCCACTATTAGGAGCTCAAGTTGGAGGCGGATATGTTGACAAAAAGGCATACGATGAAGCGCAAAAAAAAGATGCTGGTGCGAACATAGAGAAAATAGAAAAAAAAGCTGAAGAAGAAGCGAAACACGGACAAGAAGGCTTTCAGCAGGCTGCGGCAGCTGCCAAGGCTGAAAAAGGGGAATCCAGCTTTTACAAGGACGAAGAAGCTAAAAAGAAAGCCGCTGGTGACGAGAAGTTCTACGAAGGTGGTCAAAAAGTTGACAAGCATGGTAAGTCAGAAGTACTTTTCGTTCCACGATCTGTATTATCTTCTAAGCTTTCAAATTTTCTCAAACTACTTTTTTTTCTGTATTTGTAGGTGCCAACGAAGAACAGTTAAAAAAAGCTAAAAGCCATAAAAAGGGTCACGTGAGCAAAGGATTTAAATCATCAAGCAGCAAGAACGAAGAAGAGAAATCTGAAAGCTTTTACGATGAAGCTCATGATGAAGCAGATCATAAGGTCGCTGGGCAGAATGCTGGGTCTTTCGGTGAAAACTCACAGCAAGGATTCAAGGGTGCTCACGAGGAGAAGATTCTCGATGCCAATGCGCAAGGAAAAGAGGGTCATCACATATCGGAACAAAAGGTCGATGATGCTAAAGGCAATAAGGTAAGTTTCTTTTTTTTATCTTTCGATACCTATTTAGTATTTACCATAAAAAACCTGAGGTGTGCTATCGATGAAATATTTCATTGTAACATTACAACATGCCGATTCTAAATATATATCGATTGTAGCTCATTTAAAGGCCGTGTTTTCGAAATACCGTGATGTTTGAAATTGCAGTCAGATTTAAGTTTTTTAACTTTCATACTAAAATATTAGCCTTTATTTGCCACACATGTACATACCATGCAAGTATCACTTTCAACCTCATCCGCGATTCACACTCAATCTGATGATGATTCACTTGTTGAAATGAAACTGTCGGTAATTCTATCAACATTAACGTATACGTGAGTAAAACCTGTATAAAAAATAATTCCATAAACAAATGGAACGAGTTTTAAAAACATGAAACCGACTAGACAGTTAACGGCTCATAAAATGTTATTTCAGCGCACAATGTTGAAATTGAACAGTGTAGTCGCAGCATGAACTAGAGTTTTATGAAACCGTAATGTCTTTGATGAAACCAATAAACGGCAAACAGCTATTCGAACATGGGCATTCGAATAGCATGTAACGTTTAAGAACGTTACAAATAATGAGAATCGTGGTACTAGGAATGTTTGGTATCATTTGTACTGAACATACTTAGGATCCAGATTATGAGATAATGTTTTCGCGGAGACATCTTGGGGTTGGGATTAAACGGAGCTTCTTCAAACCCTCATCAACGGGGACTAATCCCGACGGATCTATCTCCTTACCTACGTTTCTGAAAGAAATGTAGGAAATAGGTATTTTTCCAGAAATACGGGCAGATTAGTTTCATAAGGTCAGTGTGTTCTTGATCTGTAATGTTGTCAGACGCGCTGTACTTGACTTAGGTAAACTTAATAGATTCCTACATACCTAGTCCCTACTAATAAGTTAGAAACGACTGATAAACAGGTTTTGATAGCGGGAACGATATGGTACGTTTTATCTTCAGTGCCAACGAGTTCTAATAGGTATGAAGGCTAGGTACGATTGTTGGCATCAATGACTGTTTCCTTCCAGGGTGAATTTCTGCAGAAGGGCTACAAAGGAGGCGCAGAACAGCTCGAGAAGTTCAACAACCTCGGCGCTCACTCCGTGCATGGGCACCAGGAAGCCACCGGAGGCTACCAGCAAAACAAGGGCATACTGCCCATACACTAACAGATGCCTGACCTGAACATACAAAGTTTTTTTTTATTAAATGTTTTGCAATTTGATAATAGTTTAATTCAACATCCTGCATTATTTCTTTTCAAATTGAGACTGGCTGAAAGACATCCGTTTGGATAATGAGGCGTAACCCATAGCGGTAGTGATTGAACCTGTATACTATTTTGACTAAGAATAATTCTGTTTTGCAATCATAAGACCCTAATCATGACTGATTAACCAAATCATTCGACAATATTAATAGGTACCCGCCTATTTATTTTTAAAATTAGAAAGCCTATCGGCAACTAAGTGCGCGTCTGTTGTCAATCCATTAGACCATTTAACCCATAGCCTTCTATGCAAATGCAACTAATTAGTATAAAGGAAAATATGTTATACATTTTGAAAAGGTCAGAGATATCATCAATCGCTTTAATTTGTCTAAAAAACATGCTACGAGTATCATGCAAGGCGATTGAATTCTACAAATCTTAAAACATGCACTGAAATTGAATTATTTACATTTACCAACATAAAGATATCTTCGAACATAACAAAATCACTTTTTATGATTTTTAATCTTCTTCCTGCTTTTACCGAATGAACATTTGCCTTGACCGTTGCAGTATAAAACGCCTGGCGATAGGCGTATGGGGCTGTTTGTAAGGTAGCCAGACTCAAAATCATCACTCATCTGACTAATCGACCTAAAATATCAATTATATTAGTATAAAAATTAAAACAAAAGCAGATATAACGTTGCTTTAACTGATTTTTATAGACGATAATGGCAAAAAAATCAAATTTCGAATACGGTGGGCTCTCATCATTTTTTGACACGGTAAGTCAAGTTAATTCTGCTTCTGTTTTTAAACTATGATTGTGTGCTAAAATTAAAATCGCATTTGCATAATCGAGGGCTCCTGGTTTGATGTCTCATTAGAGATTCTTTAAAAATAAGCTGTACCCTGCTGACTCCGGTGTGGGTGGTGCGAACACCGTCGACGATATCTTGTTCGATGTGTTTGAACGCTGAAAGAGAATAAACAAATAAATAAATATTACAGGACATTAATTTTACACAGCGCCATCTAGCCCCAAACTAAGCATAGCTTGAGAGTATTCTGTTAGGCTTAGAAGACGAGGATATAGCCATAAAATGCGAATCTTTGTTAGATCTCATCAATAGTTTGAATCGAATGAATGAAGTCTATAGAAATAATTAAAATGGTGACATGTGACCCAAGGGCTGGCTCATATTTAGGCCAGCGAATTAGCATTGCTATTCAGCGTGGCAATGCAGCCAGTGTCTTGGGCACGCTTCCGTCTGTTACTGGTCTAGAACAGTTGCGTTACCTATAGGCCGTTTGTAGTTCCTTAAGTAATCTGACTGCTTCCTTTGTACATAGTTAATTAAGTTGTACATATTATTTTTAATGTTCGCAAATAAAGTAAACTTAAAGTGAAGTGACTATTTGTCATGTCATAAAAACAGCTTTAACTAATTTGCATATGTAATTATATACGGAACTAAAATAAAAAAAATAACAAAATGTTTGTGTCCGTTTGTTCAGGCTAATCTCCGAAACGGCTCAACCGATTTTGACAGGACTTTCACTGGCAGATAGTTGATGTTCTAAGAAGTATAAGTAACTACCAAACTACTGGTTTACGGTACATATTAAATTATCAGCCAATAATGATAGTTTACCTGACTTTGACCGCTGAAGCTGCTTGAATGCTGCTTCCTTATCCGTTGCGGGGTCACCAGGGTTGATTGATATTGCTGTATTCAAGAAACGTCTGTTATCGTTATATTACGAGTGCAAAACACGTTCACCAAAACCAAACGGTCAATTATGCTTCGCATTTAGTAGGTACAGTCCGCAAAGGATTAATATAAACGTGGCCAAAAAAGGATTTGGCAAAGGGAAATTCGTGATTTGATGGATCAACCACACTAGCCAGTTTTTTTAATATAAATGACGGAGTAGCTCTTGAGCTCTAAGCCAGAATAAAGATGTGGTCTACAATGGAGCAAAGCAAAGGCTCTGGCTTTCCAGTGCACTGAATACACGGCAGACCGCTTGGCGCCGGAATTCCGTTGCCCTCACAGCGATCACCTGCCCTAAAGTTGAAAGTCGGCCGGTATCCAGCAGTGGAGAAGAGATTTTTTTTTCTAAGATGGTAAGCGCTTATGGTCTTTTGCTTCGTGTATATATACGCCTGAGGGTGGAAGTTCACTACACCCGAAATAATCAACAGTCTGAGCTCTAAATGCAAGAACACAACAAGTTAGAATTTTGCTATCGCGACAGACTTAGATAAGATTACAGGACACAGGACACTACAGGACACTAATTTCACACAGCGCTTTCTAGTCCCAAACTAAGCATTACTTGTAATATGGGAACTAGATTACGGATAGAATACATAAATACTTTTTTTTTTGTAAATACATACTTATCATACAATACAACACCCAAACACAGAACAAACATCTATATTCATCACATAAATGTTTGTCCTGGGTGGGAATCGAACCCACAACCTACAGCGCAGAAGGCAGAGCTACTACCAACTGAGCTGTGAGGCTTGTTAAGATTGTGGTAGTGGTGAACCAGGTGAACTTAAACAAAGTCCCAACAAAAACCGAGCACAATTGTTTTTTTGAGCCAAACGCTTGGCTATCACAAACAAAAGTGGAAACAGTTTTGGATCGTTCCGATAACCGACAATATTTTTTTCACAACGAACATTTTGTTTCGTGGATGACCGGTAAGACTAACTGATACATTTTTTAATGAAGTATCTGTAATTTATCTATGAGTTAGTATTTCCATTTTGGCGATTTACTTTATACCTACCAGTAACCGATACGTTAGAAGCTAGTGAAGACGGGCCAAAGACAATTTGTTTTGATCCACAATACTCTTAATAGGATAGGGGGAGATCCCGTTGGCGGGGTATAAGGAAAATATAGCAAAAATATAAATGATTAGAGCAAACGAGATATCAATTTGTTATGACAATACGAATTGATACGAAACTGCGAGCATAATATGAATCGCTTCGACCAGATAAATGAGTGAGCAAAATAATTAAATAGTATTATATAGATTTCACAGATGACGGCAATATCACCTAACCGAGATGTGAATAATAGAAAGAATGCGGGATCGATGAAGTGGAGACAGGTCTCGGGAACAACATACCTACAAATGTCTCTTAAACTTAATGGGAAAATTTACAAATCGGTTATCAGACGCAATGCATGGAGCACAGTTCTGGGCTATGAAGAAGACGGATGAGAGGAAAGTGCACGTTACTGAGATGCGAATGTTAAGATGTTTGAGGTAACAAGGTTCGATAAGATAAGAAATAAGTATACCTACACGGGAAAGTTTGATAGTGGCGCCAGTTGCAGGAAGACGAGGAGTGCTAGGTTAGCAAGGTATGTGCATTTTATGAAGAGGTATTTAACCGCCTCTGTGGTCTAGTGGTTCAAACCACCGATTTCAGATCCAGAGGTCCCGGGTTCGTTCCCCATGGGGAGTACAATATATTGTGCTTGGTTTGGTTGTTGGTAGGACTTTGTTTAAGTCCGCCTGGCTAGCTACCACCATCTTACCTAATTCTGTCGCCATAATAACAATTCTAAAATTGTTGTGTTCCGGCATTCACAGGTAAGATAGCCAGTTCCTCAGTTTGTTGAGGATTCCGGGTGAAGTGCACCTCCACCTTCGGCCTTATCTCAACTTGTTACCAGGTGAGATGAAGGCCAAGTGCTTATCCGTGGTAAAAAAAAAAAGAGGGACTTTACCGCCTCTGAGGTCTATTGGTTCAACCCACCGATTTCAGATCCAGAGGTCCCGGGTTCGATTACCATGGGGAGTACAATTGTTCTTGGTTTGATTGGTGGCAGGACTTTTCTTAAGTCCGTTTGGCTAGCTACCACCATCTTACCTAATTCTGTCGCCATAACAACAATTCTAAAAATAGTTGTATTCCGGCATTTAGAGGTAATAGCCAGTTCCTCAGTTAGTTGAGGATTCCGGGTGAAGTGCGCCTACACCTTTGGCCTAATCTCAACTTATAACCAGAAGAGATGAAGACCATGCGCTTACCAAAAATACCAAAAAAGGGATGGTAGTCAAAGGATTATGAATATGAGCGTGGTTAGACATGCGATCAAGGGAAGGCTAAGAAAGAGCTGGATGGATTGTGTGAAATTGTACATGGGTATGAAAGGTATAGATGCAGGGTTGACGATTAATAGCTGTGTGATTGAAAGAAAAGAACATGTTGTACCGACTCCACCCTAAGTGGGATAAGGACAGGCAAATAATGATGATGGTATTACACAGATTATTTATCAATTATATCCAAACAAATGTCTCGCTTCGCTACATTTGTTTGGATATAATTGATAAAAAATAATCATAAAAGGAAACTGCACGCGACAGATTAGAAAGCTGAAATGGATGTGTGAAATAGCGAGAACGGATAAAATAAGGAAGTATTTTTTACACTTCTTATATATTCAATATTAGAGGAAGCGTGAACATGACTTAAATTTTTAAAAAGTACTTAATAGATTAGCGTGGCATAGTCAATATGCTCATGTGATGAGGAGGGATAAAAGCCATGAAGTCATGTAACGAGAAGAGTGTTGGATATGAGTGTGGACGGATGTAATGGTAAACGTATCGAAGAAGAGATGGATGGATTGGGTGATAATATGGACAAGATAAGAGTGAATGCAGATGCTACCTGTCGTCTCTGGGCAATCCACATTATGCTGAGTAATGGGCCTTTTTGTTTTTATGTTTTTATTTGCATCCAAGCTGCATTGTAACATGTAACCATTTTAGTCAAAATAAATAGCTATATAAATAACCACGCTCATGTGTGATTGGAAATTATAGCATAGGCAGGCCGAAAAAGGAAATGGGTATGAGTATATACGATGCAGCATTGACGGCTGATAGGAGTGGCTCTCAATTCGGTTGCATTTTCATCACTTTTTGCTGTCGAGTTTCAATAAAAAACATGTGTACCTATAAGTATAATATAAATAGCAAGCATGAGTATGTATGCATGAGTGGGTCATAAAATGAAAACTCACGGTATAGGGTGTGCTTTTCGCCGGCCGTTTGTACGTGGGCGTAGATTGCCAGAAGCTCGGAGACAGATTGGCGCTCGGGGATATGGGGATGTTGAATGGGGACGTTTGCTCTGCAGACAAAGGTTTACTTAGAAACCTAGGGTCTATGAATAGTCTTGGGGAGTTAGTCTTGCACGCGTCTGTTTCCCGATTGCTACAAAATATAATCTTGCTGCTAATTTGACGAGACCGCGGGCGACTTCTTTCGAATCTTGACTTGCAGCACAGCCTTGTGAGTAATAGTATTCTATGAGCACAGCGCTCGGAGGGCTCCAGCAAGACGTATATTCTTGCTGTCTATAATATTCTTTGCCTCGAGTAGAGGCGTAACACGTATCGATTTGATTTTTTCAATGGAACTCAGTGAATATGGGACCAAATCATTTTCTGTTTTCACAATGAAATGGGACTCCGCCAAATGACATCCGAATCAATTAACTATCTAAAGTTCCTTCTAGGCAAGCGTGCTCTATCGTATATAGGCTGCATCATTGCTTGCTTTATTACATCAGGCCAGCAATTAAAAATGCAAGTCTATATACTAATAAAAAATGTAGAGTATTGTAAAGCTTTCTGTTGAATGTCAGTAATGAAGTTTCGAAACGTAGGTACCTAAGTCTCGTTTAGTTTGTGGTAAATTGCCAATCACCACAAGTCTTAACTTTTCATGTAAACAAGTAGACAAATCTGTAGAGACAATTGTATATATTTGTTTTACATTACAATATTAAAATAGCAGCATTTATCTGTGGAAAACGATGTGCCACGGTGGCTGCCGCAACCTAACCTTTAATGTCTTATCGTCTTATCTTGGGAATGGCAGAGCAAAGTTTAAGCAGTTAAATTGTTCTGAAACTTACTTGATTGACCTTCCAGCTGTGCTTCTAAGTTTTTAATGATTTTATGATTTTCCCTCAGTTGCTTGTGTTGTTTTTGGCAGATTTCAGCCATGCGTTTCAGTTCTGTTCTTGCTGTGTAGAATTTTTTCGTCTAAAACGTAAAATTGTATCACATAAGTATAAAAATGTTTATAATGAAAAGCTTCTTTGTAGTCAAAATATATTTATTTGCCTACCGATTGTAATAAGTACGAGAGCAATCGTCGCCTATGTTGCTTCTGAAATTGTAAAACTTCACAGCATTTTTTAATAATTTCCTCTGGTTCAGTGAAATAATCTTGAACCTCTGGATTCATCTAAAAAAATATTAATTCATTATAAATTTGAAAAAAAGTTGTGTTAAATAACAAAATTCCACTATGTTTTAAGATAGGTAGGTATTTTTTAACATACATCTGGTACCAGCTTCATGATAGAACACGGTGCGCGACATAATAAGCAAGTGATTTCTTTCGTCCCTTAAATAAAAAAGAAATGGTTACCTGAGGCAAACTTGCTATAATTTACGAAAATGGTGATTAGATTAGAAGGCACTTACTAATAAAATATAAATATATCTGGTGCAGGCAGCATTCTAATATATTTTATAGTTTAAAAACAACGGAAAAAGAGAAAATACAGACCATTATTCAAACAATTGCTGCAAAACATATGACCGCATGAAGTTAAATGTAGAGTGATTCCAGGTTCCAGCTGGACGAAACAGTTATTGCAATGAATCCAATCCATATTAAATATTAATATTTTGATGGTATTGCTACTCTCATTCTATAAACTCGTAATTTACAAAAAAATTAAATCAAACACTAATCTTGTAAGTTTTTTACACCCTAATTTATTTTGACAGCTGCTTTTTTTTTATTTTGTGCAGCGTAAAATATAGCGGAATAGAGTTGTTTTTAGTGCAAAGGAAAAAAAAGTACCTATATACTTATTTTTATTATTATTGATTTATTCAGATATTTCATCTCTATATGCAATTCTACACGTCACGAGTGTTATTGCTAAGCAAAACAATGAATATAATCTGGCGCATAAAATATGAGTAGGTGTACCTACATAATGGAGTCGCGTCGCGGTTACAAGTAGGTGTCAGTTTTGTTTAAAAGTTGACACGCGTGGTCGCCGTCCTCCGACTATGGCTCTAAAGTTGATATTTTTAATATCCTTGGTTTGTGTGTGTGCTGACGCCAAAACAAAATGTATGATTATTATTTTTATTTGGTCATTAACAAACTTCCAATAATAAAAACTCCTTGCATCATCGGTTTAAAAAATTCAAATTCAAATTTAGAATTCGACTCCGAAAGCATTACAAGCAAAAAAATACATACGGGAGAGGAGATCAAATGTTTTTTTCCGGTGTTAGGTACACCGGAAAAAATCATGAATCAAGCCTATGTAATTAGTAAGTAATTCATAACAGTTTTGATTTTTTGTAAATTTAGATAAAATATGTGTGCCGGCGCAGTATTTGAAAGCATGCGAGGAAATGCTGGAAGTTCCAACAAAATCAAAGGCTCAACTTGAATGTATCGCTGCTCGAGATCGGTAAGCAGTTTTTAAAATTCTACAAAAGAAACAGATAAATTGATAGAGACAGGTTACTACGGTATTCTCATCACAGTCATACTATGCGGATACGCGCCGTTTTACTCGCTAAAAGGCAGTAAAAAATGTTTTTGTGATAAATAATAGCTCAGACAATCAAAGTTCGGTATCTGAAAGTCCTTTGGTTGTGATTAAACATCCACACATCCTTCCTCCATTCTAATTCCATATGAATGAATTTGAATAAGTAAATACTAAGTTCCTCAGTCTGTTGAAGATTCCACTTTCAGACACTTTCGGCATTATCATAACTTGACACCAGGTGAGATGAAGGCCAAGCGCTTTTCCGTAGTTAATAGAAAAATAAACATCTAATTAGACATCCGGTCGATATTTTATGGATATTTGTCTGAGAGGTTAGTTATTTATTAGATTGTGATTCGGAATCGGAGACTTATTCAGAATCAGAAAGCATGTATGGTAGGTAATGATTTTGAACTTTGTTTTTTGTTTTTTATATATAAATGGTTGGCTTGCAAAAATATCGGTTAGCAACATGATCAAAACCATGCGGTCTTGGCTATAAGACCGGTTGCTTCCATTACACAAGCAGATTTTCCTGCTCAACCAGTAATGTTTGTATTGTAGTATGGAATGCCTCAATTTCGTTCAACAACGACAAGCTGACCTGGTTCCAGTTGACCCTGAGGATATGTATGTCGCCACCAAGATCCCTAATCAGGACTTCGTAGTCTTCCAAGAGTACAGAACTGACGAAGAGCCTGATGGTAAGTAGCTCTACCATCAATATTACTACATGTTCTAACTTATACTTTCGTGTGGGCTGTAACCTGGAACAGCTGTGGTGTCACACTAATACGTCGGGTTGGCGTTTGCTCATTATATTTACAATGAGGTGTATACCCAGAACAGGCACTGGCTCACTCATCAACGGAGCACAGCAAACTGGCACTGGACTTCAGCAGAGGTGGTCGCTAGCCAGGTGGACCTACCACAAGAGAAAAGTTGTACCTACCCGCGAGAGTGACGTAGACGATGGCTTGGCGTGCATTCCAAAAGTCATTCGGTAGTCTAGGTTGAACTCAAGAATGAACAGATTAAAAAAAACTGTCACTGTGATACTCGTAGGTACATTCGCCAAAATTTAGCTTGAGTTCTGGATATAATTTAGAGTTCGTAGGTAAGGTTATGTGAGATGCATTCCTTATACAATATCGATGTACAATACCTACGGGGTCATTCGAAAGAACTGTCAAGACGCGAGAGACGCTTTGGTGTGTTACAAGTGTCGGTTACTCTATATGGTCGGTTAGTCTATGGTATCGACCATAGACTGTAACCGATTACCATCATAGGCCGTATGCTAGTTTGACAATAACATAGCTGTATTTGTATGTAAAAAAATAGTACCTGTTGGTACTGAGGTTTTTATACGAAACTTAAAGGTTAGGAAGGTAGGTAGAGGTATAAACCATAAGATGCTTTACTTTCACAGATAATATTGCATAACAGAGAAAGTCTCAAATCACACCCACATTATATTTAATATCTCATCTCAGATAAACGAACAGAACAGACAGACATGGTCTGATGAAACTCGTTGTGTACGTACGTACCTACAGTGTTGTTTGACAGCCCCACATTATTTCAGGCCCTCGCGTTTACGAAACACTATATAATAGAGTATCTCGGACTATCGGCCCCTATATTATTATCTTCTACAAAAATTTCCAGAGAGAGAGAATACAATTGACAATCCCTTCGACTCACGGTGTCATACAAGGATAATTATTGTCTCAAAAGCGTACCGCCTAGGTAAACCTAACCTACGGTAACGATCATGGACTCATAAAAATTTAGACGTGTATCAAAATTAACTCATAAGGCTCTAACAGAGTTGACCTACTATGGGTTCAGGCAAATATTGTGTTATAGCGTGTTATAGGGACGGTTATGTAGGTATATTTTCAACTTGGTGATCTCGATGGCTTTAACTTTGACTTATAGTTATAATCCGAGGCCATACTCTCCAGTCGTAATCACTCATGTCACGTCTTTCATGTTGATGTAAAACAGACAATATATTTTTTCAACATGCCTCGTGCCTTGCCTACCAATAAATAGTAACGTAGAATATGGAAGTTGAGATATTCCACTTAGAACGTAATATTTAGCAAATTTGATGGAACACATAAAAATAAATAACAAATAAATAGACACACGACTTTTTTTCCTTCGAGGATTCCCCTCTGATCATTCAGAGCGTGAATTTTATGAGGATCACCTACTACGGGTAGTCAGAGGCACGTCCAAACATACGTCTGGCACATGCCCACGTTTTGCAAGTAGCTTACGTGAACACGTGACAGGTTGCAAGCCCCATCGCCGCTTAGCAGAATACTAGCCTGTGACACATGTTATTCGGACTTGATCCTCGGACATGCCGGTTTCCTTACTATGTGACCTTCACCGTCAGAGTATGTGCATGTGTCAAATGCGCAGATAACCTTTCGAAAACCGAAAAGTCCATTGGTGCACGACTGGATTCGAAACCTTGAACTTGGCCACACAGCTCTATGACATGGATACCTATGTCATGGGACAGATATACGATATACGATAAAGTAAATCTATTTTATTTGGAAGTAAGTTAGGAATCACGATTCAACTTGATAGGCGAAGACCGTCACAGAATACTAAGCATCGGGCGGGTTACCGTATCGGAGTAAGCAAGGTAGGGATTAAAGAATAAATAATAGTTGGTGGGATTGACGACAGAAATCTCCCGGGAAATCAAAAACCTGGCATTTGCAACTTTTATAAGTTCAGCGCTCATTTCTGCATTATTGTTGTGTTGGTACCTACTAGCTAGGTACTTATTACCTATGCTTAAATTAGGTTTCATAGGTATTTTGGGAGATAACTCACTATATGGCTGGCTTTTTGTAATTGAAAGTGCTACAATTAAGTACCTAGTGACGTAAGTGTACCTTTTTATTTTTATATACGAAATGGAGACGGAACAATCAAGCAGCTCATATGATGTTAAGTGGAACTCTTGCCTATAACAAAGCCTTAGTGCGTAGGCCATGAGTATCCACAAAGAGCATGACCAACGTGAACTTGAGGCATAAGCCCCGTGTGCCCGTAAATTCACCGGCCACCATACCCTTCCGAAACATAGCAATGCTGCTTGATGGTCGTAATAAGTATGGTGGTAGTACTTCCACGGACGAGCAAGAAACTCTACTACTCTACTCTACCTACAAACAATTTACTTATTTTATCTAGAGATTTAGTGACATACCAATGCTTATCGCTTTGCAGATGGCTAGGCTAATAATAAATTGGATAAGTGAACCGTAGGTAGAGGTCACGGTCAGAGCAGATTAAAGGCCGTACCCTCAACGCTCTACGATGGGTAATCTAAATCAATTTGGGCCTTGAAACCTGAAAATCGAATAAAGACACGGTTCCCTGTAATATGTAGAGGTGTTTGAGCTACACATGCGTTGACGTTATCGTTTCGTACCCCAAGGGTGCCAACCGGACCCTTTTACAAAGCCTCCGTGGTCCGTCCTCCTTCTGACTGTCAGCCGGCCTCATCAACCGTACCGAACATGAAAATTTATATTACCGCGATAACAACAATAAGTACAGTAAACTAAAGTATACATAATTTTAAATAATAAACTTAAAATTAAAGTTAAAGTTTAATTTTAAATACAACATTACAAAATATCATAATAAAAAAAAAAAAGAATGGCAACTGGACTCACCCGTATCTCATCGTTTTCACTGTTTAGGTACTTAGCGCGCAATTAAAAGTTACCTATATCAAAGCCATGACTGCTGTCAATTAGAATTAAAAGTTCAGCCAAGAAAAAATTTTTTGCTATGGTAAATAGCGCCAGCTAGAGGCCCTTACCCGCAGCTAGACAAAGAAAAGTTGCAGACGACCCGATTGATGAACTCTTTGTAAACCGTAGGTGGAATGTACCTACAGTTCACCTCTAAATAAATAAATGAATAAAAACCATTTGCTAACAAATCGTATAGGTACCTAGTACTTATAGCCAATTAAGATGGTTCTCATTCCAGCACCGTACCGTTACGAAGCCGTCATTGTGGTGAATAAGGATCTGCCTATCAACGACTTGGACCAGCTGAAGGGACTGAAATCATGTCACACTGGAGTTAACCGAAACGTCGGGTATAAGGTACGATCCCAAAACAATAAAATCAAGATTCCGAAATATAAGGGGTGTAGGATAAGTACCTACCCAATCATTTGTACTTATATTTTTTCTTTTGGCTTTTTATCAACCTGTATTTTTAGGGTTCCGTACCCAAAGAGTGGCAACGGAATCTAATACTAAGACTCCGCTGTACGTCCACCCGGTGGTCTTCCGTCAGTCTGTCTGTCATCGAGCTTTATCTTATGAACAGGTTTTTGTTTTTTTCTATTTTTATTCGTGACTTTTGTCATGCCATGGCAGTCACATCGTACCCTAATACATTTTAATCTTAAAACAAAACAACTAAAGGATATGAAATATAATATACCTACTTTATAAATAACTAAATCACTGATGAACAAAATGTGCGTCCCAGCAAAATTGCCTCGTCAGACTTGGGTTCGGATAAGATTTTAATGAACATACCAATATCTGTCCGATTGACGCTCAATTTGAGCATCAGTGATTCTCTCTCTCTCCTGTACTTGTCACAATCCATCAAGAGGTGGTGCACATAATCCAATGCTCCACATACCTCACAATTCGGCGAATCTACTTTTTTCAAGAGGTATCCCAATTTTCTTGATGGAGAACGTATTCTATGCATAAAAACTATGTATGACCTATTAAATTTAACTTGGACAAACCACGGAATACGAGGAGGCCGACATTGTATTGTTTTATACCAAATTCCCTTTTCTTTACTTCTTTTATCCAAATATTCCTTATACATATTTATGAACAGGTGATCTGTTGAAATTATCACAAAACGTGCCGCTATAACATCAAATAATTAATATTAAAAGACAATTAAAAAGTAAGGACATCCTCATACATAGGCAAAAAAAAACACGTTTCTTGTGTTTTTTTGCCTTTAAATGTGGGTCGGAACCCTTTGTGTGCATGCTCGCACTTGGCTGGTTTATTTTCCTTTTTTGCGTGTACGATAATTATGACAGGTAATTTCTAAAGACGTGCTTGGAATTATAGAATATCTTTCACACCAACCCGTGAACGTGATTCGAATAGATCATCCTGATAAAAAGGTGGCATGGCATAATATAAATCTGTAATTATATCATGTCATATTTATGTTATAATATTTAATATGGTAGAAATATCATCGATTATGCTGTATACTAAAATGTATAGTTTAGCTCTATGAATACAAGTTGATAACTAATGTAATAAGGAGTTTTTTTGATATCATTTGTTTGGAGGACTTTTCTATAATTATATGTCGGTCCTACCTCTAGAGTAAAATTTAATATATAGAGCAAAATAATAAAATCTCCTATGTATAAAGATACATAGCATAAAAAAACTCACGCTGTATAGGTACCTACGTAACGACGTAGGTACCTATACAGTGTGAGTTCTTTTTTCAGGCCACTGAGGCCAAGTCTGAAACCGTGAGAGTTATCGAAAAGTTATGTTAGGAGTTACGTGCTCAGTGGACCTGGAAAAAAACTCACCCTGTACACTCCTTATACATTTTTAAACACGGGTTTTACACACGTACCTTTACGATAGTTGATGAAGGCACCCACTTCGTTCTTGTGAAACTCGAACGGGAAGATTGTACGCACTGCGACTGTTTTCTGATCCGGGAATCACACTCGCATTGATGATAGTTCCCTGGGAGAACCGAAACAACGTTGGTGCCTCAACTATCGTATAAGTAAGTAAAACCCGTGTTTAAAAATGTATAAGGAGT
This sequence comes from Venusia cambrica, assembly GCA_951394065.1. Taxonomy (NCBI): domain Eukaryota; kingdom Metazoa; phylum Arthropoda; class Insecta; order Lepidoptera; family Geometridae; genus Venusia; species Venusia cambrica. Next base: position 6,691,377 of record OX596058.1, on the reverse strand, counting down.
GAATGCAATTATACGAGTACGTACCTCACCTAGGCAGACTAGGTACAAGGTAGGTACCTACGTATATAAGCCTTATAATACGATACCTATAGTTCTAATCTAACAAGAATCGAAAAACATCTTAGTGGCCTTCAAGTCGGAGCTAAATTAGTAACACTTTTCAGAGACGTGATCGGTTTACAAACAAGCACGGAGATAGAATTCTAAATCAGGTAGTCTGTGGGTATTTGGTAGTACCTGTAAAAAGTTTGGTTTTACATTTAGACGGATAGCACCAGAAAATTACAATATTAACATCATCGATAGAGTTCCTATAGGTATCATCGTCGTAGGTTGCGCCTGCGCCGCCACTTGGGAAGCCAGAGTAGAGATAGTTATAAATAAATAAATAAACATTACAGGACATTAATTTCACACAGCGCCATCTAGCCCAAAACTAAGCATAGCTTGTAATATGGGAACTAGATTACGGATATAATACTTAAGTACCTACTTTTATTGTGTAAATACATACTTATTATACAATACAACACCCAAACACAGAACAAACATCTATATTCATCACACAAATGTTTGTCCTGGGTGGGAATCGAACTCACAACCTATAGCGCAGAAGGCAGAGTTACTACCAACTGAGCTATGATGCTTGTTGATAATTACATATCTACGTATACCTGAACCACTACCTGACAACAGTTTAATAGTGAACGGGTAAGTCCACTCAAGTCCACTGGTTGTTGACAACACAATGAAGTTGATGATGATGATTTGAATCAGTTGCACGTTACATAAAATACTATCCTACCTACGATCATAAAAATGTGCTCTATCAATTCAATAAGTAGGTACCTATATATTGTGTGGGTAGTATACATACATACAATATATACCATAATGTTATAGGTAATATATGATGATATATAGACTTGGCCTCAGTGAGCCTGAAAAAAAACTCAACCTGTAAGTATATTGGTACAATATTATAAATTTGACAGTAGCTCCATTCTGTATGTTTGTTCCATTGTTACGACTTACGACCAAACGGTTGTCAGCATAGATATAGTGGTAGGGTATGTCATGAGTAGACAGGCTAATTTTTACCCGGGAAGTTATTCGTAGGGGAAGGTACGTAATTCGCGGGCAAACGTATGTAGGTACCTAACCTAGAGAATAAAAGTTATCCCACTTATGACTATTTCTGATCTTATTTTTTTATTGTACTACGGGTATTATGATAAGGCCGAAGGTGGAAGCGCACTTCACCCGGAATCCTCAACAATCTTTGGAACTGGCTATCTTACCTCTACATGGCGGAACACTACAATTTTAGAATTGTTGTTATGTTCACAGAATCAGGTAAGATGGTGGTATACAAGCGTTAGGCAGGTACCAAATAGGTACTTATGAACGAAGCCAATCGATGTAGTGAGTAGGTATCCACATTATAATTGTGGTAAGTTGTAATTCAAGCAGCCACACAATAGCAGAGGAGAAGCATGGAATTTAAAATGTTATGTATTCCGATCAGACAAAACCGAAGGCATTGTCCATAAGAAACCGCAGATATATTCACAACAAAGAGAAGTACCCCACCTACCTAGTATCTACCTAAACTTTTAAATAAGCAAACATGAAACAAGTTTTGCAAGGACTTCGAGATCGCAAATAATCGATGACCACTTGACAGATAAAGAGGTTGAATAAATATTTCCAGCCGGTTCATAAAAAGTTTCCACTTTCGGCCTTATCATAACTGAAAGGTGAGACCAAGGAACATCCCCGTCGTATAATAATAAAAAAAAGCGCATAATTCTAGGCAAGGATTTTAGGGAAATGGGGACTTTTAATGCTATGCTGTTTTATGTTACAAATAAAATATTTTAAATTAAGTATGTAAGTAACTATAAAATATTAATTTATCCAAAGAGGACATAATTAAAAATTTGTGGGTTTTCTTGTCTTATCTCTCTGTTTGTTCTTATGATTTGAGTGCTATATTAAAGAACACACTTTCTTTCTTTCCCTGTGTCCTTTATATACCCGTACAACAAAAAATAATATTGTTGCTAAAATAAAATAGAGTTATAAAAGTGTTCCTACCTAGATATATAATATATCTCACGTGCCATGAGGTAGGTACGTACGAGTAGGTTAAAAAAGTAGAGATGTCAATCAATACGATGTAATTTCTTACTGAGCTGTAGGTACCTCCTTTACCTAGGTATATAGGTAGGCGCCTACCTAATATCTGTCTCCTTTAGATCCCGTTGACCATGCTGATGAAGCGGTCTGTGTTCCCGAAAATGAACGACCGCACCATATCGCCCAAGGAAAACGAGTTGCGAGCCCTTTCATCCTTCTTCAAGCAATCCTGCATCGTCGGCAAATGGTCTCCAGATCCCAAGACTACCAGTTTCTGGAGTAAGTGCTACAAAAAATATGTTCCATCATATAGGATCATGTATATCTCGATCTTTACCTAGTACCTAGTAAAATCATGAAGTATTTTATTCCAAGAATGAACACGTTTCTTATAGGCACGCTCATGCACATCGACGTCTCCACTTCGGTTTACTCGAAATAGGTACTTTCCAGATCAAAAAGTGAGCTAGAGATATTTTTAATCAGAAGGGCAAATAAGAAGGGCAAAATCTCTGAAAAAACACTCAAATTTGAAATGGAATGTTATTGAAATATCTGCTTGTAAAAAATACGAGGGAAGGAGAACCCAACAAACTCCATTGAACAAGAAACAATTTAAATCAAAGAAAGAGATTTCAAACAAATACCTGTTTCCCCGTATCAAAAGCAGCTTACTGGAAACTGGAGCAAGGTTGAAAGCCTCCGCAGCGCTCCGTCGGGATTTTTCAAACCCCTTTAATCTCGACTGGTCAAAGGGGAAATTGCGTTCAACTGTATCGCTTAGCTTGTACACGCTATCGGTATTTGCATTCTCGGTTAGCAAAACTATCACGAGCTCGAATATTTGCTGAATATTTCCAGTGCTGGCAAATAGAATCGAATTCAAAATTGTCTAGAATATAGACGAGCAAATTCGGAATGGACGGACAAATGAGCAACGGAAATAGGTAGACTATTTCTTGATTGTGAATGTGAGGGATTTGGGTTCCGATATTTTAATTGATTATTGGTTTACCAATGCGATCTAAGTAACATCCCAGTGATCTATTTGAAGAAAATCCGGCTCTATCCGTGTTGTTTTAGGATTTAGAATGGGGTCAAATCCCAGCTAACGAAATTCATTAAACTGTTTCAAACTGTTTAACCCTTTTGATTGTGCGTACATAATCAATTTTTCACTCATCATCACAGATTTAATTAACAAAAGCAATAACGTTTTTAAGAAGAATCGAAACAGCACACATTACGTAGGTAGGTAGGTATACCTTGAAATCTCGAACTTGAGACTCTTGGACGCCTTACATAAGATTTCGGAATAATGCCAAAATTACGCAACAGGAGCATTTGCAAACACACTTTCTGATGGTATCGAAAGTAAATATTCCAATCAAAAAAATACTGAAAGCTGGGAAAAATCTTGTTAAAGTTACAATAATTATTATAAAATATTATAAATAATATATTAATATTACAGGGCATTCATTTCACAGCGCCATCTAGCCCCAAACTAAGCATAGCTTGTAATATGGGAGCTAGATTACGAGTACTATTATTAAAAAATATAATAAATAACTAACTTCAACGAAGACACGGTTTCCTATTACACTCGGTATTTGTAATAATTATAGGGTCACAATACAGCCAGCTATGCGCGTTATGCGAGCATCCTGAGAAATGCGACTACCCAGATAACTACAGCGGCTACGACGGGGCTTTGAGATGCTTGGCGCATAACGGTGGTCAGGTCGCGTTCACTAAAGTCATCTTTGTCAGGAAATTCTTTGGGGTAAGTGAACACTGTCCAAAAATGTGAGGGCCTTACTATGCACTTTTACTATTTACTTACGGTAATATGTGAGGACAATAGCCGAACACATAAGAACCGTGAGAGCGCCTATCTCTAATTTTGGACACAGTAGAGGCTATAGATTGTTGATGTCAAACAAACCTAAGCTAATTGTAAGAGTTTGATACAGTTGTGTTCTCGTCAAGTAGGTGGTACACTAGCCAATGATCAATATCTTTTGTAAAAAATACTTGTATAAATGTTACAACCAGTTTTGAGAACCTAAATTAAAATTAAAATAAAATGAGTTTCCAGAGCTACGATTACATGACTAAAAATCTAAAATTAGCTATGCTGGTTGTCCATGACCTGCAGCGAACATTTTTCGAGGTGTACTGATGATGTTCCTAACAATAACAAGCCCCTGACATAATTATGTTTTATTGTACGACGGGTAAGCGCTTGGCATTCCTCTCACCTGGTTACAAGTTGAGATGAGGCCGAAGGTGGAGGCGTACTACACCCGGAATCCTCAACTAACTGAGGAACAGGTTATGTTACCTCTAAATGCCGGAACACAACATTTTTTTTAGAATTGTTGTTATGGCGACAGACTTAGGTAAGATGGTATCTAGCCAGGCGGACTCAAACAAAGTCCTACCACCAACCAAGTGGTCTAGTGGGTTGAACCACTAGAGCACAGAGGCGGTTAAACCTATATACGGGTTGTGAGTTGTTTATTCTGTAGTTGGCAGTCGGTACAACTCCAGCCAGCCAATCGTCGGAGAAACCGGATGACTTCAGATACCTTTGCGCGGACGGGTCTAAGGTCCCGGTTCGGGAGAAGGCCTGCTCCTGGGCTGCCAGGCCCTGGCAGGGACTTATAGGACACAATGACGTTCTTGCGAAGATTTCTTCTTTGAGAGAGAAAATAAAGCAGTTAGCTGTTATTGGTAAGATTTACTCCTAATCTCTGTAAAGAGTAGGTAAGTACTACCTATGATAATGGCAAACATGCTAGGTAGGTAGGTATTTTTACTCTTTATAAATAGAAGTCATTATTGAAGCTTCTTTGTAAAATTCTCTAGGAATTAGGTATTTTGTTCAACCTAGATATTTATTACAATAATACTTAGATTTCTTTCTGATACCGTCACCGATAAAGGCTTTATATTGGGACGTTCGATCGAACCGTTTGCCCCGGGCAAAGCCATAGAAATGATCTAGCATTCGCCTCCTGAGTAGCAAAAGTCTCAGCTCGCTCGTTGTACTAGGTACCTAGTGAACGCTCGTTGCCTTCATCCCCTGGGAATATATTTAAATTATTTCTTAGTGGGCTCTCTAAATTATTGTCATGATCTCTGTCGCGGTTTTTCATTGATTTCTTTGAGTCAATCGGAACACGACCAACATATTTTATAAAGGTACTCTACCAAGTAAAGCATTAAGATCTCTAGATTGGTTAGAAGTTAAAAAGAAAGAAAGAAGAAAGTAAGACACATTCATTTATCCCACATAAACTTACCTTAGTTAGGTAACGTAGGTACCTTCCTGATAGATACTTAATTAATTAATTAACAAAACAGAAAACATACCTACAAATAAATGTACCACGATTACACAATAAAGTCATAAAAAAAATACGCAAAAGTTAGTCAGTCAGCAACACGTTTTTATTTAGGTAGGACATGTACCTATAGTATTTAGAGGTAGGTGGTAGAGATGCGAAGTAAGTATACCTAGTACCTAGTAGGGTTGACACTGACAGTGACAGTGACTTTGACGTGACAGGTGCAAGCACCCAGCCAGAATGGTTCACTGGAGTGCTCGGGCTGACGGACAAGATTCACCACGTGGCTGACAACATCCCCATCAAGCCCACAGACTACCTGGACCGCGCCAACTACACCGCGGTCATCGAACGAGGCCACGGCGCCCCGGAGCTGCTGGTCCGGTGAGTATATTGTAGATGATTTGGTTCGTGGTAGGACTGCTAGCTACCACCATCTTACCTAATTCTGTCGCCATAACAACAATTCTTAAATTGTTGTGTACCATTTAGAGGTAAGATAGCCAGCTCCTCAGTTTGTTGAGGATTCCGGGTGAAGTGCGCCTACACCTTCGGCCTTATCTCAACTTGTAACCAGGTGAGATGAAGGCCAAGTGCTTACTTAGTATTAAAAAAAAAAGCTAGGTTCATAAAGCTCAATTTCATTAGGCGACCACAATCTAGGTGCTAAAAAATCAAGCTTTCTGCACCCACCGTATCAACTTTTCATTATCATCATAACAGCCCGTAAACATCCACTTGGACTTGTCCAAGACTGGAGGGTTTTGCCATAATCACCAAGCTTGGCAGACAGATTGGTGATCGCAGTATTGGTGGTACTTACTCAGGCGGATGCTGCTGCCCATGCCCTGGTGTATTGTATTCCCTTAGTCGCCTTTTACGACATCCTCAGAAGGAAATGGAGGGGTCCTATTCGTTAGCCGGAACCTCGGCAATCAACTTTAAAAAATTGCCTAATTTCACACTCTTACGCGCGCACAATAAATGGTCCGAATTTTTCTTTTCACCTATATGTAAATGTTCTAAGAAATCATAAAAGTTTGGTATTCCTGCAGCACCTGGGAAATTACGTAACATTAGTAGATAGTTAGATACTAGGTACGCAGTATCTAAGTACTACGTAAAGCTGAACCTACGTGACTTAGCACAAATCAAAACCGACAATTCGATTCGATTTCGAATCCAATTGTACAATTCCCAACAATGTCCACGCATGACATACCTACCTCACAAACATAAAGCGCTAATATCCGTTGAAGCTGTTGACATGACACGATGACCTACTCCGTGTTATGTCACATACCACCCTAAAGGCTGTGCGTGACCTCAAACGCTAATGCTCAAACCCTTTGACCATCGCTGGTCACTAAATATTTGCATGCTTGTCTGAGCTTCTTAGAGAAATACTAAAGAAAGGGAAATTGGAATTGCTGTCTTTGATCTGCAAAGGTTAGGTCTGAAAAGAAAATACCATTCGAGAAAATGTTATACCTAACAAAATCCCATCTCTTTCACAATAGGTAGGTTCCTAATCATTTGAGAAAATACGAATGAGTTCGGCCTGGCTAGGTCTGAATTTGTTACGATTCAGATTTTGTTGCTCGGTAGTCAGAGAAGCTAAACCTTTATTTCAGTGGTTTACCTACGATGGACCGCGACCTAGGTAGTAAATAGTAACCTCTTTTTAAGGCTGAAATTGAATAATTCTTTCAAAGATGAACTATTGATGGACTTCGTAGGTATCTACATAGATAGGTATCTACTTAGTTAAATTAATGATAGATCTTCCTTCGGCTTGTAATTTTTTTATTGTAGGTAGGTAGGCAATGCGGGGATGTGCTTTGTCTTCATCTCACCTGATTTTTCAAGTTACTATAAGGCCGAAAGTGGAAACGTACTTCACCCGGAATCCTCAATAAACTGAGGAACTGGCTATCTTACCTCTAAATGCCGGAACACAACAATTTAAGAATTGTTGTTAATAAAATAAATATGCATAAAATATTACAGGACATTATTTTACACAGCGCCTTCTAGTCCCAAACTTAGCAAAGATTGTAATATGGGAATTAGATCACGGATATAATACTTAACTACTTACTTTTTTTTTGTAAATACATACATATCATAGAATACAACACCCAAACACAGAACAAACATCAAAATTCAAAACATTTTTTTTACTAGGTGGGAATCGAACCCATAACCTGCAGTGCAGAAGGCCGAGCTACTACCAACTGAGCTGTGAGGCTTGTCATGTTATGGCGACAGAATTCGGTATGATGGCGGACTTAAACAAAGTCCTACCACCAACCAAACCAAGCACAATATTGCACTCCCCTTGGGGATCGAACCCTTCCTACTTAATTGCTTACAAATGATGCTTACAATTGACTCTCATCCTTTTCCACCAGGTTATGCGTCACATCCAACGTGGCGTTGGCCAAATGCCGCAAAATGTCGGTGTTCGCTTTCAGCAGAGACATCAGACCGATGATCGATTGCTTGCAAACAGAGAGTGAAGCCAACTGCCTCAAGAACGTGAGTACCTGATACTTACGTCGCCTGCGTCAGTTTTCCCTGAAAGTTACGTTATGGGCCTCTTCAAGGCGAGAGTGAATACGTGTCTCCTAGCCGACGAGATTATGTTCTGGTGTGGAACCGGAAGCTTAGCATGCCTCATTCATATATTTTTATGCCTCGAATAATTTTGATACTACATAGCTCAGATGGTAGTAACTCTGCCTCCTGCACTGTAGGTTGTGGATTCGATTCCCACCCTGGACAAACATTTGTGTGATAATATAGATGTTTGTTCTGTGTTTGGGTGTTGTACTGTATGATAAGTATGTATTTCCAAAAAAAAAAGTATTTAAGTATTATATCTGTTATCTTATTCCCATATTACAAGCTATGCTTAGTTTGGGGCTATAGATGGCGCTGTGTGAAATGAACTGAAGGGAACAACATCACAGAACATATGCCTCAAACAAACGCCACAAAATCCTATGAACATTGTACATTCTACCAGTTATTGTTCTGGTGTGCCAATATATTTCAGAGCAATTAAAATGGTAAGTATAAGATTCCAGCTTCGTATTATTTAGGTATTCCATAAGACATAACTATACAAAAATTACAATAAAAAAATAATCATTCCTTAAAATTAAAAAAAACATTAATGGAATAAAAACAATTTGTGAGCAGCCTGTGTTTGATTTTACACTTAAACAAAAGGAATGGCAAATTCTTAAATGTGTCTGGCAACTTATTGTAAACCGGTAATACACAGGTCCAAGACAATGGCTCTGACCTGGCATCAGTGGACGATATGAGGGTGGCCGAGGCAGCCAACAAGTACAACCTACATCCGGTGTTCCACGAGGTTTACGGCAAGGAGAAAACACCTAAATATGCTGTGGCTGTCGTAAGGAAAGGAACTTCTTACAACAGCATGGGAGACTTGAGGGGAAAGAGGTAAATACAAAAACAAATGGTACATAGTGCTACAACAAAGTTGCACAATAGAAGCTCAAAATAATGCTATATAAATATAGGTAAAATGAGCGATAGGTAAATACTTACCCGTTTTTCGAATCAAAATAATGTGATCTAATAGCGAAAGTTTATAAAAGACTAAGACAAAGCTAGTTATTATAAGTTAGGTACCTAACTTACAACATTTCTAATCTATAACTATGGTAGAAACTGTATCTTAGTGGATCAACCATCTAGGTAGGTAGTACCTAGATGGTTGAAACTACCTCTAGTCAGTACCAACTAGGTACTAAAAAAAAGTGTTTTTTGTTACCTAGTAAGTATTTTTTAAAGGTACCTACTGTTAAGTTATCTAGTGAAGTATTTTATTATCTGTGGTTTAGCTAAAGAGTGAGACCGTTTCTTGTTACATTTTTGTAGGTTTGGGAAAACTAGTTTTCCGCGATTCTTATTCTTATGATGATAATACTTTGAGAATGTAATGTTGATATTTATATCATGTTTTAATTAATCCTCATCAGATCCTGCCATAACGCTTACGGATCCTTCAGTGGCTACAACGCTCCACTTTACCATCTCATCAACAAGCGTCTGATTGAAAACGGTCAAGTAAGATTGTTTTTTTAACAGTTTCATTCAGTAGTAAAAAAGTAAATATATTTTTTACCGTCTGTGGTTTCAGATCCAGAGCTCATGGGTTCGATCCCCACTCCCCAGGGGAGTACAAAATTGTGCTTGGTTTAGTTGGTGCTACCTAGTACTTTGCTTAAGGCCTCCTGGCTAGCAACTAGGTACCATCTAAGCAAGTCTGACGCCATAGCAATAATTCTCAATTGTTGTGTTCCGACATTAAGATGAAAGATAGCCAGGGACGCTACCGCCGACGGCGAAGCCGATCTCCATTGATGGCTTTAAATTAGCTCCATGAGAACTAGAAACGATTTTGTGATATGGAGGCCAAGCGCTTCCTCGTCGTACAATAAAAAATAAAAGAAATAAAATCAAAGCTGATCAAAGTTAAGACTGAGTTTGGGACAAGGACAAGTCTTCAAATGATTTACACTAACAACATAGGTACTTTTTTTTTGCAGTGCGTGAAAAACCTTGGCGATTTCTTTGACGGCTCTTGCTTGCCTGGAGTAGACAAGCCTGAAAACAATCCTAGAGGTATTTAACCAGTTTTAGCTAGCACCTTTAAAATTCATCGAATAAATCACCTTGGAGTTTTTTTTTTATTTCAGGCAATGATGTGACCAAACTGAAGAAACAATGCTACGAAGACAATAGCCCAGTCCAATGTCTGAAGACCGAAAAAGGAGACGTCGCTTTTGTATCTAGTAAGTAACTACAACCAACGTACCTACCTACCTACTACTAATATGAATACTAAACATTAAAAAGCCTTAGGTCAGTTGCTACTAGCTCACCTTTCTGCACTGTAGATTGTAGGTTCGATTCCCACCCAGGACAAACAATAGTGTTGTTAATATGTTTGTTAAGTACCTATGTGTTTAGGTGTTGTATTATATATAATTACCTAAATTTACAAAAAAAAGTGTACAAGTATTCTATAGGTAGTTTGGTGTAATCTAGTTCCGAACGTAATATTCATAAATAAATAACTAATATTTAGGTATTATTTTTAACCGACTTCAAAAAAAGGAGGAGGTTCTCAATTTATGATTATGCTCAACATTTGACATAGTACCTAACACACAAAAACATACCTAACATTACTTATATAGTACCTAGTAAAGGGCATTCTTCAATTGCAACAATTTTTAACCGACTTCAAAAAAAAGGATTTTTTATTTTAGTTTTAGTTTGTTAACCTTGGAACAGAACTCCGTCATTTCTCAACCGATTTGACAAATATTTTTGTTTGAAAAATGTGATTCCAGATCCAGACCCATATTTTTTTTTTTAAAATAAAGAAAACAGGATAATGGGGACGAAAAAGCATGCACCCTAATAGGAACCGATTCATCATTTGTTTAGGTCATCTGGTAGGTATTTATCTTCGTTCCCACCATTGCGTAGATATTTCCCTGAATCCCTTATTATTGTACCGTTACACGACTCTTAAATAAGGTGTCGTAGACGTCATGGTGTCGTAGGTTTTACACGTTTGGTTGGTGCTAGGATTTTGTTTGAGTTCGCCTGGCTAGCTACCACCATCTTACCCAATTGTTTCGCCATAACAACAATTATTAAATTGTTGTGTTCCCGCATTTAGAGGTAGGTAACATAGTCAGTTCCTCAGTTTGTTGAGGATTTCAGGTGAACTGCGGTTCCACCTTCGGCCCTATCATAACTCGAAAATCAGGTGAGATGAAGGCCGAGAACATCCCCGTCCCACAATAAGAAAATAAAAAATAACATTCATAACAAAAATATTGTATGGCACCGCCTTCAAATTATACGAACTTACCATTTAGAGTTCCTTATTTTTAAGTTCTTAGCGGTGAAGTGGGTTCCATTTTTTTCATAAATAACTTAGGTTTGTATTTTCACTTTTGCAGGTACGGATCTATCTGCCTTTGATGCATCTCAATACGAACTTCTATGTCTGAACCGAGACAATGGTGGGAGGGATGCTTTGACCAGCTACACCACATGTAACATCGCCATGACTCCATCCAGGACCTGGGTCTCCGCTAAGGACTTCCTCTCTGATGTCTCTATCGCTCACACTCCATTAAGTCTGGCCCAACTATTGGATGATAGATCAGATTTGTTTAACATTTATGGAGAGTTTTTGAAGAATAACAATGTTATTTTTAATGTAAGTTACATCATCTGTTTTTCCGCACAGGTACAATCTTGGGAGTCTTCAAGTCTAGAATAAATAGGTTCCTTTTAGGCAACCATGCTCCATCTTAGGCCACATCTTTACTTATTTTACAAGTAAGCTGGTATTCAAACACGTGGCCATCACCAAGAAAAAAAACATCTGCACTGCACTAGGTTTAAAAGTGGCAAATAATCAAATTATGAACTCTGTGTTTCTATCATCTAACTTTTAACCATGTTTTCAGAATGCTGCTACAGGCTTGGCAACAACAGAGAAAGTGGACTTTGATAAGTTTAAAGCTATTCATGATGTCATTTCCAATTGTGATGCGTAAACTGTGTAAAATATTTCTTTTAAAACTAGCTGTTAACATAAGTTGAAAACTATTTCAGGAATAGACTATAGAAAAAATAGACCCAGATTCTTATAACACAATTTTAATTAAAACATTCTTTATTTTGAACTAATAGAATTAAATTAAATAAATACTTAGAAATTAATGATTGGAATGATTCTTACTCCTGGTTATTTATTATTTACAGTGAAGCTAAGAAAATTGTGATGACAGCTGCAACAGTCAGCATAGCATATCCTGTCCCATACACTTCCTTAATTGAAAGTCCTTTCGCAGTATCCCAATACAAATGTCTGATCCCATTTGCTAAGTGGTAGGCCAATGGAGAAGCAATCAAAGCTTTTGCGACAAACAGTGTGGCTGCAGATAGGTTCAGGCTTTCTACTATGGCAATGTAGTAAGAAATGTCATTTGGCAAACACAAGGCTCCAATACCAAGGGCACTTGCATAGGTAGATAAGATTATACCTGAAAAAATATTTATTTATGAGTACTGATAGCCAGTTCCTCAGTTTTTTAGGATGCCGGGTGATGTGTGCTTCCACCATCGGCCTCTTATCATTACTTGAATATCAGGTGAGTAGAAGACCAGGCACATTCCCATACAATAAAAAAACTGCTTCTTTGTACAAAGTTCATCAATTAATAAAACGATAAATTCACACAAATTGTGTAGGAATAATCCTTTCTTACAAAGTTAATTGTAGCCACAAGCTATCAATGTCAAGAGTTACATAGGTAACTTTAGTGTGCACTTTTAGTTGAAGTAGGTAGGTATTTATTTACCTGACTAATGCAATAATTCATTAGCGGTGATTTATTGTCACCAGGGATCTCGATAAGATGCTTACCTGATGCCCTATGAGAAATAGATAGCATAGCTGGCATTGGAAACGAGTAGATCGTCATATGCGGCGACAAAGGGCGGTTTGGTCGAGCATTTTTCTCATCATAATGCTCAGCCTTATAAGCTTCATACTTCTTGAACGTAACACTCGGTACAGCTGACTGAGCGTAATGAGCGGTATTCACAGCTGCTGGAAACTTGCCTAGAGCAGTTAACACCGACAGGCTTCGCAATCTGTAACCACAAAACTGCTTAACAACTCCATTTGTAGGCCAAAAACTTGGATTTCTTACGTAATTTTGTCAAACCTACCTGCCGTAAGTAAACAATGCCATAGTCTACGATTTCTTGTTTCCTCTAATATGTGTAACAAATGAACGATACAGTTAACGTAGGTAGGTACTTGTTTGTTTATTTGAAACAGCCAAATGAATTTCTGATCACTTTCTTCTTCCTGAAAGAAAACTCCTTCGGTTTCGGACTATCGGTAGGTTCGGTATTAAAAAAAGATACTCTGTGGTAGGTAAAAATCCTATAGAATCGATTCTGTAACCTCACCTCAGACACACCACACCACAAAAATGCTTTTGTTATTACTTCAAAGTAACTGTCAGTGACAAAGTCAAGCGTCAGACTAAGATAAAAATTATGGCCAGCTGCTAGATTTTTACCAGCAACTTACGGAAGATAGCTGCTGGAATTATAGAAGATAGGTATCTGCTGGAATGCTACTTTCGAGTATTTTATTTTTTTTGCTTTTGGTTTCGATGATTCTACCCATAAATACACGTGCTACCTACGTGTATTCGTAAACACTAAATGCCGTGCCAGACGGTTGCCAACAAGCCATTTCTGCAGAGGTGACCTTGTCGAATCTGCCGTGTGGACAGTTGCTGGCCATTTAACTTTCAATGACCTCTGTCGACGGGCGTACGTTGCCAATAGCCGTCGGCGAGCCTCGTCGCTGACCGTGTAGCCGCTTGTACAAACGCAATGACAGTTGTACTGTACTGCGGCAGTCGGCGGGCGCGCACGTGCTAAAATGATGAGTGAAAAAAAGAGAACGCGAATAATAATATCAGATTTTGAACAAGCCTCATAGGTCAGTTGTAGTAACTCTGCCTCCTGCGCTGTAGGCATGAACGTGTACTGTCGCGGACCGCGAGCAGATGGGGCGGTTAAATGCTGCCCCAGGGATAAGCAATATGCGGGAAGACACTGGAAGATGTTTTAACAAACATCCCAGGGCTTTCCTTAGCATCGAAGCCGACACCGGGGGGGTTTTAGTGAATCGTTGGGGTCCCGTAAACCTCACATAACCTCGTCCCACGTTGTTAAAGATTTCCCCCTCGATAAAAAAAAAAGGTAAGATGGTGGCAGGCGGATATAAACTAGTCCTACCGACCACCAATTCCATTCGTAAAACTAACAATGCATCTCGTCCAAAAATGCAGTATCTAATCTACATGTGTTGCCGCTGTTCGAAAATTATTCCCATTAATCCAACAAATAACTGCACGAGTAGTAGGTACTCTTCAGGGAAAATATTTGAACAAGTACCTGTAATTAAAATGTACATGTAAGGTTGTAATTAAAATGAACCTACACGTTTAGTTTAGTGGATAAATATTTTTGAATTATGTTGATTGGTTAATTTAGTGGATGAAAATTACATACTTACGTAAGAAAAGAAAAGAAAAATATCTTCAAGCAAATTCATATAAATTAACAAAACTACTTATTCATACTACCTACCTAAATTGTTCGGTGTATAATTACACTAAAAAAATATTTTTTGTGTGCGACTGTACTACAATGCATTTGTTCCTAGAACTTCACATAGACTTTTTATATTGTTTCACTACGAAATTGCATAAAGTATGACTACTGACAGAGGCTTTCACACACTTAATGTTTTATGGGTACGCTGCTATAACGCCAGCTCGGAATGTTGTTCAAGTCTTGTTCAATATCTCCGTTCCTATAAGAGCTCATTATGAAAATTTTGTATAGCTCGGGCAGTGATTTTGTGTGTAAATTTCGTTGCTATAGTATAAGCCTTTTTCGAGTACGGTCATGTGTACGCTAGCTTTATCATTATGCTGGCGTACACACTAAGAATGGTCATTATTTCTCAAACCAATGAGGCACTATTTATTTTATTTTTCCACTAATTAGTACTATTTACGCAGAATTTATTCGATTAACTATGTGTACGCTACCATAACGGATAAATGTTTGTTCTGTGTTTGGGTGGTGTATCATGTAGATAGGATGTATGTATTTACAAAAGTATTTAAGTATTCTATCCGCAATCTCTAGCATATGGCGCTCTAGTATGGTGGCCTAGAACGTAACAGATTACCACAAAAAACAAGCTTATGAAATTCCAGAGACTGGCGTGTGTTGCGACAACAGGATGTATGAGGACTGCCCCTACGGCAGCACTCAAAGCCTTGATCGGCTTGTTGCCCCTACACATGTCCGTGCAACAAGACGCAGCGTCAGCTGCCTTCAGGCTCTGGACTCTCAAACTATGGGAGCACAACACACAGGCACATCATACATACACAGAATTGAAAATGTTTTAGTAACTTTGTTTGTGTCTAAATAAATAAATAAATACCACTATCATAGAGGAGTTTGCCAAGGGAAACCCTATACTCCAGTCCATCTATGATAGGGTACCCAAGAAACATCTTCACTCTATAAGCTTTACATGTTTATACAACACAATTACATGAGGAGCCTAGTGATTGCTCAAACATACATGAAGTGCGAAAATACACAGATTGCTCTAAAATGATAACTGGTACGGAAGCTGGAACTTTCTTAGACGACCTTAACATCCACGACTCAACAGCACTGGGCAAACACAATTCTATCTTCCAAGCGGAATGTGTCGGCATCATACAGGCAGCAAATGCAACACTAAGGAGAAAGGTAACTAACCACAACATCAGAATCCTCTCAGACAGTGCTGCAGTTCTACAGGCCCTAAACAAAAGTGAGCACAACTCCGGACTAACTATACAATGTCATCATCTATTAGAAGAAGTAAGTAAAATCAACAGGGTCACTCTCCAATCGATCAAAGGGCATATATATCCAGAGGTAATGACGAGGCTGACGTACTGGCAAGGAGGGGAGATGCAACTAGCAGGTCCAGAGCCAATCAATCACCCCTCTACCCTTCAGCCAAGCTCGCACCTGGATCCACGACCAAACTACAAAACTACACCAAAACTACTGAGCAAGTACGCAGGACTGCAGGAAGTCAAAGGAGGCCTTCCGGTTTTAAACCCGAGATTCTCCCGAAAGCCTGAAACATGACAAACTCAGACGTATCATCGGTATTTTCACAGGACACTGCTCACTAAATAAGCATTTTAACGCAATGGGTATCACAGACAGCCCTCTATGCTGACGGTGCATGGCAGCAGAGGAGACAGCCGCACACATACTCCTAGAGTGTAGTTGCATGGCGTCTCAACGTCAGCAACACCTTGGGATTGGGACACCGAGGACACCCAGGAAAGCACGAGCATGAGCGAGCTGCTGGCCTTCTTGGAGGACATCGGGTGGCTGGAGTAGCAAAAGCCCACCCGTCACGCAAAAGGGGCCCATAGGAGGACCAGTTGAGGGAAATAGTCCGCGCACCAAGAAAACAAGTACCAAGTACCGTAATCTAATTCCCATAGGTATATACAAGCTATGCTTAGTTTGGGGCTAGATGGTGCTGTGTAAAATGCATGTCCTGTAATGAATGATTGATCGAGTGAGCAAAGCAAACGAGACTTAACTGAGAAGTTAAGTTAGGAAATCCGGCACTGTAGTACATACATACAGTATGTATGTGGCAATGTTTGTGACGGCATAATTCTCGAACGGGTTATCCGAATCTCATGAAATTTAAACTGTAAAGAGTATAAACGAGTATTATATATGAGTATAAAATATATAATATAGCGTAAATAGAATTTGATTTTTGAAAAGTGGGGTATATTTTGAGATATTGGGGTGAAAAGAAATACAATTTTTCGCCCATATCTTTTGAATGGCAGATCCGATCAATTCATAATTTTGAATATTCGGAGATTATATTAATACTCATCAATATGTATGATGATTTTTTTGACACTAGGGTAGTTTTTGTTAAATGGGGGTGTTAAGTGAGACATGAAGTTTTTTGGCATGTGGGGGGTATCATTTGAAAGAGTATCGACACTTTATGAATGTGCAGATATCTTATCTGCATATTCATAAAATATACCTAGATTTAACTTATGAATAGAGGTGGTTTTTTTTGAACGTTTGGTGCGCACAGTTAAAGTTTTGTTTATATACTAGAAAAAAGCTCTTTGGCGAAGCCCCTTGGTTGACTTTACGACATCCGTAGGTAAATTAGATTATTGAGGGTAGATTTTAGAGTTAGCAACAAGAGTGTCTCGGATATTCAGGTGAATAAAGAGAGATTGAGAAAAAGAGTGCTTAAGTAATGAAAGCACACTGATCGTTTGTTAATTACCTTCTATTTAAGAAATAATCTCAAACCAGACATCACGAGATCTCAGTTCGGGGCGAACTACTAGTTAGGTAGGTACTGCAAATAGCTTTCTTCTCTTTCTTTTACTTTTTCAGTGCAGGAACGCAGATTTT
Organism: Venusia cambrica; assembly: GCA_951394065.1. Classification (NCBI taxonomy): domain Eukaryota; kingdom Metazoa; phylum Arthropoda; class Insecta; order Lepidoptera; family Geometridae; genus Venusia; species Venusia cambrica. The sequence continues at coordinate 6,673,726 of OX596058.1, read as the reverse complement.
TTGAAATTTTGAAAGTTTCGGAGCCATTGTGTTGTCTCGGTCCGCACCGTCCGAGAGCTCAAATCACACGTTATGTCGTTGAAGTTGGGAGCTTGGTGCCAACCGTGTAGCCAGCGTGCCAACGGTGTTGACATCGACACGCCGACAAGGTCACCTCTGCAGAAACGCTTGTTGGCAACCGTCTGCCTCGGCTTTGTGTGAGAGCGTTTCCCAAGAAGAAATTGAGTTTTACAAATGAAATGATGAAGATGGAAAGGATGAGGATGTGGTATAAATGTGAGACAAATATATAGGTACCTAATATAATACACTGAAACCGCAAAAACCAAGGCTTTTTAGTAGATAGGTAGTAGTAGTAGGTATAAGTATCCGATCAAATTATAAATTATTTATTTTATTTATTTTAATTCGGAAAACCAACAGCTACAAAAAAAAACCTTATTTTCCCAAGTAGTATCGCAAATAATAACGTTTTATAAACTAAAAAGAAAACTTCAGTGAAGAATATTATACAATTTCGTTTACCTGGATGACGTATTTTTTCCAATTATTTTGATGACAGATGGACGGACAGACAGAGAGACACGTGATCCTTTAAGGGGTCCGTTCTGCCCTACTTTTGAGGTAATACACCCAAATCGCTTCAAGTGTGCCTATAATATCTGAAGAGTTCCCTCGATTTTCCCAGGATGCCATCATCAGATCCTGAACTGATGGGATTACCTGCGATGGGAAGTATACCGGCCCTAAAAATACCCAAATCACTTCAAGTGTGCACATAATATTTGAAGAGTTCCCTCGATTTCTCTGGTCCAGGTGTCTTCAAGTAGGTACTAATCGGGGAACATACATAAAATAAAAAAAACGATTCCGACGAATTGAGACCTCCTCCTAACATGTCAGTCAGTCAAGCAAGACAAAATAGTTATGTAGATACCTACTAGTTATTTCAATGATATTCTATACTTCAATTATACCTACATACCTACCAGCTAGGGTTAAAAAGTTTTTAGGCTCTCAGTAGGTAACCTAGGTACATAACCTACTTTGTTTTATAGAAATAGGTAGGTAGGTACAAAGTCATAGAATACCATTGAATTACCTACTTTAACTTGTCTAAGAACACTGGTAAATGTAACAATGAGCGGTCTTATCGCTCCATAAAATAAATCTATAAATTTAATTTAATTTATTTCTAAAACAATTGCAGAATTTCATTGTTTTTGCTGATAATTATTGCTTATTGCTACAAGTACAAGGTTCATTATGGTTACTATCATTTATTCAGTGGTGTAGAAAGTAAAGTGTGAGTTTTTGTCATATAAGCAATAAAAAAAACTGGTAAATAGATATCACATTTTTTTAACATAACAAACAATTCTATAAATTGATGACAATAGGTATTAAAAATACATAAAATATATTATTTTAAACAAGTATACTTTTTATTATCAGAATTAGTAGCAGTATGTACCTTATTCATAGGGTCGAGATTTTTTGATATCAGATTCTATAAAGCTGCCAGGAAAAGAGTTATGACAACAGATGCTGCAAGCATGGCATATCCTGTTGAATACACCTCCTTGATTGTAAGGCCCCTCGCTGTGTCCCAATACAAATGTCTGATTCCATTAGCAAAGTGGTAACCCAAAGGATAAGCTATCAATGCCTTTGCTAAGAAAAGTGTTGCTGGAGAGAAATTAAGACTTTCAATAATGGAGATGTAGTGAGAAATGTCATTTGGTAGGCATAATGCTCCGAGACCCAGAGCACTTGCATATCCTCCTAGTACAATTCCTGTAACAAACCCAGTTTTTAACATCCAGATCAAGAAGTTACAAGGATATTAAATTATCTATTCTGTCAATGATAACTATTATTACATAAAATAGTTATTACTTAAATAAATATGAATATAAATAAAAACATCGTACCTGTAGCTCTATGTGTAATAGACAGCATAGAAGTAAGTTGGTACTCGTAAATAGTCAGATGAGGGGATAGTGGTCTTTTGAGACGCTCATTCCTGATATCATGATGTTCATCCTTGGCATTTTCATATTTCGTGAAAGTTACTTTAGGTACAGCTGCTTGAGCGTATTTAGCAGTGCTGAGCGTCGCAGGAAGCCTGCTTATGCTCGCTAAAACCGAATTACTTCCTAATCTGAAATGAACGACACATAAAAAGCATAACAGGCGATAACAGCAGGCATTAGAGTGGCTGGCTGGTGTCCAAATTTCCTAAACCAACCTACACGGTACCTATTACATAATTTTCTTACCTGCTGCAAGAGAAGAAAGCCATAATAAACGCCCGTATTATGGATTCCAACTGTCGACGTACCTATACTTCTGTAAAAAACCAACCATCACGTTTATCACGGCATCGGCACAGAAGAGAATACTATTTATTGTTTTAGAGCTATTGAAATTACCATATACTAATACCTACCTTGTCAAAACAAAACAAATAATAATTCTATCTGTACCTATAATATAGCATACATAGAATAGAGTACTACTCACGAGGAGTTCAATGCAGTACTCTTTGAACAATGTATTACCGATGAGCACAGAAAACGTATATCAAATTACATTCTCATCATATTGTTCTGTGCGGCGACAACGCGATGGCGGCGTCCTCACAGCAGCTGAGCCACTGATCAAAGCCAAGCCAACACTTTTTTAGCCTCAGGAGGCTAAAAAATTACCGCCTCGCCTTCGGTCGGCTTGGCTCAACAAGTTGAGTTGAGTTTCTAGGTTTATTAGTAGTAATCTATGGTCTCGTGAGATAGTATTCTATGTCTATGGTTGACTTGAGCAAGAAGTTGAAGTTGCATTGGAATTGAAAATCTGAAAATAAATACAAAACAAAACAATAACTAACGACCAAATGAAAAATCAATCAGATTAAATTGTCTATCTGCTCTATCTTGATAAATGTTACGATTTTTGGTAGTTCTCACGGTGGCGATAACATTATCAAGTGTTATGATTATGAGCGGCAGGGTTTCCGCACTTATGTCTATGAGAGCTACGGATTTCGAGGTTTTTGGCCGGGTGCAAGGAGTGTTTTTCCGGAAGGTGGGTTGTTCGTACATTACGTGAACATTTTGTTTATTTCCCGGAAACGGGTACTTGTATTATATTATAATTATTTTGTACCTACCCCATACTTACCCATTATTTGTAGTGATAATAATTACATATGTTTTTTGTTATCCTCTATATATATCATGTTATTTGCACCTATCTACAGGACAGATTTAACCAAATAAACAGGTTCCTTAGAAGGAACCTGTCTATTTTGGTTCATTAGATCTCAAAATAATTACTTATCCACAAAGATGGTTACTAAGGAACTTATCGCACAGGAATAGAGTAAAAAAGCATCTTCTGGCTGATTGCTGTATCATTGCTCCATCAAGAGTTGAATATTGGCCTTAAGGCGAGGGTGATTAATAATTAAAACTACTGGTGATAATGCTTTAAGAAGCCACATGCCACAGCCACGATAAGCCTCAGCTCAGTATGTAGTAGTTCTGCCTTCTTCGCAGTTGACTGTGGGTCCATTACCTTTAGGCTCACTTAGGTATTATCTGGGCGAGGATGAGGTTAACGATCTAGCAAGCTTTCCCACTGGCACTCCCTCACACCAATTGAACATAGTAAACTGCTTGGCAATGGATTTCGGCAGGAGGGTGGTCTTAAGCCAGGCAGACCTGTAAAAAAATTATAAAATGTAAAAAGACTCCCGTTCCACACTACTCCTAATTGGTTCATTGTGAAAATGAAAATGAAATGAATGTGAGTAAGGAATATCCAGCTAGTATAGCCAGCCTAACTCCGACCAGAAGCGCAGCTCTGGCCTGTCGACAGCATTTGATGTGTAGGTCCTGGGTGTGAAACCTTATCTATTTGCGGATCTGTGAGAATGGCAGGGGGAGGGATGGGGACGGGCGTTCTTTGGTGGTTTCGAGAAGTTTAGAAGAGGGTCTTTCTAGCCAGTTCATCGGCGGCGTCGTTACCCAGGGACTCCGCTGTGACCTTTTATCCATTGTAGGGTCACCCTATTCTTAGTGGCGGCCCTTTCCAATGCTAGGTGGCCCCTACCACCAGTGTCTAGATCATTCAGCCGTAGGCGTTGACTAAAGGTCAACGATTCCTTTGCCCGGGATAGAATAGACCACTAGACAGTAGATCCCACCTACCCCAAAATTCAGCGTTAGCTGGGGAAGTAAAGATTCTTGCATCACGACGCGAAATGGAGTGTGGGAAGACCCCCCTTTCAATAGACCGACGGCATTGTGGCGATCACGGGGAGTCGATCCGATAGTCGAGAGCACATTTGTAGCGTAGCGCCATTTGTAGACCTTTGTAGTCGTATGTGGGCTGAGATGATGATACTCTTTCGTTGTGTGGATAGCAAGTAAAAGCCTACTATTTGGTTGCAGTTTACTAAGGAGCAGGCTGACAAGCTTGGTCTTCGAGGATGGTGCCAGAATACATCATCTGGCACTGTTCTAGGTCACGTGCAAGGACCTGCTGATAAAATCGAATCTATGTAAGTTACAACTAGTACAGTTGGTTCAGGAGTTTTAGAAATTTGTGATTTTATAGATTTTGATGTGTTTTTCCGAATTTCAACTTTATCACCTCGTGTCTCTGCCGCTCGCGCCGCCATATTGAATCTTGGCGCCTAAAAGCAGTTTTTTTTTCTATAATTTATTATATAACATTATTATTCGTAAAATCAATAGTTTTGTACGAGTGCCGCAAAGTATACTTCAACACGTGTCTTGTCTTGGCTAAAAAACTCATTTCCACACCATCCATACTTTTAAAACAAAAATGCAGCTACTAGGTACCTGTAAAGATGATACAAAAGATTATATTCTTACCGCGGCAATTATAGAATATTCTATGAGTACTGCCTTTTTTTTTACAATACGAAGAATGTCAGTTGTGTATCTTCTGTCTTGTCATCACATATTTAATCGTACCAGGTATGCTTTAATAGTTAACCCTATAAACCCTGTATTTCGGTGTCAGTGACAGTGACAGTTTTGTCAGTGACGGCAATTAATCATCAATATATTTTTGAGGAGTTGTGCTTTCACCGTTTTTATGTGTGAACGGTAATCACCTTCAAAGGTGGCCAACAAGTCTTCCAGAGAAAACTGTAATTAATCGGAATTCTGCTCAAGATATAAGATTCGTTTGCATACGGACTCATGTCATCAGTCGGAGGCGCTTGGTACAATTTTGTCTTACAAGAATTGTGCATCGGCCGCGACCAAATCATGAACATGTTCAAGATGTTAAACTATCGTTCGAATTCATTACCCGAGGGCTTGCATGTTCTGAAATACTTATTTACATCGAGATAATATACTTACAGGTTGAGTTATTTTCCAGAGCCACCGAGGCCAAGTCTGAGAGTTATCGAAAAGTCATGTTAGGGGTTACGTGCTCGATTAAAAAAAAAATAAGTTCTGCATTAAAGAAAATATTATTTTAAATAGTTTTTATGGAAAAAGGAGGAATTGAAAAACACTTTGGGCCATTTCACAGTGACTGGTGGGACAGTTGACTCCAGAATGTCGGATCTCATAAGATGTTAAATTAGATATTTTACAACAGATTATGAACCAACTTATGATACGCAAACCGAAAAATATATTCAACATACAAAAAACAAATACTTAAGTATTCTATTCGTAATCTAGTTCCCATATTACAAGCTATGCTTAGTTTGGGGCTAGACGGCGCAGTGTGAAATTAAAGTACCTACAGTAAAAAAAAAATGTGTGATAGTATAGCTTTCAAGTAGTGTGACTGGTGGGACATTCAAAAATAACTCACATACATACACATAGCCCAAATACTGCACTTATCAAGATTTCATTTACTGTGCTAAGACTTTTTTATAATATATTTAGGATGTAATACTTACTAAGAGGGTTACAAAAAGGTAACAATTAGGTACATTAAAAAACTAAAAAAAAAACACCTGTAACACTTCAGTTTACTTTTCATTTTAGTATCAAAATCAACACAAAACAGCTACTTAATAAAAAAATATTTCACAATCTTTCCTATTTGGAATTTAAAAGATTATTTCATGTCTTTTGTATTAACACTGACAGAAAATTGTTTGGAAATTATTACCATAAAATTGTATAGTAGGTTCAGGAAGAATTTCCATCGCTGAATTGATGGAAATGTAGCATGGAGTATCCGATTTATCCATAACAAATAGATTGGGGTCTCTTGAAAACGATTTTATGAAAGTTACTTGCATTGATTGTGCTTAACAAACCGCATCTTCGTCCTATTTTCATCGTCTTTCTACCTTTCTCTAAATTTCCTTTTTGCCCAGCGGCATTTATCAAGGAAGCGGAAAAACCAATCACAGTAAATCAAAAGCAACCAAGCAATAAAGTATATTGTTAGAAATACTTCAACAGTCCATAAGAAGATAAAAAACCTAGTCCCACCAGTCACTGTGACTGGTTGGACATAAATGAAGACCATCTCCCATCTACCCTTTTACAGCTCGTGGGATAGAAATTCGTTAAAAAAGTTCACAATTAGCCATTCCTTACTTTCCAAAAAGCCCTCATTCCATTTTAAGGTCAGAAAAACAACTTTCATATGTTTTAGCGTGACTGGCGAGACATGCTACGTACTAATTTGTATTTATGAGTTTAAGAGTAATTTTCTTACCGTTTTCGTTATTTTTCATGTAAAAGTGTTTCTTAGATAAAATATCTAAGAAACTTACATGAGACATGCTTGTCAACTTAAAATGATAAACACAATGGCTGAAAATAGTGATGCAAACATGACGCAAAAAACGGCACCAACTCGTTTCAACACAACAACAACTTGCCGTAGTGAAGAAAAGGCTTTTTCTATTTTTTTTTAATAGTGTTTACGGATTATGTCAATTCATTGAAATATAAATTCATTTTACATTATTCGTCAACACTAAATTGGTTTTAGTTAGATAAACTTTAGAAAATAACATTTTTTTCCGTTTTCCGTGGAACGGCCCTTTTTTTCAATTTTGAGTTCTTTAAAATGAAAGTCTCTTAAATTGATAAAAATGTCAATTTAAGAGCCAGCCCTTGGGTCACGTGTCGCCTCAATCAAAAGCCCCGCAAGATTTTTGAAAACCCGGAGGGCACCAGCGGACCCAAGGTCTCCATCCCAAAAGGCTCAAATAGGTAAGCTCTGTCGAGACCACTATATTTGCGCCTTTTGTGATCCTCGGCCGAATCAGCCGCCACACCAGCCCTAACTGATGTCCCAGGTAGATGAGATGGTAGGGTGTCGACGCAGGTAGCGTCCCACCCCAAAGGCTTACCCATTTCCCAAGGGACAAGAGTCATACACTCGGGCCGCTTACCATCATCACGTAACAGACCATTCGGTTCAAGAACGGCTGGCACATTGACACTGGTAAAAGCTCGACGGATAATGTCATTAAGACTTGCGTGGCGCGAAATCCTGCCGGCGGACCTGGTGCACGAAAGTCCGTGAAAACCAAATTGATCTACGGCCGCACCGCACCGACAATGGTGAGAGGCGCAGCATTTTGCACCCAACCGAAGACAAGTGGCAATACGGAAAGTTACAGGGTCCATAAGTGTACCGGTATTGTAATGTGGATGTGCTTGCAGCCAAAGACCTGATTCCCATTTTGAAACAGCTAATGAGACGAGCTCGATCTGTGGAGGTTGAGCACGTATGTAATAGATAATTCCGTGTCAACTTGCACAGAGGCCCGATAAAAAATAATGTATGACGACTATGTGCCCAAAGTTGTTGAAACACTTTTAAAATTGAAAATGTAAAAATTAAACTTTATTTTTTTTTAATTAAGTAAAGGTTGTATGTATGTATAGTCTGTAATGCGTAATCTAAGCTATTAAAATATCCTCTTTGCTGTTCATGTAGAACTTTTGAAAATCGGAACATCTCAGAATTCAAATTCAAATATCTTCATTGCTCCAAACATGTTAAATTATAATTATAAATAATGTTCTCATGTTTCACTATAGTCTAGCATGCAAAACTTATTGGTAACATAACATATACAAAAAGCTTGGTATCGCCGAATGCGAAGATACAACAACTTTTGCGTAGCAAAGTATTGTTTTGTAGCGTTTGAAAACAAAATGAATCATAAATTTCCAAATGGAACTAATTTTAAATTAATTTAAAACACCTTAAATACAGTCATGAATGTCGTATATCTCAATTTCTGGTATACGATACCAAAGTGCTTTCTCTGCTTTTTAACCTACTTTACAAAACTAGGTCCTTAATTTGTAAGGTTTTTTTACTACCGTCTACTGCAACCAAATTATGGAGACCATGTCCAAGACAAAGATGGCTTTGTAAACCTGGTAAAATACGCTTCACATTCGCTTCAGAATCAGTTACCAGAGTCAATGTATTTTCGCTTAGACCAAAGGAGTCTATTATATTCTACGTGTACGCATTCAAAGCTTAACTAAAGCTACGCAAGGTAAGTATAGGTAGTTCGCGCGCCGATTTTGAGCCGGTCAGCCAATGGGCGCCGGCGCGGCGCACACGTCTAGCACATAGTCATAATACAAAATTTTTTAGTATAAAACAAAGAATTAAAAAATGCAAAAGAAAATGTTTTCATAAATTCACTTTTCCAGAAAAACTACAAAAAAATAGTTTTTCTTATTTTATTTTAAATCGGGCACGTAACTTCTAACTTGACTCTTCGATAACTCTCACGGTTTCAGAGCTGGCACTGGCCCTGGAGAAAGCTCACTCTATACTTATATAACATTACGATTAGAAACATGCGTCTGTTTTTTTGCTAGAAACACTGCTGTTATCTCAGTAGTGCACAAAAAACAATGAAAAAATCGATTAACGAGAATGTTGGATGCGTGTATTGCAGTAGTGGTTGAGGTATCGCGACATCACTTCCTTAACGCAATTATGCAGCTATTTCTTCTCATTATTATATCGTTTTCACTATACATCGTGATCTATCGATTTTAGTCTCTTCAAAAGTTTACCCTACTTGTCCTTTCTTTGAATACTTGACTTACGAAAAGTTTACAATCCATATTATTTTACTTCAATCACTTTCTTCTTCTGTTGATTTCTCAAAAATGAAACAATTTACTGTATAAGAAGCCATAACTCTATAAACACTAACAACACTGTAAAAAGATTAACGTATACTGATATTTCAGACAAAATACTTCTTTGAGTTTTGCCAGTAGATGTTTCGTAGAAGGGAGAGAGGAATGCAGGTATATTCCTATATACCTGCATTACATAGTCAGTGCGGCCAGTTTGTGAGTTTTTCCCCTTCCAAAGGTGAAATAGCACGATGCGTAGTGCTGGAAGAAATAAATTTATACTCACAGGCTGGCGGCGGCATTGGCCATAGTATGTGGTGTGTTGGTGTGAATTAATAATTGTTTGCACTCGTTCGTACGCCATAACTATTGATTTTACGAAAAAAATGTGATAATGATAACACAAATTGTAGAAAATTTTCTCTAGTTTAATTTTGTATACTTATAAGTAAAACAGGAATTCTTTATTCAATAAAAAGTACAATTAAACTAGCTATGTACAAAGGAATCAGTCAGATTACCTAAGGACCGTTACAAACGGCCTATAGGTAACTCAACTGTTCCAGACCAGTACCAGACGGAAGCGTGCCCAAGACACTGGCTGCATTGCCACGCTGAATAGCTATGCTAATTCGCTGGCCTAAATAAGAGCCAGCCCTTGGGTCACGTGTCGCCTCAATCAAAAGCCCCGCAATATTTTTGAATATTTTATTTTATAAGTAAATGTTTTTATCGTAGAAGATATCGACAAAAAAACTGCTTTTAATTGCCATTTTTTTAATATGGCGGTGCGCGCGCGAGTGTCACAAACACGAGGTGGCAAAGTTGAAATTCGGAAAGAAATCATCAAAATCTTTAAAATCACCAATTTTCAAAACTCCCGGAAAACTTTCTAAGTGAACTCTATTTTTCGAACCAAATGACTGTACCTACTATAAAAGACAAACGAAAACTGTTTAGCCTACAACTGTGTTGCTGGACGGCCTATCAAGTTATTTCCGCTCGTCCCTACGCTTTGTCCCCACTAAAATATTATAACATTTATATATTAATTAAGTCACTGGGCACATTGTAAAATCAATACATAAAAAATACCAATGTTTGTATCGACTTGAGTCGCGAATATGTTACACACCCATTTCCTCTTTACTCTGTAAATTATTTTATTGGGGACGAACAAAGCTACGAATACTTCCCGTTGGTGCCCATTGGGGACGAGCGGGAATAACCAGCCCGATTTAATAGAGGTCATGGGTACGAACCCGGTACCTGGTACAAATCCAGTGTTTGTTTGTTGCTCAGTAGGTACCCGTATAAATATATTGTAAATTTCACAGTCCGCTAGCTAGCAATCTAAAAGCCTGCCTCTAGCCTGTAAACTTCATACGTTCTTGTTAATTTCCTTACAGATGATATCGATCACTGTCGAAATCTGACATCACTACAACTTAAATGATAAATTGCGCCGCGCCGTAGCGCGAGGAGACGATTCTCCTAGAACCTAGAGTAGAAACTAACACAAGCAAACGCCCAGGCTTCGCTCCCGCCATCTTGTGGCTGTTGAGTCTCGGGGAAGAGTTCTATGTACTATCTAGAACTGTTGCTTTAGGCAGTGCGTTGATTGTCATGTCACGAGAATTTTATACTGGTCTTGTACCGTACGATTGACTTCGTACCCGAGAATTTTATACTGGCCTTGTACCGTACGATTGACTTCGTACCCATCATCCCGTGGAAAATTTCCAAAAATTCTTTCTAAGCGCACACCTATACTTATATATACACAGTCAGGTCATAAATTCTGTCACAAGTTTAATATAAAATAATTGAAACAAGTTTATTCATTATGTAACCATTTATATACCAAAATGAACTTAACGAAACATAGATTATTATGACAATAAAGTTTATTCAAAATGACATCCGTGATTTTGAATGCAGGCCTTCAATCTGCGCGGCCAGTCGTCTATCGCAGCACGAACGAGGTCCATGTCAATATCGGCGGCTGCCTTAATCAAGGATGTCTTGAGTGACTCCAAATTGGGATGAGGCTTTGAGCACGCTTTTTCCTCCAAGTGTTGCCATATCTTGTAATCTAACGGACTCAAATCTGGACTGGAGGAGGGCCAGTCTTCGTGCCGGATGAAGTCGATTTCACGCGCCGCCAGCCAGTCTTGTGTGCTCTTCGCTCTATGAGCTGGCGCCGAATCTTGTTGGAATACCCAGTACCTGTTATTGAACATGGTATGAGAAACAGGTTCCACGAGGTTCGTCAGGACTGTATTTTGATACACAACTGCATTCGTTTTTACACCTTTCTCACAAAAATGTACCTCTGTTAAGCCCCAATAAGAAACTCCCAACCATACCATGAGCGAGGATGGAAAATGACCTCGTTGGACACGCGGAATACGGTTGCTCGCTTCTTCACTACTGTGTGCGTACACCTTATCATTTTGTTTGTTGTAGCTCTCTTCTACGGTAAAAATTTTTTCATCCGAAAAAAGAATTTCCCGATATTTTTTTCCCGCGTACCGCTTCAACAAAGCGCGGCATCTCTTCAGTCTCAGGTCCATTAGACGAGCATTTAAACGATGTCCTGTTTTTCTTCGATATTCCCGAAGCCCTAAGTCTTCATTTAACACCCTTTTCACCGTGGTTCTGCTTAGGGGTTAGCCCCATCTGAAGGGCTTGATACACATTGTTTACAGAAACTGTTGAGCCAACAGTTTCTGCTTACGTTTGGGATTTCTTTGAATTCGCGCCTTCACAGCTTTTATCACTGCTGGAGTCCTAACAGACCGAGGGCGACCACTTCTTGACCTGTCATCTACACTAGAGTCTTCATTGTATCGTTTGATGGTACGATAAACGAATCTTTTGGTTATATTCAAATTTTTCAGTATGTCAAAAATTTGAATTGGCGCGTAACCGCAACGATGCAACGCAATAACTGCAACACAGTCTTCTTTAAGCGTCCACTCCATATTTAAAAATGAGTAAAATTCTAAATAGTATACATTTTTATTTTCATGAACAATTCGAAATTCGAATTCAATAAACTTTTTTGTGGCCAGCATTCTAAAAGAAAAGTTTTTACTGTGTGACAATACTTATGACCTGACTGTGTATACTATACTATAGCACGCTCAGCTATATGAAATGAAGTGAAAATTCCAAATTGTACATAAAATAATATAGGAAAATTGTCAATTTAAAAACTAAAGTTAACAGTACAATGGAAGGTCTTATGGCTTAAAAGTGATCTCTACCAGAGAATGGAGACATCCTAAGGTTGGATAATGGTTGGAGGTTGCACGATGAATAATAATTCAATTTACAAAACAAAGCATATCTAATTAAATAAGTAGGTACTTTTTTTTATTGTGCGACGGGGAAGTGCTTGGCCTCAGTCACATCTGATTTTTTAAAGTTATGATAATGCCGAAGGTGGAAGCGGATCACCCGGAATCCTCAGCAATCGGAGGAACTGACTATCTTACCTCTAAATACCGGAACTCAACAATTTTAGAGTTGTTATGGCGACAGACTTTGGTAAGATTTGGTACCTAGCGAGGCGGACTTAAAGTACTACCAACCAAAGCAAGCACACAATATTGTACCCCCTGACGATCTGACAGCGGTGGGTGAACCATTAGACCACAGAGGCGGTTGTAAATAGAAGAATGTTTATTTCTCAGGATGCACTGGCTGAAGACCACGGGTAGCCCTAGCAGCCAAATAGAAAAAGCAGAGTTCAGAAACCAGAAAGATATATCTGAATACACGTTCGACGATTTCGGTATAATTCGAGTATAAATCTTTTATTCGAACAATGTTAATTAAAAAAGTTGTGTGAAATTACATCAAAGTGAATTTTCCGTGGCGGTCGTGGCTTTAGAAACGACCCCTCCAACTCAGCCCATGAATGTCGTAAAAGTCGACTAAATGATCTCACCAGAAAGAAAACACAGAAGCAGCAGTTTCTGTGATTTTACTTTAGCTATGATTTTACTGCGATCACCAATCCGTGACACGTGACACAAAAGCGTGGTTATTGTAGCAACAGCCTCCAGCTTTGGAGGAGGTTCTGTCCAGCAGTGGACACTAATGGACTGTTGATGTATGATGATTGATGACATAAAAGGGAATCTGAGTACGGATTTTTTTAATCAGGCACACCATAGGTAGGTACTCTAGGTACATATGCTTTCATGTCAACCTCCATCTCGCAAATGTGTCGGGAACAAAAGCTTATTTCCCCGGACCGTAATAAAAAGCCTCGGTCCACTTAGTTTTTACTCGAATAATGAGTGAAAGCCCAAATTTTCCCTACAGAGGAAAATCTAATCAGAACCGCGCACTCTCATCCTATCAACTCGACCAATCTAAAATAAATAAAATTCACTTTAGCAGTGCCTAAGATATACAAAGTGACTCCACGGAAATAAAGAAGTTCTTAATCAATCGCGTTACCCCTCGTAAGTACCTACGTGCTGCCCGATTCAGGAATATCGAAAAGTTGGATTCGGACCTACAGGTGGTTATCATTCAGTTTATTACAAGGAAAGACATAAACACTGCAATGTACTGAAGTTTCAACGAATATAGGCGACCTTTTTCAACGTGTATTTTACGCTCCGCTCTCCTTTATGTTAAACATGTCATCTCATGCTGGTATAAAAATATGCGAGGTACTTTGAAACCCTTCGTTAGGGTCGAGGCTGGCGGGATGACGACGAACGCTCATTAAAAAGTTCGTCGTTGAGTACACGAGCTACATCATTTTCGACGCTATCTCGCCGAGGAGGCTCAACATAAACATCAACAACGATAGCACCCGAGGGCCTCTTCTCGCAGTAATGTCGTAAGTTCACCGCGTCTCGTGATCCGACGCAAATGTTATATTCCTGTAAATCAAATAATAATGCCATCTGTAAGCTAACAATAGTCGACCTTGGAGGCTTTTGCGGAGGAGTTTTCGTGGAAGGGTAGGAAATAATAACGTTGAAGTCACCGTTCGTTCACCCGGGCGTGCGTTATCGATGGGTTGGCGGTCGCGGGGCGCGCGGTAAGTGGGTCAGGCGAGCGCGCAGCCGCCGCGCCGCCGCCACCACTGCGCCCCCAGCCTCCAGCCATGGCGGACGCGCCGCCCGAAGTCCTCGAGCTCAACGTGGGCGGCGTGCACTACGCGACCACTCGCGACTCGCTCGCGCGCGACTCCAACTCGCTCGTCGCGGTCGCGCTCTGCGACCCCGAACACCCGCGGGATGCGCGCGGACGTCTGTTCTTCGATCGCGACGGCGTTCTGTTCCGCTACGTGTTGGACTACCTCCGCGACGGCGCGCTCGCTCTCCCAGAGTGCTTCAGGGAGCACAAGCGGCTGGCCCGTGAGGCGCAGCACTACCGGCTCCCCGGTCTGGAATCCGCCGTCGTGTCGGCCGACCCGCGTCCTCAGAACCGCGAGAAGGGCTGCATCACGGTCGGGTATCGCGGCTCCTTCGCGTTCGGTAGGGACGGACTGGCCGATGTGAAGTTCCGGAAGCTGTCTCGCATCCTCGTCTGCGGGAAGGTGACGCTGTGCCGCGATGTATTCGGGGAGACGCTGAACGAGTCCCGCGACCCAGACCACGGCCTCGCGGACAGGTACACTTCCCGCTTCTTCCTGAAGCACTCGTTCATCGAGCAGGCGTTCGACATGCTTCAGGAGAACGGGTTCAAGCTGGCGGCGAGCGCGGGCAGTGGAACCGCCGGCGGCGCGGCTGAGCTCAAGCCGGGAGTGGACTCCGAGGAGAACCGTTGGAACCACTACAACGAGTTTGTGTTCGTCCGCGAGTAGTGCTCCGTGCACCGGACGGCTACGGCATCACGTTTCAGCTGCGAAAGATACAGTGCGGTGGAGTCACGGGGTCTCGAGTTTTAAAGTTACCGAAATAGAATCGGCGTAGAAACTATCGCTTTGATTCTTCTAACAGTTCTATCCGAGATCGGACTACAATAAACCTTATGATCCTCGTAGTTTAACGTAAATTATTAAGTAATACCTATAGCTGCGGAAGTTATCATTAAATGTTTCTTTACAACTAGTTAGATAAATGAAGCATTAAATGTAACCAGTCTTGATATACTTAAAAAAGATAGTGTTAAATGTATAAATATTAATATAGACTTAGACGAAATAATATCTGTTAGGAATTGTTTTTACTGTTACCTATTTCTAGTCACCGACCTATTTTATATCTTCAAAATTATTTTGAGACCTGTTTATGAAAATTGTATTTACTTTTATATGATGGCCGTCGATTTTATGAATAAAATATGCCAAATTATTTATATTTGTATAAAAATACCTACTATCGTTTAGATTCAGTTTTCAGTGCATTGAATTTATTACATTCCTTGAATTGTAATTTGTTTACGAACTCTGTGGGCGCAATGTGCCAGATGTTGATCCGAACATTTACATAAAGATTCGTTAGTAGTAGTAAGCTCGATTAAAAGTAGTTCATTTAGAAAATGGACGCATATAAATGCTCCTTATCTTTAATAGTGCCATAACTGTTCTAGAGGAAAGTAAAGTTAGCGATCCTATTGTTTCTATCGCCAAAATGGCAAAGACTCTGGGGAAAGTTTATGTCGTTTGCATATACATTTATTTCCCTCTCCATGATCTTCGTTGTTTTATATACTTTTAGTTGCTCTATAAAATGTAAGATACATAAATAGCCCTTAGTATGTATTGCTGAAAATGTTGCGACGTTGAATTTACGATCACAGCCATATCATTAGTCTAGCGCGTAAGACCTACAACTTCCTTACAAATCTTCCCATTATTAATTCAATAATAGAAGTTTCAAAAAAAAACTTTTTTTGCTGTATAAATTGAACTAGGTACTCGCATATCCTATTGCACGCAATGGGGATTTTAGTATTTTTCTTGTCTCTCAAAGTTTCAACACAGTTTGAAGAGCCATACTGACTGAGTTGAATTTTTGGGAGTACCTACCTACCTACCAATAATTTATTTATAGATAATAATTCAAGCTAATATGTAAGAAAGTTCTTTACTTCAAATTCAAAATCATGTTATTAAAATATTATTGAATTTGTATACTTTGTAGATAAATTATAAATTATTTAACGTTTATTAATTGATTATTTAACCTTATTATTAGCAATAAATACTTCACGAAAACAGAAATAGATAGAAAGATTACCACAACTTATAGACCAAAGCCTGCAATGATTTTTTTAGTGTAAGTAATTTACGTTTCTAAACATTTTGGATTTCTGGTGTTTGGGATCATCGCGACTTAGAAGGCTATCCTTTTGTTATGTTGATTAGTATACTTTTTTTTACCGACAGCCCAAAAAGGGCTTGTTCCTCATGGCCAAGCTATTTCGCCTAGCTGATTTGGCTACGAGGAATAACATATCCTCATGGCCGAACTCGTGTCAAAATAGGCAAAGTACACTTGCCACCGCAGATAGCATACCTACTAATTACTTATGAATAAATTCTTGTAGTTCTTTGACAATGGCCTCTCATGTGAAATCTCATTGGTGACAATTCAACGAAGAGATTTCATGAGTGGCCGTTTCAATGGCCACTTAGAATTACTTTATATTACCTATCAATTTACTTGACGGTTGGACGTCAATTTAAATAGTTTGATGTTTTCTTGATTTCATTTAATTTGGACGTTGATAAAATGGATGACTTAGAATTTATAAAGCGTAAAAATGAAAAAAGCGTGAAAATGTTTTTGCAAAATTATTTAGAAGACATCATTTAGTCATCCTTCATGACCAATTTATAAAAAATAATGTTTGAAGTAGTATAATATATTGTGCTTGGTTTGGTTTGGACTTTGTTTAAGTCCGCCTGGCCCCTAGCTACCATCATCTTACCTAATTATGTTGCCATAATAACAATTCTAAAATTGTTGTTTCGGGCATTTAGAGGTAAGATAGCCAGTTCCTCAGTTTGTTGAGGATTCCGGGTGAAGTGCGTCTCCTTCGGCCTCATCCTCAACTTGTAACCAGGTGAGATGTAGGCCAAGTACTTACCCGACGTACAATAAAAAAAAACTATTTATTTGTTTAATCCCTAGAGGTGTTAATTTGGAATAATTTGGGAATTAAGGAGCTCGACACCAATGACTTTTTGGTGGTAAATAGTGTCAAATGGTGAAATTGTGTTTTGCGTATTATTCGTAACAGTGATATCGGTTCCATTATTTTTATAAAAAAAATATGGGTTATATTGATTGACACTCTAGGCCAGAGCAAGAATGAGGTATACCTACCATAGAGCGAGCTTTCCCAGAAGGCATAGGACAAATGGCGCCGGACTTCGGCAGGAGGGTGGTCGAATCCATTTTTTTTTTTTTTAATAGGTGCAAGTAACAAGGTTGGTGTAACATTGGCCAGAAAGACCACACATAGCGGACGAAATGGCCGCGACCTCACCGGGGGATGTGTTATGACATGTGATCGGCGGTCACGTGGAGTTCATAAATAGAGGCGGCTCAAAGATTTTTTTGAATACATAGTACTTACAGTCCTAGACCTCGAGGCTTTCCTGGGCATAAATGAGATTACGAACCTTCTCGGATAATGCTTTGTTCAGGAGTGGGCTGAAATGATAGTGATGAACCATATAGATACCTCGGTGTTTTCCAGACAGGTATACAGCACAGCACAAAGAGGTCAGGTCAGCACCTAATTAGCTAAGTAGCCTTTGTGCCCTATGAGTTCTACTTTACGGTCTGTCTAACTTTCTTAGCAAAAATGTGTTGAAATGTGAAAGTGATTCGGATCGGACGCAACCCTTTCGAGCTTTCCCAGAAGGCATTGGCTCCCGCGCGCTGACGGAACGCGGCAAACCGTTCGGCGCCAGACTTTGGCAGAAGGGTGGTCGATGGCCAGGTGACCTTTACAGGTCCTACCATCATTGTTACGATCATGCTCTGCCTAGCCTCTGTCTAGTGGTTCGCCTTCCGGTGTCACATCGAGAGTTCCCGGGTTCGATCCCTAGGAGGAGTACTACAATATTGTTCATGGTTTGGTTGGTGGTAGGACTTTGTTCGCATAGCTAGCTACCTAATTCTGTCGCCGTAACAACAATTATAAAATTGTTGTGTTCCGGAATTTAGAGGTAAGATAGCCAGTTCCTCAGTTTGTTGGAGGATTCCTGGTGAAGTGCGTACCTTCGGCCTTATCATAACTTGAAATCAGTTGAGATGAAGGCCAAGCGCGCTTCCCTGTTGTACCTACCCACAATAATAAAAAAGGCAGTGAAAACTAGTTAAAAAGTAACTTAGGTACCTACCTAGTTAGTTATACATACGACACCTACTTACATATCGTTTTCAGAATTCAAACTATAGTAGGTACCTACAAAGGCCCTACATAACTTGGTGTCTGGTTTAGTCTACATTGTCGAGTCTACCTTTATATCTAAGTAGGTAGGTTTCGTAGTTAATTTGTTCCAGTCAATGTAGTGTAACATTGCCTGTAATGACCCGAGGTCACGCCATAATCGCGTGAAAGGCGGTCACCAAAGAATATAACAGGAGTTTGGACAGGGCGGTGGCACCTTCTAATCTTCATAAGTAGTACCGACCTACCTAATCGAAGAAATGGAAGAATAAAATACACTAATGATAATGAAGTAGTCTCACTGTTTTGTCGTGTGTACAAATGTTCTGGGAGGGCGATGTGGTGTAAATGTGCGACGGAAAGTAAATTGTGCAATATGTCGTTTTTGAAAATAAAAAACGGTAAAATCGAAATCTTCTGTGCTAAAGTTTAACGTGTTCACATAGTGAACATGCTAAAGCTTAGCATTATTTTAAATCGATCATTCTTTAACCGAATTTAAAAAGAAAGAGAAGGTTCTCAATTCGATGTACTTCTGTTCCCCGATTACTCGAAGACGCCTGGACCGATTAGGAATTTTTTTTTTTTGTGTGAAAGGGTAAACTTCACAGGTGGTCCCATTGTCATCAGGTCAGGATCTGAAGATGGTATCCTCGAAAAATCGAGGGAACTCTTCGGGTAGGTCCCATTTGTTCTATGGAACATGACGTCATAGGACTAAATTCGATATTTTTTTCTTATTTTGTACTATAGAACATGTAATACTTTTATTTCTCAAATTGTTCTATAGGACAAGGTAAATGAGACCTCTTAAGATTATATATCTTGTGAACTAGTGGTACTAGAATGCTCTGAGATTGAGAATCCTCTACATAATCTGGAGAGTCCTCCCCACGTTTCCGATTTAATTTATTCGTATTTTATTTTTATTTATTATTGTTTATATTATTATTTGTATGACAGAATAATTGTCATTATCAGTGTCATTTAGGCAGGCAGATTCATGGAAGATTTTGGGAAAATCTGATTTGCATTTTGTTCTATGGCATGAAAATCGGGTGAAAAGCTAGTATGTAGTTCTATGGAAAAAATTGGGAAGAAAATGTCTCATTTTGTTTGATGACGTCATGTTCCATAGAACAAATGGGACCTACTCAACTCTTCAAATATTATAGGCACACTTGAAGCGATTTGTGTGTTACCTCAAAATTAAGAAAAAATACGGACCTCATATAGGATCACGCGTATATCTGTCTGTCCGTCCATCTGTCATCAAAATAATTGGAAAAAATACGTCATCCAGGTAAACGTTATTGTAGGTATCATATTCTTCATTGAAGTCGGTTTTCTATTTAGTTTTTAAAACGTAACTATTAGCTTATAAACTAATGATTTAAAGAGCTTACATGGATAAATAACTTTTTCAGTCGAAAAACGAATTTTCTTGAAATAAATATTAATGCTAAATCTAGATATCGATAGGCGTTAAAAAAAACTATGATTATATACAATATGAGCGCTAATTTGATTGCAAATTAAGTTTGGTGAGATCTAGCTCCGAGTAGCGACTACTTCGGACTTATATAAAAAGGTTGGAGTGACGTAACTATGTGCGCATCGACTTGCGACCGCAGAACTACCGGACTGCGATCGGCAGCACTCGCAGCCGAGGCTCGGCAGCACGTGCAGCCGCAGCCGCGTTCGGAATGGTTTTTGCAGAAATCTATACCATTACATAGATAACCAGTTCATTCAGTAGACTTTTTTGGGCTATAATGATGATGATGATACAAGCATACATCATTCATAGCCAGAATGCATCATAAGACAATTCCACTAAGCCCTAACAATACTAGGTTTAATTGTTTTTTTACGGAGTTTCGGTGAACATCGTCATCTGATGATGAAACCAAAGGCCTACCCTAGACCTACCGGAAGGCAGGCAGTTCATTAGTAGATGAATGATGATACTTAGTAGTCCCTACTACGTATCATCATTACTGCTGTCAACAATACGCCTGCCAAGAATTGATTTATGACAAAACCCTGATAATTATTATGATGATACTGGACGGTACCTAAGCAGTTCAGTAGGTCTACTCTAGTGTCCGCAAACACCTCAGGAAAGCAAAATACGCAATTTCGTTTACTTGGATGACATAATTCCAGTTATTTTGATATAAAAAAACAAACTACTGCACCGATTTTGATGAAATTTCTATGGGAACACCTCGAAAGTAATAAGTAAAGGGGTATACTTACTTTAAACTATATTTGTGGCCATGTGGTAGCATAAAAATGGTTTAACATATATATATATATTGGCATTTTACTAGCATTCATTTGTAAAAATGATATAGCCTATGTCACTCCCACAATTCAGACGATTCAAATGACACATCACATACCATTCATCAAACCGGTAACTGTAACACAGGGACTTCCCTAGCACAGTTGTCAGAGTTTCTAAGTGTTGAGTGACACTGCTATAATTTTGATTTTTAAATTTGATGCACAACCTAGATTAAGTGTTTTTTAAAGAAATAAATAAAAAATATATTACGCTGTTAAGGCTGTAGAGTGGAAGTTAGAAATCCTATACATACATGCTCTCGAAAAACATGACCCTTCTTCTAAGGCAGTCGGGTAAAACGGTTAAATCTAGGTACTACGGCCTTACCCGGTAGGGATCTTCTCTATCGTAAATGTCCACTTATGGACAAATCATGCTGCGAACTCCAGTATTCTGTCCCGACAGTCCTTATCCATACATAAACCCTCCGGCATAATTACCATGCTTGGCAGACGGATGTGATCACAGTGTAGGTACTTACCTAGGTATTATTTCAAACTAGGATGATGTCCGTCCTCACGTGAGATCCTTTAGTATAGACTGCCACCGTTGGTTGCTCAGTATACCTACCTATTTGAAGATCTCGATCGATATATATTTTGTAGTATACTTACCTACTTAGTGGTAAAATTAAATAGTTCTAATGGTTATCGGTTCGATTTATTGTATGTACATAAATAGAATTGGAAATGACCTCTACTGCGAGCGTTCGTAGATTCGTGAAAAATTAGAAGTAGGTGAACCTTTCCGGAACCTTTCTTTTAGGTAAGCTTTCCCCAGACAATGTTTCACAACTCCGATAGATGGCGGCATTTGTCATAATACGAGTATACCTACTTAAGTCTATGATACGTGAAATGGCTTGGCTTCAGAGATCATATCTTCCACAATACTGTTGCATTTACTCTGAGATTAATATATGTTATAGTTCAGGATTGATGCTAGCACGCTTGTGTTTCGAAAACACGATTACATATTTTCTCTATAGAAAAAAAAAACAAAGTTGACTCTAATTTGTACCAAAAATGTTCGCTATTCAATAAATACTCTATTAGGCCTTGACAGTTTTTACAGTAAATAAACACAGTACCTATACATCAGACGGTCTGTGCTTTAGATTTTCAAAATAACATAATATATTACTTTATATTATAACAACAATATTTCATGTGTACGTCTCCAGCTTGCACAGAACGAATCTGTATTTTTTAAATATATCAATATATGGTTCAATCTGAAAATCTAGTTTAAAATTTAGGGTCCAATCAAACTTCGTAAATACAAGCCAAAGTAGGTGTGTAAGCCAGGGACAGGGTCTACAGCTTACACATGCTGGTAACGCCAAACTGTGAGGCTACCGGGCATTTCGCCGAAGTTCATTGTCATCCATTGATTTCATCTCCATCTTCATCAATCGATAAGTCTGCAATGGTACCGCCGTTCTTTATGAAGTTCGTCAATGTTAAGATGGGACTCCTAGCATACAATGGATTAGGGATTTCAATAAGAAACAAATATTAAATAAACGAAACGCAACGTTTTAATAAAAATGCGATCTACCATATTTTTTTAATTAGAATGTCATTTATTGATACTCTGTAGTACTTATTATTTTTTATTTCTAGGTATAAAATAGTAATTTTACCTTAAAACTAATTATTTTAATCATAAAACCGAAAAATGGTGTGTTTCGTTGTGTTTGCATAAAACGCAACGAAACGCAGAGGCCAATCAAAGAAGAAGAAGAAGAAGTTCCCAATGTGATGAGAGTTTGTAATAGAGATGGTGTATTAGGGTCATATTTTCGTATTATTTAATTGCTGGGATTATGTTATGATACCTATTATAATGTAATAGTCAAATAATAGGTAGTGTTTCGACTGATTCCGATTCTGTATTCAACGCTACTTACGGCGTTTAATAGATATTCTATCAGGTATTCTCTTTGGGTAGGTATCCATAATCGGATAAAAGTATATTATGATACGTACATAATGTAAATGTAACGGTTATTAAATTTTTCTTCATCTTTTTTCAAATAAAGATAAGTTGGCGTATTTAAAAAGTTAATTACCTATGTAGGTACCTACCAACAATGATTATTTATTGCTATTATTCACACAAATTGACTCCTTAGCAGATGAATATCAATCACAGAGACTATTATTTACTCAAATTCACTCACTTCTAGACGAATATCATTCGCACAAATTCACTCATTAGCAGACGAATATCAATCAGACTATTATTTACTTAGATTCACTCACTACTAGAC
The DNA here is from genome assembly GCA_951394065.1 of Venusia cambrica. NCBI lineage: Eukaryota > Metazoa > Arthropoda > Insecta > Lepidoptera > Geometridae > Venusia > Venusia cambrica. The sequence continues at coordinate 6,650,574 of OX596058.1, read as the reverse complement.
ATATATCATTCGCACAAATTCACTCATTAGCAGACGAATATCAATCACAGAGACTATTATTTACTCAAATTCACTCACTTCTAGACAAATATCATTCATACAAATTCATTCATTAATAGACCAATATCGATCACAGAAACTATTAGTATTTACTTAGATTCATTCACTTCTAGACGCATATCAATCAAATCATAGAATAACTATTCATCTCACCCTAGCTCGCATGGACGCTAGTAAGAACAGCGCTTCAGTATCTACGTACGAGAACACATAACACTAACGGCAGAGCAGAGCGACAATACTAAGCGCCATCACAGCCACCGCGGCGAAGTTCACGAAACGAATCTTGGATCAGGCTAATATTTAACTATTATAAAATAATATTATACCAAAGATTCCAATACCTATTACGAATATACATTGCTAATATTAGGTTATCTAACTATTATTAATTTATTAGTCACACCTCTAATGCGAGTTTGTATTTGTAAACACAAAACAAAAACAAATATATGAGAAAATGTTCTAAATATTTATTTAGAGTGCTTTGTAGACACGAAAAGTAAGTAATTCTAATAAATTTATAAGTAAAATGTGCGTTAACTTAGTTTTCCACGTTTTACTTACGTCATGAGTGGTAATTATTAGATATGCCGTCCCCTCGAATAGTTTCCCAAAGACGAGGAAATCTTGCTGCAAAATGACTGCGGCTCTTCGTTTCGATTGTAGCATCCCGACTTAACTCTATAGGGTCGGGGACCACGAAGACTTCGCCCGAAATGGAGGGATAGTACTTGCGTGAAGTGTTGGAATTAGTTTGTGGGTGTGTATTGCAGCAGCAATACAACAGCAGTAAGTGCACTGCTGTTTGTTCTACATCAAGCAAACCACCGCCATACATACTTATTTGGCAAATACAAGAATGGCTTGATGAATTTTTGTCTCCAACTTGTTCTAATAAGGTCCTATTATTTTCAGAAAACCGATTACATATTGGAGCCCCCGGCTTTTTATAGCACCAAAGGAGGACTTGTTATAGCCTCCACTCCCTTGAGGAGTGGAGTTGGTGGTGAAGAGCAAATGGAACTGAAGAGCAAATGTTGAGAATGGCGGACAAATCATAGTGGAAGATTAGAATAAAATAAATAAAAAAGACTTTTATGTTTACCACAATTAGGAAATGCTTATCTAATAATAACCCTAATTTAACTTTTGTTTTAATCATAATATGTTATCTTACATTTATGTATATTTACAGTTAGGTTTCTGAGGTTGTCACCTCAGCAGCCTTGATCAGAAGAATTTGGCAGAGTGGCAGATTAGTATGTGTTAAATTGAGACAACCGCATATTCACTTAATTAGATTTTAGAATCAAATATGTAAATAAAACCTATATACCTTATACTTAATTGCTTATTATTTATAAATAAAAAGGTGGGTGTTTCATGATGAAGTGCCATACTTTCTGAGAGAAGCATAAATAATACCTAATAAATATTACAGGACTATTTCATGCTGTGTGAAATAAATGTCCTGTAATATTCATCAGACCTGTCGCAATGCATGGATCAGAGGGTTGGGCTATGAAGAAGACGGATGAGAGGAAAGTGCATGTTACTGAGATGCGAATGTTAAGATGGATGTGTGGGGTGACAAGGTTAGATAAGATCAGAAATGAGTTTATAAGGGGAAGTTTGAAAGTGGCACCAGTTTTAGAAAAGTTGAGGAGTGCTAGGTTGGCATGGTATGGGCATGTAATGAGGAGGGATAATAGTCATTTGACCAAAAGGGTTATGAATTTGAGCGTGGATGGACATGTGAGCAAGGGAAGGCCGAGAAAGAGATGGATGGATTGTGTGAAAGAGGACATGGGTATGAAAGTAGATGCAGAGTTGACGGTTGATAGGAGTGAGTGGAAGAAGAGAACATGTTGTGCCGATCCCACCTAGCGTGGGATAAGGGCAGGAGAATAATGATTTATTTCCATCATGCCTAAACCAAGCAAAGCTTGTAATAAGACAACTAGATTTTGGAAATAATACTGTATTGTTTGATGTGTATGTATCATCATATAATACAACACAGAACCTACATCAATACCTATTCATCAGGAACTAGATTTTGGAAATAATACTGTATTGTATGTAGGTATCATCATACAATACAATACTACACAGAACAAACATCAATATTCATCACACAAATGTTATTGCTGGGTGGGAATCGAACTCACAATACAGCTCAGAAGCACATAGGCTGGCTGTTCTTTCGAAGGTTTCTCCCTGTCCATGCGCTCTAGGTTTCGAAGATCTTCAGCGGCCTACAACACAACTCCCTCCACGGCTCTCAACCATAAGGAAAAGACACATACAAATTACTCTGAACACGGCAATAGGTAGGTCACTTATAGAAGGTACAACACAACTCTCTCCATGGCTCATAACCATACGAAAAAGACATAAAAATTACTCTGAACACGGCAATAGGTAACATAAAGTAGGTAGATACTACCCAAAATCGCCCACAACCCAACACTCTCCATGGCTCTCAAACAAACGAAAAAGACACACACAAATTACTCTGAACACTGCAATAACATATAGTGTCCAGAAAAACCCAAATATGTATCCTAAATTTGCCGAAAGCTGAATAATTCGGATGATGGTATTGATAACCGGTGCTCTACGGTAACCGGCTTCAAGTTATTCATCCAATAAAGATACGAACCATGGCAAAACAATTATTGAAGCCCATCTGCCTTACGCGGTACCGAATCTGTCATCTAAACGTCAAAATGTACTGAATGGACGGGTTTCATAACATGTGTTCACTTTTAAGATGGGAAACGCCATTTTGTATTTGACACTTGTGATACCCGGTAGGTAAAAATCGTTTCTAGTTCTCATGAAGCTAATTTTAAGCCAATGGAGATCGGCTACGCCGTCGCCGGTACGGTCCCTGGTCAAGACTGGGCTATAATTAATAGCCTATATTCAGTGCAAAATGGGTTCACTAAGCATCACAGATTTAAGGCCTGCTATAGTACTTTCAGAGGTACAAGGTAAAGACAACGTGTATGCTGTAGACCCATTTCCCCAGCTTACTCATCTGGATTAGCGAAATGGCTGAATACTGGATTGTGATTGATAGCCTATAATTCTGTGCAGAATAGGTTCACTAAGAACCAAATATTTCAAGCCTGTAGCTATAATACTATCAGAGATACAAGGTAAAAACGACGTGTATGCTGTAGACCCATGTTATATGTTATATCTTACACATCTGGATTAGCAAAACGGCTGAATACTGGATTGTGATTAATAGCTTAAATTTGAGTCGGGAATTGGTTCACTAAGCATCAACATTTTGGTACCTATAGACCCAGTGGTTTCAGAGAAATAAGCAATAAACTTTTTCCCGCCAAAAATTCAAATATACTTGAGAAACCCGTCCACGCGTTACGTTGCCGCTTGGTGCAGGCCACAGTTACAATCAATTTTGAACTTTATCACCTTGAAAATAAGAACAGTTTTTTTCTGTAACATGAAAATTATGTAATGTCTATGAGATCAAGAGCCATATTATATAAACGTAAGTATGTAATTTTACACCCATATAAAGGGTGATAAATGGATATGATTACTGATATTGATGGCTTTATTGATAATTATGAAATTTGGAGTCAATTTTGTTGATTTTATATTTGCTGTGAATTCATTAGAACCTATTAAACCATTAAAAATGATTGTGTTGGAGCGGGCTTGTGTGTAAGTATACTACGATCTTTACCACGACGACGGCCAGGGACGCTACCGCCGACGGCGAAGCCGATCTCCATTGATGGCTTTAAATTAGCTCCATGAGAACTAGAAACAATTTTTACCGATTTAGGTATGTGTCATATCCGAAATGGCGTTTCCCATCTCAAAAGTGTACACATGTTATGAAACCTATCCGTTCAGTACATTTGACGGTAAAAATCGTTTCTAGTTCTCATGAAGCTAATTTAAAGCCATCAATGGAGATCGGCTTCGCCGTCGGCGGTAGCGTCCCAGGGACCGTACCGGCGACGGCGTAGCCGATCTCCATTGGCTCAAAATTAGCTTCATGAGAACTAGAAACGATTTTTACCTACCGGGTATCACAAGTGTCAAATACAAAATGGCGTTTCCCATCTTAAAAGTGAACACATGTTATGAAACCCGTCCATTCAGTACATTTTGACGTTTAGATGACAGATTCGGTACCGCGTAAGGCAGATGGGCTTCAATAATTGTTTTGCCATGGTTCGTATCTTTATTGGATGAATAACTTGAAGCCGGTTACCGTAGAGCACCGGTTATCAATACCATCATCCGAATTATTCAGCTTTCGGCAAATTTAGGATACATATTTGGGTTTTTCTGGGCACTATATGTTATTGCAGTGTTCAGAGTAATTTGTGTGTGTCTTTTTCGTTTGTTTGAGAGCCATGGAGAGTGTTGGGTTGTGGGCGATTTTGGGTAGTATCTACCTACTTTATGTTACCTATTGCCGTGTTCAGAGTAATTTTTATGTGTCTTTTTCGTATGGTTGTGAGCCATGGAGAGAGTTGTGTTGTACCTTCTATAAGTGACCTACCTATTGCCGTGTTCAGAGTAATTTGTATGTGTCTTTTCCTTATGGTTGAGAGCCGTGGAGGGAGTTGTGTTGTAAGCCGCTGAAGATCTTCGAAACCTAGAGCGCATGGACAGGGAGAAACCTCGAACCTAGAACCTTCGAAAGAACAGCCAGCCTATGTGCTTCTGAGCTGTATTGTGGGTTCGATTCCCACCCAGCAATAACATTTGTGTGATGAATATTGATGTTTGTTCTGTGTAGTATTGTATTGTATGATGATACCTACATACAATACAGTATTATTTCCAAAATCTAGTTCCTGATGAATAGGTATTGATGTAGGTTCTGTGTTGTATTATATGATGATACATACACATCAAACAATACAGTATTATTTCCAAAATCTAGTTGTCTTATTACAAGCTTTGCTTGGTTTAGGCATGATGGAAATAAATCATTATTCTCCTGCCCTTATCCTACGCTAGGTGGGGTCGGCACAACATGTTCTCTTCTTCCACTCACTCCTATCAACCGTCAACTCTGCATCTACTTTCATACCCATGTCCTCTTTCACACAATCCATCCATCTCTTTCTCGGCCTTCCCTTGCTCACATGTCCATCCACGCTCAAATTCATAACCCTTTTGGTCAAATGACTATTATCCCTCCTCATTACATGCCCATACCATGCCAACCTAGCACTCCTCAACTTTTCTACAACTGGTGCCACTTTCAAACTTCCCCTTATAAACTCATTTCTGCAGGCCTATTGGCTATCTTTTTCAGTGCCGGTGACTAACTGGCTTCGGTTGTACACCGAACTTTGATGACAACCGAGAATTTCATAACATTGGTATTGCGTATCACATTGAGTGGCTATCACGTTACGGTGACTTACGGGCGGGTGTCAGTGCTTATCGCCACACCACTTGACGACTCTATTTTTTATCGACTAATATACGACTAAGTTTTAGTAACGCCTTTTGAACAGTACAATACTACATTTTAGAAGACATTTTATTTTATACGGCTTATTTAAATTTGAGACGTGAGGTTGGCGGTAAATTCATTTTGTTTTGTTTTGTGTCGAGCCAGTGCCAGTTGTGTTATTGTGAATCAATTGTTTAATATATGATAAGTAATAAAATAAGTTTGTGAAAATATCTAAGCACATAAATCCACAGCTAAAGGTAAGTACAACCACTAGAGGTAAACTCCCGGTGAACGATAAAGATTTGTTTAGAATGTGATCATGATTACCTACCTATGTTATTTTCAAAGATAAAAAGTGAAAAATAGAATGAATGCGGGATGGATGAAGTGGCGACAGGTCTCGGGAACAACATGTGACCCACAAATGCCTCTTAAACTTAAGGGGAAAATTTACAAGACGTTCATCAGACCTGTCGCAATGCATGGATCAGAGGGTTGGGCTATGAAGAAGGCGGATGAGAGGGAAGTGCATGCTACTGAGATGCGAATGTTAAGATGGATGTCTGGGGTGACAAGGTTAGATAAGATCAGAAATGAGTTTATAAGGGGAAGTTTGAAAGTGGCACCAGTTGTAGAAAAGATGAGGAGTGCTAGGTTGGCATGGTATGGGCATGTAATGAGGAGGGATAATAGTCATTTGACCAAAAGGGTTATGAATTTGATCGTGGATGGACATGTGAGCAAGGGAAGGCCGAAAAAGAGATGGATGGATTGTGTGAAAGAGGACATGGGTATGAAAGGTGTAGATGCAGAGTTGACGGTTGATAGGAGTGAGTGGAAGAAGAGAACATGTTGTGCCGACCCCACCTAGCGTGGGATAAGGGCAGGAGAATGATGATGTTATTTTCAAAGATAAAGATTTCTGTGTTTTGAAATAACATTATTATTAGGTACCTACCTACTTGCATTGCACTGGTGGTTGACTCTAACGGGCTGGTTGTAGTATTGAGACTTGTAATGTCTCCATTAAAAAATGTGTAAACTTTATAGATGCCAGCACGAAGAAGAGTTTCCGAAAGGCAAATGGAATTGCTTGTAGAGTTCGCGGAGGCCCATCGCGATATAGCAATGGGTCGCTTTCCGGGAGGACCACTGGCCGTTCGCGTCATCAGGGAGGCATGGGACTCTGTAGCGGTCCAACTAAACTCTGTGGCTGAGGGAATCACTAAAACACTAGACCAATGGCGAAAAGAAGGAAAAGTAGGGTTAATAATTATTCTCAATTCTTAAAACATTTCGTTTTCGCTGTTCTTCAGCAAATCCTAACAAGATAGCACGCGCCATAGTTACTTTTTTCTACAAACACGAATACCATACTATCTCAAAATCAAAAGTTGCTACTTTTGCTCACTTTGATGAAATTTGGCTTCGGTGCTTATCAATAGGATTTATAAAACACTACTATTTAGTAGTGTCTTTCAAGAAAACGATGACAACCAACAGTGACTATCAACTGTCGTCCACTATGCATAGACAATCGCAATCATAACGAATACATCTGTCAAAATGTGTTACGGTGACTATCGACAAAACTGAGTGCTCATGACGTCATCCTAGTTAGTCACTGGATGGTCACTGGAGATAGCCAATGCGAAACTAGCTGTTTGACAGTTGATCGTTGACCACTTCGCCAAGTGATCTTCACTAACAGTTGTCCACCGAGATAGCCAATAGGCCTGCTGATCTTATCTAACCTTGTCACCCCACACATCCATCTTAACATTCGCATCTCAGTAACATGCACTTTCCTCTCATCCGTCTTCTTCATAGCCCAACCCTCTGATCCATGCATTGCGACAGGTCTGATGAATATTACAGGACATTTATTTCACACAACATGAAATAGTCCTGTAATATTTATTAGGTATTATTTATGCTTCTCTCAGAAAGTATGGCACTTCATCATGAAACACCCACCTTTTTATTTATAAATAATAAGCAATTAAGTATAAGGTATATAGGTTTTATTTACATATTTGATTCTAAAATCTAATTAAGTGAATATGCGGTTGTCTCAATTTAACACATACTAATCTGCCACTCTGCCAAATTCTTCTGATCAAGGCTGCTGAGGCGACAACCTCAGAAACCTAACTGTAAATATACATAAATGTAAGATAACATATTATGATTAAAACAAAAGTTAAATTAGGGTTATTATTAGATAAGCATTTCCTAATAGTGGTAGTGTGGTAAACATAAAAGTCTTTTTTATTTATTTTATTCTAATCTTCCACTATGATTTGTCCGCCATTCTCAACATTTGCTCTTCAGTTCCATTTGCTCTTCACCACCAACTCCACTCCTCAAGGGAGTGGAGGCTATAACAAGTCCTCCTTTGATGCTATAAAAAGCCGGGGGCTCCAATATGTAATCGGTTTTCTGAAAATAATAGGACCTTATTAGAACAAGTTGGAGACAAAAATTCATCAAGCCATTCTTGTATTTGCCAAATAAGTATGTATGGCGGTGGTCTGCTTGATCTAGAACAAACAGCAGTGCACTTACTGCTGTTGTATTGCTGCTGCAATACACACCCACAAACTAATTCCAACACTTCACGCAAGTACTATCCCTCCATTTCGGGCGAAGTCTTCGTGGTCCCCGACCCTATAGAGTTAAGTCGGGATGCTACAATCGAAACGAAGAGCCGCAGTCATTTTGCAGCAAGATTTCCTCGTCTTTGGGAAACTATTCGAGGGGACGGCATATCTAAAAATTACCACTCATGACGTAAGTAAAACGTGGAAAACTAAGTAAACGCACATTTTACTCATAAATTTATTAGAATTACTTACTTTTCGTGTCTACAAAGCGCTCTAAATAAATATTTAGAACATTTTCTCATATATTTGTTTTTGTTTTGTGTTTACAAATACAAACTCGCATCACATTAGAGGTGGACTAATAAATTAATAATAGTATATTCGTAATAGGTATTGGAATCTTCGGTATAATATTATTTTATAATAGTTAAATATTAGCCTGACCCAAGATTCGTTTCGTGAACTTCGCCGCGGTGGCTGTGATGGCGCTTAGTATTGTCGCTCTGCTCTGCCGTTAGTGTTATGTGTTCTCGTACGTAGGTACTGAAGCGCTGTTCTTACTAGCGTTCATGCGAGCGAGGGTGAGATGAATAGTTATTCTATGATTTGATTGATATGCGTCTAGAAGTGAATGAATCTAAGTAAATACTAATAGTTTCTGTGATTGATATTGGTCTATTAATGAATGAATTTGTATGAATGATATTTGTCTAGAAGTGAGTGAATTTGAGTAAATAATAGTCTCTGTGATTGATATTCGTCTGCTAATGAGTGAATTTGTGCGAATGATATATGTCTAGTAGTGAGTGAATCGAAGTAAATAATAGTCTGATTGATATTCGTCTGCTAATGAGTGAATTTGTGCGAATGATATTCGTCTAGAAGTGAGTGAATTTGAGTAAATAATAGTCTCTGTGATTGATATTCATCTGCTAAGGAGTCAATTTGTGTGAATAATAGCAATAAATAATCATTGTAGGTACCTACATAGGTAATTAACTTTTTAAATACGCCAACTTATCTTAATTTTCGTTCACAGTCCTAAGCCTCATAAAAGATGAAGAAAAAATTAATAACCGTTACATTTACATTATGTACGTATCATAATATACTTTTATCCGATTATGGATACCTACCCAAAGAGAATACCTGATAGAATATCTATTAAACGCCGTAAGTAGCGTTGAATACAGAATCGGAATCAGTCGAAACACTACCTATTATTTGACTATTATATTATAATAGGTATCATAACATAATCCCAGCAATTAAATAATACGAAAATATGACCCTAATACACCATCTCTATTACAAACTCTCATCACATTGGGAACTTCTTCTTCTTCTTCTTTGATTGGCCTCTGCGTTTCGTTGCGTTTGCATAACACACCATTTTTCGGTTTTATGATTAAAATAATTAGTTTTAAGATAAAATTACTATTTTATACCTTGAAATAAAAAATAATAAGTACTACAGAGTATCAATAAATGACATTCTAATTAAAAAAATATGGTAGATCGCATTTTTATTAAAACGTTGCATTTCGTTTATTTAATATTTGTTTCTTATTGAAATCCCTAATCCATTGTATGCTAGGAGTCCCATCTTAACATTGACGAACTTCATAAAGAACGGCGGTACCATTGCAGACTTATCGATTGATGAAGATGGAGATGAAATCAATGGATGACAATGAACTTCGGCGAAATACCTGGTAGCCTCCCAGTATTTATTTTCTGTACAGTTACCAATGTTATCTGAGTGTTATACTTGCTCCATACCTACTCGATCGTGTTCGCGTTTATATACCACGATTTGTATGAAATGCACACATCGCCATCTTGGCGAGTGCAAAATGTTTATATCATATCTATCTAGCATCGACTATCGGACGAGAATGAGGACGTTATTGCTCATGATTGGTTATTCCAACCAATCACGATTATTTTGGTTGGCGTAAAATTTAACTATACGCGTTCGTATAGATAACACTTTGCCATCACTTGGATTTTCACAAGCACTAACTAAATTATAATAATAATAAAATAGGGATTAGGTATACCTATATATTTTTTGTTTTGTGGGTATATAGCACCTAACTATACCTATTCTATCTAGGTACCTAAGTACTAACTTTCTCAATCTGCAGATTTAAATAAATTATTTATTAAGCTAATCAACTGACTTTTATTAATATTCGAATAACACTCGGTGAACAAATCAAATAAAACAATCTTGTGGAAAGTAATATAACTTGGAGCCGGTGATGTTTGTTTTACCGTAAAAAAATTGTAAATAAAACTTTTGCGCGTATTTCTGTCACCTGGTGGTCATAAGCGCCGTGGTAGAGCGCACAGCAATATCACCTTTATTTTAGCTATATCTTAGTTCGAAACTAGAGTGGAGTTGCGTTGTGTTGCTAATCTGAGGTACTTTAGGCCGTTAACCTACCCAGATGATATGGATGGCTGTCGCCAAATAACAACTTTTGCAGCCATGGATAAAATATGTTTTACCTTGCGATCAACAACCCGCGCTTGCCAAATGTTATTATAGCCAAATTCCCTCCCCTCATAGCTATTTGAGGACAGCTGTGACCTGGGAGGCTACCGGGCATTTCGCCGAAGTTCATTGTCATCCATTGATTTCATCTCCATCTTCATCAATCGATAAGTCTGCAATGGTACCGCCGTTCTTTATGAAGTTCGTCAATGTTAAGATGGGACTCCTAGCATACAATGGATTAGGGATTTCAATAAGAAACAAATATTAAATAAACGAAACGCAACGTTTTTAATAAAAATGCGATCTACCATATTTTTTAAATTAGAATGTCATTTATTGATACTCTGTAGTACTTATTATTTTTTATTTCAAGGTATAAAATAGTAATTTTACCTCAAAACTAATTATTTTAATCATAAAACCGAAAAATGGTGTGTTATGCAAACGCAACGAAACGCAGAGGCCAATCAAAGAAGAAGAAGAAGAAGTTCCCAATGTGATGAGAGTTTTTAATAGAGATGGTGTATTAGGGTCATATTTTCGTATTATTTAATTGCTGGGATTATGTTATGATACCTATTATAATATAATAGTCAAATAATAGGTAGTGTTTCGACTGATTCCGATTCTGTATTCAACGCTACTTACGGCGTTTAATAGATATTCTATCAGGTATTCTCTTTGGGTAGGTATCCATAATCGGATAAAAGTATATTATGATACGTACATAATGTAAATGTAACGGTTATTAAATTTTTCTTCATCTTTTATGAGGCTTAGGACTGTGAACGAAAATTAAGATAAGTTGGTTACCTATGTAGGTACCTACAATGATTATTTATTGCTATTATTCACACAAATTGACTCCTTAGCAGATTAATATCAATCACAGAGACTATTATTTACTCAAATTCACTCACTTCTAGACGAATATCATTCGCACAAATTCACTCATTAGCAGACGAATATCAATCAGACTATTATTTACTCAAATTCACTCACTTCTAGACAAATATCATTCATACAAATTCATTCATTAATAGACCAATATCAATCACAGAAACTATTAGTATTTACTTAGATTCATTCACTTCTAGACGCATATCAATCAAATCATAGAATAACTATTCATCTCACCCTCGCTCGCATGAACGCTAGTAAGAACAGCGCTTCAGTACCTACGTACGAGAACACATAACACTAACGGCAGAGCAGAGCGACAATACTAAGCGCCATCACAGCCACCGCGGCGAAGTTCACGAAACGAATCTTGGATCAGGCTAATATTTAACTATTATAAAATAATATTATACCGAAGATTCCAATACCTATTACGAATATACATTGCTAATATTAGGTTATCTAACTATTATTAATTTATTAGTCACACCTCTAATGTGATGCGAGTTTGTATTTGTAAACACAAAACAAAAACAAATATATGAGAAAATGTTCTAAATATTTATTTAGAGCGCTTTGTAGACACGAAAAGTAAGTAATTCTAATAAATTTATAAGTAAAATGTGCGTTAACTTAGTTTTCCACGTTTTACTTACGTCATGAGTGGTAATTTTTAGATATGCCGTCCCCTCGAATAGTTTCCCAAAGACGAGGAAATCTTGCTGCAAAATGACTGCGGCTCTTCGTTTCGATTGTAGCATCCCGACTTAACTCTATAGGGTCGGGGACCACGAAGACTTCGCCCGAAATGGAGGGATAGTACTTGCGTGAAGTGTTGGAATTAGTTTGTGGGTGTGTATTGCAGCAGCAATACAACAGCAGTAAGTGCACTGCTGTTTGTTCTAGATCAAGCAGACCACCGCCATACATACTTATTTGGCAAATACAAGAATGGCTTGATGAATTTTTGTCTCCAACTTGTTCTAATAAGGTCCTATTATTTTCAGAAAACCGATTACATATTGGAGCCCCCGGCTTTTTATAGCACCAAAGGAGGACTTGTTATAGCCTCCACTCCCTTGAGGAGTGGAGTTGGTGGTGAAGAGCAAATGGAACTGAAGAGCAAATGTTGAGAATGGCGGACAAATCATAGTGGAAGATTAGAATAAAATAAATAAAAAAGACTTTTATGTTTACCACACTACCACAATTAGGAAATGCTTATCTAATAATAACCCTAATTTAACTTTTGTTTTAATCATAATATGTTATCTTACATCTATGTATATTTACAGTTAGGTTTCTGAGGTTGTCGCCTCAGCAGCCTTGATCAGAAGAATTTGGCAGAGTGGCAGATTAGTATGTGTTAAAAAGAGACCCGCATATTCACTTAATTAGATTTTAGAATCAAATATGTAAATAAAACCTATATACCTTATACTTAATTGCTTATTATTTATATATAAAAAGGTGGGTGTTTCATGATGAAGTGCCATACTTTCTGAGAGAAGCATAAATAATACCTAATAAATATTACAGGACTATTTCATGCTGTGTGAAATAAATGTCCTGTAATATTCATCAGACCTGTCGCAATGCATGGATCAGAGGGTTGGGCTATGAAGAAGACGGATGAGAGGAAAGTGCATGTTACTGAGATGCGAATGTTAAGATGGATGTGTGGGGTGACAAGGTTAGATAAGATCAGAAATGAGTTTATAAGGGGAAGTTTGAAAGTGGCACCAGTTGTAGAAAAGTTGAGGAGTGCTAGGTTGGCATGGTATGGGCATGTAATGAGGAGGGATAATAGTCATTTGACCAAAAGGGTTATGAATTTGAGCGTGGATGGACATGTGAGCAAGGGAAGGCCGAGAAAGAGATGGATGGATTGTGTGAAAGAGGACATGGGTATGAAAGTAGATGCAGAGTTGACGGTTGATAGGAGTGAGTGGAAGAAGAGAACATGTTGTGCCGACCCCACCTAGCGTGGGATAAGGGCAGGAGAATAATGATTTATTTCCATCATGCCTAAACCTGTAATAAGACAACTAGATTTTGGAAATAATACTGTATTGTTTGATGTGTATGTATCATCATATAATACAACACAGAACCTACATCAATACCTATTCATCAGGAACTAGATTTTGGAAATAATACTGTATTGTATGTAGGTATCATCATACAATACAATACTACACAGAACAAACATCAATATTTATCACACAAATGTTATTGCTGGGTGGGAATCGAACCCACAATACAGCTCAGAAGCACATAGGCTGGCTGTTCTTTCGAAGGTTTCTCCCTGACCATGCGCTCTAGGTTTCGAAGATCTTCAGCGGCCTACAACACAACTCCCTCCACGGCTCTCAACCATAAGGAAAAGACACATACAAATTACTCTGAACACGGCAATAGGTAGGTCACTTATAGAAGGTACAACACAACTCTCTCCATGGCTCAGAACCATACGAAAAAGACACATAAAAATTACTCTGAACACGGCAATAGGTAACATAAAGTAGGTAGATACTACCCAAAATCGCCCACAACCCAACACTCTCCATGGCTCTCAAACAAACGAAAAAGACACACACAAATTACTCTGAACACTGCAATAACATATAGTGCCCAGAAAAACCCAAATATGTATCCTAAACTTGCCGAAAGCTGAATAATTCGGATGATGGTATTGATAACCGGTGCTCTACGGTAACCGGCTTCAAGTAGTCATAGTGACATTTTATTTTTTGACACTAATATTTTTATTAGTGACTTTAGGTTAACACCAGATACAATGTATCTCAGTAGATATAGTAGGATAATTATTGCTAAATTGTTAGCATTTAATATTTGTGACAAAGTTATAGGTACTATAGCTACAGACACTGACGGGCTTACAGTTAGTAGCAGTACTATCATGGGCGTTCAAACAGTAGGATCAGATGACAAGCATTTAAACTGACCACCAAGACAACGGGAAAGCCTAATAGGTTACACATAGTCCATCAAAATATTCAAGGCCTTTCCAGCAAAAACTTAGAAGTAGAATTATTTTTAAGTAAAATGAACATCAGTGTTATGGGCATCACTGAACACTTTATATTGCATCAAAAGTTACTACCTCATTATGAAGACTACTGCATTGTAAGCGCATACAAGCGTAGGAATACCACTCAAGGTGGTTCTTTAATTATTGTAAAGAAAACTCTCAAATGTAAGGAGCGTAAAGATATTGTGAAACTCACCATTGAAGAAGTTATAGAGCTGTCATGTGTTGAACTGGAGCAGCACATAGTGGTATGTGTCTATCGTCCTCCCCAAGCAAATTACGCGCTATTTGAGTCCACTATGGAAAATGTACTAAGCAAAATATTCAGTCGTAATAAATCAATAATAGTGCTCGGTGACTTCAATATTGATATACCTGTAAATCCTCTAACTGAAAAAATCATTAACTTGTTTAAATGTTTCAACCTTAAGCACCAATTCGATAAACCAACTAGGGTAACTCTAACAACTGCCACTTGCATAGATAATGTATATTGTAGTGATATTCCCCTTGAAAAAGACGTGTTTAAAAAATTTGATTCAGACCATTATGGTCAATATGTTTTATTTGATTGTAACTTACAACAAGAGCTACCGGAAATCACATGCAGACCAATTACCGAAGCTAGCATCATAAAATTCCAAAATAACATAAGTCAAAAGATTTCCCTGATCCCATGCTTGAATGATCCAAATGAGCTTTATAATATATTGTCTAATCTAATACATAAAGAACACGAGTATACGTTTCCACAAAAAACGTGCAAAGCTAAATCTGGTTCCATGTTTGCAGATTGGGCAACAGCCGGTATCTATAAAAGTAGGAGTAGATTGTATGAACTTTATGCAGAAAGAGAGTCAAGGCTACACGATTTATCATTTGTTTCTTTTGTCAAAAACTACTCAAAAGTCTTTAAAAAAGTATGTCATGCTGCGAAATCATTGCAAATAAAAAGGAAAATTGAGCAGTCATCAAATAAAATAAAGGCTACCTGGAAAATGATAAATAATCAAACAGGTAAAGCAAAACATTTGAAAAAGCAGATAAACTTAAAAGTTGACGATAGAATTTTGACTGATAACTATGAAGTTGCTAATGAATTTAACCGTTTCTTCTCTTGTGTACCAAAAATTGTTACTCGACCATTAAACTCCTCTGTTGATTGTGCTTTAGCCTTTCTTGAAACAAGTGTTGAAAGGTGTAATGCTTCTTTTAGCTTCAGACACGTCAATGCTGATTGTATTCTAAAAACTTTTAAGTCAATAAATATTAAAAATACTGAAGATCTCTGGGGGATGTCCGTAAAGATCTTAAGCACGATTGTTTTTGAAATAGCACCATGTCTAGCATATATATTTAATAGAAGCATCGACGAAGGAATCTTTCCAGATCTTATGAAATATAGCAAGTTGATTCCTTTATTCAAATCTGGAAATGAAAAGGATCCAGGAAATTATCGACCAATCTCAATTCTGCCAGCATGTAGTAAAATATTTGAAAAACTTATTCTTAACCAGTTGTTGTCACATTTTAACTGTAACAGGCTACTTCATGAAAAACAATTTGGGTTTACTAAAGGTCGTTCAACCACTGACGCTGGTGCCATGCTGTTGAAGTACGTTTTTAAAGCCTGGGAAGGAAAACAGGATGCCATAGGAGTATTCTGTGATTTATCTAAGGCTTTCGATTGCGTAGATCATGACACCTTAATCTCAAAGCTAAAACACTATGGCATTCAGAATCAGGCAATAAGCCTCATGCGTAGCTACCTATCGAATCGCATTCAAAAAGTAGACATTAACGGTAGCAAATCTTCGGGAACATCCACTAACATCGGTGTACCACAAGGGTCAATCTTGGGGCCTTTTTTGTTTCTAGTCTATGTCAATGATCTGCCTTCCTGTGTAGGGGATTTATGTGATATTGTATTGTTTGCAGACGATACTTCATTAATATTTAGAGTTGATAGGGCTAAAGATAATTATGATTGTGTAAATGCTTCTCTAGCTAGAGTTCTTGATTGGTTTACGGTAAATAACCTCTTATTAAATGAGAAAAAAACGAAATGCATTAGATTCACCTTGCCTAACGTTCAAGTCAGCAATGCTAACATTATCTTAAATGGGGAAATACTTAACTTTATGGAAGCAACTACTTTCTTGGGTTTAAATATCGATGCAAAGTTGCAATGGGGTATTCATATTAATACATTAGCTAGCCGGCTAAGCTCGGCAGCTTACGCAGTACGTACCATAAGGCATCTTACTGATGAAACCACGGCGAGGTTAGTTTATTTTAGTTACTTTCACAGCGTTATGTCCTATGGCATATTTTTATGGGGAAATGCAGCAGATATTGAAAGCATTTTTATCCTGCAAAAGAGAGCTGTACGGGCAATTTATAAATTGAAAACTCGTGACTCTCTCAGGGAACGTTTTAAAGAGATTGGTATTATGACAGTCAGCTCCCAATATATTTATGAAAACCTAATGCACGCACACAGGAACATTGATGAGTTTGTTAAAAGAAGTGATGTACACAGTGTTAATACTAGAAATAAAAATAAACTTGACATACCTAGGTATCGCTTAGGAAAAGTAAATAATTCATTCTTAGGAAACTGTGTACGATTCTATAATAAGCTTCCTCAAAGCGCCACCAAACTCTCTGCTCGTAAATTCAAATTGTATATAAAGAATAATTTAATTAAAAGAGCCTACTACAAAATAAGTGACTATATCGACGATAAGAACGCGTGGCCCGATGTTGCTATACCAGTTGACAGTTAAATGGTGTTTTTCAATGTCAAGAAACTGCCCATTAGATAGTTATGTAGTAATCAATGTTTTAAGATAATATTAAGTTTTTAGTTTTATGATGTAGGTAACACTTGTAATGTTATTAAATTATTATAAACAATGTACCTAAATGTTAAATGGATTTTCAAAAAAATTAATCAGCCCGAGGTTCTTGCCTTTCTCCTTGTGTGCTGGTCGCGATTCCGAACAGGCGGTAGATTTGACGTTTCAAAATGATCCTAAAAATCTTAATGAATAAAAATATTTGACTTTGACTTTGACTTTGAAGTTATTCATCCAATAAAGATACGAACCATCGCAAAACAATTATTGAAGCCCATCTGCCTTACGCGGTACCGAATCTGTCATCTAAACGTCAAAATGTACTGAATGGACGGGTTTCATAACATGTGTTCACTTTTAAGATGGGAAACGCCATTTTGTATTTGACACTTGTGATACCCGGTAGGTAAAAATCGTTTCTAGTTCTCATGAAGCTAATTTTAAGCCAATGGAGATCGGCTACGCCGTCGCCGGTACGGTCCCTGCAGTATTGTTTTAAATAGGTAGGTAATTATTTATTAGCAAAATTATATGTAAGTACAATGTGTTTTATGTTTTGTATCTGTCTTAATTTAATAAAAATAAACCAATAAGAGAACAATGAATATAATAAAAAAATATTAGGTACACTGATTAAAACTATGGTAAGTAAGTAGGTACTTACAAGATGCAATAAAAATAATTTAATGATGCTGTGTAAAATGTACAAAGAAAATATTATCATCTGAAATTATGCGTTATTTTAAATGTATATGATATATATTCATAGATATGTTCAAAGAAAGCCATGATCTAGAGGGCGCCTTGTCTAATCCACAATGTCACAGCCAGCAGACAATTGCTTCCAACAATACCTTATTTGTCAAATTATGATAAGTAGTTCAGAAGTTATAAGGGCGAGGATGAACATACGTACGAACATACACACATAAATACATACCTACATGTATACCAGTCTAAATCATCATCCTCCTTTTTGCTACGCTATAGTAGTGTAAAAATTATGCTAAAAAGTTATTTTAATACTAGACAAAGTTCATAATTAATTATATTATCCCCTTAAAAGTATTATGTTTACAGCCCAATAATGGGTATATTGGGCTATAAACATAATACTTTTAGCTTGGTCTCTTACAACACCAAAAAGTCACAATAGAAATCTAGCAAATTTAACTAGGTACTTAATTCATTGCTTTCTCTTAGTTGGAAAGATAGTAGTTTCACATTGATGATTAAAAAAAGTGAACACACTACTTACAGGCTACCTAACTAGTAACTACAATATCTCTGAAATTCAAAGATATCCTATCATAATTATAATGTAACAAACCTCATAGCTCGATTGATAACAAACCATATAATCATAGCTCAGTTGGTAACAAACCTCATAGCTCAGTTCAACTCTGCCTTCTGGGCTGTAGGTTGTGGGTTCGATTCCCACCCAGGACAAACATTTGTGTGATGAAATAAGCAATAAACTTTTTCCCGCCAAAAGAATCAAATATACTTGAGAAACCCGTCCACGCGTTACGTTGCCGCTTAGTGCAGGCCACAGTTACAATCAATTTTGAACTTTATCGTCTTGAAAATAAGAACAGTTTTTTCTGTAATATGAAAATTTTGTAATGCCATAGCATATACGTATGTAATTTTACACCTATACAAAGGGTGACAAATATCACCACAACAACGCACAAGACCAGGTAGAGTCGGGGTTGGCCGTGTCGGTTCTGTCATTTGTTCGCTGCGCTTTGTTTCACGAGCTTGCTCCTCTCAGAACCTTCTATGTGAGCATCTAGCTCCGGACCCACCGTGTCGGTTCTGTCATTCATTTTGAACGAAATCAATTGCTAATATATCAAATAGTCCTGATGAGCTCGCAAAAAAAAACTATGAAAATGTAGATAGAAGTGTACTTGTAATTCGTAATACAACCAATTAGGTTACATAAATAGTATTTCGTTTTCATAATTTTTATCGTTCGGTATACTATGAATTATGTTATATCATCAATTAGGTATATGAGTTTAGGAACATTGAAATTCGGAGATGTGAATATTATGTATTGCTATATTATAGCTGAAGATCATTCGGGAAAAAGAGTATTATAATAATAAAAATGTATAAGAATCTAGCATTATGGCAAGTGATGATTATAAGATGTCTGTGCGGGAAACTGATTTTTGGACAAAAGTGATTATGAGTCGTACGGGAATCCTCCAGAAGAGACACCTCATGAAGGCCTAGTAGTACCACACCACTCTTCCATACATGCATTTTTTGTTGTTCATTTCAAAATGGCATGACTATATAATTATTTTTTACTAAATGAATTAGTGTCAAAAATATATACAAAGAATTTTACTAAATCTGACATGCCATTTTGAAATGAACAACAAACTATTTTTGTATTGAAGAGTAAAAATCAGTGATACATACAGCTTTAATCATGAGAAGACCTCATTAAGATTTAAAAACATTTTGTCTATAATATTTCATTTCTTCAATAGTATCTAAAATATCATCAACTGCCCTATGGCTAAACTTTTTCATAGGCATATTAGAGTACTCTTTTTGAAACCACCTTCTACTAAGCTCTTTTACGGTACTGACATCTATGAGTCTATAATGCAAATAATCATCAACTTTAGGCATATACTTCCTCAGAAATATTCGATCCACATAGACACTGTTGCCTCCTAGGGGACATTTTTTTTCAGGTATATGATTCTGTAGAAAATCTAGAACTTTGTTCTCGGCTTCTGCTAGAGAAATACTTGATTTTCGACTGGCTTCTGTGAGTCCACTCTGAAAGAGATAACAGTTTCTACTTAAAAAAATATTTAATAAGTTAATGTTAGATAACATCATAATTATAACATGACTCTTAATTTTTTCAAACATTCACAAATTAGAACCATTAGAACACATCAAACCAAACCATCATAAATAATAAAAAGGTGAATAGCACCAATATCGTGCTTTTTTTTTTTTATTGTATGACGGGTAAGCAGTTGGCCTTCATCTCACCTGGTAACAAGTTGAGATATAGCCGAAGGTGGAGGCGCACTTCACCCGGAATCCTCAACAAACTGAGGAACTGGCTATCTTACCTCTGAATGCCGGAACACAACAATTTTAGAATTGTTATTATGGCCACAGCATTAAGTAAGTTGGTGGTAGCTAGCCAGGCGGACTTAAACAAAATCCTACCACCAACCAAACCAAGCACAATATATTGTACTCAAACACTCTGTCTTGCCGCCTTCCTAGACATCGAGGGGGCTTTTGACAAGACAAACTTTAACAGTATCAACGAAGCCCTAAAGAGGCATGGCGTTGATACAACGCTGGCTGATTGGATCATTAATATGCTTCAATATAGAGCAGTACGTATTGACGTGAACGGGGAGAGGTGGCAAGAGGATGCCCGCAGGGCGGTGTTTTGTCGCCACTCTTATGGAACCTTGTTGCAAATGATCTAATCACCAAGTTAAACGCCCAACGCTTCTACACGGTTGGCTACGCTGATGATCTTGCAATTTTAATATCGGGCCACTTCGCGAGTGTGGCTTGTAATATCATGAACAATGCCCTTATAATCGCTGAAGAGTGGTGCACAGCAAACGGACTAACCGTGAATCCAACTAAAACAGTTTTAGTCATGTTCACAAACAAGCGAAATTTAGGAACATACCAACTTCCTTTCCTTTTCGGCAAAAGGCTAAAACTGTCCGAGGAAGTAAAATACCTAGGCATAACGCTGGACAACAAGCTAAACTGGGCGAAACACCTAGAAAACAAAGTGAGGAAGGCAACGATCTCCTTCTGGCAATGTCGGAAAATGATAGGTAAAACATTTTGGGGTCTCAGCCCAAAAATCACCCTGTGGCTTTACAACACCGTTATAAGGCCTTCTCTAGCATATGGTGCCCTGGTGTGGTGGCCTAGAACGAAACAGTTTACCACAAAAAATAAGCTCACAAAATTCCAGAGACTGGCGTGCGTTGCCACAACAGGATGCATGAGGACTGCCCCCACGGCAGCACTCGAAGCCCTGATCGGCTTGTTGCCCCTACACCTGTTCGTGCAACAAGAGGCAGCGGCGGCTGCCTTCAGGCTCTGGACTCTCAAACTATGGGAGCACAACACACAGGCACATCATACAACTATCATAGGGGAGTATGCCAAGGGAAACCCTATACTCCAGTCCATCTATGATAGGGTACCCAAGAAACACTTGCACACAAAAAGTTTCACCATACAACTACACGAGGAGCCTAGTGACTACTCAAACATACATGAAGTGCGAATATACACAGACGGCTCCAAAATGAAAACAGGAACGGGAGCTGGGACTTTCTCAGACGACCTTAACATTCACAATTCGACAGCACTGGGTAAACACAATTCGATCTTCCAAGCGGAATGTGTCGGCATCATACAGGCAGCAGACGCAATACTAAGGAGAAAGGTAACTGACCTCAACATCAGAATCCTCTCAGACAGTGCTGCAGTTCTACAGGCTCTGAACAAAAGTGAGTACAACTCCGGACTAACAATACAATGTCACCATCTATTGGAAGAGGTAAGTAAAAACAACAGGCTCACTCTCCAATGGATTAAAGGACATAGTGGATCCAGAGGTAATGACGAGGCCGACGTACTGGCAAGGAGGGGCTCTGAAATGCAACCAGCAGGCCCTGAACCAATCATCCCTCTACCCTTCAGCCAAGCTCGCTCCTGGATCCACGACCATACTACAAAACTGCACCAAAACTACTGGGCAAGTATGCAGGACTGTAGGCAGTCGAAGGAGGCCTTCCCGGTATTAAACCCGAGATACTCCCGAAAGCTACTCAGCCTGAAACGTGACAAACTCCGACGTATCATCGGAATTGTCACAGGACACTGCTCACTAAATAAGCATTTTTACACAATGGGTATCACAGACAGCCCTCTATGCAGAGGGTGCATGGCAGCAGAGGAGACGGCCGCACACGTACTCCTGGAGTGCAGTAGCGTAGAGTCTCAGCGCCAGCAACACCTTGGGACACCGAGGACACCCAAGGAAGCCTGCACCAGCATCAGCGAGCTGCTGGCCTTCTTGGAGGACATCGGGTGGTTGGAGTAGCAAAAGCCCACCCGTCACGCAAAAAGGGCCCATAGGAGGCCCAGTTGCGGAAAAAATAGTCCGCGCACCAAGTACCAAGTACCAAGTAATATATTGTACTCCCCATGGGGATCAAACCCGGGACCTCTGGATCTGAAATCGGAGGCTTAAACCACTAGACCACAGAGGCGGTTGAATTTAGAGTAACCCAAACAGGTTAACTTGTTAGGTGCTGGGTTCCTTGCTGTTTAGGAAGAACACCATGTGTGTGTTTTACAGCATCCAACAAGTTAAAATAATCTTACTGCAGGTACTTAATAATCTCAAATAATTAATTGGTACATTTACAATATTATATAACTATATTCTTACTTGTCCATGGTGGGCAACACACCATTCTCCCATGCCATGTAAGATATCATCTGATTGGTGTATTATTATGTTTGGGCCTGTTGCTACCACATTCAGTTGTGCATCTGTAACCAGGCATGCTATTTCAAGAATTTGATCCTTTTCTATATCAAGTCCTGTCATCTCCAAGTCCATCCAAACAATGTGTTTCGATGAATACTTTGACAACATCTCAAGGTCTCGTTTGATAGCTGAAACAGGCATGTAAATCAAATAAATGTATAACATTTAGTGATGTTTTTTTCAAATGTGTTTGGGCATTGGTTGTGTATATTTTACAATGAGATTAGATGACAAGTAGACTTAGGTAGGTACCATTGCTACTGAGCTGAGGTCGTGACACTGAATTTTTAGAAAGGTTAATTCCAAAAGAGATGCATGTTTTAATTAAATTCATCAGGATAATTCTTCTCAGTTCGGTTAAGTCTGCAACAAAACGTCTATTAAATTCTAAATATTATACAAGATGTACCTACGTCAGCGTTAACGTATTACGATCACATTTCTGATCTAAGAATGAATTCGCACTTACCAATAATATATACGTAGGTACCTGATGCGATCAAAAAGATTTACGTAGGCACCTAGGCACTTTCAAAGAACCAATCGGAACACAATTATATTTTAGGATTTTGATATTTTCAGGTTATAAAAATTAAGGCAAATGAAAATAAATGATGGCATTGCCAATAATAATTGGCCTTGGACCTAATATTACTCACAATCACAACACAAGCAATTGGCAATATTGGCATTTGGCATAGTTATTGATCTGTGAATGAAGGCAAGGGTTACTTCAAAGACCCTATACTTGTCAATTAGAGGTGTGACTAATATATTCGTAATAGGTATAGATAACCTAATATTAGCATTGGAATCTTCGGTATTATATTATTTTATAATAGCCAAATATTACCCTGATTCATGTTTCGTTTCGTGAACTTCGCGCCGCGCAACAGAGCAGTGAAGCCGCGTGCGGCGTGGTTGCGGCAATGGCGCACAGTATTGTCTGAGTCGATCGCGAATGATCCGATTACTTCGACTCGATCACGACCCTTTCGGGAGTGATCGAATCTAAGATTTGTAAAAAGTTCGATCTTTTAAAAGACCCGATCATTTTACGGCGTTAATTTTCGAACTAAAAGCCTGAAGGTATAGGATATCAATCAGCACACGCAACACTCAACGTTATTTTGTCTCTTTCGTTTGTACTGGCTCGTAATGATTATGACTCTTTCTTTCATCCGTGTCGCAAGTTGCAGATCGATCCGATCGCGGGATCGGGTTTATTCGTGAACCGCTTCAATCAAAGTCAAACAAACAGTTGTTCGGTGACTCGTGATTCGTGACCCTCGACCCGCGACCCGCGACCTGCAAGTGCAGCCCATGCCTCGCTTATTGCTTCAGATGCAAGTCGGTAATTTTGTGAAGGGATATGTGTGTTTCGTTTTAGGTGTTTGTGGTTGTGTTTATTACCTATTCTTTGCTGTGTGTTTAGTGTAGGTAGGTAGGTACCTACAATATACGAAAGAAGTTAGCGAGGTAGTTAAGAAAGTTGACGAAAGTATAGGTACCTAGGTAGGTACCTATACTTTCTTAATGGGTAGTACCTACCTCATACAATCCTGTTATTAACCATAAAACAATAACTACTCTTAAAACATATTTTTAAAACCACTTCTTAAATTGATTAAAAGCTTGTTTCATTTTGTAACAATAATAAGATACCCGACCAACATACCTGTACCTATCTATTTCAATTATTTAGGTTCGTCTATAGGGTACTCAGCCAAACTCTTAATTCATACAGAATATGTAGTAAAGTAATATATTAATCCATACCGTACCTACCTACTTATAGGTAGGCATATCGTTTCTTTCCTACTGTTTGAATACGCAGCGTCGCAGACATGTGACGACGCGCCACGGGAAGCAGTAACCCGAGACCCGCGACCCGAAAATGGATCAAAAGTTATGAGTAAATAATAGTCTCTCTGATTGATATTCGTCTGCTAATGAGTGAATTTGTGCGAATGATATTTGTCTAGTAGTGAATTAATCTAAGTAAGTAATAGTTTCTATGATTGATATTCGTCTGCTAATGAGTGAATTTGTGTGAATAATATTCGTTAATCTTTGTAATTACCTACATAGGTAATAAACTTTTGAATACGCCAACTATATATTTATTTTCATTCACAGTCTTAAGCCTCGTAAAAGATGAAGAAAACTTTAATAACCGTTACATTTACAATATGTTTGCTTAGAGCCACTTTCACCCGATTATGGATACCTACCATCACCGTCGGAATACTACCTATTATTTTTTAATAGGTATGATAACAGAATCCCAGCAAAGCATTATATTCAATAATATGAATACGAAAATATGACCCTAATACACCATCTCTACTGTCAATACGTGTGCTACTAAGAGTGCGTTCCGTTACTAGCCACTTTCGCCGCGGTCTCCCATTTTGCCGTTCCGTATGAAGCCGCGATCGCCGCGGTCGAGTCATGGTGGTCGTCGCCCACAACGCCCGCGGTGCGAGGTGGGTCGGCGCGGGCGTCTAGTGACAATGACAACTGAAGTGAGTGAAAAGAGCGCGAAATGCAAATCATGCAGAACATAATTTTCAATTACAGATATATTTATTGCTATTATTTCTTATGATTAGATTAGTTTGTTTTGTTTTTGCCGTTTGGAGTCGATGTATGGTTTCGACTGTGACGATCACAAGCACGCGGAACGGGTAATCGTGTCGTCGCGGTCGTGGGCGAAAGTGGCCACTTTCGCCGCGGTCACCCATTTTGCCGTTTGTAGCCGCGATCACCGCGGTCGAGCCCAAGAAACATCATTGTGACGTCACCGACGTTGACTGCGACGAGCCCACAACGCCCGCGGAGCGAGGTGGGTCGGCGCGGGCGTCTAGTGACAATGACAACTGAAGTAAGTGAAAAGAGCACGAAATGCAAATCATGCAAAATATAATTTTCAATTTCAGATTATTTTTTTAAATAATTTATCATGATTATGACTGTATCAGTATATTACAAAATTACAATTATTTCCACTTCATTTTTTGTTCTGATGGGATAGTATATGGTGTAGGTATTTACTATGAATATTTTATTCTTATTACCCACAGTTAAACTGAACTAGGTAAGTACCAAGTAAAAAACATAATAAATAAGCCAAAACAATGCTGTTTTATTTCCATAACTAAGTACTAAATATTCTAATATATATAACTAGGACTCACTGTAGTTAATAGGTAGGTATCACAAATTTCAGTGATCTCCTAGCTAGACAGTCTGTATTTACAATTGTTAGACCTAGAGGCAACATTCGTTGGGAGTTCCGTGCTCTTATTAGTAAGAGCACGGAACTTAAACTTTGAACTTAGGCTAAAACTTGTGTGTAGAGGCGAGGCGAGGGCTTCCGGACACCGAATATTATGTAGGTACTCAGCAGTAGTTAGGTTTAGGTACAAAGTTAATTCAATTGGTTCCAGTCTAAAATGACTTTTATAATCATTGTCCGCACAGTGGGCAGTAAGACTGTACGCGGTAATGTGCCGACGAAGTTCTCGTCTTCTTATTTCCTGCAACTTCAAGGCTTCTCTTCAACCACTGCTCCAACTTTCTCATTCCGATGGATTTCGGTTACGGCGCAACACACTGAATACCGAGGGAAACATCAGGCATAAGTACTAGGCACTTAGGTACGTACCAATCTACTTTTCCATATAATTAGGATTCTAGCTGTTTGTATTTGTCGTAGGTTACGAATTATTCTTTGTTTACCTATTCGTTTGACGGACGCAGACGCGTTCCCGCTGTTTGTTTTGTTATTCCCTTCATCTTCTTGGTTCCCTACGACCAAAAACATGTACCGTTCCGTTTGAAGTCGATGTGCAGCTTCGACTGCGACGATCACAAGCACGCGGAACGGGTAATCGTCCGGTCGCGGTCGTGGGTGAAAGTGGCTAGTAACGGAACGTACCGTAAGTGGTTTTAAGAGAAAAAAAAAACTTTTGTGTGTAGGTATTGAATAGGCTCAACTACTGGACCGATTTTTAATATATTTCACCTGTAAAATTTTAAAGTATTACTGAGCAAAAATTACTAGAGCATTTTTTAAATTATCGCGATTATTATACATAATAATTAACAAAACCAGGACTTCATCGCGTACCTTTTTATGTTCCCGACAGTCTCTTCCGTGTTACAATAGCCGTTGTTGTCGATTAAGCTGATAAAGACCCGTTTTTGTTAATAATTATGCAGCAATAGCAAAAGTTTTATTACAGGTTTTATTACGGATCCTTACGCAAACTCAAATAACTTTATCGTACGACAGGTAAGGCCTTCATCTAACCTGGTTGAGATAAGGCCGAAGGCGGAGGCGCACTTCACCCGGAATCCTCAACAAATGGCGAACTGGCTATTTTACCTCTGAATGCCGGAACACAACAATTTTAGAATTGTTATTATAGCGACATAATTTGGTAAGATGGTGGTAGCTAGCCAGACGGACTTAAACAAAGTCCTTAAAGTCCAACCACCAACCAAACCAAGCACAATATATTGTACTCCCCATGGGGATCGAACCCGGGACCTCTGGATCTGAAATAGGTGGGTTGAACCACTAGACCACAGAGGCGGTTATAGTAACCCAAGGTGAAGGAAAATCAGTCCCCTGGAGTTGGTGGATAGAGATGCCTTATGATTATATAGGAACGAAGAGTCGGCCCTGGATCTCCAGGTTTGCCTGGGCAAGTATGATCTCTAAATGCTTTGTTCAGCATTTTGTCGCGTTATTAAAATAATATAGTTTTAGTAGTTCTCCTTTAACTGAGGTCTCGTGATGTCTGGTTCGTACTAGATAATTAACCTCGGAGATTATATTTCAAACAGAACGTAATTAATAAACGATAAAAATGTGCTTTCATTACACCTTACTTACCATACGTAGGGACTCGTTTTCTTAATATCTCGTTATTCACCTGAGTGTTATCGTTGCTAAATCTCATTCTATGCAATACCAGAATGAGAGCAAAGCACCAAACCACCGACTGTGCGTCATAATAGGTGGACAAAAAACCATAACTGAATAAATCACCCCTTACTAACATTAAATAAAAATGATATCGTTTTGAAGGTGATCTCAAAACCATTGCTTTGGTAGTCGTGGTTTAGAAATCTACCTCTCAAGCTCTCGGATATCGTAAAGTCACCCGAGGGGCTTCGGTAAAGAGGCAGCAGCTTTTTTCTATGTGTAAACTAAACTTTAACTGGGAGCACTAATATGTCTGCCAACCGTGATATAATGTCCTGTTGATGTGGGATATGTGCAGTCAAGCCGTTGCATGACATTACAAATTTAATTCATGGATTTTGTCGACACCCTTGTCTTGTCAACCCTATTGAGTAAATAACTAAAAATAAATAGACCAGTTTTAATAACATTCCGAATACCCTCGCTAATCTTACAAGACCTGGTGATCATCTTTTGCTCTTTAATCTTAAAAACTACACATAGTAAGGACAAAAATAAATTAATTTTGAAATCTGCAGTATCAACCCCTATTTAATTTTTTTTTCACGTATTTTCAAGACTTCTATCTTATTTACCCATTTTGCAACCCTTAAATACAGGGGTGGTTTCGGCAAATAAAAAAAGTTTATAGTGAAGTTAACCCCCTCTAACAGTCTATGCTAGTAGTACATTCCAAGCGATTTACCTTCTTAACACGCCCCTTTGTTACAAAAAGCACCCCTGTTAAAAAAAAAATATTGAAATTTTATGAATATGCAGCCGATAAGCTCTTTCAAAAGATACAAGCCAAAAATATACTTGTCTCACTTAAATCAGATAAGATTAAGGATTGGAGAGACACGCCGTTACAAACATTGCTACATACATACATACATACATACAGTGCTAGATTTCCCTATTTAACCCGGAGATCTGGTTCGCTTCACTCGATCAAAAATGTTGATTTGTTTTAATTATTGTTTGATTTGAATTTGACTCTTTAATTACGGAGTTGAATAAATGATGAATCTGTGATTTTTATTGACAATGTTTTGCGAAACGACATTTTTAAAATCGATGTCCAAGCAATACTAACACTCGGGTAATTTAAATTAATATGAGAATTAATTCGTGTTATAATGTTTAAAATATTTTGGGCCATTTTATAATTTTTTTCAACATTCAGAAAGTCTCATAATTTACAAAGTAGTTTCTGCCCTGTCATCGGGCATCTAATTGGACTTAAACTTGTTTTTGCCCTATTTTCCCTGCTTATGCCCTCTTTGTCCAGCTCGGTTTAGTTAAAATATTTGGGCCATCTCTAGCTTTGAGGCTTGTTCTTAATTCTCAACATAGTATTGTACTCTCTCTCTTTGCTATTAGTATAGGATATCATACATTCTAAATATAAATAAAACACTCTTTGATACATTCATAATTCATTCATTTACATTCAATGTCATTCATTCATGTCATGGTGTGTAAAGGTTGATTTTGTTTTTGTTGCTTTTCCCGAAATTTAATCCATTGGTCTTCAAATAATAAACACGATGAACAGAATAATTCTAAGCCATTGCCGGTACCTAAAAAGATCAAGTAAGTATAAAACATATGAGGAATATCTGTTAAAATGGTTCTAACCTATCGACGATTTTGATTGATTGTGTACTATGTATGATTTCATCGGAAACCTTTCTGTATTTATGTAATAAATTAGTCAGGGCTCCTAAGACATTAGATTTAGTTTTCCTATGCGTGTGAGGCAGAAGATGATGAAACAAAATTGAAACCACGGAGAATCCTTGTACTATCACATGGTGCAATGGTAGATAATATAACATGGAAACATAATTACACTCCAGCAACCTAGACTTGAGCCGAGTACCTGTCTAGTTATAACAGTTAAGCAAGCTTAAATAAGCCTAAAAGATATTAAATGAAGGCCTTCTTTTGGATCTTAAACATATTATTGTTCATATTTTGTGTCTAAGTACCACTTCAATGCTGTACCTTGTATGT
Source organism: Venusia cambrica (assembly GCA_951394065.1). Taxonomy (NCBI): domain Eukaryota; kingdom Metazoa; phylum Arthropoda; class Insecta; order Lepidoptera; family Geometridae; genus Venusia; species Venusia cambrica. Next base: position 6,620,529 of record OX596058.1, on the reverse strand, counting down.
TTCAACTGGTGTTTTTATAAAAAAATAAATTTCTTCTAGCCTTAATATGGGAGAACAAGCAGTATCAAAATTTTCCATATATAACCCTCTCAAGGTCATTGTCATACTACACAACTCAGCCTGTTGGACTCAAACATGATAGTTCACAAAAACCTAGCTACACAAAGGTGTACCCACATTATGCCAGGACATTCTCCACCAGCAACTACTATTTTGAGAAAGAACCATTGAAACCATCTTCAAAAGTAGAAGTAACAGTGGACACAATAAAAAAAGGTATAGAGGAAAGTGAAAAATTGCCTAAAAAAGCTGAACCGAAGAAAAGTATCAAGACAAGAATTATGGATGAGCTCAGGCATTACTACCATGGCTTTAGACTACTATTTATTGCTATTAGAATTTCAGCAACTCTGACATTCAAAGTTATTAGGGGAGAAGCCTTAACTCGGAGAGAGCACAGGCTTCTAGTGACAACCATAGGCGATATGTTCAGATTAGTCCCATTTGTAGTGATCATTGCTATACCTTTCCTGGAGTTTACTTTGCCGTTGCTAATAAAACTGTTCCCAAACATGTTGCCATCTACTTTCGAAAGTAAAACACAGAAGGAAGCTAAGCTGAAGCAGCACTTGAAAGTCAAACTTGAGATGGCTAAATTCTTCCAGGAAACATTAGACCAAATGGCTCCGCAAGCCAGCAACAGACACTCAGATCTTGCTAAAGACTTCTCCAGTTTCTTCAACCGAATACGAACATCTGGTGATGTTGCAACAAGTGAAGAAATTATGAAATTCTCCAAACTTTTTGAAGATGAAATTACTTTGGATTCACTACAACGACCACATTTGATTGCTCTATGCAAAGTCCTTAATGCATCAACGATTGGCACAAGTGCAATGCTGCGTTTTAATTTAAAAATGAAGCTAAGATCTCTGTCTGCTGATGACAAAATGATTGCCAAAGAGGGAGTTGACAGCTTAAACTTCAGTGAACTGCAACAGGCTTGCAAGTCCCGAGGTATGAGGGCATATGGTGTGTCTGAGGAGAGATTACGCAAAGAGTTGAGGAACTGGCTTGATCTGTCAATGAATGAGAAGGTGCCTCCATCTTTGTTGCTACTGTCTAGAGCACTGATGGTTCCGGAGCATGTACCTACAACATACAAACTGAAAGCTACAATTTCTGCATTGCCAGACACTGTTGCCACTTCTACTAAGGCTGCTATTGGAGAGAAAGAAGGAAAACTTGATTTCAAGGTATGTTATTGTAGTCCTGTAGTACTTCTGTCCCTGGTTTTGTAGGCTCACCGTATCTCCTAAGAGTTCTTTAGATCTTTATCATCATAATATTAGCCATCTCATATTTAACATCTCAAAACATACCCCACCTTTTGCAAAAAGTGTGATTAAGATTTGCCATAATCACTTTATTTGGAAGACAGATTGGTGATAGTAAAGCTAGATGGTACAGCTTTTAGCCGGCTGATCCCGCTCTAAACTTATAAGAAATTATGTTTTTCTGTCACACTGATTATTGTTGCACTCTGAAACCTGTTAAGATAACATAACATCATTTTATGATCACAACACTGCAATGACTAACTGACTAATAATTTATCCACATACAAAGGCTTCAGACACTCAATGACAATAATTTGATAATGAACTGTATAACCATTGCATGTCAACAATGTACATAAATACTGAGACAACTTATAATGCTTAGTGGACAATTTAAAAGCATTGGGCGGCCTATTACTAATATTGACATACCTATTCCAACAACCTATCATGGATATCAGCATATTATAAAAAAGCAAAGTGACTTCAACTTCAACTTCTTTGATATGGCATGCAACCGTTTTATAGATTCTGCCAGTGTCAAGTATTGTGAGTGTCGTAAACAGAAAAAGTGGGAAAAAGTGAGCTTGTGGGCACTCTTTTGGCTATTACCTTACTCAAAATGTATTATCTGTTTTAGGTTAAAGCAGAAGCAATCAAACTTGAGGAACTGAAGATCAAAGAAGAAAAGAAAGAGACTGAAGAAGCAGAAAGAGAAAAACAGATACTGGAAGCTATGAAACGGGAGAATGAAGAACTGAAAGATAAAGCCCCGATCATCGACCTGGCTGCTGATCCAGTATTAGTAGATGAAGCACCAACAATAGCTGTAGATGCGGTGAAGCCTAAGAGTGAGGAGGGGCTGTCTGGCAAGGATATTGAAGTCATTGAAGATGCTTTAGAGAAATTAGGTAAGCAATTATTAGCTTCAAGTGCACAATATTAAGGGTGTGTGGTAATGTTTGAAGATTTAGCTTCAAACAGTACTACACACCCTTAATAGGCTAGGCACTAATTATCTTATCTCATCTTGTCCTTTATTCAAAGATTTTAGCACATATGGTGAATCTCCCTCATCCTGTGAAGAAAGGTAATCCTTGTATAATTATCTGATTTTAATTTATATTATGGATTTTTTACTCCTCCTACCATAGCTAGCTCTACTCTTAACTATTGCACACTAACCCCAAAGATATATATGTGCTACTAAGAATGCTCCCAGTGATTTAAGGCCTCCTCAACATGCAACATGTGATGCATTTAACTTGCACTGCACAACATCTCAAATTAGAATTATTCGTAACCTTCTATATACGAAGTTGCGTATTGCGCCGTCAATTATTTTAGGCTTTTGTGTTCATCACTCGAAATAAATTTGTATGTTGTTAGTTTAATGATTCCAAGTATTGGCGTTTTTCCATTTATTTTGAAGCTAAAGATTACGCTTTTTGGAGTTGGACATCATTCAAGGTGAAATTAATTTGATGAGTTCAATAACTCGGCTATCGGTTTGTTTTGAATCTTTTCAAAATCCCCTTCTTAGCACTCATTTTCGCATCAAGACCAACATACCCGCCAAATTTCATGTTTCTACGATTAGCCGTTTAGGCTGTGCGTTGTTATCAGTGAGTCAATTAGCATTTTATATTCGTATAAGATATGTTAAGAGAAAACTAAATCACAGACCGCTTTTTAGTCTGTCCTGTCAACTCTACATCGTGGAGTTGACAGCTGATAGGAATAATTGGTTAACCTTTACCATGTCCTATTTCACACAATCCATCTCTTCTTCGGCCTTCCTTTGCTTGTATGACAAACCGTATCTCATATTCATAACCCTTTTATTAAAATGTCTACCATCACTCCTCATTACATGCCCATACCATGCTAACCTAGCACTACTCGTGTTTTTTACAACTGGCACCACTGTCAAACTTCTCCATAAATACTCGTTTCTTATCTTATCTCACCTTGCCACTGATGAACAATGTCATTGGAGTTACTCCTTTATCGTGATTTAATCCTTTCGAATTAACTCTTTGAATAATACTGGGTGTGCCAAATGTTTGTGTGGGTCGAAATCAGCGTTGTTGTCTTATTGTATCACGGTATTCGTTGTCTTTGTTTCAGATGTAAGTATCATCTCATATTAAGACTTATTAAAATCAAAAACATATTAGTTAAGTTAGGTCAGTGTTGGATAATGTAGGTGGATTGAATAGGTATTCAATCCACCTTTGATATGTGAAGGAGGTCCTTCACATATCAAACACAAACGAATACTTACATCAATAAGACCACAATAAATATATTCAGTAATTTGAAGCTTTAGAATCTATGTATTGACCTCATTTTATCAAGGCCAGAAAGAGATGCACTGCGATTGTGTATTACACTGTTGATAAATAGGAAGACGCACTGTCTGCTTACATTATCAATGACCTTGGTATATGTTATTCCCCAAAATATAAAGAAATTTCAAAACAAGTTTCAATGGGTTTTAAGACGATCAATGGCATATTTTAAAATCATTGCCAATTTATGGCATTTTATATTGCCATTTCGGTCCGCGTACGTAAACAACAATGTGCTACCACAGATATCAGAATACGTGCTACGTTTTAAATTAAAACGTGTGCCGCGTGCGTAGCGTGAATAACAATAATACTCTAATCTAAATTGTCAAACATTTCGGGTTTATTACCACGGTAATATGTAATTTTACCTCGATATTTCGAAGCGGTTTCACGCTCCATGGTGTGCCGTAACAAACGGTTGAGTGACAATGGTAGTGGTTCAAGAATTCGAAGAGAGGGTAGTCGTCGGATCCGAAAGAGGGTAGACAGATATGTCTGTCCTTAGGAGCTGCAAACAATCGCCGAACCAGTCTACTCGTGACCATGGAGCGTGAAACCGCTTCGAAATATCGAGGTAAAATTACATATTACCGTGGTAATAAACCCGAAATGTTTGACAATTTAAATGTAGTGAATAACCACGAAAACCTAAAAACTCTAATCGAATCTAAATTATAATACTCTAATCGTCTGTATTCCAGAATCCCTCAATGTCATAAATAAACTAGACATTTTAATGTAATTTCGGAAAAGGACTTTAGTCCAATAAAGTTTGTAACATTGTCAAAATCGACACCAACCACCGAGTAGGGCGTGTGGCACTCGATCTAACCGCCTCTGTGGTCTGGTGGTTCAACCCACCGATTTCAGGTCCCGGGTTCGATCCCCAGGTGTAGCAATATTGTGCTTGGTTTGGTTGGTGGTAGAATTTTGCTTAAGTCCGCCGGGCTAGCTACCACCATCATGCTAATTCTGTCGCCATAATAACAATTCTGAAAAAAAAATTGTTTCGTCATTTAAAAGTAAGATAGCCAATTCCTCAGTTTGTGGAGGATTCTGGGTGAAGTGCGCCTCCACGTTCGGCCTTATCTCAACTTGTAACCAGGTGAGATGAAGGCCAAGCGCTTCCTCGTCGTACAATAAAATATATATATATATATATATATATCTCTGAAGGTCCTGGGTTCAAATCCTGGGGCACATCTTTGTAATGATTGAACCAGCCAGCTTGTTTTAACTAAGCTAGGACCGATATATAAGATAATTACAAAGAAAGAACAAACGACAAAATATAACAAAAATATAATATGGAATAAAGTGTTCAGTGGGTTAGTAAATATACTACCTAGTAGGTATTTATACCGCTGCTTGGCTGCAGTCTGATTATTTCTAGATCGCCTCATTCAACCGTATCGTAAATACTATGCTGTTGTTAATTTAGGCAGTTATAAAAAAAACAATGCTTTCATTGCTCATTATAAAGTACCGAACGCTTGAATAAAAATATATTTAAACATTTCCCTACTGTAATATCCTTTTGGTATTGTATTCTGTGGTATGCTTAAGAAAAGCTAAATAATGACGACCTTTTGAATATTTCAAAATTAGTAATTAACAACTATTTACAATGCTACGGAAGTTTATTGTATGTCACTCGATTGCTTTATGTTGAAACATTTAAACATTTCCCTGTTATATCCTTCTAGTATTGTATTCTGGTATGATTAAGAAAACCTTAATAAGGACGAGCTTCTTTCATCATATTTGTATGTTATGTACCACAATTATCGTTATCGTCTTAATATACCTAAACAAGGGAGGCTTTGGCAAGAAAAACACGCTGGCAGGCAGGCGTAATTTAATAATATTATTAATGTGTAATTTAATGCACACTTAATGGTTATAATATGCATCCCAAATGCACTCTTGTTTTTTTTTTATTGTACGACGGATAAGCACTTGGCCTTCATCTCACCTGGTTAGAAGTTGTGATAAAGCCGAAGGTGGAGGCGGACTTCATCCGGAATCCTCAACAACCTGAGGAACTGGCTATCTTACCTCTAAATGCCGGAACACAACAATTTTAGAATTGTTATTATGGCGACAGAATTAGGTAAGATGGTGGTAGCTAACCAGGCGGACTTAAACAAAGTCCTACCACCAACCAAACCAAGCTCAATATATTGTACTCCCCCTGGGGATCAAACCCGGGACCTCTGGGTTCGATCCACAAGGGGAGTACAATATTGTGCTTGGTTTGGTTGGTGGAAGGACTTTGTTTAAGTCCGCCTGGCAGTGGCTAGCTACGACCATCTTACCTAATTCTGACGCCATAACAACAAGTCTTAAATTAAGTGCGCTCCCACCTTCGGCCTTATCATAACTTGAAAATCGGGTGAGATTCCAGGCCAAGCACATCACAGCCAATAAAAAAAATGGCTTTACATTGTCTGGGTACGGATTTAGTTAGGCGGTTCACCCAAGACATTAGTCGCCTTTACGACGCTCGTGAGTAAAATGTTGAAATGATTAATGCTGTTTTAAAATACCTTTGGTTTTCATACATTTCATAATAGAAAATAAATCTTCGGACCTTGCGCACATAGGAGTGTGAGCCTTCCTTTCCTTTTCCTTGTCGACATAATTTTACACCTAGCATAAAACATATCACCCACACTAATATTATGTACATAATAAATGGTTTCTTCTTAATATCTATATACATACGTCTTGTTGAAGTTTAAAAAAAAATATTATTTATGTATTTCAAGTGATTGCACTTGGTCACATTAAAAATGATATAATGACACAAAAAAAAAACACAACCAACGACGGGACCCGAATATTTTCCCTCAAGCCGGAAACGCTCTAACCAATTGAGCAACGAGGGTTCTGACGCAGTTTCCGAATCGTTTCGTTCCGAAGGGTTCGAGTACCGTCGCGGATTGTGAACTTAAACCCCCTTGAAAGACAAACTAAAATAATATAAAAAGATAATAAAGCAAAAACGCCATTTCTCACTAGTGATTTGACCGTATTTTCAGATACTAGGGCAATTTCATATAATGTAGGGAATCACTGTTAGATGGCGTTAATCTCTCACCAGACTGGTGTCAAGACTGTCACAAGCTATGATAAGGCCGAAGGTGGAAGCGCACTTTACCAGGAATCCTCAACATGAACAACTAACGTCTAAATGCTGGAACACAACAATTTACAATTGTCGCCATCGACGGGAGAGCAGAAAGCTAAAATTTATTTATAATCAATATATTTGTACGTCCGTATTACGACCACTGGGTTACCCTAGTAATATTTATATTGATACAATTTTTCGAGAGCAAAACCCTTTGGTAATCGGTTAAAAGGGCACCTATCGAACATAGGAGTATCACAAATGTCACGTTGCTTCTTTAATTCTAGCTGAACAGAAGAAATCCTTGCTACTGGAGAAGGAGAGCATTCAGGAGTTGAAGACTGAGCTACTGGACTACAGCGAGGACGTAAAGGAAATGCACGAGATCGTCAAGACTAAGCAGGCAGACTTAAAACTCACGAAGGGTGCTCGAAGGTATCTTATTCTAGTTTAAGACATATCTCATAGCGTCTCTATTTCCTAAATTCGTTGAATTAACTTCCTACAAGAATATAATTTTTTATTCAAATAATATGTACAGTTAAACTTACTATGTACAAGGGTGCTTCCCTTGTAAATAGTTTACCCAAAGACCGTTACAAACGGTCTATAGGTAACTCAACTGCTCTGACCAGTACCAGTCGTGTCCGAGACACTGTATTTGACATTGTATTCCCCAAGGGGAATACAATATTGTGCTTGGTTTGGTTGGTGGTAGGACTTTGTTTAAGTCCGCCTGGGTAGCTACCACCATATTACCTAATTACAACGCCATAAGAATGCTGAGATTGTGTTCCGGCATTTAGAGGTAAGATAGCCAGTTCCTCAGTTTGATGAGGATTCCGGGCGAAGTGCGCTACCACCTTCGGCCTTATCATAACTTGAAATGAAGGCCATGCACAGCCTATGTCTTTACAAAAACAAGCTGTTCTAGCTCGGGACTAGATGGCGCTGTGTGAAATTCATGTCCTGCAATATATTGATTTTGATTTATTAACAATTCTTGCAGACTATACCGCGCAGTGAACAACATGATAAGCAAACTGGACTCGGCGCTAGTAGATCTGGAGAACAAGGAGAAAGCCCTCCTCACCACCTTGGAACAGACCAAGACTGAGCCGCAGCTCGCCAAGGAACAACTGATCCAGATCGACGAGCTCATGCATTCCATAAAGAGCCTGCAGAAAGTGCCCGACGAGGCGAAGCTGAAGCTCATCCAGGATGTTCTGGGGAGGTTGGACGATGACTTTGATGGTCAACTGAAGATCGATGATGTACTCAAGGTTAGTTTAGTTGAGCGAGGAACTCCATGCTATAATACTTCCTAAGGTCTTTGATATGCAAGATAACGCTAAATATACTATCGAAATCGTAAGCAGCATTGCTGTGTTCCGGTTTGAAGGGTATGGTTGCCGGTGAAATTACGGGCACGCGAGGCAAGTTGACGGGCGCAATGCAGTGCCGTGTAGGCATTGTTATAGTCAAGGTATGCACTTGATATCTGGTACTTGCTTGTTCAGTCTCCTAGTTGTATAAAAAAAAACATGTGAAGCAATGTAGGTTGGACTGTCTTCACAGCAATGCTGCTTGGCGGCTGGAATAGGTATGGTAATAGTACTTCCCCGGACGAGCCTTTAACAAGGGGCTATACTACGGGGATATAAACAGAGTTTAAGAGTAGTACAGGAGTATTACTCTTAAACTCAGGAGTACAGGAGTACTACAGGGTTCAAAACTGAACATTGATTGAACACTGATTCCGAGCAGGCGGTAGATTTGACGTTTCAAAATGATCCTAAAAATCTTAATGAATAAAAATATTTGACTTTGACTTTGACATGTTCAGTATTGAACAAAACCTTCATTGTAAGGTTCGCTCCTTGGGCAGGCGAGCCAAGACCATAGCTAGTACATTTTCGTGATGATAATCGTATATAAATCCAACAGATGCTGGAAATAATCGGCAACGAAAACGTGAATCTGTCCGAGAAGCAAATGTCCGAGCTGATCGAGCTACTGGACAAGGAGGAGATACTGGAGGTCGAGAGCAAGATTCAGAAGGCGTTGGAGAAAGCGGCGCTCGCGGCTAAGGAGCAGGACAACACGAGCGAGTCTCATGGAAAGGTGAGAGAGAGCTAATTCATTCTGGCGTTGTTTTGCGGAGAACCATTTTTGGAGAAGATTTTTGAAAACCCTAGCTCCTTACGGACCCAAGGTCTCGACCCCAAAATACTCAAAACAGGTAAGCTCTGTCGAGACAACTATAGCTAGTTTAATTGTACATTTTGTATAATAAATGTAATGCCTATTTGGATATTGAAGTAACCTCTCTCACATTTCAAAATAAAATCTGAAAACAGGAACAATATTTAGCAACAAATCCGCCAAATATCTGTGAAAACAACAAATCGAGACGTGTTTCGCCTCTACACGAGGCATCCTCAGGAAAAAAGCTGCAAGTTTGCAGCGCAGAACTCGGAACGTTAACACGTCCACAGACGGCTCGTCAGCAAGACTATTTCTTCCTTAGGATGCCTCGTGTAGAGGCGAAACAATTTTTTTTTCTGTTTTCAGATTTTATTTTGAAAGGTGAGAGAGAGTACTTCAATATCCAAATAGGCATTACATTTATTATACAAAATGTACAATTAAACTAGCTATAGTTGCCTCGACAGAGCTTACCTGTTTGAGTCTTTTGGGGTCGAGACCTTGGGTCCGTGGGGAGCTAGGGTTTTCAAAAATCTTGCGGGGCCTTTGATTTAGGTGACACGTGGCTCTTATTTAGACTAGCGAATTAGCATAGCTATTCAGAGTGGCAATGTAGCCAGTGTCTATGGTACGCTTCCGTCTGATACTGGTCTGGAACAGTTGAGTTACCTATAGGCCGTTTGTCCTTAGGTAATCTGATTGATTGAGTCCAAATAGGTATATAAAATTGTTGTGTCTGACTGACAATCAACACACATTCCAAACCAAATATCCAAAGGGTAATAGGGTCTAGATGTGAAAAGTCTAATTATTAAAAATCTATTGGGTTCATCCCAAAAGATTATAGATAGTTTGTGCAGTTGGACGAAATATTTGTTTGCCGAAATGTTTGTTGGACCAAATACCGCCTCTGTGGTCTAGTGGTTCGCCCACCGGTGTCAGATCCAGAGGTCCCGGGTTCGATTCCCAAGGGGAGTAAAATATTTTGCTTGGTTTGGTTGGTGGTAAGACTTTGTTTAAGTCCGCCTGGCTTGCCACCACTATCTTACATAATTCTGTCGCCATAACAACAGTTCTAAAAATCGTTGTGTTCCGGCATTTCGAGGTAAGATAGCCAGTTCCACAGTTCTGGATTCCGGGTGAAGTGCGCCTCCACCTTCGGCCTCATAGATCAGTTGGTAGTAACTCTGCCTTCGGCGCTGTAGGCTGTGGGTTCGATTCCCATCCAGGACAAACATTTGTGTGATGAATATAGATAGATGTTTGTTCTGTGTTTGGGTGTTGTATCATATAGTACGTATGTATTTACAAAAAGTATTTAAGTATTTTATCCCTAATCTAGTTCCCATATTACAAGCTATGCTTAGTTTGGGGCTAGATGGCGCTGTTTAAAATGAATGTCCTGTAATATTTATTTATTTCCAAACGCTTACCCGTCGTATAATAAAAATAAAAACTGTATTATGTTATATTATATCGTCATTTCAGAGCTTATTCGACATAATCCGCGAAGCACAGAAGCGGCGAGTTATGAAGAAGGCAGCCGACGAGCCTCTGAAGACGGGAGAAGTCATCAAACCGCAGGACAGCAGTAAACGGCCGCAGAGCCACTGACGCTTGCGACTTGGTACCTTGTGTAAATATAACATCGACTGATGTAAGATTCCCGCCCTGAGATTTGCAATCGTGATGGTATCCGCTATTTAGTATCGAGGTTTTCTAAGGCTAATGCGATATCTAGTGTAGTAGACGAGACTATATGCGTTAATGTCGACAAGTCAGTTATGTTACGCTTTTTTATGTTGTTCGTCGGAACTAGATTTTATTTGGACATTGCAATTTGCGGAACTAAATGTATGAGAATCGTATGATACATTTTTGGATTTTTAAAGGTCGACACATTTTTACCTTGAATGATTGGATATCACAAAAACATGTATTTAAAGTATTCTATAAAAAATCCTATTCTCATGCAGCTATGCTTACTATGGGGCTAGATGGCGCTTGAAATTGTCTCGTAATATTTATTTTATTTATATACCTTTAAAAGGTTTTTCATCTTAAGGCATTTTCTGAATCTTGTATTGGAATAGGCCTTTTAACTTGATTTATTTGCAGTTGTTGGTCTCGGAGGTGTAACTGGCCTTCCTGTCGGTTTAGGCGGTAAATTGGCATAGATGGCGGTAGTTTGGAACAGTTTGCGTAGGCTTGTGCAACTGTATGGTAATTTATATTTACCAAGACATATACATAAAATCAACATAGATCAAGCCAGCCCTGATTTACGAATAGTTTTATATAGGGAATTGGGTACTAACTTATACGAATAACGATACAATCAATACGCATAAATAACAACCAAGGCACATTATATGCATATAAAGAGCAGTTGTCAAATAACTTGAATATTTTGTACTTAATTCTGTAAAGGTCGATGTGATCCTTTATAGGAGCTATTTTTTTTCTCTTCCCTATTAGTTGTCTAAACTTGCAACTACCTCAATTATGAAGTGTTTTTTTTTTAAACTGAAACCACCAGATATTGATTTTGCTGTAGGATATATATAACAGTTGATTCAGGCGTTATTTTGCGGAAATTCATTGTTCAATATGAATAACCTGAAAGCAGAAAAATATTTAGTAACAAATCAGCTACTTCGTTTGAAAATAATTCAAATCGACACGTGTTTCGCCTCTACACGAGGCATCATCATCATTCTCCTGCCCTTATCCCACGCTAGGTGGGGTCGGCACAACATGTTCTCTTCTTCCACTCACTCCTATCAACCGTCAACTATTGTTACTTAATATTTTTCTGTTTTCAGGTTATTAATATTGAACAACATCATTGTTTTTATGTGAATATTGTTGAATAATATTTTTATTATTTTTACTTTACCAAGTACCAATACAGTTGCATACGTATTACGTGTGATTAGAATTCAATTATGGCAGTATTTCAAGTTGACTGATAATTGGGAGAGTGAGGCTAAAGATAGTGACACCGGTATAGCTATTCTCATACATTCGGAAACTACCGATGGAGATTCCGAGAGCGCTATTCCGAAAATACAAAAAACCAAAACCTTAGTTACCGAAACTTCCAAAGACGATTTTGAGAAATGGTTTGAGAATAGCGTTGATATCTATCGGTCAAATCGGTATAAGTCGAATCCGAAAACATTCCGTGTGTAGAAATTCTACACTGCAGGGAAACCGTCGCTGGCGGCGTCGTCCCTCAAGACAACGCCTCAAATATTTCGTTCAAAAGCCCCTATGACATCAACGTGCCGCTGAGCCTCTTCCACCAATTCATTCAATTCCAATTTCAAATTCTAATCACCAATTCAAGGAGGTTTTATCTGTCTACAACGATCGTGGTTGCCACTGCCATATAGGTCTGCTTAGCCACGAACGAAAATGTGCTTACCTCAAATTGTAATATTACTCATCTGAAATAGATGTCATAAGGCATATAATGAACATTCGCTTCGTCTACACTCGCTCGCCGTGTGCTGTATGGCATAGCCCTGACTATCCTGGACAAAAAGGATGGTCAATTTCGAAAACGTATTTTCATACCAAATTTTTACTAATAAATACTAAAGTTTTTTTTATTCCCGACAATATTTGACAAGACATGTGCAAAAGCAAGGTATTTATTCCAGGAAATCCTTATAGGAAGACTGTTGTGTACGATATGATAGAGTTGTATTTTAGATTATGTCGGATACGGTGGCCCCGAGGTGATTTTACTGTGGACGATCACCGACTGTCAAACAATATTGAGCCTTACATGTACTTCGGTGCCAGCCATAGAAAATTTGATGGCGACGATAAGTTTTAAAGCGTTACCATACAACTCCACGTCTTGCCCTCATTTATTAGTGAATCGGCTATTATTACATAGCCATTCAAAGTAAAAATAACGACAATCCTTTAAACGGTCAAATAATTAAATACTCGGTCAGGCTAGACGAGATTTTGATCAGCTCTGAAATGTATTTTGTCAGCAAAAAGTGAATTTAAAAAGCAAGGCGTCTGCGTAAAACCTTACAACGTACTCCGCCATAAGCTTGCATTATATTTATATACTGGCAAAATAATTTAGCAGTTTTTTTTGTCCGAAAAAAAAATGTATTGCCATAACAACACCCAATGGCGTATAGTAGGGAATAGTGACCCTAGCGACAATAAGCATTTTTATATACATGTTATCATCTTAATGATCTTGTACATAATGCTATGTAAACCCAAACTTTCCACATCGTACAAAATGTTTTTACTCTATTGTGTATGTTTTAACTTATTTCAGGTTTATTTTGATTGTTTCAGATATTTATTTGTATTGTTTATGCATTTCTGTGATCGCTATTCAGTTGTAAGTTTTATTTTTTATGTTATAGTCCAGTAGTCTTTGCTGAAAGTGTTTTAGCACAAATTACTACCAAGTAGTAGGTTTCGTTTCGCGATTGGCATGAGAGTTATTGTGTACAGACTTAAAATTGTAAATTCTTTAATTATTTATATATAATATACAAAACTATGTGACTCATAAGATCGAATCGAAATAATAGTTATTGCTTAGAAATATGCTGTATCAAAAATTATTTCTTAGCAGTTGTTGATTACAAATGTGACTGTTATTAGATAATTAACTTACATTCGATGTGATTGTTCTATACCAACTTATTAGTATTTGCTTATGTCGAAAGCATCTGTAAAATAGGTACAATTATGTTTCTATATTTCTTCAAGCAACAACTTCTGCTACTACTACTTACTGATATGTAGGTTGATCTGTAAGCAATTTTATTTCATTTATTCATGTAAGTAACCAAAGTTATAAATTTGTAACTAGAAATGCATTCATTTAGTAGAACAAGTTGCCTTAAACGTATCAACTAGTATTCAGTTTAATTATTTTGCCTTTTCTGTTCAATATTTAAATGTTGGTCAATGTAGGTATGTAGTTTATAATCAGTGTTCCGATGTAATGAGATGGTCACTTTATTTTTTGCTACCTACTCGATATGGTTAAAAGAAGTTTAAAAGTAAGAGAATAAAGAGATCGATATAAAATATTAATTCGTTTTGCTGGTTATAATCATTGCTTTTCCCATATTCTTTAGGAAGTCTGCGGCCGCATTGGAATATGGTAAGGTATGGATCATGAACATCCTTAGAAATCAGTTTAAAAAGCAACCGAAAAAAATCGCTGCAGGCTGCAGGACAATGATATATAAGATTGATTGACTACTAGATCTAGATTTATAGAGTTGGTAGTAGCCAACTACGCTGTGAGGACAAGTCTCACAGCTCAGTTGGTAGTAGCTCTGCCTTCTGCGTTGTAGGTTATGGGTTCGATTCCTAACCACTAAAACATTTGTGTGATGAATTTGATGTTTGTTCTGTGTTTGGGTGTTGTATTATAACAAGTATGTATTTATAAAAAAAATATGCAGATACTTATACAAGAAGTATTATTTCCGTAATCTATTTCCCATATTACAAGCTTTTCTTAGTCTGGGACTAGATGGCGCTGTGTGAAATTAATGTTCTGTAATATTTAAGTCAAGTACAGAGTGGACAGGTTCCTTTAGAAAAGCGTGATCCATCTCAGACAATATTGTGTGCGTTGCCCCAGTAGGAAAGTACCTATGTTCTAGAAGGAATGGAGTTTTACAACTAATTAGAGGGCAGCGTGACCAGATTCAGTATTTTAATAATTTTTCAGTATGTTTTATAGACGAGTATCAGTAGATTTTTGTAAGTACCTATATTGCCGGAAGTCTATTTTTTTGGTATATTTTGGATTAGAAGTTATGGTAACACCGTAGCGATCTAAGGTAGCGATCATCCTCCTGTCATGTCCAGGGAATTTCCTCTATTTAGTATATCTACGTGTTTTTATGTAGAAGCAGAGTTCAGTAGATTTCAGATAGAACTTGACAGGGGGCCGACGTTAGATATTTTAGTGTTACGCTATCACTGGTCAGTTTCCTTATCCGTCAATTTCACTGATTCACAAAAATAAACTAGTATTTTTAAAACAAGGATTTTCAGTTGAATGAATAGGTCATTTATCCCGACGCAAACGCGACGATTGCCTCGCTCGCCACAAAACCGCTCGCGAGCGGCTCGCGTACAAATATTTTATTTATAAATTTTAACTATCTATTTACGATTTCAAGGCTTGGAGAATTAGTATGATTTATTACGATATGTATACGGTGAAGGATAATAATGTGAGGTGAAGGAGGTAGAATCAATTGTATCTATTCATCGAAAAGAGTGTTAAATGCAATTTTAATACTTATTCAATCATCAAGATTATGATGAATTTATACCAGTTTTTATGAAAAATCTGTATTTTTATCGGTAACTTTCTTTGCCCAGTGCACAAATTGCAGTAATGCAAAATACTGAAAAATACCGAAATGCGGTATTTTTCAGTATTTTGCACCTTTATTTTCTTAGGCACTACCGCTTGGCACTATTACTAGAGTGAAGGGAAATTTCGCTTTCCCGTGCCACTACTATTCTTATTTGCTGATTAAACGCATACTATAAAATTTCCAATGGATTACCTCATTACCAATGGCACGACTAACACCTACTTAGTATATCAAAGCAAGATAAACAAAATATTTATTTGTCCCAGTTTTTTTTTAAACAAAAGTTATCTCCTATAACAAAACTATGTTAAAACATAAACAAACAAACAAACTAGGTGTTTAGGACCTTTTTGGTACGGAACCCTAAAAAAACATTACCGCAACTTCTCCAACGCGTAAAACCAACCGTTTACTCTCCACTGATAAATTGAAGGATATTCTATTATGTGATCATCATAGTCTGTCGCAAGTTTAGTCCGCTTTGGCCCTTTGTACGTTTGTAGTCTTTTGAACATTTTCGTCTTTTGGAACTATGTCAGGAGTTTTAACAATCGTGGTAATATGTAATTGAACCCTTCGTCACCTTATTAGGTATTTTTAAGTGCCAACCTTCCAAACCGTTGTTCTTTCTATGGCGTAGATCATAAACACAAAACCTTTTGAAACTTTTTTAAAATTCAGAAGCGTCAGAAGCATGCCCAAACATTGATTCTCCGCTTTTACATATTCCCAACTGTGTTCCCAACCCTGCAATACGTCTTCATTCGGCAACAATGGTTGGACCGCTGTGAGTTCAATAATACGTTTGTGGCCTTTTCTCTTAGTAAAGGCTTATCTTTACCATACTGCTCGTAGCCAATGTTAAAAGTAGCCTTTTAGATGGATGTCTTGGAAAACTTCTCTCAAGTTGAATAAAGTCTCGTATGTTTTCTGTTGCTTATTTTAGCCCTTATAGATAGCTCGTGACAAGGGAAATAATATTTCCCATGAAACTACTGGCAACAGTGTAGTGTCACTGGAAATGTACTTTTACCCGTAGGTACCCGTAGCACTACCAATTGTGTCATGGGAAAGTAAAATTTCCCTGCGCTCTAGTAATAGTGCCAAAGAAAAGAAAGGACAAATCGCAGTAATGCAAAACTGCGATTTGTCGTTTTCAGATCATGATTTTTTTAGTCGTGGAAATTACCTGGATTTCTGGAAAGAATGTCGAAATTCTCAGAATAAAATAAATAGATACTTACATAAATTATCAAAATGGCCACAAAGGTTTTGTTATTTAATAGAAATTTCAAATCGGACTTGCGATTTGAAAATTAGCGCCACCATATGGCGCGTAATAATATGATATCCGTTCGGTTGTTAGCCAATAGCACAATGAACATCTTACTGAGAACCACCAATCACAAATTAAAAAACATAAATCACTGTTCGTGATAGGCGCAGTTTGCGGCCATTTTTTGGTGACTCTGCATTACCAAGCTCTGTGATTGGTTAAAGCAAAACGTCACACTGGGCCTCCGTTGACGGAGTTGCGCACTTGCGCAACAAAAAGAAAATTATTTTTCTTTCATTCAACTCTCGCTCACTCTTTGCAGGCTGCCATGTTTTTTTTTCACAAGGGGTGTGTGTTTGAGTTTTAACATGTTCAATTAACCCCTAAAAATCTATTACAGGTGAGTGATTTTCATCAATTATCTTTGTTTCTGTGTGATTGCTAACATAAAAACAAATTGCGTGTTCATAGAGTGAAAGTGCATCATGTAATACCTACTGTCGCCTTGTGAAATTGCATCGTTTGGATCGTAGTGGTTACGATTTGTTGATGCAATGTCTTCTACTATACGTTGTGGATGTCTATGTGTTTGCAATCGATTTAAATAATGTGTGAGTGGCAATCCAAAATTTGACTTTCGTCACCGTGCGTGCCACCGGGGTCCTAAAGGACCCGTCCTACGCTCGCACTGCCCCATCCTTGTGACGTTTTGGCGCCATCGCATCGACCCATTTAGCTCGCCGAGCGCCCCGAGCGGGGCGGGCCTGTCTGTCTATGTCTGTGAGCACAATACAAAATTCTTTGTACACATACTTGCCAAATCTCAATGACCTTTCCAGGAAACATTGAACTCATGTTAGGGTAAATAATACTTGTCATAATGAAGATACGATACATCGCGTTCGTCTGTTGCAGAACTAAGGGGTGCACTTAGTGCATGATTCGTCGCCAAGTGACAATGCGATTGCAAATATATTTCTGAAGGACGAACTCCAAAATAGATACAAACGATCCTAAGCAAAGAAAAGGCCAAAGAAAATAAGAATGTATTAGTACGAGCGAGAGAAAAGGATCGATTTTTAACACACGGCCCTCGGCGATTGAAAAATGGACTCACGATTTCAAAACATGGTGATGGTGTTTGATAGCTGCAGATACCATGAAGGGCAGGATGCGTAAGCATAAGAGAGAGAGTCGGGCTTCTGCCTGCTCCACAGCACACAGAGAACACCCTACTCCACACTCCACCTGATACACACCTACCAAGCAGGTAAGCTTACCATCATTGCTTCACTCCTATGGTCTAATAATATTTCATAAAATTTTCTTTCATACCAAATCAATTCAGACATGCCCTCCGTATTGTATTGCACTTTACCTGGCTATTGTTTCATCAATGAAACAGTGAAATTAGTGATATAATTAACATTGCACAATGGCCAATATTTACTTATTAAATGCTGGTCAAAGGAAGTAAAACAAGAAAAGCTTCATTATGTAAAGTTGCTGTAATATGTGTTGTATTGATTTTGAGTAAAAGACTTGCTATGTATCGCAATGACCGGAGATAGTTTAAAAGAGCTGATAAGATACATATATGAATTGTAGTATATAATCCATTGTTTTTTGCTGTCAAGAGGATTATGCAGTGCTCAATTAGACTGGACAGAGACTGTGGGAATGTAAAAATGAAGACAATTAACAATTATAAGAATCCTTACCATAAGGTCGGTTGCATACCTATGTCCTTTTTAATTTCAAAGGCAGCAATGAGAAGATGTTAAACATGAAATAAACTTGACATATGACTTGCATATTTTGATGTGTAATCTTCCCACTGAAATGAATGAGTCTTCAATAAATCCATCTCAGTGTTGGCCTATGAAATGATATGCACAGTATTTTGTCCCTGTTTATTGCACTTCTGGATTGCATTATTCCTTTGTTCCATTTTTACATCTAATTTATTTGCATAGTCATGCACTTTTGCATATTTTATTATTGGTTTTAAATAAGCCTCTCTGTTTGCAATAGGTATTAAAGATTTAAATTAGACTGATATAGATAACTCCACATACACTAGTGATGTTTCTAATTAATTTGGCTTCTAAATAAGTACTCATTTGTTGTATTAAACCTGGCATAAGCTTTGGATGTAGATATAAATTTTGCCATACCCATTAAATGTTTGGTGTGTATTTTTTAACTTCCTTGTCAATTATAATTATTTGTCCTTGACAATGCTTTGTTATCCTGTAAGTAAATATAATACAGGAAGGTCAACTACACATGCTAATGAGGTTAATGTTCACATAATTTACATTCCCTATCTGCTTGCAAATTAATGTATAATCTTTTGTTGCATCAGATCAAAATTTATAAAAAAAGGTTAGCAAAATATCAACAATCCTGAGCACAATTATTGTGTTGTCAGAGGCAAGTGCAAAATACAATCTGGTCTTGCTTGATGCCTATCTTTTGCTTATAGTTAGAAATATGTAGTTGACAGAGAAGTAACTTTTTGATATTATATAGTTAACTTAGTCAGTGCCTGGTTGCAGTGATTATCACAAATGTCGAACCTAGTTTTTTTGTCAAGTTTTTAGAAAAAGTAGACCTTTAGCTATCATAACAGATTCTAGTAATAAGCAGGTTGCATGGTGCTGAAGGGTCATCAGTAACTAGCTTCAGCTATTACTTTAAGATGATAAATTTAATTCCAGGAAGCCAATCTTGACATCATTGTTGACCAGCTAGCCAGCCGACTGCAACGCATCAAAGATCAGGAAAGCAAAGTAGGCATGCCAACCTGCTCTATCGAACAAGCAGAAGCCGTCCGTCGATACTACGCTGCATTCCCGGCCCTCACAAAGGCAGAGACATCGCCACTGCGGTACTGTCTACCCCCACCAGCCTGGTGCAAAAAGCAACCTGACAAAATGAACCAAGAGATGAAAGATTGGAAGAAAAAGATTCCCACCGGTAAAGAGCGCCGTAACTCCTACCAAGGACAGCGGAAGAACAAGAAACGCTGCAACATGTACAGCCGATCGCTTGAGAGCAAAGATCTGCCTGAGTGGGTCACCCATGAAGGAATCTGGGAGATGGAGACGCAGGATCCGGTGAGAGAATTCATACGAGCTATTGCTTTAGATGAGGGCTACGGGACTTGCGAGAATACCGTCACAGAGGATATGCTGGACATACGTGCGCTAGAGCCGAGGATTCGCGCAGTACCACAGTGGGATTATGGCACTGGGTTTGATCTAGGTGGTCAATGGGTTTTAGCTGAAGAGCCGCCGCCGCCGCCGCCGCCGCGTCCGATCTCGCCATCAGACGAGGAGCTGTATGCGAAATTCGAAGCCAAATTCGATCGTAGCATTGAAGCTCTATGGGCGCGCGACCAGAACACTCCCGATGATGATTATCAAGAGCTGCCGATCGATTTTGCCGAGTTGCTGTCGTCTCCATCAGACAATATGTTCAGCGCGCCGCCGCCGCCACCGCCGCGGTTCGCGGGAGCTGCGTCGCCGCCGTCACTGTCGTCGCTGCCTTCGCTCGCGGATTCCATCTGGGCGGTGGAAGCTCCGCGATCGCCGCCGCTCCACGACCGCCTTCGTCCCCTCCACCTCGCATCCCCCCCTCCGCCACAGCCGCCTGAGCTAGAAACCTTCGAGCTCTACGAAGGCGAAGAACTCTACGAAGCGCTCTCGACTGTCGCCAATACGGTGCGTTCTCTGACGGCTATAAACCACAGCCGCGACACGAGCGGCTTCTGCGAGGTGCCACCGCGGCGACGCGCGGCGCCGCCCGTCCCCGTCCCGTCTCCGCCACCGCGACGCGACGACGAGGAATCCGAACGCGAGGACTTGCTCACCGCCGCTCGAACGCACTTCTGTCCGATCGAACGAGAGCCGGAAGCGGAAGCGCCGCGCTACGCCGACGGCGATACCTTCGACATCTGCGGCGAGCCCGACGTGGTCGAGTACCGGCGCAGCGCGTCGGGCGGGTCGTACATCGGCGCGGGCTTGTATCTGGAGTGTCGCGGCGCGCCCGCTCCGCTGCGGTTCGAGGTCAAGCAGCAAGACGCCGGCGTGCAGACAGAGGGCGCGGCGTGCGACGAGTGCGCTACGCAGGCGAAGAAGATGCGTCCGGCCGGGTCTAGCGTGTGCGTGGCGTGCGCTGGGATGCCGATGCCGCCGCCGCCGGCCGACGAGATGTCGCGGGATTGGGAGGAGCTGCTGGCGGATATAAGCGCGGCTCACGCTCACTACGCGGCGGCGCCGGCCGTGGACGCGGAGGAAGGCGGCGCTGACCGGAAGCGGCGGCACAGCGCGGCGCTGCGCTGCGCCAAGCAATGCGCGCATCCACACGCGCGCTTCCTACCGTGCCAGGCGCTCGACCGCCCGCTCACTCGCTAGCCGGCTCATCACCGCTCGAACGTACAATTAAGCGCTGAAAATGATAGAAGCATAATACCTTATCTTGGTAGTAAAGATGGCTATGATGTTTTCAGGAATTCGGGCTTGGTAACATAATTATAGACGGTCTTGTTTGCATAGGGTGCCGATTATGATGTGAGAATTACTGGGCCGGGTAAAGTGAAAGACAAAGCTATGACATACCTTTCCTCTGATAAGTCTTCTAACGAAACTGGAAAAACTTTCTGCCATTTATCAGCACTTTGTAAGATTTTTCGAATCATTCATTTACTTATATATCTACTCACTTCAACAAATTCAGTTCATTTCATCAACATTTCTTCTGATTGATTATAAATAAATTAAGTTCCATTCTACATTGAATAGTAAATAATGATTCGAAGTCGTTTGCGTTTTAGCGATAACTCTCGTGAAGAAGATTTCAGTAACCACTGCCCGTCACGCCGTATTAGTCCCCGATGTCGTCTCAGTCTGTATTTATTTACTAAATATTGAAGTTTGCCGACTAGAGACGTTTTAGTTTACACAGTTACACACCCATCTATCTACTTGCGAAACTTTGTGTATCAGAATGTGGTTACTGAATCATGGTCACCTGCGTATTTCGCACCGAGTATCGGTAAGCCACATGGCTTACTCTGTTGTCAGTTGTGACGCGACATTTCGGGCGGTAGGTCTCATATTTAAAGGAAGCTTTGGCCTTGTAGTTACGTAACGTACTGAGTAACTGAGCCGATAGGATCGTGCAGTTGCAGTATGAACTCTTACAGGAAACATTTTTATGCACGAAACTACGCTTACGTAAATACTGTGTCAAGGCAACCTCCGCGACGATCGTTTCCTTTACTATGTATATATTTATCGCCCTTTGAACGTTTTTTGTAAGTTGAATCGCAAACGTTGCGTTTGTATTCCGTTGCAGTGTTCGCGAGAGGTTTGCGATTGTTCTCCAAATGGCATTGGGATGGAAATGTTAGCAATAATAATAGGATTAATTAGCGATGCCTCGTCACACCCGTGACGCTTTCATGAAGGCGTGCTAACATATCTTATGGTTGTAGAATATTGTACGGTGGAGTTGTAAAGTAACACTAATTTTAGTTCAATGTTTTCTTTGTAGAGATCACATAATATTGACGTAGCGATGTT
The DNA here is from genome assembly GCA_951394065.1 of Venusia cambrica. Lineage (NCBI taxonomy): Eukaryota > Metazoa > Arthropoda > Insecta > Lepidoptera > Geometridae > Venusia > Venusia cambrica. The sequence goes on along the minus strand of OX596058.1, from coordinate 6,598,223 downwards.
CTATGAAATGCTACGCCGTGCTTGCTATGTACATTTTCATTTAGAAATACTACTATGCTTTTACGGATCTACTTATTAACTTAATGTTAAAGAAATCGTGTAACTTCAAAATCGCTGGCGTACTAGATGTACGACTGTGTTATCACGCATCCAGGGGTAGCATTTCATTTGAAGCATAATAGGACGATTCTTATATAATTCTTAAAGTAATATCGTCCCGACTTGTTTATAATTTGTTATTGTAAAAATATAGATAGAGATGGTATTTTTTTGTTGGAATCTTTTTCGTTTACGTTTTCTGGCAAGTGTTTCATTCAAAATTTTATACGATTGATTTTTTTTTTATAAGACGGGCGATTGATTTGCGAAGAAGATGCATCTTCATCGGCCTCCGGTCGCAGGCACGTCTCTCGATCGACGCGGACGGCGTGCGTGCGACCGTCGAACCAAATCGATTCGGGCCTTATATAAAACAATGTAATATGTTATATTGAAAACATTGGACATTTTTTATGGTTCGTCCAATGTTGAATTTACACGCGGCGATTTTATTGAGTAGCCGCATTATATAATGTAGGGTAGCGGATTTACGTTGCGCGGCTTGCGTTCTGGCCCGCATCGGCTCCGATCGTAGGAATCGTAAGGATGGTTTGTTACTCAGGCTCGCTAGGAGAGATTGTTACACGGACCGCTCGCCCCGTTCGAACTGGGCGAGAGTATCTCTTTCATAATATTCACAGCCACCGTTTCGAGATCGACTTATCATTTTCGATGTGAAATACGATACAAGTCCAACAGCGTAACTTGGATGTATGAGACGGTGGTTTAATTAATTAATGTTAAAGTAACTTGCATGCATGTCATGGGTCTTGTTCTGAATCTCGCATGGGCAAGATATTGCCGATGTTTTGCGCAGTTCAGAGCTTGGACGATGATATGGTGTAACGGTTGTAGGCATAACGGTAGTTCATGTAAACATAAGATGTTTATTTTACGTATATTTTTCATTTTTGTATGGGGGCAAATTAGTTGCGGCGTTCAAAGTTGACAGTATATTTATCTTGGACCCGAGTCGCCAGCTTGTATACCGCTAGCTTTGTACGCGACCCCGCTCATACCTTATTTATATTGTAAAAGCCTTGCCAAGTTACATTTCTAAAAAAAATTATATTCTTTAACATTTTGCTACTTTGTGTCGTGTTTTATATATTATTTTTTATGTAGAGTGATTTACTTCTGTTTGTATTAACTTAAAGTAAAAAACACAAAAAAAATGTATCTGCAATTTTGCATTGGAAAGGCTATTAAACTGTATATTATTATGTATATATTAAGTATTTATTGTCCTGTTATTGTGTAGCTGTTTATCAGTTCATATATAATTTTGATTGCTAACTCAGTTAGTGCTTCATTGTTTAGAACATATTATTCGTAGTTGTCGCTCCCTTTACTGGGCTTGCGCAATAGATAAATTATGTTTTGGATATTGAAGTATTTTCTATCTAAAGTTATTATCATTAGTGAGGTTGGGTATCTTTAAATTCATACAATTAACTCTTCATTTTGCGTTCATAAACTATATTTCATTTACTGTATTAAGTTCATGTTGTATTTGTACTTATACATAAAGATATTCGCTAAAGAAGACCTCGAAAAAAGATAGAAAATCCAAAAAAAAAGTAACTAGAATCAAGTTGGCATAAACATTATGTTTGATTAGATGACAAATCAAATGTTATGTGCCTATGTACTTGATGAGTAAGGTATCCGGAACATCTACGGATTTGGTGGTTTTTCAACAATCGTTGTAAAATCCAAAGTTTGCTTCGGCTAATAGAGGGAACGTAAAGATAGCATCTAGCCGTTGCAAACTATACTGCTACATTAATAATACTATTCACACTTAGTTTTGTCTCCTGATGATATCTTTGTCGGATAGTTTTATCAATGGAGTATCCCTTCAGAATTATTAATACGCCGTTTTACATCCACGAAATGGGTTTGGACAAGCAAAAGTGATCATAATCTGAAGGTGTCCCCTAAAATCACAATTATTCATAAGCCACAATGTCTATGGCTAGTAGCTTCTTGTATCTGTAATGTCATTACAAATAGCAATGTTTTGTTCTGGTTCATTGTAAAGATGAGAGCGAATGACACGTTTCTTGCTATTTTGGACACGTAGCTATTCGGCACACGTTTAAGCAAAAATAAAAATGTAGAACTATAGATACCATAAATGTATAAACATTTGGAAAATTTAACCCTTTTCGCTCTCGTCTAATCAGGGACAAGTAGGCGTGTAACTGATAGCTCTGTAAAGCCTTGGTTACATGCAGATTTGTGTCTTAGTTGTGTTAAAAACCTGAAAAAAAATATTTCATATTTTTTTGATGTTTCTTAAATTCATTAGTCTTAAATCTTTCTGCCGGGGTAGGGGCACTGCATAGGGATTACTTACACCATGTTACTCTGTATTTTAGACTCCCCAAAAGTTATTGCACGCCAGTTCTAGAAATTGTAACGTTCCAGAGGAATGAAAAAAATCAAGTTTTCCAGTAGCTCTTCGTTACTTTAAGAAATCATATCTTATTTTCAGATTGATATTGTAGCTATGTGACATTTTACAAAATGTTGTTAGTATCCCTACAAAATAGTTACCATTCATAATGTTAGTTTGTGCTGCTACTCTGGTTATCTCAACCTGTGGGAAATAAACATAAACAATCCACACTTTTGGTTTTTTATTTCTTGACTCCAGTGTCCTTGAAAGTACAATTTTATTGGTAGGTCCCATTTGTTCCATGGAACACGACGTCATAGCACAAAATTCAATTTTTTTTTCTTATTTTGTACTATAGAACATGTAATACTTTTATTCCTCAAATTGTTCTATAGGACAAGATAAATAAGACCTCTTAAGATTATATTTATTGTGAACTGATGGTACTAGAATGCTCTGAGATTGAGAATCCTCTACATAATCTGGAGAGTCCTTCCCACGTTTCCGATTTATTTTATTCGTATTTTATTTATTATTATTCATTCAGGTATGACAGAATAATTGTCATTATCAATCTCATTTAGGCAGGCAGATTCATGGAAGATTTTGGGAAAATCTGATTTGCATTTTGTTCTATGGCATGAAAATCGGGTGAAAAGCTAGTATGTAGTTCTATGGAAAAAAATGGGAAGAAAATGTCTCATTTTGTTTGATGGCGTCATGTTCCATAGAACAAATGGGACCTACTCATTTTATTACCAGCCTAAAACGCCTGTACTTGGAATGTTTGTTTTACCGTGTAAACATCGAAGCTTCCATGGGTGCTCCACGCATAGAACTTTGAGAATTAAAATAATAAAGCAGTGGGCGAAGGCACTACTCCACTCGAAAAGCCTAAACCTGACTGGCGATCTTCTGTCCCTCTCGTCTCGGCGCGTGTGAGCGAGAAGGCGCTATACAAAAACCACCGTTTACACTTTCATCCATTGAAATGCACGCGGTGCCTCGGTGAGACGCCGGTCAAAATAACTGAACCGTCTGGTCTTGTCGTCAAACAAAATATTGAAGTAAACGAACGACATATCTTTGTGATACGGACTGATTATAGTGAAATAGTGCCTCCTCGAAGATTTTGTTCAACAGCCTGCAAGTTTTTTCGAATCCGGAAAAGAGGTAATAGCTTTACTTAACTTTTTAATGAGGTACATATGAAAACAATAGCGCTTTTTATTGTAACGAATAAGGAAACAGCGCCAAATGTTGCATACCTACATCTTTTTAAAAAAATAGGATCGGCCGTTTCCAGATTCAGTTCTCTTAGCTTTGCCAAATAAGTATGAGATGTTAAAATCAAGCTCTATAAAAAGTTATCTATTATGTTGGTAGGTAGGTACCTATTTAAAACTTGTAATCACTCATCGTTAGTTTCGTTTACCATTCTAATTTGTCCTGTATGTTTCTAAGTATAAAAGTATATGTACTTACCTACCTACTTATTTCATAATTTGTGATATCTGTGTAGATAGCGATTTTCATACACATGGAAAGTTTTCGTACCTATCGGAAACATCACTTCTTGTCGGAATCGGCTTAGACTTGCAACGTGCTAGTCTCAAACCACTTCTGAAAATCTTCTGTGGAAGTCTCGAATGTTATTGTCAAAACTTTTCGGATTTCGGAGTTAAGAATAGTTTCCGGAATCTCCATAGAAAGATTCCAAATTAGATCCAATAGGTAGGCTTCCCGAATGTTTGAGAATAGCTTTACTGATCATATTTTTTTTCCTTAGCTTAAATCTAATGTTAAGATCTAGGTGACGTCAATGATGTGACACTAACCATTGTTAACATTTTTGATTGAGTCCTAAAAAACGACGTTGGCTTTCTCGGAACAATAATAACTTATAGGTACGTCTATATAAAATATGTAGTATATTATCAACGCTAATAACATTTCAAATTCATGCATAAAAAGAACTCTTCTGTAGGTATCTAACAAGTTGTAACATTTCATGTACCAATTTAACGAAACAAAAATATATGGAACCGTTACCTACTGTGTAAATAAAAAAGTGCTATTTATTGCAATGTAAAAGCTATAATATGGACTTTAGCTCGGCAGATGAAACTACACAGAATGCCCTCATTTTGCCGTAAAAGGCAGTCTGAACGGTGTCGTGTCTGAAAGAAAATAACGTCCAATGGTTTTTACTTACGTAAAAAGCTTAAAAATAGACTCGCGAACAAACATAGACATATGGTGGGTTTCTAATCTGAATAAACAAACTATTTTATCTAACAATAAATAACGATTTACTGGGATGTTTCACCCGATTTGAGTGTTTAATTTTTTGTTGCCTTTTGTTTCTTGCACGTTTTTGAGACAAGATTAATGTGCTCCATATTTGCCGTTCTTGCTTGTCATAAAAAGAGGCGGATGAAAAGTCGCGAACTTCGAGCCACAATTTTATGAACTAGTAGGTACCTATCTAACTGAACTAGCTTGATTCTACATTTTGTTTCACTATTTCGCGCCATTGTCCAAATGGATTGGATTCACTGCTTTTCATGTTTCCCTCATCTATTTTTTTGTATAAATGGTGGCTTCTGAATATCACAATCCCTAAAGCTCATAAAGAAAGACGTTGATATCGTTTCGATTTGAATTTCAACGTAGATTCTGAATTTCTATGCTCGTATAATGTAGAGCAAACTATATAGTAGGTAGATTATCGTCCTAGTTGTTCTAATAATCTCACGGCAGGCAAGTATTTCAGCCACATACAGGTTACAAGCAAGGGCAACGGGCGGTGGAAACCAGCCTAGCCTCTAGGGCACTATTGTGTATGAATGTGAAATTATGACAGCTCACTCCAACCTAGGCTGACTTGAATATAACTTGCTTTAACAACCTAATCGTAAACTTGAAACTGGAACAGATCAGCTACAGGGGTTTCGCAGGGAATTGCCAAGTTATGAACCACAAGTGCTTGTGGTGTTGTGTAAATTGCTTATTATTCCAGCAAAACAGCGGTCCGTACTCACATGGTGCCAACTGGACCCTATTACTAAGCCTCCGCTGCCGCGCTGCCGTCTGTCCGCCTGTCCATTCTTCCGTCTGTATGTTTGTCATAACAACAAATAATTTAAATCAAATTAAATGGGTCCTCAACGTTTTCGTCTTGATATGTAAGTCGGAATCCTTGAGAGTGCGTGACCCCATTTGGCCGGTTTTATTTACATTATGCTAAATTGTTTTTATACCTTTGTTAAGAACATTATGTGATTACACTTTTCTGATTGGATTTCGTTAGGTATAGAGGATTTAGGTTGGTTTACTGTATGCATGCGATTGTTGAAATCGAAATGGCATCGGTTTTCCTCTAACAGTAACGTTGTCGAGACTAGATCTAAAGTGCCGGTAAATAGTGTCGATTCTTATCTAGACATCCTTTATAGACACGATCTTGAGCAATATGTTATACACTCGTGTTTTGGGCATTAGTTTGTATTTCTGACCTCGTAGGTAAGGATCAGTGAACAGGATCCTTTCACTACTAGCTAACCTACCTACGTAGTCTACGCACCTTGTGTATGTGTAAACAATACCACGGAATAAATATTACTAGGTACAAGCAAATACTAAATAAAGTAAAGCGTAGTAAAACCATGAATAAAACAAAGTTTTCTTTATGCTATGAGTAAAACCCTATTCGCCTATTCGCCTCAGACTTGCCTCTGTACAATGCAAGACATCTTCGTGGTTCCCAGATCTTTTCTATCACGTTTTAAACCTTTCAGGGGTTCTGTGTCTATTATTTTATTGGAGATGCCCAGTGTTTGACCACCAGTTCACTTGTAAGACAAGTAGAGATGCGGCCTCAGATGGAGCACGCTTGAAAAGGATAAGCGATTCACTCTGGACTTGACTCCAAGATTGAAGAGTCTTATATGAGACAAAAGTTCTAATTAATTAGAAAGTAGGCACCGCTTCGAACGTGGTCGAGTAGAGATGGCCATTGATCAAAGCCAAAACGGTACCTCCCTCTCTATCCTAGCAATATACAATACTACAATCGTAAAAACGTTAATCTTTCCTAACTCAGATGTTTTGTCCGTGCTGTATCGGATCCCAGATTATCGACTAAAGATGGATGAGTCACGAACGATCTGCAGATACCTTCAAATCCCTTTGTCATGCCCGCTGGCCACCGTAGTCTGACCCTTGATAAGACTACTACTAAGTTTTTATTTGATTTTTCGACTTATGTCTTGAACACTAAGGTTTTGGTTCGTGCTTTTGAAGGTTCTAGTTAGATTTAATGGTTGGTTATTTTGGTCTCTTTGTCCTCGCTTGGCGCCGCCGTTACATCGTGCGCTCTATACAGTCTACCACAACTCATCTATAATTATCTCTCCCCTGTCAACTTTAGCCCGTATTTATCCAGGAATACAATTCATTTTAGAATTATCCCGAATGATTAGTAGGTTTGCTGCGCTGTCTACTGTATCTCAGAGGCATTTCACGGCGATTCGTTGCGAAGTTAAGAGACGAAAATTGAAAAAGATTTCGTGGAAATGATTCGGTCACTTTGCTATCTGGTTCGTTGTATTTTTATGTTGGATTCCTGCTACCAAAACTCCATTCTTATGTTACCAATATCAAAAAATTACTTCCAACCGCCAGCATTTTGGTTGTGAAGAATAATGGAGAACCATTATTTATATCAGATACATATATCAGAGATTCCCACCGTAAATATTAAAATGGTGACAAATATTTCGTTTGATTTTTGCTATGATTGTACTCCTTTGTTCAGTTAATCTAAGTACTTACTCAAATATTTTACAGTAAGGACATTCCTTACTGTAAGTCGTCGTCGCGTCTTATGAGCTTTATCTGCTGTTAAAACGGTTTCTTTGCGACTTTTCGCAGGAAAAAAAGTTCTTTAATTTGGAGATCTTTGCATGTCTTGTTGCGTCTTCATTATTTAGAAATATCTTTATGGAAAGATCGTGTTTGTCTACGACTCATCTCGTCGTCGGTAGTTGTTTAATTGGGATACTTAAAAGCTAGTTGTGTCCTGTAGAATTAGCATTTACATTTTAAGTTCAAGTCGAACTAGTCAATTTTACCTAGATTCAGCTTCAAGCACGAAGCTTCATTAGCATATGAATATAGGTATCTTGTTTTGATGTGTTGCAGGTCTTGGGTCGTTTCCACAAAGCCTTTACTGTGGTGTCAAATAAAAAATCAGCCTGCTTCCACCTACAAATGTGGCATCGCATGTCAAACTTACTGGCAAAACTTGTACGGTTAACTATTGGCGCGGTGTATACAATCTGATAGTCAGCTTTTGAAAATTATGGTGTCTTTAGTAAGTAACTATTTTGTTATAAATATGATAAAACATTGTGGGCTAATATTAATAAGTATACAATATTAGCATTGGTCTTGCTCCTTTAGCGATTACGAACAGATGGTAGATATGACGACTTAAAATGATCCTACTAAAATATTACTATTGAAACTTTTTTTATAGACTTAAAGTAGGAGATAAAAAACTGTTTTTATTGCTCTCCTACTTAAACAAAATCTCTTAAACCGTGCGCGCAATATGCTTTAAATACATCTTAAGTGATTAATGCATATCGTCGGCGTAGGTGAAGAAATAGATAATTGACAAAACCAAAATCGAGAGAAAACGTCGATTTAGTGTTTTTTTCGACAAAAATTACGATAGGTTTTTTTATAGCACCAAAATTACTGTGAGTGTTTCGATTTGTTGTTTAACAACTCTATGATTACCTTTTAAGCCCTGATCGGGGATCCTTTCACTTTTCGTTTATGTGATAATAGCTCAAAAGTAAGTTATCTATTTTCACCACACTGAAGTTTTGAAAGTAAGATGTAGTTTATCTACTTTATCATGTTAGTAATTCAGTTCTTCAACTTCAGAATATTACCGTGCGGTTATAATTTCTATAGATAAGTGCAGTTATCTTATTGTTCCTATTCCTAAATAAATAACGTTCATAAATAAATAAATATAAATATAAATATTATAGGACAATATTTTTTACACAGCGCCATCTAGCCCCGAACTAAGCATAGCTTGTAATATGGGAACTAGATTACGGATAGAATACTTAAATACTTTTTTTAAATACATACTTACTATATGATACAACACCCAAACACAGAACAAACATCTACATTCATCACACAAATGTTTGTCCTGGGTGGGAATCGAACCCACAGCCTACAGCGCAGAAGGCAGAGTTACTACCAACTGAGCTATGAGGCTTGTTAATATGTTCATCAATTAGTTGATTTTAAACAAATTATTTTAATGTCTCAAAATGATCTCGAAACGTCAGCAAATCGACGTATAAATTTTGTGGTAATAACCGTTTCATTTATTTAATTAAATTATTTTAAGTTGAGCAGAATCTACAATTTTTATCGGTTTGATGACTAAAAAGACTTGTAATAAAACTCATAAAATTTTTGTATTGCGTGGAATGTAAGAGCACATAATAAACAAAAAAATCAACAAAAACAGGCGTTTCTATTGTAAACTAAACAAATCTATAAACTTGGCCTAAAAGTCATGCCTACATAATTATTTACTCTGACTCGGAATCATTGCCTATAACACGGTTGGTTGATGATGGTTGACCATAGGGCTCGCACTAGCAGCAAAAGACATACAGGACTTAATTGAGTCTGCACCGACTACTTTAAACTCTACTTCAAACTCAAACTGAGAAAATAATTTATTTTCACAACCGACAGTGCTGCAGTAATGAATGCACTTCGTGGACCAGACACAAGTTCTGCAACAGTTGTAGAGTGTCACTCAGCGCTGCAGAAACACGCTGCAGAGCATGATGTCACCATACATTGGACTAAGAGCCACAGCAAGTGCCCAGGAAACAAAAAGCTGACAAGTTAGCCAGAGCAGGAGCAAATCTTGCACCAAGCGACCGCGACCTCAGCCTAACAAGACCATCAATGATGGAAATAAAGACAAGACTAAATCTTTACTCTGATATGGATCACAAAAAGCTGTGGGAGATAAGGAAGGACTGTAGGATATCAAAGACGACGTTCCCAGGTCCGAATAAAAAAATATCGAATATTCTTATCAAAATAAAACGCAGTGATCTACGACTGATGGTAGGCATCATCACAGGACACTGCGACTTGAACTACCACCTGTTCAAAACTGGAGTGACGGACAGCCCTCTGCCGGGACTGCTTACAGGAGGAGGAAACAATGAAGCATGTGACCCTTCACTGCTCGGCTACAGAATCAACAAGGCAGGAGACGGGCCTTAGGGGAATACTTGGCCCGGCTTGGAGAAAGCATCATCCCCACAACAACAGTGTAATGTTCATTGTAGCTGTTGCAGTCTCAGGCGCTAAATAAGTGTCACCAACAACCCAAAGTCCTGCTCCGGTATTTTAAGGAGCTGGGCTGCCTGGGGTAGGGTTAGTTAAAACCATGGGGAACAATGCACAAAACACCCCACAGCGGGACGTCAGTGCCGGCCTTGGTCACCTCCACTCAGAATAAGAATAAGAATGGTTGGTTGATGATTAAGATAGGCTTTCTTATCATGCCTACATGCATTCTCTTCCGGTATTTTTTTTTCTCACATAAATTGAGGAGGTACTTTTTCTTATCCTCCACTATTGGAGTTGTTGCTTGTAACCTTTCTTCAACCTAATTTCAAATATAGTTTCTGCCATTGATGGCATCGATGCTTCTAGTCTGCCTACCTCTCTTGGTACTTTGTGTGTCTAGGGATAAGTACGACCATTCGTAATCGTTCCTGATCTATCGGTAACTCAACTGTTCCAGACCAGTACTAGGCGGAAGAGTGCCCAAGATAATGGCGGAAATGCCACGCTGAATAGCTATGCTTATATATAAGCCCAAGTGTCGCCTCAATCGCCGCTCAAGATTTTTTAAGCCCCGGAGGGCACCGGCTTACCATGGACCCAAGGTCTCTATCCCAAAAGGGTTAAATAAGTAAAAACGGTCGAGACCACTATATTCGCGCCTTTGGTAATCCTCGGGCGAATCAACCTCCACACCAGCCCTAACTGATGTCCCAGGCAGTTGAGATGACGCAAGGGTGACAATGCAGGTAGCGTCCCACACCAAAAGGCCTACCCATTTACACAAAATGTGTGTCAACGTCCCCGGTGGTATAAAATTTCCCTTCCTCACCGGTACAGATCGACCGGGACAGATGATCTAGTGGATCATTCCCTAACAGACAATAGTTATACCGTCAGACGCTTACCACCATCACGTCATAGACCATTCTGCTCGCTAACGGCTGTAACATTGCCAATGATAAAAGAACGACGTAGTTTTCGAAGCTCGAAAAATAAAATAAAAGGGGTTCCCCATACCAGAAACGTTTTTATAAATTGTTATTATAGCTTTGACATGAAAACGGTAAAACCTTCCTTTTTATAACTTGGTGTGAATGTATTGCTTACGTTGAAAGTATACCAATAAATTAAAAAAAAAACTTGCCGAGCATGTGTCGGACCCGCACTTAAGCTTTAGAACTAACTACAAAAAAAAACTGTTTTTTTTTTATATATGTACTAGCTTTTGCTCGCGGCTTTGCTCGCGTTAAGAAGTATTATTATTAATTAGTTACCTATAGTTTTTGCGGCTTTACTTTTGTTTAGCGTGTGTAAAAAATTAGGGCCTACAAAACTTAAAAACGACAGTACATTCTTCAACTTCTCCATTAACGTTCAGATTTTCTTTAGCCATTTTAAAAAAAGTCTAACCGACAAAACCTATACCAAACGAATGCCAAATACAAAGCAGAGTCTATAACCAAAACTACTAAACCGAAACAAAACAAATGCAAAATCTCAAAATCCTTTCTTAGGGGATGCCTACGTCATCGTAGTTTTATGCATGCAAAGTCTCAGCCCAATCGGTTTAAAATTGTCAAAGTTTCATCCCCTATTTTATCCCCTTGGAGGTAGAATTAATCAAAATCCTTTCTTAGCGGATGCCTACGTCATAACATCTACCTGCATGCCAAATTTCAGCCCGATCCGTCCAGTGGTTTGGGTTGTGCGTTGATAGATCACTATGTCAGTCAGTCACCTTTGAGTTATATATATTTAGATGATGCAGAAGGTTGAAATTTTCAGACCTGATAAGTAGTATATATATGTACATAAAAAAATGGGAGTTCCCATAGAAGAAACGTTTTTATAAAAGTCGATGGAAAACACAAAAGACAAGTACCAAATTTGAGAAAAGTGCTTGAAATTACTAACAAGACACGAATAGGGACCGTTGTTAGTATTCACAGTTGATTAACTCATGCAATTGTACTAAGATTTTTTTTTGAAAATAAATCAGCTATAAGCATTTATTTAATTTTAACAACATGCTTACTCTAAATTGAAGTACAGGTACAAAATTATCAAAGCACTTGTTCATTTTTAACACATTTTACCTTATCCCAACTATTACATCGAGGAAGAAGAGAACAACTGATTTAATGCAGTTTATTCGATAACAAATCCGCGTGTTGATAGATTTTTGTTAGTTGTTCTTTTCCACCTCATATTTTTTTTGTCATCATCTAAGTATGCATTTCTGCTTTTCTGTAATAAAATGTATTATATTCTGTGATGGATAGAGATATCAGACCGTGAGTCAGACCAAACGATGAAGCCTATTTTATATTCTATGTAAACGTATTAAAGACGATTTTCGTCAAAAATGATAGTTATGTATATATATAATCACCTTGAACAAATGTTTGTCTAGGGTGGGAATCGAACCCACTACCTTAAATCACAGCAACCGTGTTTTAAGGCCAGTTAAATTGTTTAATCTCTGATGATATAAATTTGTGGCTTAGAGTCTTGGTTCGTTTCCTTTATAAATCGAATCTATAACGGAGCCCAGTCGTCCCCTTAAAGATCCTCGCTCGACAGACGAAGTCCATTTATCTGATTAACTTAACTGTGTGGTATCTCCATTATATAACGGATATCGAGTGTGTATTTGTCAATCATATCAGCTGAATAATATTTTGAACTGAAAATATAGTTTTTTTATAAGAGTTTGTTTATGCGTGTCATGGCCACCTTGCAGAGCTTGAACACAGTACAGCCGACTGCACGCATGGCAGCAGGCGACAGCGACATAGCTTCATACAAATTCAATATATAACATAAGACAATGTATAGGAACCAGCACCCTTACTCTGTATGACCAACCGTGTCTTAACGCGCCCGCGTTACGTGGAATCATCGTATTGACATATCGTAACGCGGGCGCGTTAAGACACGATTGGTCATACAGAATAAGGGTGCAGTATTGACACTTGTCGCCTGTTGCTGCTGTCTGCAGTCGGCTACGAACCTTAACCTTTACTCGGTTAACGTGCGCACGATATTCATATCCTCGTCTGTTTTTATTTTCATTGAGGATATGCATCTGTTAGAAAAGCGGTCAGACGTAAAAACAAAAAAAATGGAGGATCGTGACTCCTTTGGTGCAGCTTATTCGCGGCTTTTCTCCGTCGACGTTTATTTTGTGCGTGTGCCTCATGGATTAATGTGCTGGCTGACATCTCAATCAATTTGATGAGCCTTTAGTCCAGTGCTTGGCTTTGATGTGACTGTTTGTTCTAGTGAAGTTGATTGCCGTTTTCACACTGCTTAGTTCATGTTTAATTCAGTAAATAGTATGTACCTATGTTCAAACAGAGAATCTTAGTCCCAGACTATTTACCTTCTATTAAAGGTAATATCGCTTTTTAAACTCCTTATAAAAAGTAACAACGAAAATTATAGGATAAGGAGGTTCGTTGCTGTGTAGCACGAAGAAGGAGTTATTGCAATCTTATTTTTTGCTCTGCCAAGAAATTGATCATTAATTAGTATCCAATAAAAGCTAATCATCGGGTTTGTGAGCAATCGCATAATTTGCCTATGTTTTATTGTAGTCAAGGCAAATTGTCAAAAATGCATAAATACAAGAAATGTGTGTTGCATAAAAGTCTTAATTTGTCTCGAAATGTTTTTTTGTTTTTCGGTACTTTGGGTCTCTCTTGATCTCGAGCTTTGATGTTGTGTTCTTAACCTTCACGAATTTTGCGTTTTGTGTATGGAAATTTTAGTAAGTACGACAAAGCGAATGAGGCAAATCCTCATGAATCTGTTTTTTTTAAACTACAAAGTATACTTTGCAGTAAATTTTTATGCATATCATATAAAATAGGTTCCTATAGTATAGATATAAATCTATGCTATAGGTACCTATTTTGACGAAGCGTAAAAAATGTAATGCAAACGTGCCTAACGCACGAAATCGTTTTTTTTTTTTTTACGGAATAGTTCGAGGTATAATCTGGTAATTTCTCAGATTAGTTCAATATAGTGACTTCGGCAGACCGCAGTCGAATAATCTCATAGGTATAATCATAATTATAATCCTATCCCAACATATCAATAAGTTTCATGTTTACGACCCACCTCGCGCCGCCGCCAAAGAGTCTTATCGACCCGGTGGCATCTTAATTTACATGCATTCATCTTCTTGCCCATAGTCTGCTTTATAGAGGCTCGGCAAATAGCGGGCATATTTACTTCTCCCAATCATAAATTAAATTTTGTTAGGTTTTTGCGGACAGGTAGGATAGTTATCGACAGTGCGATTTACATTACCTACGGAGTCTCAACTAATTGTAAGTTTTGTTGTTTCTTTTTTATCAGTATGTGGAACTGATGCTGAATTCTGTCCAATTCTTTTCATGTAAAGCATCATATTTTAGGCAAATTTTTAAAATAGTTTGACAGCTAGGATTAGCTAGGTAAGATTATCTTACTATACCAGTTCTACATACAGGTTCGTTAGTATGTATACTGTGGTAGGTGTACATCGACGTGCTTGCTCGGTGGTCGCAGGCAGGTGATAAATAAGTGGCTATCTTGACGGATCGAAAGCCGTGAGAACCGGGATAGATTTCAACAGACTCTACATTACCCCCTAATTTATTAAGAGGAATGTTCGTCTAAGAATCGCTTCACTCGACTCGTAGTTTTTTATATCATCATCATTGACTGCAGTGAATTCGGCCGTAGAACAGGATCCGTAGTAGCCGTAGAAGGCAACTAATTGATAGGAAGGGTCGAAGCATCTTACAATGTAATCAGCTCTGCGAGGAGATAAAGCCAGGTCACTGGATGAGTAGCAGCACCTACAGCATCCTCTTCGTGTAGGTACCTACAAAATATTACGTAAGCTCCTATTTTGATCCCGCCTTCTTCGGCGTGGAGATTTTGAAAATAGTTGTTATTCGTTTCCAAATCGGATTGGAAGAGATAAATTTCCAAATTTCAACAGAGGACTCTAAAGAAAGGAGACCGAACGCGCATCGATGGTTTTGAGGTGCAAAATGCATAGTTATAGTTTCCCGTGGAAAGCGCATCGCACCGACGCATGCATACTCTAGGAGCTCAACATCAAGACAAGCCCCTCCACCATATGTCTCCGGAGAATCTTTGAGCTTTTCGGCTACATTGCAAGAAAGGACGGCAAAGTGGAAGGAAAATGATCGCAGGGACGGTCAGGGACTGGCGTGTCTAAATTCGCACAACGAGGAAACTAGCATGAGCTATGCCGTTCACACCGCCAAAGACAGATCCCGATGGAGACGCATTGTCCATTCCAAGGTCCTACATATAGGTCACGACCCTCAGCAGTGAGGATACCGACGAAGGAGGAGGTAGTAATGAAAGTTGCACAATATTAGGCAGTCTTAAATTCGCAGGGTGAACGAACGACCTCGATGTCTAACCGCTTTTCCAATCATATAGCACATGACTACATCCGCAATTCGATTCAATTCACACTAAGCTAGTTTTTCTTGTTTTTATTATTTAAAGTTTAGCCTTGGATCTTCGGCAAGAAATATTAAAGGAGATAATAGAGAGACCATAAAACTGAAAACTAATTTAGATTTCTTTTTGTGCGTTAATGTCATCGTGTTCCCCGACCTCTTTAGTACTTCCTTTAACGTTTGGCTCTTGATTGATTTTGTAATTGTGTTCAACTATATTCGTTTCGGCACTTTTCCTGTTTCGAATAATTTAATTACTGTGGGTAGGTCTTTTGTCGCGCCACACCTTTAACTCCAAACAAAAGTTGAACGACAACCAATTATCACTTTAAAGTTTATTTTAGGATTTAAAACATAATAAACTAAACAATGCGTCCTTTCAAGATTTCTACACATGAGAAGCAGTTATGTTTCACACATTTAATTGGACTTAGCAAGTTAAAATGTTCGTAAATGGATATTTGATTGTTCAATTCGTTACATCACTGATAGTGATGTCACGAGATCATCTCCAACATTAGTTGGAGATGAGTACTAGATCTTTAGCGTCTTGTACAGGAAGGTACCTACCTAAAAGTGTGTGTGGCCAAGTTGGTATGCGCCCGCCCTAAGATCCAAAAGTTGTGAATTATTCAGAAACTTTGTGTGCGCATTTAAATTACCTTACATGCTTTGAAGGTCACATCGTAAGAAAACCGGCATGTTCCTAGGACTAAAAGCCCGAATAGCATGTGTCAGTTGGCTAGTATTCCGCTAAGCGGTTAACTTGCAAACCGTGGGCATGTGTTGAACGTAAGCTTGGGTATGTCTCTGACTACCCCTTAAGTGATCCTTAAAGATGTACTACGCTGAGTACTGATTAGAGGTGAGTAATTGGAAAATAAGTCTTGAGTCTGTTTTGTCTGTTTTTTAACAGACTTGGAAAAAGTTTAAAAAAGGAGGAGGTTCTCAATTCGTCGGATTATTTTTATATGTATGTTCCCCTCGAAGAATTCTGTTTGAAAGGGTTCTGCACAGGTGTTCCCATTGTCATCAGGTCAAGATCTGATGATGGGATCTTGGAGAAATCGAGGGAACTTTCAAGTATTATTGGCACACTTGAAGCGATTTGGGTATTTTTAGGGTGTAATACCTCAAAAGTAAGGAAAAAGCGGACCCCTGTTATCAGGCCAGGATCTGATGATTAGATTCTGGATAAATCGAGGAAACTATTCAAATATTATAGGCACATTTGAA